>JAUCEE010000002.1:1200000-1840000 GCA_033558005.1 Phytophthora taxon juncus
CAGGAACCTGTCGTCGCGTCGCAGTTGAAGCGAGCATTATCTAGTCGACATCAGCCGGCGGAGACCAAGCGGAGGCGCAACAACTTGTTGACACCATGGGGACGGACGAAAATGTACACGCATCATTCTCGTTCTTATCACCAGTTTACAAGTCCTCGTCGCTGTCCGAGTCGAAGCTCGACAGCTCCAGCAGCCGCTTGGCGCGCTGCAGCAGCTTCGCGCGGTCGTCCTCGATGGTCTCGTCCTCGTCCTCCTCGCTGTCGTGCCGGACGTCGAACGAGTCCTCCTCCTCCTTCTCCTCGTCGCTGAAGTCGTCGAAGCGGATGCCGAGCTTCTTCTCCAGCTCCGCGATCGGCCGCTGCATCGCATCCATCACGCCTGGGAACTCGTCGCTATCGCTGCCCGAATCCTCCTCCTCCTCCTGCAATGCCATCGCTGGCGAAGCAGCATCGACATGATGCGAGGTAGTAGAAGCTTCAAGACCTGCGTGGGCTGGCGTGGTGGAAGCTGGCTCCTGCGAGTGCGAGTACCCGCGAGACCCTGGGGAGGATACTTCGTCATCACGCACCTCTAAGAACTTGTTACTAGCTGGCGGGGTCGAAGGTTTTTCCTCCTCCTGCGGCCGCAACCTCTCGCGGGCATCGAGTAGTGAGGTCATTTCTCGGTCCTGCACTTCTGAGTGGGCAGAACGAGATAAGGGGACTTTTTCGCGATCCTCACGAACGTATTCTTGCCCAGCTTGGGCAGAAGAAATGGGCTCGTCATACACCCGGCTGAACTTTGGGGTGGACATGTCTTCATGCTGAAGAGGCGAGACCTCCCGTGCAGCTTGCGCTGATGATTCTTGGTCAAACTGCTGGAAGCTGCCACGTTGGTCGTCGCTTCTCACACTTTGACGTTCAAATCGTCGCACTCTGTCGCTGCGGGTAGAACTAGCTTCGCTAACGGCGGCTTCGTCCATCTCATCCCGCCCATGCCTTTCCACGCTCTGACCGGTGTGGCTGCTATTACTGCTCATGCTGCTGCTGACGTTGCCTAGCGCTTTCTCAAGCAAACTCATTTCTGCCATTGTCCGCCGCATCGAAGCACTTGCAAAGCTCATACTGCTCTCACTGCTAAGAGGCGCTTGTAATGGCGGTGTATGCGCGTTGATTTTGTTGGATGCGTTATCTGGAGTGCGTGGAGGAGACTCGTTCAGCACACTGCTGCTGCTCTGGGCATCGTCGCTATCAGGGATATTCCATCGTCTAGGAGTTTCCTCCCGGTCGGATCCAGAATTTTCGTCAAGATCACGCTGATAGCGGTGATCTCGCAATTCAGTGCGGGAAGTTACAGCACGGGGATTGAACTCTTCTGTATGATGCAAAGAGGTTCTATCTTCGGTTGTCGGTGCCTGAACTGTAGACTTTTTAATTCGCTCACGGACGGAAACATGATCCGTGTCAGTGTTGAGCTCATGGTCCAAGTCATTATGGCCTTGCTGCTCTTTTCGGCGAGCGAGCCGGGCAGATTCCAACTCTAGTAGCTCTTTGTCTTTCGCAAGCTGCTGATCTAATAGCTGGTTTTCCAATTCCTGACGAACCCGCTTTTCTTGGCTTAACAGTGCTCGTTCCTCACGCCGGCGCAACTGGAGTTTTGCTTTGCGCTCCTGCTCTTCATCCTCTCGTTTCCAGCTTTTAAACTTCAGCATATCTTGCAGCTCTTGCTGCTTCACTCGGGTCTCGAATTCAGTACGAAGACGCGACAGCCTCTCCTCCATCTCGCGCTGCTTGTGAATTCCAAGCACCCGATCGTGTGTCTCAAACTCAATACGTTGCAGCTCTTCCTCCTGTTTACGCGAAGATATCTCAAATTCCATTCGCTCTTTTTGCATCGCAAGCGTGTCCTCTAATCGCTGGTATTCTGTCTGGAGCATTTTAGATGCCTCCTCTAGCGTTTCGTGGGCGGATGCCTCCATGTTGCTGAGGTGTTGAAGCCTTCGCTTTCGAGTTTCATAGTCCAGCGTTTTCATGTGGAGTATCCTCTCCTTCTCCGCAGCGATGGCTTCTTTTCTCCGCCTTTCTTCGGCCTGAATAACCAGTTTCCTCTCCTTCATCCATCTTTCGTGCTCTGCCTTTAATTTTCCAGACTCTTTTTCAATCTGATCCAGAAGCGTTTGCTTGTGGGCTAACTCAGCTTCCTCTAAAGCGATCCGATTGCGTTCCTAGTAGCACAGTAGCAACACGGTAAGTATGTTACCAACCCTGAAAACATGCATCAAACCAGCCTACGTACACTAATCTGAAAGTCCACCACAAAGCGTGGATAATGTGCGAACGCAGGGTACTGCCCTTTTGACAGTGGCCAATAGGGGCCACGGCCTTGAGAGGAGCTATCATCAACCGGGTCGCCAAAAGCTGTAAACTCACTTAAATCTAGTTTCTCGCGTAAGTTCATCATTAGCTGTAGAAATTTCTGGATATCAATTGCGTTCTGCTGGTGAAAAAACTGTTCTATTGAGAACCGATCGCATGCAGCAAGCAGGGCTGTCCGGAAATACGACAGATATGCCAACACTGCCACATAAAGGAGTTGTGGTATATCCGAGAATGTAAAAAGATGGTCCCATAGGCACATCCACTCATCATCACTCATCACTTCTGTGAAAATAGTCTTGAGCAAGCTCCAAGCATATGCCTCTGATGAGACTTCGTACTGTGTAAAGTGCTCATAAAGCTGAGCGTCTCGCTGAGCTAGCTCCTTTTCGATAGCGCGCATGGCAAACACAGGTGGGTACGGGAGGCTCACAAGAAAATCCCCACACCAGTGAAGCAATACACTGACACTTGCTTCAAAAGCTGCCAGGTCATTCTCCCGGAAAATCTTGACAAACGGATACACAATGGCGGGTAAGTAGCTCAGTTCACCAAAAGCTGGACACCAATATACAATTGCCGATAAGATACGATACAGGCGGCGAAAGATGCGTCCATCTTGTAAAGGATACTGCTCCTTTAGTCTAACAAATACGGGATGCTTGCCTTTCGCTATCAAAGATCGAAAAGCTTCTTCATTTTTTGGAAGACGAAGCAGAAATCGCCAAACCAAACCGCGATACTTCTTCGGGTACATACCATTGCACTTCAAGCTGCCGACAAGGCGCTTGCGATTCACTTCGATTTCTTGTGCTGTCAGTTGACCAAGTGGACGCGCCAAAGGACTTTTCCGCCGGGTACGAATTTTCTCCGGCAATGTGGGAAGATCAGTGGTGTTCATCTCCTTTGTAGTTATACTGAATGGTCCTCTTTTTGCGCTCGGTGGTCTCGTGCGAGTAAATCCTGTTGTTGCAGTGGCCTCATGAAAGGGCTTTGGAGTACAGTTAGCCCGTTTTGGCAGCTTCGCACCAAACAAGCTATCAATTAGTTTCGATGGAACTGGACGACTGTGTTCCGGCTGCGATTCAGCTGTAGGTTCAACATTATCCGTAAACGAATCCAGCAGTCCCGACCGAGTGCGTAATTGTGCATGCTCCCCTAGGTCAAGCAGACCCTCTTTTCTCCGCCGTTCCTGAGCCCGAGCAGCCGTTTGCCGTGTGATTTCCATATCGTACAACAGCAAGTAGCCATCACTATATACACAAATGTTAAGGTTGCGCCAAGCAACAGTTAGAAGATTGTGCAAAACGTTAGTAGCAAGAGATAATATTTACCTCGTTGAAGCTGCAAGATAGCGACCATGACACTCAATATCATAAGCGGAAATACTGCTGCCGTTATTAGCGATCTCCAGCTTGATCTGAGGATTTTTGGCAGCAATGTCAAGGAAGAAAATACTTCCGTCGTCACCCAAGATGCTAATCATACTGTTGTGTCCAGGCAGGAACGCGTGCTGCAAACACACAAACACAAAACGCATCACGAGTTAGACACTCCCGCGACGGCATTCACCTTTAATATGCCTTGTTTTCTGCATGAGATAACAACTTACGGTGACAACTTGCTTGATCGGCGGCGGCAGCTCGATAATGCGGATGATCGTCTGCGACTCGAGGTCCCACACGTAGATAAACGGCGCTCGCCCACTGTAGCACGACATTCAACCACCTGATTCGTTTGTACAAAATCACCAGCAATTGCAACGAGTTGAGCGTCCGCACCTGGCCACCAGCACTTGGTGGTCGTCCGAGACCGCCATCTTCTTGAGTCCGGGGGACTTCTCGCGCTCGGGCAGCGAGAACCTGTACCTGAGCGCGAGTGACTCGAGCTCCCACATCATGACGGTGTCGTCCTGGAAGCACACGGCCACGAGGTCGCCTCTGGCCACGAACGTGGCCTCCTCCACGCCTGGCCCGGCGTTCAGCACGCGGTAGCGCGACCAGTCCCGGGTGTCCCACAGGATGACGGCGTCCTGAGAGGCCGTGAGCGCCAGGCGCCCCGAGCGCTGGAAGGACGCGCAGCGCGCCGGGAAGCGGTGGCCGCGCAGCGTGCTGACCAGCGTCTGCGTCTGCACGTCCACGCAGCGCACGCTCTCGTCCTCGCAGGTCACAAGCAGCTCGGCGCGGCGCGTGGGGCTGAAGCAGCAGCTGATGGAGGGCGCGCCCAGCCGCGTGACCAGCGCGTAGCGGTTTGCCGTCACGCAGAAGACGAAGACGCGGCCGCGCGCGTCCGTGGCCGCCAGCAGGTCGCCCGACGCGTTGAAGGCCACGGCGCGGAAGCGCGTGGGCCGCTTGTCGCGCGAGCTCAGCGGCAGGTTCTGCACGCGAGACAGCAGCCCCTTGCTGCTGACCAGCGGCCTTCGCGGCCAGATCACGCCGTCCTGCGTCGCGCGCAGCGCCAGCGTCTGCACCATGTCGGCGCTTCCCGCCTCCGGGTCAAAAGTCACGGCGGTGTGGCAGACACCAGATTGGCGACTGTGTCTACCACATTCGGTGGCGTGCAGACCACAGAACTAGGTACAGCACCCCATATAGCGTGCGCCACACCAACGTTGCTGGCGAACGCCACGTCGCCCATCCCAGCAGCTCCGCCATGGCGACGGAGCGCGTCGTGTCCCCACGCAAGCGGCTGCCGCGCCTGAACCTCGCGCCCGCCGACGCGGCCGACGAGGGCGACGTGGCGCTGTCCGTGGCGCCGGCGTCGCCGTCCACGGCCTCCAGCTCCAGCAGCGTCGACGCCGCCGCCGCGAAGCCGCCGCCGAGCAAGTCGCCGTCGCTCCCGTTCGCGCAGAGCCACCTGCACGAGCGCGCCACCTCCAGACTCGTGGCCAAGAACGGCGAGCCCAACGACGAGCGCGCGAGCGAAGCCAGCGACGATAGCGAGGACGGCGACGCGCTGTCCAAGCCGCAGCAGCTTCGCAACTGGCTGCGGCGACTGCGCCAGACCTTCGGCACGTCCTTCCTGTTGCTCGTCGGCACGGTGTACGCCGTGCAAGGCTTTACCAGCTTCAGCGCGCTGGCCGTCAACTACTTCTTCAAGGACAATCTGCAGCTGCAGCCGGCCGAGTCGCAGTCGCTGCTCACCGTCATGATGGTGCCCTGGGGCGTCAAACCGCTGTATGGCATCATCTCCGACAGCTTGCCGCTGTTCGGCTACCACCGCAAGTCGTACATGATTATGTGCAGTGCCTTGGGCACGATGGCTACGCTGACGCTGGCTGTGCCGAACCTGATTACAACGCCGCTTGGAGCAGTGCTGGTGCTCATGCTCAACAGTTTGTCCACGGCAGTGATCGACGTGGTAATTGATGCACGCGTGGTGGAGATGTCGAGGTTAGACCCAAAGTATGGCGCTAACGATCTGCAGTCGGTCTCATGGGTGTCCATGTCGATTGGCGGCGTGCTGGGCTCCTTTTTGTCGGGACCGGCGACGCATAATTTAGGCGTACGCGGCGTGTTCTTCTTTGCGGCGCTGGGACCGCTTACAATTTTGCTCTTCTCGATGTTCATGCATGAGGCGAAATCTTCCGTGGACAGACGTCACTTCAAGTCGTCGGCAAAGAGACAGCTGCGGCAGCTGAAGGGCGCTATCTGCACTCCTGTGATTTGGATGTGTGCGCTCTGGGTGTTCCTCTCCGGAGCAATTAGCCCAGGCTACTCGCAGGTGTTCTTCTACTTCTCGACTGATGTGTTGCAGTTCACACCCGAGTTTTTGGGTACCGTCTCCGCCTTCGGCTTCATCTTCCTGATGGTGGGTACCATGCTGTACAACGCTTTTTTCAAGGACATGTCATTCCGTCGAATTTTCTTCATCGCGCAATTAAGCCTGGCTGTGGTATCCCTTTTGGATATCGTATTGGTGACACGGGCTAATCTCGATGTAGGCATCCCTGACAAAGCTTTTGTACTGGGAGACGCTGTAATTGCGGATGTCATCAGCCGTCTCAAAACGATGCCGGTTATGGTTCTCTGTGCGAAATTGTGTCCTAAGGGTATCGAGGGTACGCTGTTTGCACTGTTGATGTCCATCTCCAACTTCTCGCGCAGTGTGAGCGAATTTTGGGGCGCTCTTGTCTGTGCCTGGTTAGGCATTGCCAAGGATGAGTACGATATGCTGTGGCTCGCCATTGTCCTGCGAAGCATTCTGAAGGTGGTCCCGATTTTCTTTCTCTTCCTGATCCCGGCAACGGATCCTCAAGAAATTGTTGACGAATTGGACTTCAGCTCGCCGGCTCATGGTGCCAAGTCGAAGGACTCAATTATTGAGGAGGAAGAAGGCGATGATGAGCACTCAGGCACGATTCGTGAAGACCACACCGTTAAGGATTGTTCACCAACGGAAGAAGCAGAACTTAAGGGAACGGCTGCAGCTGTCGTTTGATTAAAAATTGTGCATTAGTTCTACATTGATGTTTTTAAAAGCGGAACGAGACTAGAAAAAGTTGGGATCTGAAAACTACTCGACCGTACAATATGGAGGTAGATTCTCTATTATATCTCGACAAGTCACCTTTGACTTACGAAGATTGTTAAGCTTCTGCTTGTTTTTTTTTACTTGGTGTGCTTATGCATTAGTGTTCTCTTCTTCCAACAGCTCGGAGAACGAGATGACCATGGCCGTGATGTTGTCCATGCTGCGCTTGAGCAGGGCAGCCTCCACTAGCGCGTTGGCGGCGAACTGCAGGGCCTCTTTTGTCACATCCTCGAAGCTCGTGGGCTCCTCCGACCAGTGAAACTCGGCCACCTTGGCGCGGACAATCTTGGCGGCATCGTCATCACTCAAACGGTCCCACAGACCGTCGCTGGCAAACACGAGATACTCACCCGCTGCTTCCACATTGAATACACGAACATCTGGAACTACAGACACCAACGGGGCTGAGCACGACGATGGGAGGTTCGTCTTGAGTGGGTGGTCGCCTAGCGATCTACTGATGGCCAAGCGTAGCGGGATCTGGTCGTGTGCCACACGCCAGCACCCCGAAAAAATGACTTTGCCACCCGCCGCTTCGACGCGTTCTGTTTCCTCCTGTAGGTCGGGCTTGTGATCCACCGACACACGTACTGCACCTGGTACCTCTTCCTCGTCTTCCTCGTCACTATCTTCACTGTTCTCCTCAGCCTGAGCCAACACACCGCGCGAGTCACCAAGATTCGCAACAAAAAGCTTACCGCCCACCAGAAGCCCCAGCAACACTGTCGAGCCGTCGCGCTTGTTCAAAATGACGGTGCGCTGCAGGATTTCAGCATCTACAGTCGCAAACGCATCAACCAGAAGTTCGCGGATTTTCTCCACGTCGTCATCGGTCAGCTCGGCGTGTTGCGCACGGCGACTGATCTCCGACAAATCCTCGTTCTCGCCCAGCAGGTCTTTAAAGCGACGACGGGCATACTCTGACGCGTACGCTCCGTTGTGGCCGTCATACACTGCGAGCAAGCTGGGCGACGTTTCCGCGTCGTCCTCGCCATCGAGCAGGCGCTCTACCACCGAGTAGCGATCTTCCATGTACGGCCGCGCGCCCTGCGCCAGTGACACGCCCACCTGCACGCGCATCTTGGCGGCATCCCGTCTCCGGCTCCGGCTCCTGTCACTGAACTTTGGGTGGCATATGGTGGTGAACTCGACGCAACGCGGCGCCTTGGTCTCCTCTTCATGGAAACGCTTAAGCGCGTTTTCGATGACGTCGACTTTGCGGCGCTTGCGCTCTCTGCTCTTGACCACAAAGCGCTTAATGGGCGGCGTGGGCGGTTTGACCTCCGTCTCCTCTGGCGTAGGTTGAGAGGGTTGCGAGTCTTCCAGCTCATCCGGACTGGTCTCGGGGCCTTCGCTGTCCAGCGTCCCGGCTGCGGATGTAATAGCAACACTCACACATTGAGTTTCTCGACGTGAGGCGGCGGACACGGGCGCCGCAGCTTACCGGAGGTGGTGGGCGACAGCGACTGGCGCTTGCGCTTGGCGGCGGCGGGCGACGCGGCCGCGCTCTGGCCGTCCGCGTCGTCCGCCGCGATCTGCTCGAGCGCGCGCACGCCGGCGCGCTGCAGCAGTCGCGGCGTGTGCGGCGACTTGCAGCCGTCGGGCGGCGTGGCCGAGCACAGCTCGAGCCCCACCATGCCGTTGACGGGGGAGGCCACCAGGACGTCGGCGGGGGCCATGGCGTGTGATTGCGAATGAGCAGCTGCGCGGCGGCGCGGCGGGTGAAACGACCCTGACGGCGGGCGAGGGCGCGGCGGACGTTGCGCCTAAAAGCGGCCTGGAGCTACGCGCGCGGGTCAACCTCCTGAGCCCCACGGCGCCAAATGGGAAGTGACCGGCGCAAACTCCCGCGCTTTCCAACGAAACCGAAAGTGGGACGCCTCGCATGCCCATTGGTCCGTTCAAACCTAGCCCGCGGCCTTTCGCATGGTGAAGACGATGGCGCAGCGCGGCGCGGACGCGGACGCCGAGCGCTGGGCGCGCGACTTGCGCGAGGCGCTGCGGCGACTGGAGGCGGAAGGGGATGAGCAGCGGCGGCGGCGGCTGCAACACACGCTGCGGCACACGCGCGAGGGGCTGGAGCTGGCGCTGCGCAGACTCAGCGAGGCGCGGCAGGAGCTGGCGGCCGCGAGGCAGTTTTTATCTGGACGTGAGGAGGCTGGACGGCAACAAGGAGGCGGAGACGCCCGAGCTGCCTTCGGAGACGGCGGCGCCGTCGAGGAGAAGTGGAGGAGCGAGTTTCCGCATTCGCAGCATTGCGGCGACGGAGCGGCAGGAGGCTCAGGATGCCGCGCCGCGGACACTGCAGCTGGCGACAGGAGTTGGTGCTGAGGCGGGTGGAGAAGCGAAATCGGCGGAGTTGACGGATTAGGTGGCGCTGGGCTGCTAACTGTGTGCTGCCGTTGGCTGGCGATAGTCGCGCGAGTGGCCCCCGGTAAGCCGCAGCAAAGATGAGACGGTGTACCTCGTCCCTCCCAAGCGAGCCAAGTACCCGCGCGTCTTCAAGTGGGACGACAACGTGATGCACTATTTCCCCAAGGAGAACGCCATGTATACGCTGTTCCGGATCCTGATCGCGTCCGAGGTGGAGGATGTGATGTTAAGACCAAGAGGACGCTGTCGTCTCTGCGCTTCGTGATGCTCAAAATCGAGTCGCGTGTCCTCGCCAGCGGCGCGTGGGTGGATAAACCCATCC
This sequence comes from Phytophthora taxon juncus, assembly GCA_033558005.1. Classification (NCBI taxonomy): domain Eukaryota; phylum Oomycota; class Peronosporomycetes; order Peronosporales; family Peronosporaceae; genus Phytophthora; species Phytophthora taxon juncus. The sequence goes on from JAUCEE010000002.1 coordinate 1,209,583, forward strand.
CGGCAGACGCTGCCAAAATGCTGGACGCCGCGAAGGAGAGTATTGGCGTCCGCCCACCGTCGAAACGAGGAGAGCTGCAACCGGTGGAGCAACTGCAATGGACGTCACTGGGACGCATTCTTCGCGATCAGAAGAAGCTGTGGAGCAAGGGTGAAGAAGAAGAGGAGGAGGAGGAAGAGTTCGAGCAGGCCTGAACTCAACACGTTTGAGTAGTGTCAAGCAATAACCCTGCAGTAACACATATTGGTCCCCATCAATGCTTGCTCTCCTTCCTTTCTGGAGTTTATGGCCAAGGCGACAATTTGTAGTAGCGTGAACTCCGAAAGCTTCACATCGGTAAAGACAGTTACAAGTGCATTTTCAAGTTACACCATTACGCCAAGCCGGACGATATGAGCGTCTCCAGCCCCATCGTCCCCGTGGTATTGACCGCGGCACGCGTTGTGTGTCGCGAGTGCCTGCCCGGGTACAGTCTGGAGTCGCTGTCGCACGTTGTGAGGCTTCTTGACGAGTACCTGAACACGTTTTCGCTGCGCTGGACTGTGCCGCGTGCTTGTGAGGCTGGCCACTCGCGTCGGGGGCTGGAGTATCTCGCCATTCGTGATCCGAACTGGGGGGACGGTCGTGATGCTGCTTATGTCGCTGTGAAGAAGAATTTCCTGCATGTGCTGCAGTGGCTAAAAGAGTGCTACCCGGATCGCACCTCGTGGGGAAGTATTAAGGGCCGCTGCTTCATTAACACGGCGGCAGAGCACGGCAACTTTTCCATTATAAAGTGGCTCCATGCCAACCGCAATGAAGGCTGTACAACCTACGCTATGAGTACAGCGGCCGCCAAAGGTTTCCTTGAGATCGTGCAGTGGCTCCATGAGAACCGCAAGGAAGGGTGCACCAAGCAGGCCATGGATGATGCCGCGGAAAATGGACATTTATCGGTGGTGGAGTGGCTCCATGCCAGCCGGAAGGAAGGGTGTTGCGAGGACGCTATGGATGATGCAGCAGCGAACGGGCATCTTGAGGTGCTGAAGTTCCTTCACGAACATCGCAAAGAAGGCTGCACCAGTGCTGCCATGAATTTGGCGGCGTCTAATGGTCACTTGGAGGTGGTCAAATGGCTTCAATCCAACCGCAAGGAAGGCCAACCTGGCACCGCGCTGCGGTGCGCTGCCGAAAATGGACGTCTCGATGTAGTGGGTTGGCTGTATGGAACTGTTCGTCAACAACGCAGAAGTGAAGCATGCATCCGTCAGGCTGCGCGTGTAGCAAAGGAGGCTGGTCATGTCGAGGTTGCATGTGATTTGGAAAGGAAGTTAAAGCGGCAGCGTCTTGAATAGACAAGCATTGCTATCGTAGAACGACAAAAAACAATAGCAGAAAAATCACTTCAACCGTGTGTTACAAGTAGTCAAATCTCATCAGTTTAGTCTGCACAACTCTACTCTCCTGGCACAAGAAAACTCGCTGAAGATGAACTCGGACGCACGAGAAGACGAAAGCTTTCCTGTTCTGACATCTGTGCTGGTTGTGTGCCGTCAATACTTATCCTCTTGCAGTGCTGAATCTCGGACTGGCGTTGAGAGGCTTATTGATGAATACTTGAACACCTTCTCGTCTCGGTTAAAAGTGTGGCAAGCGTGCAGACTGGGACGCTCGAGGCGGGCTCTTGAGTACCTCGCTGCTCACGATCCAGACTGGGGCAATGGAGGCAGAATTGCTGAACATGCTGTGATTCGAGGGTTTCTCCATGTCATTAAGTGGGTTGGTGAGTGCTATCCTGATCGAACTTCGTGGATTTCGTCGGAGGGTAATCCTCTCATGGACGACGCTGCAGAGTTTGGCCATATATCGGTTCTTGAGTGGCTCCACGCTAATCGCAGCGAGGGATGCACTACCGGTGCTATGGATCGCGCTGCTGCCGTTGGGAACCTTGAGGTAGTTCAGTGGCTTCATGAACATTGCGACGAAGGGTGCACTACGCAGGCTATGAACGATGCTGCTGCGCACGGTCATCTTCGAGTCGTGGAGTGGCTCCACGAGAACCGCAGCGAGGGTTGCAGTAAGTCTGCGATATGTTCTGCCGCCGCAAACGATCATCTTGCAGTTGTGCGCTTTCTCCTGGAAAATCGTCGCGAAGTTTGCACCGCCGATGCCATGCGTTGCGCAGCCGAAAATGGACATTTGGAATTGGTGCAGTGGCTGTACGTGAATCGTGGCGATAGTCATGTGGGAGCCGCGCTACGGTACGCCGCTAAACACGGGCACACCGCAATGGTGGAGTGGCTTTACTGGATCGTACGAGAGCAGCGGAGGGGAGACACTTGCATTCGTGACGCCGCTCGAATCGCTTTAGAAGCAGGGCACAAGAGACTTTCCAAACAGCTGGAGCGGAAGTTGAAGCGTCCGCGTGAAGCACCTCCCTCAAAAGCCAAACAGCGAGGACAGAAGCGGAAGCGCCTGCGCCGTCGATGATCGAGAGGCAATTCAATGTGGTCGGATGGATTGTATTAAATGGCCGTCACAACACATTCAACGCTGCAAGTTCTGTTTTCCATTATCCATTATTGACATTTTACTTCAACTTTAAAATTTGTTTTTTTTCAATCTTGGAAATCGTTTGAAAAGGTTTAGGTCAAAGAGAAATAGTGCGGATATTTCTTTGCCGCCAAGTCCACAGATTGATACAGCATGACGACTGACAGCTTACGACGTGGCCGCGGAAGTGAAAATGGGCAGTCCATTGCAATCAATTTCCTCTACACGTTGAACTGTTGATGATTGGCTCGAGCGGAAGTCTAACTGGAGTCGGCCGGGTTCCACAGATGTGGGACCTCCACAAAAGCTTCATTCCACAATCTGCCTAGATGAGTCTCGTTCCCTGCTGCGACGATTTCTTCTCCCACTTAACCCTAGGGAACGAGGTTAATGGCTGGCTCGTGTTTTCGTCCGTGATGCCGTTGACGCTATGCAGTAGACTTTACATCCGTTCTTCGTATAAGTCGATCGCTGCGCAAGCACTATCAAAGGGGGAACCAAATGGCCATAAGTATGTAGGCATTACGGGAACGCCCGGGATTGGGAAGTCGGTGTTTGTCTACTACGTTATGTGGAGATTGGCCAAGGATAGACAACGCACGCTATTTCTTACGCACAAGCCGCCAATATACTTTGATGGCTCTACGATGTGGGTGTGCAATCGATTACCACACGCATACGATCGACAATTCTGGCGGCCCGATATGTGGTGTCTTGTCGACTCAGCTGATCCAATAAAAATCGCTGGCTTTCCAATTCACTCCTGTTCGGTTCTTCTGACAACTCCATTAGGACGAGACCGCATTGGAGACTTCAAAAAACTAGCTCCACCACCAACGATATTCTACATGCCCCTGTGGAGCGATGAAGAACTCGCGTCTATTGCTTTTCTCTTTCCACGAGCTACAGCAGTATGGAAGGATCGCCTGAGCAGTTTGGGTGGTATCCCCCGCCTAGTGCTGCAAGATATTACAACAGACCCGCAAGACTTGCTGACGTCGGTATGTAGCAGTTGTTCGTTTGAAGACTGCATCATGTGGATTTCAATCTTCTCTGATTCGAACTCTACGATGAATGCTCTCCAATACCTGGTTCACATGGACAGTGAAGAGCCATATCAGGAGCATAAGGTTGCCTACGCTTCAGAGACGGCCATTAAAGTGATCGCTCGAATGAAGGGGTGGCTAATTCGCACCCAGCTGGAAAATTTAGTTTATGCCTGCGATGTAAACCCACTAGCGCATTCGCTGTGTCACTACTTTTTCAAGTCATACGCGCTAGATCTGTTGGAGCAGGGTGGGATTTTCGAATACCGAAGGCTGTCGCTTCTTAGCGCTGAAACACAACAAAAAAATCCTATCAAGCGACAGCACATACGCGAAATTGATATTCCGGTCTCACCGGAACCTCGGCAATTAGCGGAGCGTCTGGAAACTGGACTCAGTAATCAGTTGTATGTTCCACGGACATCAAGCTGTGCTGCTATTGATGCGTGGATACCCGATTTTGGTGGCTTTCACGTACATATCGGAAAGACCAACTGCAGTGAGAGTGAGGCGCTAAATGACCTAGTGAAACTGGGCCCGAATGGCAATCGGCTGTTCATTATGCTTCCGCCCCTCTACTTTGAATCTTTCACCACGAAGTTGCCACTTACTATCGAGCAGTATGCAATCCGTGTTCCATACCCAGACGAGATTTAATCCCAACGTGCTTTCCAGCTATCGGGCAATCCTTGCCTTTGCGAGTCTAGCTTACTTTATAATGTATCGATGAATAAATCGGAACATTATGCTGATTGGCAACGGAACAACTAAGGGAAACAAACTTTTGCGGTGGACGTCGGACACAAAAGAAAACCTTATCACGAGAAATTACATCCTCTGATATTTACGAGCGTGTGTGCCCCGTGTCCTACTCCCATTCTTCTTCTTCTATTTTAATCGCAGCAACCTTCGCCTTCAGGGCCTTAGTTTCAGCCGAGTCCTCGTCTTTTTCAGCAACTTGCGCGACAGCATTTTGCTCAACCAAAAATTTATCCTCCGAATCATCGCTTTGCTCCTGTGACTCGGCCGTGCCTTCTTCTTCCAGTTCACCGTCGTCGTCCCCTTCGCCTTCCTCATCACTCCAGGCGTCGGCAACAACTGGGGCGCGACGAGGCTCGATGTGCTCCCAGCCACGATTGACAGGGACAGGAGGCCTAGCTGGAACTGGTGCTGCATGTGGAAGGGGCGTGCTACTTCGTAGTGGTAGGAATTTCAAACGGCTCGACGCTTGGGCAGCTCGCGCCTGCTTGTTAAGATTAGTGATATGCGCAGAAAGCGTCACACTAGGCACACGTGCGTCATCGCGCTTGAAGAAGGAGATTCTGCGGCGCGGATCTTCGCCAAACGATTCGGACACTACTCCGTAAAAAGAAGCCAACTGGTGCATTAATGCTCTCTATAAGACGCCACACACACACAGCGTTAGAGCCTAGTCACAAGAGCGAAAAAAAAAACTTGATAAACGCACCTCTTCGCCTGTCATCACGCGCAAACTCACGCTATGACAAGATGGCTCCTGCACAATTCTCTCCAAGCGACGCTCAACAACCACAAGGTAGCTAGTGTTTGCTTTTCCCCATGCAATAAGGTCTTCCGGGTAGCTGGGGGTCTTCATCTCTTCTTCAAAAGCGGCAGTATCTCCGCTAGATAGACCCGGCCTATTAACCCCAAGAGCTTGCGCCAGTCTTTGATTTCGAACAATTTGACCTCGAGGGGGAGTTGGGGTACGCCGAGCTGGTGGTGCGCCCTGCGAGTGAGCACTTGATAGGCGAGCAATCGCTGGCCTCAGCACAGGAGGCGGAGCAGGGCCAGCAGGTGTCGGCAATGCTGGGAATGCTTCTTCTAGTTGTACAGGTGGCGACGGTGGGTGATCACTCACCCCATAGTTCCAGTGGTCTGGCACTTCATCTGCATAGCCTGGAGTAAGTGGGCCACTAACTGGGTTCCCGCCGTTGCGAGCAACCTGGAAGTTAAACTGCAGTCGGTTATGCACGCCATGGATGGAGCTCATATGCGCTTGATATTCCACATCATTTGGGAACACAACAAAACGCATTGCCAGGCTGCAACAAGTATAACGTCAGCATCACCGCCAAACACAAAACAAAAAATTCCACGTACCATCTAGAGTCTTCGCACAGATGGTGTTCACGACGGAAGTGCGTCTCCAAACTTGCGCTACAGCACACAGCTAATCATTAGCCTCCTTGCACCAGGTAGTTGCATAATTGATCGACTTACTAGTTGCGGAAGTATTCGTTTTCGACTTTGCAGATATGACACTTGAAGTGGTCGCGCTCCAGGTGTTCATACAGCTCCTTGTCTCCATAAAATCGTTTTCTACAAAACTGACACATCGGGTGGAAGTCCTTGCCCGTGTTGGCATGCTTCTGTCCCCCCCGTGTGTGTCCGACGTTGTGTCCCTTGAGTGCGCCCTTGGTGAACACCTCCTGTTCCTGGACGAAGAACGACTGGTGCGTCAGACAGAGCTCGCAGAACTCGACGCTGTGTTCTCGCCGCAGATGTTCCTTGAGCTGTCCGAGCGAGTGCTGCACCTCTCGGCAGCGGCGCATCCTGCACTTGAACTCGCGCAGCGCCCTGAGACTGAGGTAGTGGGCCTTGCAGTCCACGAAGATCATGTCGGACGGCTCGTCCAGCACGGACTCGGGCCCGGCCGCGTCGCCCCAGAGCTCGAAGCTCTCGAAGTCGCGCGGCGAGCTGCTAACCAGCACGCGCTCCAGCGGCTGCTTGCACATGGGGCAGTTGCGGTCGTCCATGAGCAGCCGCATGCGCATGGCGCACTTGCTGCAGATGCCGCGGTGGTTGCACTCGCCCACGGCGAAGAACTTGATGGAGTCGGCGCAGAGCAGGCAGATCTCGGGCTCGGGCTCCTGCTTCTGCTCCTCTTCCGCCGTCTCGGTGGTCGTCGCGTGCTTCTTGGCGGGCCGCTTCCTGCGCTTGGGCTTGGCGGGCGCCTGCTCGGGCGGCGCCGCGGCCTCCGCCTCCTTCTTCTTGCGGTGGCGCGGGCGCGCGCGGCGCTTGGGCGGCTCGGCGGCGGCGCGGCGCACGGCGCTGGGCACCAGCGAGAAGGCGGGCGTGAGCGCCGACAGGGACGAGCTGGCGGCGACGCTGCTGGCGCTCGTCATGGCGGAGCGACTGGCGCCTCGGTGGCCGCGAGAGATGTGGAGTGCGCCGCGGACCCCATCCTGGTGACCAGCACTCAGCGCCTCGGCGTTTTGACCAATGAGAGGAGTGACCTAGCCCTGCTGGAACTAAGCCGGACAGAACAAGCCAGGAACGTTCGCACGGGACACACCGAAATGGCCAGCATGTTTTATATGGTGAACGACAGCTTGTGATAAGACCGAGGTGCGACTCTTCGCCTGTTCAAGTTCAAAATAGCGACAGGTGAAATCAAAGAGACAAATTGTAAGTGCAAAATGACATGGCAACGATACTTGATAACTTCAACAATATTGATGCACGCAGTACGCTAGAAGGTAGAGGCAAAAATGGCTTCCACCGTGTTTGTCGGACGCGCGGATGGTTGGCTGTACGGTGGCCAAGGACTGTTGCTGCCGCAATGGCGACGTTTACCTTTGTTGCAAGTGTAATTTTCGCTTCAACTCGCAAGCCAGCAAAGAGAGCCAGCGGAAGTTCTCTACCGGCTACCTCGAACGATTTCCGGGCTGCGCATGCTCATTTGAGCACAGACCAAGGACAGACTACCGTGACAAATCTTATTCACGTTCGGATGAAGAACGTGAACACAGTGCGTGCGAAAGGCACGTAGCAACCTATTGGATGCTCACCACAGAGAAGTCATCAAGGGCGTAGCCACTTGTACATGTAGTACGGAGCCCCTGCTCCAAGTTTCATCTCATTCTCACTTTAAACTTCTAACCAACAAGCAACTTCAATCTCCTACATCGTTGTGCTTCCAGTTGACTTCCTTCCGACCCTCCGTCAGGTTATGACGGCGGTTTTTTGCATCTCTTGTCTAGGCTTCTCGGCACACGACTTGGCTTCGATTCTTCGTCCATTACACGGATCGACTAGTAGTGTTCCGGGCTAACACGTTGAAGTTGGCACACGTCGCAGATTCTCATATGCCGCATATTCCCACACGTCGCAGAATATCGCGTATGCCGGGGTACATGTATCTGGTTTCGTAAGTAAGCGTTGTCTCGAGTCACAATGTCGTTTCAGTGCAAGTTGTAACTTGAAATTGAGCCTTCAGTTTTTAGAGTTCCCCGGCTATGTGGGAGGCCGACACAGCTTGTTCGCGAAGTTTTTCCACCTCAGTGATTAGGTGCTCCAGCTCAGGGTCGCCCAGATAAAAGGAGTGGTACACAAGAATAGTGGACTCACACTGTGGTGTAGTTGGATCAGCGAAATCGGCGAGATTGCCGTATCCAACTTCCCAACAGCGCCCAGACAACCGACTAACGAAGGGGGTCCTCCGGTGATCCGTGATCAGTACTGAGCTTGCTGACCTTGTGTACCCGTCGGTATGGGCTGGATCTTGCTCTCTGGGTGACTCGAGAGAGGTTCTTGTGCGTGAAGGTCTTGTAGGTCTTGGCGAGACGAGGACATGGATTGGAGCAGCGTGGAAATCTTCACCATGCTGCCGGTAAGTCCAGATCCGAAGCGATTTACTCGAGCTTGAATCTGGCGGCTTAGATCTGGATCTGGCCTGGGGTTGCCTTGTGGGTGGGGGGCTTCCATTCTCGGTCTTCCTTTCGACTTGCTTGGCGTCTCCTATGACGCTGGTGTTGCGGGGGTTGAGAATTCGAAGGATCGGCGGCCAAGCAGTTAACTCCGCCGATCTGGATCTGCTCTTGTAGGTAGTAGAGTAAGCAACTAGGTGGTATGATCTGGCCAATATATTATCCAGTTATCACAACCAACGCTAGATCTAGCTTCCCTGTACCTCTTACACCTTCTTGGGCCAATGTCGTTCCCGATGGAAGGCGTACCGCGACACTTGAGCTGTCCAAGGCAAATTCGGTTATGATTTATGGTCCATCCTAAAGCCTATCATTCCTACGACTATGCGACCACACATCACTGATCTAAGTAGGACTTACGTCCTTTCTAGCGCTACTCACCATTACAGCTGTCCTTGGAGCCAGATCAGTCCAAATCATGGCCCAATCTGCTGGTGTGTATCTGATGTGCTTTTATCACGTAATGGCAAAAGTTTACGACAGACTTAAGGGTGTGGAAGACAGTCTTCGTCAAAAGTTATCGCAGACATTTATGATCTTCACGTTGCTTCAACTCCTGACAACTCCTAATCATTATAAAGCTTGGGTAAACATGACGCTATTCAAATGGTCACATCATACTCGACTGCTGGGGTTTAAGGGTTATTTTGAAAGCGTTTAAGTTGACCGCCCTTCGTGGCGCTGGCAGTGCTATCACACGCCAGGTGGATATGCGGCGACAAACAAGCCTTGCGAACAATCTAACCGACTTATCAAGCGTGATTACACTCTCCGTACTAAGCACAAGGATTGGAGCATTTATTCAACTGTTGTCTGACTGCTGTTGAAATTAATCAATTAATCCGCGCATGTTTCGCACCCAGCGGAGCCACACAGCAGCTAAAGGCGCGCGTGAAAGATTTCAGACAACAAAATCTTTTGATTGACATGACCGCGAGCCGACGAAGCATTGAGTTTTTACTCGCTGCGCTCAAGCTTTCTGTTGTTCGTGTGTTGTCAAATGGATGTACTCGTACGTACTTACCCGAGCTTGGTCGCTCCCGTGAGACAGAGCCGATTTCGACACAAATGAAAAACAAAATTACGCACGCATGGAAAATGAAGAGCAACCAGAGACAGGATGGGAGGTTGACGTGGTTGAGAAGATATGCGGGTGCAACTACTTTTTCAAGTTTGCGATATGTATTCCTGTTTTATTCGCTCTTCAAGTTAAGCACTACACAGATATGGATGGCAAGCGAATGTTTGTGAATCGCACCGTGTTTAAAATGCGACGGCGTGCACAGGCATCAAGCGACCGAGTAAATGTTGGTCGTTCTACTACAAATGGGCATGCCCTCAGCAGAGAATAGATAATTTGAGGGATTTCTATAAGCTAAAACGAGAATGAAAAACATGCACACGACGTTAGGCAGTTTTGTTTTCTTTAAGCAAAAATAAATAAACTTAGCAATGAAACTACTCCTGCGGCTCTTCCTGCTTTCGAGCCCTCACTTTTATATCAGCTGCCAAGTTGGCAAGCCAAGCGTCCCTAACAGCCGAGCCGCCTCACGCGTTCTACCAGGTTTTTAGCTGGTGTCAAGAACACCTTTGCCAGCGTGGTAGGGGCCGCCTAGATGAGGCAGCCGCGGGCTATTTGAGGACGTGGGGACTCCAGCGAGGTACCGCCTCAAACATCGGCGACGCTTTGTGACGTCTGCTAGACACAGTACCGTCTGCCCGAATCACAAAGGATCGTCTCATCGAGGCGGTCGCTCAAGGCGATGACGCTGGAGAGACCGAGTGGGTTATCCCAACTGGGGTAGACCTACGCGGCTTTCCGGCGTACCAGATGCGAACGATACTTGACGACAAGCGATCAAGGGCAAGGTCTACTTTCTTACTTTGTGGGAACCGACGTGGGAGCTCGCCACTAACCTGCCTTCGGGCGAGCTCAAGAATTACCGCCAGTGCAAGCGCAAGCGTGTCGGAAAGCAATCATCGAGGACAAGGCGCAAGAAGACTGAAACATCAAAAGAAGAAGAAGCAGCAGAAGAGAAAAGAGACTAGATATTGCATTACATCTCAATAAATGATTTACTTAATTTTTGCTACTGTTCTTGACCGTCTTCATCGTAATTATCGATACTACAATGCAGATGCAACTTTCTGCTGCCACGCCAGGGCCGTCAGCTAAAGCGGTATAGGGTCTAGGTCTAGCCCCTCAACTCGCTCCGTACAAGCCCCAGCACGGCAGCAGGAAGCTGCCAGCACTTCGCAGTATCGCGCTACGTCGCACCGTCCGCCGCACGCCATTGCACGCGACACCGTCCGCCGTGAAGCACACGCCACCGCTGCACACCATTGCATTGTCCGTCGCGCTGTCCACCACCGCTGCACAGCACCACACAGTCCGCCGCACCGTCCGCACACGCCGCCGCACATCACACGCCGCACGCCGCATCGGCTGCCGCACCGCCCGCTGCACCAGCCGCCGCGTACCGCTTACCCTTGAACTGTCTTGAGTGGCGCGCCGCTGATTTGGAAGTGAACCAGCTCCGCGATGCGCGGCACGCCCTCAGGCTGCGAGGTACTGAGATGGGAAGGGGTTAGGTCCCCGTCCTCCCTGTGTGGCCTACCCGAGGTACGTGGTAGTGACCGCGTGCGGCTGTGTGTTCTTACTGTTTCGTCCTCAATTTGCTCAGATAATGAGACAACAAGCAAAGGAGATACCGAAGCTCGAGGCAGAGCTTGCTGAACGCTAAAGCCACACCACATCTCTATGCAGAGATCTCCCACCTTAAGGAAGCACTGCAATCCAGAGCCGGGGCGCCTCCTGCACTACCAGCGCCTCCTGCACCACCAACGCCCGCTCGAAGTACGCCGAAGGCCAAGGACATACTCAGCCGCAAGTTTGGTGGGCAGGAGGTGTACAGTAATGCGCTTCAATATGCAACGGGTTGTTAACGCATAACCTGCCATAATCCGTAAATGCCTGCCCAAGATGGGAAAGGACAGGGCGCCCAAGGTTCAGTGGAGCCATGGTATTTGTTATCATGACGTCCATCGGTCGCTGTGATTGGCCCACGTTGCTGGATTCCGCCAACCAGGAGTTAGCTCACGTTTGGAATAAGGGCGCCAAAACCGCTCGAGAATCCACTTCCTCCACTACGCATTTGACAACCCGCCAAGCACAAAGATCCCGCTGAGCACGGCCGAAGCTGCCGATGAACACAAACCCCATCCAAAGTGTTCGACTTACGCGACTTTAGAAGATGCGGGTCTGTAAGAAGACCAAGGAGCATCTGGAACTGTCGTACGCCGAGCTTGGTTGCTGGGCAAGGGCTGAGTTGGGGCTAGACCAGCAACTTTGGTGAACAAGGGCAACATCTCGTTTATTCTTAACTAAAGCAGTACCGCCTCGTCTCTGACCACGTTTTAGTCTTAAATAGCCTTAATGCGTCGACCCATATCCGAGGTTGCTTCTTGACGCACATTACAGTACTCTGGAATCGGAGCAGGATTTGAGGATTTTATTCTCGAGTACGAACAAGCTATACATACTGAAGCTCTGCTTAACCAATCCCGATGGAACTCTCAGCTTATGGCGTCTGTGCTGGTCAACTTCCTTGAAGGGAGAGCAACACGTTTCTTTCACTCAAACGTGACTCAGTGGCGCATAGAATTACTGACTTCACCTACGACGATTTCAAAACCAAGCTTAACACCGAGTTCGGCTGCAAACTAAATCAAGTCCAACTTAACAAGCGCCTGACATCTGTCATGCGTCCCCAAGACTCATGGGCCGACTATTTGGACAACCTGAAGTACGTGGCTCGTCTTATGAGAGGCAACCACAACTTACTGCTGCTGGAAACTTTCTATGCTAACGCATGCCCAGATCTTGCGAGTACTCTGATCTCTCGCATCGATTAATCAAAACAAGAACCATCTGCAAGATGCGGATCGCATGCTTGCCCTCCTCGTTGATTTGCGTAATGATGGACGCAAACGCTCATCGACTGGGCGCTCTGACCAAGCAAGCGGTAGAGCAGCAACTGACCAGCATGACAAGAGAGCGAGTAGCACCGTGTAACCAAAGTTTCAAACCCGGTAGAGGAAATCAGCAAGAGCAGAGCTAGAGAATAATATCTGATACTTGTAACAGGGTTACACGCACAAGTGGCTGCTGCCACTTTGTGGCTCTAACAGATACGATATCTGCTAGAGGTAAAAAGAACCTCCCCCTGGTGTTCACCACACCAATGACTACATTAAGTCGGCCACACCATTGAGTGGCCCACATACATCGAGAGATTCGATTGGTAGAAAGCAGCATCTTCTACCAATGAGCATCATGCACGTCAGCGAGATTCTACCAACCACCCACATGGAGGAAACCTAGCTAGGAGCTAATTCTAAATACCAGTTCTCAATTTGGATCTAAAAGACCCTTATCTTCCTTTATTTAGCTCTGATTATACTTGCGGATCGCAAGTATACAAAGTCTAAATAAATCTACCTACGCTTTCTCATACATGTAACGCATACGTGTAAGCTAGTAGTGAGCCTAAGCAGGCCCACTACAATACTGACTGGCTCATGAATTGATGCACCAAAGTGGGTGCATATCCTAGTCAATCAGCGTTACCGAGGGACGAATTCAAGAAAGAAAACGGCAGAAAACGTATGAATTGATGAGGGCCATCAATCAATGGATCACGTTCCCCTCCGTCGCCCCCTCTGCTAGGGCAAAATAAAGGACGAAAGTTAGTCATACATTAATCAATATTTATCCGAGTTGGGCACTGCAAGGTGGATGAACAGAAAGACATTTCCTCACTGTTTCTGTTGATATATCGAGGTGTCCTTAATTGCCCTTCACGCCGGCAGAAGCACGCCTTGAAAGTGACTGTAAAAATCTATCAGTTTTGCGCGTTTGTTCTAGCGCTAGGACAACATCTGATGGTTTGACTTGATTTTGAGTATCCCTTGCCTTAGTTCCAAAATCTGATATTGTTTGAGCCGACAAGTTGGGCGATCGTGCTGCGACTGTTGGCGCCAAAAACACAATCATACAAATACCATGTGATAGGACAAAATAGCTGTGTGTACAACCTAAGACTGATGTCAACTGATAGTCGGGGTTATTGGTACCTGCGATGCATGCCGTTTTAATTGTTTGAACCATTTGGTCGGCTTCTTGGTGCTCGCAAATCACTGGTCCGTGCGTGACGCAGGCGAATTCGATGCTTGCGGCACGTATTTCTTCGTACAATGTTTGATCGTTGTTTGTGGCGAAACTCATGCGCGAGAAAGCGTCGGCTCCAACATTTTTCACTCCCTTAACTCTTTGTTACTGGAAATTCGGCCTCTGAACCGTTAAGACTACGTCGTGACTTACGACGTACACATACTAATAAAATTGTATTGGGGTGTCCTTTTCGCGTCCTAATAGACTGGGTTTGGGGTATTATGTCCTAGAGGTTTTAAATCTCAATGTCTTACTTACGACGTACATGTCTAGCAGACGAAAATTTTCCCGTAACTTTCGACTCATAGTAAAAGGCCGTCGCAAAAAGCTGGACATTAATCAACAGCTGAAAGATCAGCAACCAGAAAAAAGAGGCAAAACAGGAGGCAACGCCACTAGCAATCAAACAGAATGCATGGATCGATTCAAACATTAGCGAACTTGCAGCGCTCTGGGCACACACAAATCATCTTCTTCATCGTCAGCAACAACACCGTCTTGAAGAAGCTCACGCCGTGTTTTCTTACGGCGGCCCACTTTGCCTGGACGCCGGAGCACAATTCGTTTACCAAGCGACTCCGGAATCGAGTCGCCTCCATCGAAATCTTCGTGCCAAATTTAAAAGAAGGTTTTTTAGCTCTCCACTGTACTCACGACGTGCTTTCGGGCACAAACAGCACTTCGCTTCGCCGTTTGAGCTATCTTCACAGAAGAAAGTTGTCTGATACGACTTGTTGCGGTCACCTCTAAAGGATAGCACACACCTTGCAAGCGCGTTGACTACGCTTTTGGAGACCCGATACGGTGACCCAGTCGTCAATTTGTTTGTGTGCGTGAAAAGTCTGCCGACGTCGCTTAGCACGGCTTCGGCCTGTAGGTAATGGCGTGGTGCTTGCTTCCATTGCGAAATCATCCGGTTTGAGCCGAAGTAATTGCTTGTGTAGCGTATTCATCCAGTCAGCTCGCGCCATCGGCGTCAATCCTTTGATTCTACATTCCGCTTTGTGCGTAATGAATGCATTTACCACCGCCAAGTCAATAAACCCTAAGAACAAGGACAGTACTTCATAAAGCGAAACGCTGTCTGAATGGAGTAGGACTGGAGGCGGAGTTGATCGTGCACGTCACCTCCTCTCATCCACCGCTGATAATCCCAAACCAACTTCGGACACGACCCAGGTATAGGGTCTATTGCCTCACGTTGCGGTTGACTTGGTTTTCGGTCATTGCCACTCCAGTGGCGAGGTAGTGAACAGGTTTTTCGATCCCACCAGTGGCACGCAACCATCGTTGGAACTGCAGCACACCGCGCAAACGTAAAGTTGCCACGCACAATAGCTCTAGGGCGGCTCTTCCTCTTGCTAATCACTTGCTTATCAAAGCCAACACGGTTGGTCGCAATGGTGCCGATAACGTAGAAAGCCATTGAAAGGAGTTGGAGTGCCAGCGCAACGGAGGGGTAAAAGCGATCTATGATAACAAGGCAAAACCTTCGTGAATTTTTAAAAAAAAGCAGAATTCTCATGTTTCTAATCACGGCAGCAGCACCAGTCTTATTATCAACTGCCCTTCGCCATCAGTCTCACGTGCACCAACACACACTTCAAACCTAGGCAGTAAGTTACGACGTTAGCATGATAACACTACACAAAAGTAAGTTACGACTTATATCGGCAGCAAGAACTCTTATCGGTGACAATAAGCTGTCTTCGAGTCGCACAATTTACCGTAATCTCGGTGTTAACTGTTACCCTTTGATAATTGTCACCCCTCCCCATTAGCCAATGAGTGGCTAGGAATTTGCCAGCTCACGAAATTTTGTTGATTGTCACCACTAGTAAAACCTCAGCCACACTCCAGTCCCCAACAGCTCCCAGCCCCCCAAAATGCGGGTCTGTGAAGGGAAAGAGCAGAAAGCCAACCAAGTACAAGAACACTGCCGAATCCTTCGAGTTTAAGGCCGCCGCCTCCTTACTCTCTATGACACGGGTACCATGTCGTCAGTTGTCGCGTCCTTTTGGCCAGGAATTGCGCAACGCAGTAAAGCTTACATGACCAAGAAGAGAGTGATTCTGCGGTGGAAGCAGCACCGTTCTCGCATCGACGCTCTCGCTGCCAGCACCAAGACAGCCAAGATGAAGAGGTGCAGAGAGGTGGGGTCGGCGAAGACTCTACCTGACGACACAGAGATTGACATTTTTGAGTGGCTCGTAGCGTTGCGTCGCAACGGAATTCCGGTCTCGGCAACCATGTTGCAGCAGGAAGCTCTAGATATCGCTGCAATGTACGACATTCCGTCGACCGCGTTCGCAGCATCTTCAACGTGGATGGCATCTTACCTATCACGCTACAGCCTGTCACTCCGAGCAAGAACCCGTCAAGGACAGACCTCTCCAGCCGACTCCGAAGACGTTGCACAAAACTTCGCAGCTACGGTACGCCGTCGAATTGTTGAGGAGGGCATCGAGACTGTCTACAATGCAGATCAAACCGCTGTATTTTTTTAGTACGTGCCTAAACACACAATTGACGAGCGCGGCGCCAAAACTGTGTGGGTCAAATGTGGAGGCAAAAGCAAAGAGCGGATGACCGTTATGCTCATGGCGGACAACACCGGTCGTAAGTATGACCCCTGGGTTGTACTCAAAATGCGCTCTTCCAAGGACGCCGATACGCGCGATGAAAACACTCTCCTGAGACGAGGCTTTAGTCGACGACTTTGGCCAAGCATCCGAACGATCGAAGAGGAAAATGCTGTTCCTATATTTACCAATGGGAAGGGCTGGTGGAATTCGGACCTTTCGCTACTTTTCTTACAGCACCATTTTGATGATAGAGACGAGCAAGACGCTCCTGTAATGCTTTTATGGGACGATTTCAGCGCCCATTGGACTGTTGAGGTTGCTCAGTACGCTGCCAAGAAAAAGGTTGTCCTACAACGCGTGCCGCCTGGTTACACACATTGCTGCCAACCTGCCGACATTTCCTGGAATAAACCCTTAAAGGATCGTTTGAAAGGAGATTGGCTGCTATTTTTGAAGCGACAATGCGCCAGGCTGACAGCGTGTGTGGAGGACAAGATGCGAGCGCCGGACCGCAGTCAAGTCGTCGCGTGGGTACGTTCGGCTTGGGACCGCCTCAGCAAAGCGACGATTAAAAGCGGGTTCAAAAAGGTCGGCCTCCTTTTCGACGAACGGGTCAAGGAACCACTCAAAAGCAGTGAGTCAAACGTAGACAATAAATTGGCGGACATCCTCGAAGCGTTGGCGTGCACTGACTCAGAGGTAGGCGAGGTGAGCTGGGATGACGATGTTGTAAGCCGTTACCTTTAACGTAGTGTTCGAACAGCACAAAAATATATGCATAGCTCACAATCTGCACATGTTTTTTTTTTGTCAAAAGGGTTAGGCTACACGAGGGGGGTATAACGACGCGTGGTTGAGGTGGAGAAGGGTATCAGTGACACGAGTGAGCTCAAGCCATTGGCAGTTGTGACTTAAGTTAGTTGGTTTATCGGAGAAAGACGTCGAAGTCAATCTCACGCTGGAGGATGTCGAGACGATGAACACACCCGTGCATGTGCTGGTGGAGGCGCAGGCACTTCGCAGATGGTCGAACGGAGTGCCAATACCCAGCTTGACGTACGTCAATATGACGCGGATAACTGGCTGGAGGCATTCCACATGCAAAGAATAAAGTATGACGCATTGCCATCAGTTGCGGAGCTGCACAAGTTCATTGACCAACCACTGCCTGTGAAGGTTCGGGTGGCGACGGAGAATCTATTCGGTTCCCTGGTGCCCTCAGCGCGGATGTTCGAGATAAGCTGTTTGTGAATGACGACGTGGCACCGTGCCAGAAGCTCGGAAGGAGGATCGAGAACATGTTGGAAACTTTGCGATGTGAATATGCTAAGCATTTCTTCATTTGGTTTTGGAACACAATGATTCGCGCCGTGTTGGATTTTATGTTCGTTGACGCTCGCGTAAATCGTTACACGAGCCCCCAGTCATCTACCGAAGAGAAACCACCAGACATTTTGTTCCTTCTGTGCGTATTTTGAGGTGAAGAGGAACAGCCAGGCACTGACATGCGGCAACTTCGTCTACGACTCAGCCAAAAGATGACCTGGAGCTACGGAACGGTACCGTACCTGTTCGGCTATGTTGCCTCGGGCTACCAAATCCAGGTTGTTGCTTTAGTTTGCGCTAGCGATGGTCTCACAAGCGTGGACACTGTCCGGATTGGATCTTTTGACTTAGAGCGTATAGCAGATCGATTTCGACTGGTGCTTGCTCTCCTGAACTTGAGTCGACTCTTTTCCGCCATTGCGGAGGCTTGTCCAGAATCTGGTCGAGACGGCTACAGAAGCATTCATCGTTCGAATGGTGTCGTAGTGCAATCGTAGGCAGCGCATATAATATTATCGCGCTGAAGCGCGTGAAGAAGACGGCCATATTTCAGCCTCCTGGAATGATGGTAAACCATCCAACCTGTTCGAGTTGTTTGTTGCCTTTCGGAATGTCCTTGAGGCTTTGATTGTACTACATCGTGAATCGGTGATCCATCGAGACATCCAATGGTTAAATGTGATCAAGCGACGAGATCGTGATGCATGGTTCTTAATCGATTTCGCTGATGCAGCCACAAGCCGCAACACTTCCCCAACGGCGTACACCTGAACACGGAAGACCATGCGCCTGAAAATTTTGTAAGCGGCGGCATTCATACGACTGCTGATGACATCTGGGCGGTGGGATACTTGACTGAGACAAGTGGCCTGCAATGGGATGATCTCGCTAGGAGAACGGCATTTGTAAAGCGATTCATGCAGAAAGACCCGACAGCGCGACCGACTGCAGAAGGAGCTCTGCGCGATCTCGTTGAACTCCAACTGGAGGCTGCGCAGGAGACACTCAAAACTGGAAACTTGGGAAATACGCAAACAGCGACACGCAAGCGCAAGCAAGAGACGACCTTACAGCGAAAAGATAAGAGATGAGCTTTGCGATTTAGTAAGAAAGACTAACCAATCGATCAAGTCCATCTTCGTTGTGTTGACCTTACAGGCCCGAGTGAAGGCCAAGCGATCCGGGGGTCGGTTTGCCTTCTACTTCGCCGACGTACAGCGCGAAAGTTTGCCTTAACTGCTCCACCTTGGCGCGGTCACGGGGAAGGAAGCCATGTTGGCCTCGGGGATATTCCAGGGTTTGTCCGTGCTGATGTCAGTGCGCACACTTGACAATACCACACTTGTTTGAGTTTTCTCAGAGATGGCCCAGCTCATAAACAGCCTAGCTGCAGCTGGATGCTTAGCCTTTGACAATTGTAGTGGGGCGACGGTCTTCATGACCTGACCACGCACTGTGCTGGCGACCGAGGACGGTCCCAGCAGGAGCTGGCGTAGAATAAGACTCAGAGGTGGGCAGACTCTCTGCAGATACTTAGGCAATGCTGTAGGAGTAGCTGACGAGGGTCTCAACTATCTCATTTTTTGGAATTTGCAGACAACTTGTACAAGCAAGAGTTCTAAGGAAGCGCCAGCTTCCTTCGTGAGTGTGT
The DNA here is from genome assembly GCA_033558005.1 of Phytophthora taxon juncus. Taxonomy (NCBI): domain Eukaryota; phylum Oomycota; class Peronosporomycetes; order Peronosporales; family Peronosporaceae; genus Phytophthora; species Phytophthora taxon juncus. The sequence goes on from JAUCEE010000002.1 coordinate 1,228,686, forward strand.
TCATTCGGATCCCACTACAAAGTTAACTTTAGTTTCAAGAAGAAACGACATGAACAACGAGACTACGCTGACCAGTGTGACCGCGGACGCTGGTACAGCAGTGCCGCTTCAGGAAGTGAGCTCAGCTAGGTCGGGTTGAACCCTACGACCAAGGCCAGCGGCGACCTCACGGCAGCAGGCGGGTCGAGCTAAGCCAAAGAAGAGCAGAGGCAAGAAATCCGCGCGCAACGGAGGTTCGAGCAGGGAACGAACCGATGAAAGCTAGTATCGGTTTACTACCGAGAACGGCAAGTCAGGACCCTGACCACCCCACCGTGGCGCACCCTATCTTTGCAGTCACTGCGGCGCCCAAGGTAGAAGACATTTCGCACGAAGCGCTTATTCGATGGGTTGATCTTCGACTAGAGTACGATCATGAAGGCGCGCTATGATTCGTCTGGAGAAGACTTGAATTCCGTCATGGGGTCTGTGAAGATTCCTTTGACGACAGTTTTCTCGAGACAATGTGTGAGACGAAATGCGAAAAGACCAAGTATGAGCTCACCGACGAGTTCATCTGGAATTGGGTCATGACAACGGAGGAACTTTAAAACCAACACCCTTCCAAACATCGACGAGCTGTTCCAAGGACAGTTGTCAATGTCGATGGCTAAGTCCGAAGTCGATGCACGGGTAGTGGATTATTTTCATTAGTGCAACACGATAGTCAAAACCAACGGGCTAGCAGCATTGTTCTCTGAAGAAGAAGGCACGAAGAAGAAGTGCAAAGTCTTGCTGAACTGCCTGCCAAGCGAATTGAAGACTCGAGTAAAGAACGTCCGCTTTCCCGCTACTAAGAGCAGTGTGTCGACACTTTTCAAGATAGTAAGCGAGAAGGCTCTGGAGATCGACCGCGAGGAGAAAGCCTTGTCAAGAAATAAGAGGCGCTCCTACGCGATAGAATCAAAGCCGGAATTGGCAACTCGCTCTCCGAAGCGAGCTAGAACCGTAATGGACAAGCGGAACACACGCGAACCACAACTTCAGACTGCACCACGGGCTATATTTCGGACCAACTCGGAGGAGAACCGGCCTAGTTCGAAAGGTGGTTGCTGGACCTGTGGCGGCCAACACCGTCAAGCCGATTGCGCAGAAAAAAACTGAAGGCATTGGCATCGCAACGCGAAAGCAGAAAAGAGGGAGGCAACGTCAAGCTAAAACGAATTAGTGAGTGCCTTCCCGGTCGGTCAGGTCAAGGCCGATTCTTGCGTGTCAGTGGCGTTGCCGATGTGGCGTATTGTGCAGACTCTGGGGCAGAGACATCGTGTATCAGCTCAACGACTCTAAGCAAAATACGAGAAAATGGTGTGAACTGTATAGTCTAACGTTTAGAGAACCCAATCGAGTGCAAACGGAGGGCGGACGTGGGCTTGCGGAAAGACAAAGTTGAGGCTGTCGCTCGTGACAGCGTCAGGAACCGTCAATATTCATAAGCCTGTGTCTTGTTTGGTCCTCGAGAATAATGATGATGAATTTTTACTTAGCGATGACGTGTTGAGGTTTCTGGGCATCGATGTAGAGCGACAGTTGGAGCTGTTGGCAATACCGAATTGCAATGATGGAGATGATAATGAAGAAACGCCAGATGTGGCTGCAGGAGAAAACGATGCAGAAGATATCCGGGTTGCTATGCTTCAGCGAGCTCAAGAGGAAGGGTTTCCCGTGGAAAAACTCGATCGACTGCGCACCATCTTGTATGCCCACGACGTTTGGAGGCTTGTACTCGGCAACGACCCCCCTGCCAAGGTCGAGCCGATGAGAGTCAAGGTGAAAACGGGATACGGCCCTACAAGGCAAAGTTAGGAAATATGCGCCAGAATACCAGGCGTTTCTGGAATCGTTCAACGAGACTCTGGTTAAACTCGGGTGATTTTACGAATACCCCTCCAGCCGATGGGCATGCGCTGCCTTACGTCTCCGCAAGCGTGGGCAAGGAGGTTTTCGCCAAACTGTTGATTACAAGCCTTTCAACATGCTAACCGAGATCATGGCAGGTCTTATGCCAAATTTACACGTGGACCTGGAAAAAGTTCGAGGTAGCAGGCATTTTGGCATGTTCGATTTCATTAAAGGGTATTGGCAACTGCCTTTGGCCAAGGAGTGCCAGGAGATGCTGTCGTACATGACTCACAGAAAGATATACACGCCAACACGAGTACCGCAAGGTAGTGCTGATGCAGCACTATACTTCCAGTCAACAATTTGAGCGATGTTTCGCGGCACTGTTGTACAAACACTTGTTAGTCTGGATAGACGACTTGCTCCTGTATGCTGCGGATATCGACACGTACCTCGACAAGTTAGAGGAGTTACTACAACTTACAGCGCAGTCGGTTTCAAACTCAGCGTAGCAAAGTCCTGTGTGTACAAGCAAGAAGTAAAATGGTGTGGCAAGGTGATCAACGGCGAAGGTGTGAAACACGATCCGGAGCGAATTGAAGCTCTGCGTAGCATGCCATACCCGTCGAACGCCGGCGAACGGCCTGCTCCACAAATTGGATGAGGGACATTATTGTGGACAACGCTCGCCTAGCGTCCACTGCAAGATGTACTGGACAGAGCCATGGCTCAGGCATCAAAGCGAACCAAACGAGTGGCAGCGGGTATACCCATCAGCATGAGTGCAAGGCGTACGATGCGGTGAAACAGGCATTGGCCGACTCGGCTACTTTGGCCTTCCCAAAGCCAGACAGCGAAATGGTGTTGCTGACTGATGCCTCCGACATCGGTTGGTCGGTGATAGTACCACAGGTGCCCTGTTGGGACAGTGACGGAGATATCCAAGACCAGCAGCATGAACTGTTGATCTGTCTCGGCGGCACTTTCACTGGAGCACAAAGGAACTGGAGTGTCATTGAAAAAGAAGCATATCCCATTGTGGTAGCGTGTGGCAGGCTCAGCTACCTGTTAATGCGGCCGCGTGAATTTCGCATGTATTGCGACCACCGCAAATTAATTTATATTTTCGCGCCCGGTCATGAAGTTAAGAAACATGTTCGAGGTAAACTCCTGAGGGTCGATGAAGTTGATTGAGTATCCATACACGATCGAGCATATTGAAGGGATACACAACACATGCGCCGATATGGTATCTCGCTGGGCAGGAACGCGTCCTTCGTCAAGCGTTGCAGTAAAGCATGTCACATTGCGGCGCCAACGTGGCGACGATCATACAGACGAGCCCACGCTGAGGCGTAACACTGTGCCAGTTCCAATTAGACCGTTCAGTGACGGCAACTTTGTATGGCCAACAGTAGAAGAACTGCGCACCGCCCAACAACGACACGTAGGCGACAGGGACTTGAACGAGATCGTTCTGAATTACCGTGTAGCCATGAGCGAAATCGGGTCCCGTCAAGTGAGAGCGGGCTAGTGCAGCGGCTACTGGTGATCGCTCACTGTGGAGCACAGGGGCACAGGGGTCGTGAAGCGCTGTTGAATGTGGTCAGCCGCAAATTTCTCATACGGCATCTGGCAGCCACGGTCAAGACTTTCCTTGCTGGCTGCCTTCTATGCCAACATGTCAAAGGTGGGAAGGTTGTGATGCGACCCTGGGCTGATACATTCCGATGCAATAAATAAACGAAACGGAGCTCTACACTGGGACTACGTGCAACTAGGTGACTCCTACGTCAACTACAATTACCTGCTGGTACTAAGAGACGACGCAACTCACTTTTGTGAGCTGGTGCCGTGTGCAGCGCCAACAGCAGCTGTCACAGTAGAGGCGATCTTGGACTGGCAGAGTCGTTACGGGGCACCTCGTGTGTGGATGAGTTACCAAGGCAGCCACTTTAAGAACCAAGTATTAGCTGAAGTGGCAAGGCGCCTTATTAGTAGACAACGATTTATGGTGGCGTATTGCCCATGGACAAATGGATCGATCGAGAGACTGAATAGGGATATAGTCCAGGTTTTTCGAGCCATGTGCCTTAAAGCAAAGGTGGACATACGAGATTGGCCACATTTCATCCCGGTGGTCCAATCAAATCAAAACCATACGCCGGTTCCGTCCCTTGGCAACAAGGCGCCAGTGGAGTTGTTTTGCGCACTACCTGCCGCTTCTCCGCTTGATTTTGGGTTTAACTTTGAAATCGATATCCAACAAAAAAAAACACATAAAAGATTCATAAATAATATTGATAATATGCTTCAAGAATGTTTTAAAAAATTCTTGAAGCATATTATCAATATTATTTATGAATCTTTTATGTGTTTTTTTCTTTCTAATGTTTGGAGGATCGAACTCACATATGTGGCAAAATAAGGAGATGTTGATTTTTTTTATAAATTGATAATTTTTGTAATAAATAATTCAAATTTAAACAAAAAAAATTAATCTTGATAACAAGAAATTCTAGAGCAACCAGTCAGATAGAAGAAAGACTGGCTTCGTTGCGGGCCAGGGTGCCTATTTTGCACAAGGTCATGCAAGAGGCTAGGTCGGAACAAACAAGGCGGAATCAGAAAGCACAAAGAACAACCAGGAGGGCAAATTTTGATGTTGGTGACTACGTGTTGAGGTCCCGGGTGGACCAAAAACACAATGACAAGTTGGTCGTCACGTGGATAGGCCCGTACCAGGTAATTGGTACAGACGAACACTCCTTTCGAGTTCAGCACCTAGTGACTGAAGCGGAATCAGACGTGCATGCCTCACGCCTTAAGTATTACGCGGATGCGTCTTTCGAGGTGACGGAGGAGATTCGCGAGCACGTAGCTGCTCAAGGAATCGTCCTCACGGTTGCTGCACTGAAAGAGCACCGGTGGAACTCGGCGAGGAAGTGCCACGATATACTAGTTAAGTGGAAAAATTTGAGGACTCATAAGATTTGCTCAGCTCGCTGTACAAGGATATCCCCGTGATGGTGAAGCATTACATAGCAGCAGCAACCAATGTCGAGCTAGCTATAACGTTGGAGCAACTTTAGCACTTCAACTTGAAGTACTTGTGTTGCACGATCAAAGACCATATGCTAGGTGCATTAATACATTCGAGCAACATCAACAAATCCGAGGCTAAGGCGGCGTGGTCAAGTCTTGGTGCGGTGTAGTGGGGCGACGGTCTTCATGACCTGACCACGCACTGTGCTGGCGACCGAGCATTATTTTTAGTATTTTTTATTTTTAAATTTTATTATCCAAATACTTTAGGTCACCCAGATAATTATATTGATGCAAATCCAATGAAAACACCTTTACATATTGTACCAGAATGTATTTCTTACGATTTTATGCTATTTGACGGTCCCAGCAGGAGCTGGCGTAGAATAAGACTCAGAGGTGGGCAGACTCTCTGCAGATACTTAGGCAATGCTGTAGGAGTAGCTGACGAGGGTCTCAACTATCTCATTTTTTGGAATTTGCAGACAACTAATACAAGCAAGAGTTCTAAGGAGGCGCCAGCTTCCCTCGTGAGTGTGTTCATTCGGATCCCACTACAACAATATACCGGCACGCTGGCCCCAGCTGAGGTATTCCGTGCCGTTACCGCTCGCAAACTTGATCGGAGAACTGCCACCGCCAGTGCCCACGCCAATCACCTTTTCACCCGAGTTTACGAGATCACCGGCAACATTTGAGCCGCGGTTGAAATCAACGTTTTGCTGAACAAGTTTGGCCACCCAGTCTCAGCCATACTTTTCGACATAGCGAGTAAACAAGAAGAGCATAGCGTCGTCGTCGTGGGGGTATGACGAAGCAATCTTGTTGGCCCACTCAGGATTCACTAGGTCAGCTGGAGTAGTTGGCGCGGACACTCCATCGAGAGCGATCGCATTGTAGATGTATCCGAACGTTAAGATAGTGTAGGCCATCCAAGCGTCATTATTTTCCTTCAAAGAGTTGTGGATCTTGGAAAACCCTTTTGGTTCGTAAGGAAGAAGCTCACCGCCTTGGTCCATCTCGTGAAGTCTTGCAGAGTTTGGAGGACAACCGCATCGGGCACCAGCGTATCGGTTTCGAGTTGGTTGTCGATGCGCACGTCGTGAAATTTACTGAAGTCAACGACGACAGTAAAGTTGATATTTGGAAAACGCTTGACAAACGCATCATGGAGGCCATTTCCCTGGCAAACCAAATCACCGCCGTGGTATGGGACAAGTTGGCCACCTTCGGCCACAGCGTCAGCGTAAAGGTCATTAATTGTCTTGGTTTCTTCGCCATATTTGGCTGAGGAGACTGGAAAAAGAAGAGTGAAGGCCAATGCGAATGGAACGAAGAGCTTCATTGATCCTTGACCTAGTTCGTACGAGAGTTGGCGGTGATTTAGTCCGATGGAGGCAAGTTCGATTTTGAAGATCTTGCAGAACTTGCCAGTAAGTAGATTAGAAAACGTATAACAGGATTGGCAAAGCAAGACCCAAGAGCAGCAGTTTTCTGAAGCTTTTACAGGTTGCTGGTCTTGGAATGCTCCATCGATATAATCGTAATCTGGTTTACCACTCATATATTCTTAGTATTATTACCCGATCGTACCGCCATTTCGTACACGATTACACAATGGACACCGCCCAAAACCAACATATCTGGCCATGATTCTGAGTCGCACGCATGCCAATGTTACTTTTACGTATTATGGCACCTTTCTCCGGTGGAAATTCGATCCTCAAGAACCTTAAAAAGTGTCCAGCAATGGAAGGAGGCATTTATAAGGACAAGTATTGTCGGATTTGTGGAGTCAACCGAATTGCCCTTCGTCATCATTGCTGTACCACGTTACACAGACCGTCTTGAAGTTTGTGTTTCGTGCATTTGATTAATTTTTTAATGCGCCAAAGACAAAGAGGGGTATCGTTTCACCGATGAGCGAAGGCCATCCAGGATCGTTTTTTACTCAACTATTGGATTAAACCATGTTGCCAATCTGGTATGAGTAGGTGCCCTAGCTATATATCCAATACAGCATTGTATCATGCGGTTCTCCCCTCTATTCACATCGGTCTGGCGACGTACACTTCATGTTATGAATGCTTTTCACAGCGCTAATAAGTCAGAACTGTTGTTAAAACATTTAAGGTTTCTACAGGGCTGGGGCTTAATGATTTTAAGAATGTTAATCGCCTTCAACGACCGGAAAAGTTTCACTTGCTCCTCCATGATGTACTCTTATTCTTTTATGAATAAATGTTGCCATATCGTGCAACATCCAGACGTCCGAGGTAATTAACACGTTGCGAAAACTAAAACAAATTGTCAATCGAACTGGAATTGTACTTTTTTCCCGGATCTAAAATTTAGAATTGCAAAAAATTATTGTGAATTGTTCCATCTCCCCCTGGAAGATTTGGGCTGACCTTGACAGATTAACACAAAAAAGCTTTGAACAAATACTACCAGTAGTTCATGATTTTATGATGCAGTTAATATGCTTAAGCGGCATCATCATAGGCTATCGGCTCTACTTCTTAGCGCAGTTTTAAACGAACGGACTCTTCTTTTTTGACGGTGTGATGGGAAAGGAAGAAAACCAATATCTTATCGATCATAGGCCAAGTGGCGAAGCTACTGCGTTGATAACTTTTGAATTTCCTGTATTGGATAGAGGGTTCTGTTGTTTTCTGTTTGCGAGGATGAACTGGAAATACTTAGTTTGGTCTTGAATGGCTGGTCAACCAACACGTGGAGTTACAAGCTCTCTCGTTACGCGGTTCTTCACTACATTCATGAAGAAGGGTGTAATCTGCTGCTCTGACTTTAATATTTCTTATAAAAACTATCAGTTGGGCTGCCGTTTTAAGTAGCGCATGGATAACAACTAAACTGTTTATTTTCTCTCTCTAAATGACACCTGAGAGGAGGTCAGTACAAAAGTGCTGTTGTCGCGGTCGTCATCACAGCTGTGATATGTGTCCGCTGAAAAAGGCTTCAAAACCTGCCAGTGCAGCGCCCACGCAGTCGCAGTAGAATTGGTGGCCCTCGCTCTTGTTCAGCTTCGCCTGCTCGATGCCCATACATTTTCGTTTCTTCTTTTTTATTCAGGGGTCTGTTTGCTGATGTTCTAGCGATATCCTACATTTTCTTCTTTGCCAGTCTTCGAGAACAGTCTGGTGGTGAACTAGGCACTGCTCGGTGCGATGTACCGGGACAACTTATTCCATACGCAATCTTTCTTGCGGAATGTACCTTTGGCCGGATTCCTTGGTTCTCATCAGGAGCTGAATGCCTCTTCCATGCGTATCGCCAAAGTACTTAACTCGCTTACGTTTATTTTCTTCATTTTAAACTCTAGGCTTTACCTCGAGGACTTGTGTGACATTCGGATTACGAATCCGCGTCTAGCTGCCGATCGCTCATTGGCCAATCAAAGGTCACACATCCGTCACCGAAAACATAGGAGACTCCCTCGCCACAACTGAAGCTGAGCCTCAGCCTGAGCGGCATCGCCGACGTCACTTGCGGACTCGCCCGGAAACTGACGAACCCACCGAGAAAGATGCCTATCGAGCAGCTGAAGACGGTGCTGCGACTGCAGGCCACAGTGGTGGAGGGCTTCGGCCGCGGCGGCAAACAGCTGGGCTGCCCCACCGCCAACCTGTCGAGCAAGGACCTGGGCGACCTGCTGGAGCAGCTGCCCACCGGCATCTACTGCGGCTGGGCCACGGTGGACGGCCAGGGGCCCTACAAGGCCGTGGCCAGCATCGGCTGGAACCCCTTCTTCAAGAACAAGGTGCGGCAGGCGTTAGAGGAGGAGAGAGGTGGCTGAGGTGCTGATTCGGGTGTGCAATGTGCTGCTGCCACTTTGCAGGAGAAAACGGTAGAGCCCCACCTGCTGCACAAGTTCGAGAAAGACTTCTACGGCGCGCAGCTCAAGTTCCTCATCACGGGCTACATCCGCCCCGAGATGAACTTCTCGTCGCTGGAGGCGCTGATCAAGACCATCCAGGACGACATCGCGCAGTCCGAGGAGTGGCTAAGCACACCCGAGGGCAAGTCCTGGACGCAGGACGCGCTGTTTCAATAGGTTAGAGAGAGTGGAGAAAGAGTTGCGTGTGTTTATTCAGCGGGGCGAGTGTAGCGGCCCCGATAGATAGATAGCTTTGTCTGCGAGGTAATACCACTGGAGCGGGTGTTCAGATGATGCATGAGGTTCTTCTATTCTCACTATGCTTTACTCTTTACCCATGACAATACAGACAACACCGAGGACCATCAGCAGGATGCTGGGGATTTTCTTGCGCAGATTCCGCTCGCGGAACAGGAAGCGCCCCATGAGCACGCTCCATATGCAGCCCGACCGCTTGATGGCGATCACGTAGGACACCTCGAGGTGCTGCGTCGCTACGAGGTTGATGTAGTACGCCACGACGCTGGTGACGCCGGCGAGGATGACGAACTTCCACGGGATCTTCATCTCCTGTCCGATCGGGAGGTAGATCTCCTCTCCGCCGACGCGCATCCTCTGCAGGATGTAGCTGCCGACGGCCACGATGACCTGGATCGTCGCTCCGTAGACCAGCGGCGTGGCGTTCTGCACGCCGATCTTGTCGAAGGCGTTGGAGATGCTCCAGAGAAACGCCACCAAGATCATGTACATGGAGCCCTTGCTGGCGTTGGACGAGTCCATGAGCAGGTCCTTGCTGGCGTGCTCGTCCTTGGCGCCTTGCAGCCAGAAGCCGCCCATCATGGCGATGGAGATGCCGAGCACGCCCGAGAGCGTGGGCACCTCGCCCAGCACGAGGAAGGCCACGACCACGAGGAAGGCCGGCGTGAAGGACAGGAACGGCACGGTCGCCGACAGCGTCGAGATCTGGATGGCGCGGTTGTACAGGTAGCTGGTGATGATATTGATGCCGCCGCTGATGCACACGGACGTCCAGAAGAGGTGGTTGAGCGCCGGCATGCGGCCGCCCGAGTCCAGCGCGGCCCACAGCACGAACAGCGGCGCCTGCACCAGTCCGCGCAGCGCCACCACCATGAACGGGTCCATGAACTTGGTCAGGTACTTGCGCAGCGGGTCGCAGAGCGCGTTGGCCACCGAGTTGATCACGGCGATGGACACGCCGTACGACATGAGCATCGCGTGCGGGCAATACGCAGCTCCTGGCGGCGTCCGGGGCGATGGCAAGTGGTCCGCTGCGCTGCCCGAGCCTTTGCCGTCTGACGCGCCGATCAGAGAGTCAGCAAAGGGGCGACGCCACTTTCGCCCAATAGAAAGGCCACGTGCGCGTTTCGCAGCCTTCCATTGGCGCAAAAAGCGGCGACTGCAGTGGTACGGATGAGACCATAGTGAAAGCGAGATAAAAGATGCGCGCCGGCCGTTGCGGTGTCCGCCGCCCTAGCCCGCGTGGGTACAGGTGCAACGCGATCTTTGGCGGTCGCCGAGGGTCCACTTGGACACTCGATGGCGGCCTCGCAGCTCGCGCGCGACGAGGTGAAGCGCCGACTGCTGCGCGCGTGCCGAGAGCTGGAGACGCTCGTGCGCGGCAGCTACGGGCCGCTGGGCCGCGCGCAGCTGCTGCAGGCCAACGCGCAGTGCCCCGACGCGCTGACGGCCACAGCTGTGGCCGAGCGCATCTTCGCGGGCCGCAGGTAAGACGGAGCGGACGAATATTTGGACCTGGGTGCAAGGCGAAGAGCGTTGCTCTGGCGTCGGTGGGCGGTGGGTGACGGCGGATTTGTTGGTTGTGCTGCGAGCAGCGTCGGAGACTGCCCGGTCGCGAACGCCTACTTCCACATGCTCAAGAGCAAGGTGCAGCTTGGTCATCGGCTTGTGGTGCTGCGATGGGTGCTGGGTGGATTTGAACTCACGCTCGTGTGCCTTTGCTGCGGGTTTCTGGTGGTGCAGATCCGGAGCCACGCCGATGGAGGAATCTTTCTCGCCGGGCTCAGCGCAAGGTGTGCGCTTGCTTTTGAGAAGGCCTGTGTCGGGGGAGTAATTGCTTGACTTTGTTGGCGGTTGCAGCTTGCAGCTCGAGATTCAGGAGGGCAGCCTCGCACAGATCCCCCACCGCGTTATTTGCAGAGGTGAGAACGGAGTATCGGTTGCTGGAGCCCGATGGAAGATGCTGATTACACTGCTTTTTCGCTGTAAAATGCAGGCTTGCAACTTGTACTGAATTGGGGCCTCGAGTACCTGGAAGACCCGCAATGCCCTGTCCGCGTGGCGGTGAATTGGAGCTCGGCGACCTCGATTTCCGCTGTGATCCGATCCATTATATCTACCAAGTCGACGACGGGACTGGATGAGATCACCATGGACACCGTGGTTATTCCACAAATCGTCCAGGCGTTCATCAGTGTGTTTGGCTACGTGGTCGAGCACCCGAGCGAATCGGTTCCTGTGCAGCTCTTATTCGCCCCAGGTCAGAAGTCTCTGTCGAAGTCCCAGGTCTGGAAACAAACAGTACTCCTGAATCTACCGTGGCCATCTCGAGGAAAATGTCATGGTGCCAAGCGGAGCCCGTTGTCTCCACCGATTTGTGATGTACGTGTTGCCTTGTTTAACATCACAATCGAGCCACTAAGTGACTTTGAGGAAGAAGACCCCAGCGGTACAAGTGTAAACTATTCGGGTTCCTTGAGCAAGTTTCGACTTGAGGCGCTCCGACAAGTCGGTGACAGACTTGAACGACTTGGCGCAACGGCGGTTCTATCGCAGAAAATCATACCAAAGTATCTGCAAACGTATCTGGCTGCCAAGGGTATCTTCACGCTCGATCGATTATCCGCTACGTACATTCGTAAGTTCATCTCCTGTTGACTTGTATGACTGTGTTGTCGACTCACAGACTACTTAATATGTTATCGTTTTGATAGAAAGCGTGCAAATGCTGAGTGGCGCTACCATTCTCAGCGACTGGAGGATCGATGACAGCGTTGTCAGCAGCTCGCTCGGCTTTCTGTCTCTCATTACGACACAAACGCTTGGCAGCAAGCGATACATTCGTCTTCATCGAGATTCTGCAAGACATGGTGCGGGTAGCGACAAAGCGTACCCTGTGACAACCATTGCACTTGCTGCATCAGATCGCTTTGCATTCGATGAGCTTTCCCACGTAATCACAACTTCTCTCAAAACAATGGCTGGATTAATCGATAACCCGCACGTTGTAGCTGGAGGCGGGTGTTTGGAAATCCTTCTAGCGTCAATGTTGCGGCGCCGTGCCACTCAACTTCGAGCTCCACCTGAAAATAAGGTCGACAGACAAGCATCCCGAACACTGCGGCAGCTGAGTCAAACCGTTGCCACTTTCGCTGATTGTCTGGAGAACCTGGCAAGCCGCTTGTGTGGAAGCCACGCCTCCTCAACAGACCGCGCAGCGATGATCGAGCAGGTTTGCCAAGCGAACAGAACGTTTCTATGGAAAACGACAGCGCTGTCAGGCGACGATGATTTATCCACAGGCCAGCTCCACCAGTTCTTTGGCTGGAATCCAAGAAAGCGCGCAGTCATGCCAGTGCTATCGTATGTGTACATCGAAGATGACTCGGGCAGCGGTGACGAGAGGACCATTGTAGACGCTCGCATCCTCGACACGTTACAGGCAAAGAAAGATGCCTTGGTGCTTGCAGTCGAGAGCGTGTCATCGCTGGCTCGCATTTCATCGGTCGTCAGCGTTCCTTGACAAAGCACTCACACACACAAGAGATAACGATGAATCATCACATTCTACCTTATCTATTCCAGCCCCACCACTAGTAGAACTGCTGAGCTTCGTCGTATCCCGACAGGTCTCCACTGGCGAGGAACGGCACGAGCAGCGGGTCGTGTTGTTCACCCTCCTCCAGTCCGTACCGCGGCAACAAGTACGACGTCATGACCGGAGAGTAGTTCTCCGGCAGCCGGAAGCCCTGACACACCACGAACGCCTCGTTGCTCTGCGCGCGACTGCTCATGGGCTTGGAGCACGATACGCTCTCGAAGAAGACGCTGAGCTGCGTGGCCAGCAGGTCGTACTGCTCGCAGCGGAAGATCTTGGCCACGAAGGCGCCGCCGCGCTCCAACACGTGCGTGGTGATGTTGAGCGCCGCGGCCAGCAGCTCGGCCTGCACGAACTCGTCGATGTCGTGCACGCCCGTGACGTCGGGCGCGCCGTCGCTCACCACCACCTGCGCCTTGGCGCCGTGGAAGTGGCTGATGATCTGCTCGGCCGTGCGCTTGGACGTGATGTCGCCCTGCAGCAGCTGCACGCCGGCGATGGGCGCCATCTCCTGCAGATCCACCGACACGATGCGCACGTCGGCGGCGTCCTCGACGGCCACGTTGCTGGCGTCGTACAGCTTGCGACTCAGCACCTGGCTCCAGCTGCCGGGCGCGGCGCACAGGTCCACGGCGCGTTGCACGCCGCGCAGGAAGTCGAACTGCTCGTCCAGCTGCAGCAGCTTGAAGGCGGAGCGCGCGCGGAAGCCCACCTCTTTTGCCTTGCGGTAGTAAATGTCCTGTGCACAGGCAGCAGCAGTCTGCCGTTAGCTCGGGGCGCGCGCCGTCACGCGCGGCCGCCACGTACGCGGTTCGCCTCGGTGGACTTGGTCATTTTTGCGCTCTGCGCCACTCGGCAGCGCGATGCAAAATCCCTTGTAGCAGGCTGGAGTGTCTCTGTCCCCCTCTGTAGGGAACTGGAAAATCAAGACAACTGCCGACGACGACACACACTCCCAGTCTGACCCCCGAGACGCCCATGCGCGCGCAGGGATCGGCGGCCGGCATCGGCTTCGGCATGACCATGGCGGGCGGCGCGGGCGGCCCCTCCGTGCCGGACGCGCAGTTCGAGGCGGCGGCCGACTGCTTCGTGTGCGACAAGAAGTTCCACGCCTTCCGGCGCAAGCACCGCTGCAGAGTGAGTGTCGCGCCAAACGCGAAGAAGTTTGGCGTTTCTAAGCGGGCCCTGCCACCATTTCTAACTGGCGCAAAACTCACGAATCGCTGCAAAATGTGGCAGGCCTGCGGCAACGCTGTTTGTGGCAGCTGTTCGCGCACGCACAAGATCATGCCCAGCAGCACCATAATGCGCTACAACAACGAGCCCGTGCGCGTGTGCGACCGCTGCATCCGCGACCAGAACCAAATGATGCTGGAGCGACGTCGCGCCGAAGACGTGGAGCGGGCGCGAGCGCGCCAAGTGGCGGCGCTGGAGGAGGAGGAGCGTCAACGGGAGGCGGAGCGCACGCAGCGCGAGCGAGAAGTGGCAGAAGCGCAGGCAAGACGGGAGATGAGACTCCGAGCAATTGAGGAGAAGCATCTGGGCCCGCGTCCCGATCTCCGCACATTGCGGTCGCGGTATTCCAGAAGTCTGGACGATTGTGCACGCGACGCACCGCCGCAGTCGCTGTACTCGAAGGAGCTGAGCTCGTTCCTTGAGGACGCGGAGAAGAGGTCCGTCGCGCTGGTGGCGAAGCCGTATGCGGCTGGAGACATTTTTGAAGATAAAGAAGACTTGGATGGCGCGGACACTGTTGAGACCACGGTGGTGCAGGAGGCGGAGGAGTGCGCCATTTGTCTCGAGACCATGGACGTCGGAGACGCTATCTTTACGACTGCGTGTGGACACAGCTTCCACTGGAGTTGTCTGAAGGAGATCCAGAAGTCGGATTCAAGCAATTACGATAAATGCCCGTCGTGTCGGGCTGTCATGGAGGAAATGCAGATCAAGAAGCAGTGCGACCACCCGCGCGTGAGGCTTGGACACCGATTCTGCAGAGATTGTGGTGCTGCAGTCACAGAGCAGGATGCCAAACCTCGAGCTGACGAAAGTGGAGGTGCGATGGGCGGCACTGGCATGCGCATGTCGACGCCTTCGGGCGGCACCGATTTAAATCAACCTGTTTCGTACCGAGCTAGCTCGCACGGTGCGCTCGTGCGGTGCCCGCAATGCCACATCCAGATGCGCGTCTTGCCCCACATGTACAACATGTACGTTCTACTTTTATTATTTTGTGATCTGGAAACGAGGGCAACGCACTAACCTTTTGTGTTTGCTGTAGGCGCGTGGCATGCCCATCAGGTCACATGTTCCTGGTTCAGGTCGCTGGCCAAGCAGGAGGCGGCGCAGGCGGGCGTAATAACTACGGTTTTGGGGCACGTGGTGGTTTGGGCGGCAATAGGATGCCCTCGCGAGGTATGAGCATGGGGTACCCAGGCTCCTACTACCGCTCCACGAACGCCTACTCTGAGCTGTAGTAACTTAACAACAACCAAGAACATCCACGATCAAATGTGCGCGCACCGTGAAGCGAAAGTAGCTCCCGCCTCGGCGCCACTCGACCAGAAGGCCAAGGCTTTCGGCAAACACTCTTTATACTACTTTACTAGCACTACTGACAGACTGACAAGGTTCTTGTCTTGCGCACGCAATGCACGCACATGTTAGAGAGGAAAGGACACCTGGCGGCGTTGGCAAATGAAAACAAGCGCCTTTATTGTAAACTTCGTACGTGTCTACCTTGCGAGGATATGATGTACTACTAGTGCTTCCATCACGCCTTGGACAGATTATTCAACGACAAACTTAGCCACCTGCGAAATCCACACGGTTTGACCTCGCACGACACGATCGTTGTTGGAGTACATCCAGCCGTCGTTGGTGCGGGCATTCACAATGTGCGTTTGTGGCTTCACTTTTGGAACTGGAATTTTATCACCAGTGCCTTGAGTGGCCCAATCTTGGTCGACCTTAGCAACGGCCTGCACGTAGTACGTTCCAGCTGCCGCGAATTCGACGTTTGTGGAGAATTGGCCCTTGTTGTTGGTTTTCGCCTTCAAGCCCAGGTCCTCATGATACCATCGAGTGACACCGCTCTGAGCATGTGTGAGTGAAGCATCAGAAGGATCGTCGGAAACAAACTCTAGTAGGAATGCACGAAAATCATGATTTAGCTTCAAGAAACAGGGGGGGACCTGTTTTACAAAACGAGCCTCATAATCGCATTATGCAGCCATAATACGATTTTGGATTTGTCGTGTTCACGGTCGTGATTTCGTCCATAATGCCATTATGGCGCCAAAATTGCGATTTTGGGGGTAGCGCGAACTTACTTTTTATAGGACATTGGATTAAAATCCTTGAAGAGGGCAATGCGGATCTCAATAAATATCTTCATTCATGCATTGTTTAATGACTGCAGGACTTGTACACGTGAGTCACATCAATCCAACAACCCACTTTAAGGTATCTAGGTTTGCTAACACTGTGGTGTCATTGTATACAAACGTATTAATTCAACTTGACGGTTAAATTGTTCCTTGAGACCACATTGTGAAATGCTATAATTTAATTATTTCTCCAACGAGACAGCAGCGCACATTCCGACGACATTCACAAAGAAACCACAAAACAAAGGGAGCACTTTTTGTGTGTCCAACTTTGGTTAAATATAGGAATTATTACGAGACCCAGGGTTTTCACCTGGCATGACCTCGTCGTGATTTATTAAACCGTTTATGACATGGTTCAGTAGATTACGGTTACTATCACTACATGTATAATTGTGGTTTGTACGGATTTTAATAAATACTTTCGAGAAACGGAGACACAGCGAAAATGCGCGTTTAATCATCCTGTTAAGCATAGTTTAGTAATATTGTTATTAAGGATAGCTCCCAATCTTCTTTGTCCCTGAGCAGTTGCGCTCAAGTTCTGGTACCAAGTCGTCGTCAGCCAGCCGTCTTTGGCCCAAAGTTTGATCAGCATCCGGTTCCCAACCCGCTTTCGTATCTTAGTTTTGTATTAAGATCTTGCATGCCAAGCGAAAAGATTCGGAAAGCTTTGGGATTGAGATTGCAGTACTTCAGCTTGCGCAGGCCTTGCTCATTAAATTCATCAAGAGGAATAACTGTTAACGGCATCAATTCGGGATGAATCCAAGAAGATACGCCCCTTACGCTTAGACAATCTGTCTTCATCGCGTTTTAGAAACTTAGTTACCCAGGTGTCTGGTACTCCTGCTTTTGAGAACTGATGCGCTCTCTTATCAAGACCGGCATCCGGAACAAGCACTTCAGCTCTGAACAAGTTGCCGGCTACCCTGAGTGAACACGACCCAACAAAACATCCACCAACAGTTTCTTCTTCCTTCGACAGCGCTGGCGGACGCCCAGGTTTGCGAGGCGCTACGTTTAGGTTAAGTCGATAGGAGAGGGCTAGTCGGGTCACTTGTACACACGCGATGCTTCTCGTATTGAAAGCAATCGATCAAATTGCTCTCAGGTCGCTTGAAGATCTTGTTCATTCCAGCAGGCATAAGGACGCTTCGTTTTCACCTCCGCACAGCTTGTATTCTTCGAGCTATGCTGTATTCTTCGAACAACGTCATGATTTCCCGGACACCTTGCGGGTCTTCGACGATTGCCTGAAATGTTGTGACGCTTAGCGTCGGCGCCCCGTTGAGGTGTGCTGGCCGCCAAATGAAGAATGAGGATTGAGCGAACATGAATGAACGACAACCAATGAGGAAAGGAATGGCTACGGCATGGAACGCTTAGCGGCAGACCAACGGAGAAATTGGACGACAACAGTCGGAATGTACAAAAAGCAAGATACTATTGAAGTCTAACAAGGTGCTATGGCGAAAGCTCATGTGTTGGCCGATGTTGTTTACAGTTACCCATAAGCTCAAATGTTTGATAGTATTCAGTCAGAAGACAACTTAAATCAAGATTTGTTTATACATTAGTTATAAACTTCAATCTTAGCCACCTGCGAGGTCCACACGGTTTGACCTCGCACGACACGATCGTTGTTGGAGTACATCCAGTCGTCGTTGGTGCGGGCATTCACAATGTGCGTTTGTGGCTTCACTTTTGGAACTGGAATTTCATCACCAGTGCCTTGAGTGGCCCAATCTTGGTCGACCTTAGCAACGGCCTGCACGTAGTACGTTCCAGCTGCCGCGAATTCGACGTTTGTGGAGAATTGGCCCTTGTTGTTGGTTTTCGCCTTCAAGCCTAGGTCCTCATGATACCATCGAGTGACACCGCTCTGAGCATGTGTGAGTGAAGCATCAGAAGGATCGTCGGACCAAACCTTCAGCTGAGTGCTGTCCACCGTGATGGCTCCCGCAACTTCCCATTTAAACGTTGCCGCCTTGTCCACCGTGGTGTTGTGCGGATGTGTTTTCCAGAGCACATACGGCTGTACCAGATCGATGTACAAGAGCGACAAGCGAACGTTGCGCGGGACGTGTCCGATCGTCTCGGTAGCTGGCAGGTAGTCACTCAGCGCCTTGTCCGAGAGTGCAGAGCTGTTACCCAGACTCGTCGCGTTCGGCTGCTTGCTGTAACTCGTTTCGATCAAGACATTGAAGGCGCGGTGGGTGGCGTTGTTGTACGTGGTCTTAGCAGCGGGGTATCCTCCGAAGCTCTTCGGATTGCAGGGTCTAATGGGCTTCGGCGTCGTGAATTCGTTTTCCCACGAAGCCGCGTATCCCCAGTCTTCCATACCACCATTCACGGCATACACGACGTCGTTCATGGTGCCGTCCTTGTAGTACGTGTTGTTCACTTCAAATTTACCACCGAAACGAGACATGATGCGAGCAAGTTGTTGCTGACTGCGATCGTCGGGACTCTTCTCGCTTTTGCCTGACGCCATAACGTGGTTTTTGCCGCCCCACTCATACGTGATGCATTCTGTGCCTGCGTGGAAAGTGATGCCCAGCTGAAACAAGTGATCACGCCACAGTTCGTTTAGCGCTCGAGCCGCCATCGTCACCATGCATTCTTTGTCGTCATCCAAGTTGTAAGGGAAGTCTCGGTTCGGATCGACGTCAAGTTCTCTACGGACGTTGTGGTCGTAGCCGTAGGCGTTGGCGGTAGGTACGATCACAATGGTGCGGGTCTTCACGAGATGTTTCAACCAGGAATTCCCATCGGACTTGCTGGCATGCGACAGCAGTAACTCGGCCAGCGCAACGACGGCCTGGGGACCCACCCGCTCGTTGCCGTGCACTGCGCCGCTGAAAATCAACTCAGGCCGCTCTGACTCGGGCAACGTCGACTCGTCCGTGATTTTGATCACGTACTGCTCGCACGGCACGGTCTTGTTGGCGCGCGTGCACTGTACTTCCTTCTGCTTGGGCAGGTCGTACTTGTCTTGCACGCTGAAAACCTCTGCGTAGTCCGGGTACTTGGTCTCGAGCTCGAAGAGGTAGTCGACGATCTCACCGTAGGAGCGCTCTTTGTAGACCGTAACTTCGGCCGAAGTCGGAATCAACAGAAGCGTGAAGGCGGCCACGACGCTGAAAGAGACGAGCGAAGTCATCATGATGCACAAGTGAAGGAAAAAGAAAAAGAGAAAGTGGGGCACGGAAGCCGTCTCTGCCTGGAGACCAGCTGTGAATCAACACGTTGGCAAAGGAGCTCGCTCTCTTTGCGTTGGACTATCGTGAATGGTGTGAACGACAAGCACCCCATCTCGGTGTTGTTCCTTGATCGTCCGTCCTATTGCCACAGAAGGACGACGAAACCGCCACCGGCTCACGGCCCTCGCGTCAATCGTCAATCATCATCTCAGATGCTCTTAGGTTAGCATGCATTACACAAGCACCCCATCTCGGTGTTGTTCCTTGATCGTCCGTCCTATTGCTACAGAAGGACGACGAAACCGCCACCGGCTCACGGCCCTCGCGTCAATCGTCAATCATCATCTCAGATGCTCTTGGGTTAGCATGGGTACACACACTGTTGAAGGAGATTTCAGTAACCTTAAGCGCCTCAAGAGCAAGATTCGCAACTGATTAAGTAATTTTTCACTGGAGGGTGAGCTTCAAGCAAAGCAATACTTCGAGTTAGTTGCTTTAGCATCAGTTTCGGATGCAGGTGGTGAAGTAGACCTAATTGGCGATTTTCTAGAGTCTTACAATGGGCTGTTTAAGGACTTAGGACACAATCCCTCTTTTATTGCACCCTGATTCATCTGAGCCAACTCGATCCCAGCGCAACATTGACAACCATTTGCTGCGCCTAAAGTCAACTGAGTCAACCATGCGGCGCGTCCTGAGGACACCGGCTGGGCATCCACGATACCACCGTGTTTTGTCAGAATCGACTCAGAGTGATGGTCCTACAAGTTGAAGTTGGCCGTTGACGCGTCAGTATCCAATTTGCCGCCTAGGGCGCAAGTCGAAGCCTAACACCGTAGACAGAATGAAGGTCATGGCCGAGAAAGGCAGCGACACGAGCTCGACGCGGCTCGCGCAGCTGGAGCGCGTCCTGCAGCAGCTGGCCCGGCACGAGGAGCGCGAGAGGCAGCAGAGCGTGAAAAGCGCGTCCCTCAGCACGAGGCACAAGTTGCTGGGAGAGCAACTGCAGCAGAGTATGGAAGGCTAGCTGGTGAAAGATGAGACTGGAGAATGCTAACGTGCTGGTGATTGAAGTACAAGAAGAGCTGGCAGCAACCCAAGCCAGCAAGGCAAAGTTGTATGAGGAGATCGGCGTCTTGAAGCAGACGCAAGAGCGTCAAGCCAAGCAGCTGAGCAAGTACAAGCTCGACCTACAGACTGCGCGCGAGTCGCACACGGTCATGAAGAAGAAGATGGAGACACTGGAGCAGTCGACGTCTACGACGAAGCAGCAGTACATCCGGTGTGTTACTTCTCGGGTTTGTACGAGGCAGAGTTCAACTGACTAGGTGTTGTAGCTCTCTAGCTGCTCGTATACAAACGAGCACGCTTGTTCTTCAGCAGCTGAAGCTATCAAATGGAGCTTCGTTCAGTGCTCGACTCGCCGAAAAATGCAATGAGTGGGAGAAGGCTCAGCCGAACAAACGCAAACGCATCGTTGAGGCGAGGAGTGAGCGAGAGCAAGTGTATGCGGACGACAGCAAGGTATCGGTGCTATGCTTGCGTGCTGTCGCATGTTAAACTCATGTATGTACCAGCTTGAGCACGAACAGCATGCACAGCCCCGAGAAGAACTATCTGGTGCAATGTTCATATCTGTGGCTGCAACAGCACCCCATGATGCTGTCATTGCTGTTACGGATAAATCTGCTCCTAGTGCGAGCAACAATAACGGCGCCTGCGAGAAACAGGAGGAAGAACTAGTTCAAAGCAAACTTGCTATTGAAGGTCTGCAGACGCAAGTCGCGAAGCTTGAATCAGAGTATTCGACCTTGAATGGTACGTTGACCAAACAGCGCGAAAGCTTTTGAAGTAATGGTAATGAGCATTATATCTGGCAGACACATACCAAGCGCTTGTTCACGACCATGGCACGATTCTAGCCGAAAACAAGGCGTCAGCACAAGACATCGCTGCGAAGGAGGAAAAAATTAACGAGCTGAACGAAATGCTCGAGATTTTACGTTCGAAGCAACTCGACGCCACAGCTACTACGGCCGCCACCAAGGATGCGAATGAGTCCGATCTTGAAGGGCGATTGAAGATGTTGGAGGTACGGATCTGATTGTCCTGCGGTGATTTAGACATGGCGACAATTGACGTAGCTGTCTGCAGGATAATTTGGCACAGATGAACGGATACGCAGATCAGCTTGAGATGGTAATTGCGCAGTGCGCTTCGTGCACCATCAAGCTCCAGAGCGAGAGTACACAAGATTCTGTCGCGACCAGAGCAGAGTAGACAACAAAGAGGAGCAAGAAACACGCGCTTATATTTCCCCAATAAGTACCAATACATAGCCCGCTGCATCTAAAGCAATGGAGCTTGGTTGTGGGCTAGGTTGTAAAACTTGGTGCCTTCCTTGTTCAGCTCGTCAAAAGTGCCGGTCTCTGCAATGACGCCTTCCTCAAGCAGAATGATTCGGTTGGCATGCTTGATCGTGTTCAGCCGGTGAGCAATAATGAACACGGTGCGGTTCTCAGCAGCCGACTGAAGGGCACGACGGATCATGTCCTCACTGCGGCCGTCAAGAGAGCTCGTGGCCTCGTCAAACAGCAGAATGTTCGTTTGCTTGTAGAGTGCACGGGCAATGGCAATACGCTGCTTTTGGCCGCCGGAGAGCTCGACGCCCTTCTCGCCAACAAACGTGTCGTACTGGTTAGGCAGCTCCATGATGAACTCGTGAGCGTGAGCCTCCTTCGCAGCGGCGATAAGCTGCTCTTTGTTGTGCACCTCAGCACCGTACATAATGTTCTCAGCAATAGTAGATGCGAAAAGCGACGGCTCCTTTGAAATCAAAACACAAAACACGCACACACGTCAATACTGTGCTACAATCCGCACGTGCAAAAAGGCAAACCAACACATACCTGGTTGACAACTCCAATCTGCTTGCGCAGCCATGAAGCCTTGAGCGTAGAAATGTCAACACCATCCAGCGTCACCGAGCCGCTCGTAGGCTTGATGATCTTTGACATAAGCGACGCAATCGTGGTCTTGCCAGCACCGCTCTTACCGACGATAGCCACCACCTCACCAGGGTTGATCTCCATGTTCAGACGGTCCAGCACCAGGATGTCCGGGCGCGACGAGTACGCGAACGACACGTTGTTGAAGCGCACGTGTCCCTTCACTGTGGCCAGCATTCCCTCGCCATCCGCAGCAGGCGGCAGCGACAGCAAGTCGAACAGCGCCTCCGACGACATGCGCGTCTTCTTCATCTCGCTCAAGCACGACGACACACCGGAGAAGCCCAGGCCCATGAAGCCGCTGTACAATGCGAACGACGTAAGGGTTCCAATCGTAAGCTCGCCCGATCCCACCAGCGATCCGCCAAAGTACAGCACGGAGAACAGCGAGCAGTTGATCGACAGCGACAGACCGCCCATGAACACTCCACGAGCACGCTTGGCACGCTTAGCATTGGCCAAGATGCCCTTGTTAATCTTCTCAAAGTGATCGAGCTCGTCCTGCTCCGCCGAGAACAGCTTAACCGTGAAGATGTTGTTCAAACGCTCCTCAGCAACGCCCGTCATGTCCGCCACGGAGTTCTGGTGCTTCTTGGCCAGACGGCTCGAGATCTTGCTGAACAGCATGGCACCGGTGCCCACGAGCGGCAGAATGGTGAGCGACACCAGCGTGAGCTTGGGCGAGATGGTGAGCAGCATGCAGGACGCGCCCACCGCCGAGTTGAGCGAGCGGTAGCCGTTGGACAGCACGTCCACGACGGCGTTGGCCGTCTGCTGGCAGTCTCCGCTGAGGCGTGTGACGAGCTCGCCCACCTTGCGGTTGTTGTAGAAGCCCAGCTCCTGCGACAGCAGCACCTTGTACAGTCTGCGGCGCAGCTTCGCGGCGATGCGCTCGGCCACCATGCCGAGCGAGTAGGTGCGCAGGAAGGAGCCGACGGAGCCCGTGAAGAAGGTGGCCAGCACCACCACCACGAAGCCCTTGCGGCTGAGTCCGCCGGGCGCCGGCTTGCCCGACGCCACGTCGATGGCCTTGCCCATGATGCGGGGGAACACCAGGTTCATGGCGGAGGCGATGGTCATGCCGGTGACGCCCACGCCCAGCGGCAGCTTCTCCTCCTTGGTCAGGCTCAGGATCCACGCGATGTTCGACGTCTTGTGCGGCTTCTTGGGGTCGTCCGTCGGCGCCTTGTCCGCGGGCGCCACGGCCGCACTCGCGCCGCCGTCATACGGCGCGCTCAGCTTCTGCAGCAGGAAGGACCTGGGCGGCAGCATCGCGACCTCCTCCCGCGGTATCAGCCGATGAGTGTCAACGCCTCTCGGCCGCAGACGTCAGGTCGCAGAGATCCGCGTCAGGTGGCGCACACCAACTAACGTTCCCAACACCACCTCGTGTCCACCACATCACCCCATCATCCATCATGCCCAGTCCGTATCCCAGTTCCCACTTAATCTGCGGCCACTACCGATCCACCGACATGCAGCGAGTGCTGGCGCGCGTGGCGCGCGTGGCGCGCGCCACGCAGACGCCGCCGCTCGCCCGCGCGCTCTCGTCGTCCTCCGTGCTGCGCGCCGCCGCCTCACGTGGCCCCTTCGCGCAGCGCAAGGCCAGCAGCGCGCGCCGCGCCACGCGCTCGCAGCTGCTGGGAGACCTGGA
Organism: Phytophthora taxon juncus; assembly: GCA_033558005.1. Lineage (NCBI taxonomy): Eukaryota > Oomycota > Peronosporomycetes > Peronosporales > Peronosporaceae > Phytophthora > Phytophthora taxon juncus. Next base: position 1,252,623 of record JAUCEE010000002.1, read on the forward strand.
CGCGCTGCTGCACGAGGCCAAGCGCCGCGGCGCGCGCTTCCAGCCAGACGCCGACTTCCAGCGCCGCGCCGCCGCCGCGCTGCAGCAGTGCAAGACGCGCGAGCAGTGCACGGCCGCCGTGCCGCTGTGCCACGTGGTGGCGCGCAACGCCGCGACGCCCGGCAAGGCCGAGCTGGAGGCCGTGCGCATCTACCAGAAGGCCGGCCGCCACCAGGAGGTGGTGGCGCTGGCCGACAGACTCATGCAGCAGGACGTTTTCCTGCTGAACCCGGCGCTGGCCAGCGCCATCCAGGCCTGCGCCGCGCTGGGCGACGTGGACAGAGGCTTCCGCTTCTTCGACGCCGCGGTCAAGCGCGGCTCCATCCCCAACCTCAACGTCTACTCGGCGCTGCTGGCGGTGGCTGGAGCTGCGGCCGACCCGCACAGGGTGCAGGAAGTGCTGGACCAGATGGAGGAGGCTGGCGTCGAGATGAACGACATCACGTTCCACAACTTGATGAGCTCGTACGCGCGAGGCGGACATGTCACCGAGGCCTTGTCGCTCTTTGACAAGATGCAGAAGCAAGGAATCCCCGCGGACGAACACACCTACGCCATCTTGATGGACGCACATGCCGAGAGCGGAGACTTTGAAGGCGCCAATGCCCTCATGGAGGAACTCAAGAAGACCACGCTGCAGCCGAACCTCGTGCACTACAACATTCTTCTCAAGGCGTGCGGCAAGGTGAGCAACTTGACGTCGGCCTTCCAGCTGTACGAGGAGATGAAGGAACGCAAGATCCAGCCGGACCTCGTGACGTTCATCACTATGATGCATGCAGTGTACCATGGAGAGCTTGGTGCGATCGACCAGAAGAAGGTCAAGGCTGCTCTCGTTGGTATGGGTCTAATGGGCGCAGCGTTCGTCCCGTTCATCAACTACGAGGAGTACATGATGACTACTCTTTTCTGCGGTAGTCTCGTGGGATCGATGGGTTTGGCCGCGTACATGAACCCAGACGGCGTTATCCGCGCGCTCTACCCCAACACGGATGAGCCGCGTGATGATACCATTATCGAGGCGTTCTTCCGCCGACTGCGGGAGGAAGACCACTGCGGCCGATCCATGTATCTGTGGCGCGAGATGCTAAAGTTCAACGTTCCAGCGGATCCGCGCGTGTACGACGTGCTGGTGCGCACCTGCGTGCGTAAGCGTCATCCTGAGCTGGCCTACGAAGCTGTATTCGAAGAGAAGCTGCCGCTTATTGACAAGGAGGGTGCATTTGTTCTGAATCTTCCGACGACGCTTGGCCTGTTGCATTCACTGCTGGCGCAGAAGCGTATGAACATGGCGGACACGTTATACGACGCTGCTCGAAGCCACAATGTATTTGCCAAGGTGTTCAACGAAAAGGGCGATACGTACCTGTACGATTTGCGGTCGTTCCTGAATGAGCAGGTGCGCAGCTACACGATCATTAAGTTGCTTGATGAGCTGCGAGCTAAGGTGGACACTTCGAAGGGCAAGTTCGTGGCTCCTAACGTGCAGTTTTTGGTCCAGCACGGATACGAGCTGCTTGACCGGCTTGATGCGGACAATGCCAGCCTGCGTACTCTTTTCTCAATGGATGATATGGCTCGCGTGGGCGCGGCGGGCGATAACTCTACGTCAGCACACTACTATTTCCGCCTGTCTGTGCCTACAGAGCGGCTGCAGACATATTTCGAGACCACTCCCGCAAACGCAGGAAAAGAGCGACGACTCTGAGGATGCTGCGAGGAGAGAGCAGCTAGCATTTTTGCTTATTCATTTGATGATTCAGCGCAGGGGTTTCATCACAGAATAGATTCCATTGGTTCAGCGTGTTGTGTTCCTCTGTCTGGATGCGTTTTACTCAGAATGGACAGTTATCACTTTTGGATCACGCAAATGATCAATGGCGGCTGTATTTTTAGGGGAAGGTTCTGCTTTTCGGTGATCAAGGTGAGGCAAGGTTGTGAATGCCGAGCAATGGAATTCAGGTTAGCTGTCGAGTTCGTCAAGACTGCGATGGCAGCATGGACAAGATGTCTTATTGTGTACGAGTTGATACCTCTGCACGGCGTCTAGTAGTTGGGTACCCAACTTCTTCAATAATTGGCAGTAGCAACTTTACGTCGTCTCGGTTGGAGCTCGAATCAAGCAGTGCGGGCACTGCATATTCTTGCTTTGATGGTGTCTATTCAGGCGGTTCAACTCAAGAAGAGGTGTTCGAAGCAATCGGCCGCCCATTCGTTGCGGACCTTCTTGCTGGATACAACTGCACGATTATCGCCTACGGGCAAACAGGAAGCGGTAAGACCTATTCGGTCGTAGGAGGGCGTACATCAGACACCCGTGGACTTGTTCCGCGTGCAATGGAGGCGATATTGGATGAAATGGCACGCATTGACGCAATTGAGTATGATGTCGACCTCACCGCTAGCTTTATCGAGATCTACCAGGAAAAACTATGTGATTTATTATTTCCAGATGGCTCACAGCCTCTACGCCTTCGAGAGGATGCAAAACACGATGTTCGAGTTGAAGGTGCAAGCGAATTTACCATTTCAACTCTTGCTGGAGGAATGGCAGTGTTGGCAAGAGGCAATGCACAGAGATCAACCGGTTCAACGCTTATGAATGCAGACTCTAGTCGAAGCCATTCGGTGTTGACACTGACCTTTACGAAGAAACATCTTGCAAGTGGTGTCAAACAGAGAGGGAAAATGTTCATTGTAGATTTAGCAGGCTCTGAGAAGGTTCAGAAGACGGCAGCGACTGGCGTGCGGATGGATGAGGCTAAGTACATTAATAAGGTAAGGTTGACATCCCACGATGTGTTAGTATTGCCATTGGGGTTTTGACGACTTGAGTGCAGTCTCTTTCGGCTTTAGGGAACGTGATCAATGCATTGACTGACGAAAAGATCAAGCATATTCCTTACAGGGATAGTAAGCTGACACGCCTTTTGCAATCCTCACTGGGAGGAAACGCCAAGACGCACTTGCTACTGACGTGCTCAGCTAATAGTCAGCACTTGGAGGAGACCGTTTCCACTTTGCGTTTTGGTTCCAGAGCCATGAACATTCAGAATTCGCCTCACATCAACAATGAGAGTGCTGGGGTTGGAATAGAATACAACGAGTTGCTGACGACACTGCAGAACAAGATTGAAAACCTCCACAGCTACATACGTCAACTAGAGTCATCGCGTTGCACTGCCTGCAAGTCACGTGGCTCAACGTTAGACAACCTGGACAGCTCTGGACAGACTTATCCTGGTGCAGACTCTGCAACAGACTTAGCCGGTCAAGTAATTGCCCCGAAATGCGTGGGTGAAGACCCAGCAAATGATACTGATCGCGTTGACTCCATTTCGGATGAGTTGATGCGAGCTGAAATGCAAAGCTTGCGAAAGACCTTAACTATTATGATGCGAGACCACGAAGCACAAGAGCACGCGAATCGTGTAGCGCGTAAAATGATGGAAGTGGCAGAGAAGCAACTGGACTCGCGTCATCGAACACAGGAGGAAACAATCAAACAGCAAGAACTTGAACTGTGTGACGCGTTTGCTACGATTTCTCGATTGGAAAACAAAACGGAACTTTTGGAAGAAAGTGCTCGAGCGATGAATGCTGAGCTTCATCGCTTGCGAGGGCAACAGCATCAACAGCGTGCGGGTGAAAGTGCTGAAGCAGAAATCTTGCGTCGTCAACTGGCTGCAGCGACAAAGCAGGCAAAGCAACTCCAGGCAAAACTGATAGACTCTCGACAGGAGCAAGAGGGTGTGGTGACTTTAAAAGAATGCTTAATGAGCAAGGAGCGTGAATTGAGTTCCCTTCGCAGCGAGCTGGCTATACTCACTTCTAAGAAGGTGTCAAGCTCCGCTTCGGAAGTCGTCACTCCCAGTCTTGTATCATCAACTCGTAGTCCACAAATGCGGCCTGTCACTGCTGGTGAGCTCAAGACACTTGCTACCACTAATGGGAACTTTCGGAGCGATACAAAGCATGGTATGAGTAACATACAAAAATGGTGGGCAGGCAATGCTAGAGACTTCCCTACTCGAAACCAGGAAGATAACGGAGAGTGGTTGGAAGGAGGTTGTCTCGAGCATACACTTCCATTGGCGACACCGTCAGGGGCCAGCCAAAGTGATAAAAATGCAGAGCATGAATGTGTCGACAATAGGCGACAAGACTTGCTTCCACCAGCAGAAAGCACCACAGGTACTAGAGGGTGTAATACTGCAAACTCGAGCGTTAGGCCATTCCGAGCTCGACTTGTTGGGCTACTCAACTCTCTTGAAGAGGAAACAACTGCATATAGAGAACTTGTAGTTGAAACAAAAGAGCGAGCGGTATCGCGGGGTAGTAGTAGACCCCGGCGTCAATTACCGTGCCTGGACACGCTTTCATCCAACTTATCCCTAACAACTCCGTAACGTTATTCATACAGATGCCGCAAATTGATCACAGATAAAGTGCATGCAATTATGAAATGTTTTGACACCTACTCAAGAAATAGCTTCGTCTGAATCATCACACCTTCAAGAGCAAGCAAGACACCCCCCCCGGCTTATATCGTGAGCGTCGAGTTGCTGGCGTTGTCGAAGCGCAGACTGAGCTGCTTCTTCTTAAGAAAGTCGATCACATTCATCAACTGCGGGTCGCGCGAGTCAGCCGTGCCTGTGCGCTCCAAGTAACGAATCACGTCACGGAACGCCTTCAGCTGCTCCTTTGCAGTAAGAGGCTGAACGCCAGTAGGCGGGTGCTCTTCGTCTGTCGACAGGTGCTCGCTACCCGGTACACCATGCTCGACGCCTCCAACTTCTGGCACGTGGAACTCTGCGTCATTCTCCTGCGGGTCTTCGATCATGTCTTCATTGAGCCGCTTGTGAATATCATTCTCCCAGCGCGAGTTCACCAGCACCTTCGTGTTGACAACACCGCTGAGTTGCAGGCAGTAGAGCAGACCCCAGAGCTCCTCTTCCACGTTCTTGTCATCCGCGCCATCCATGTTCGCATCAAAAGTAAATGGTGCCGAAATGCCCAGAGGCTTCCAGGCATTGATGATGATCTCCTTCGAGGTCTGTTGCCACGCATCTACGATCCAGCTCATAGCCTGAATCTGCGTCACGTGGTAGATATCCGAAAGCCCGTCCTCGAGGTGATCGATGGCGAGAGTGAGGTGCTTTAGGCGGTACTTGCCCTTGAAAGACGTCAGGATGCCACCACGCATGGGCTGCACCTTCATGCCCAGGTGTGGCGCGAACATCACCACGCGCACATTGGACAGCGCAACACACCCAAGCACATGGGACGGCGCATTGTCCATGAGCAGCACCACGTTGCGGTGCGCGCTGGCCATGCGCGCGTTGAAATCGCGCAGCCACTGCTGGAAGATGAACACGGTCATGCGGGCCTTGCTGCTGCACACGTAGTGGTAGCCCAGCTGCGAGATGGAGGCCATCTTAATGTTCTTGGGGGGCACCACATTACCAATAATGTAGGGCTCCATGAGGTCCGACGCGTCGGCGTTCACCGCCAGTAGCACCGTGAGTCTGGCTTCTTCGGCCAGCATAGTCTGGGCCTCGTCGCCCTGCACGAGCTTGTTGGGCGACGCACGGAAGAACAGGCCGGTCTCGTCCACCGTGTACACGTCGCTGGGCACGTAGTCGCGCAGCATCTCCTGGATCTGTTCGAGCGAGAGGTCCATGGACACGGGCGGCAGCATGTAGTTGGGGTCCACCGACAGTCCGTTGGGCAGCATGCCGTTGCTGCCGTCCAGGATGCCTCCATAGGCGCTGCCGTCTTTGCCAGCCAGCGCGGCGCCGGCGGCCGCAGGCGCCTTGTCGCCCTGCAGATTGTTGGAGCGCTTCATGAGTCCGTGGCGAGCCTTGAAGGAGGCCAGCCAGCCGTTGGAGAAGCCGAGCTTGCCCTCGAGCCCCATCTGCTTGACGAGCTCGCGGCCCTTGGTCTTGATCATGTCGCCCGTGATGTTGCCCTTGTTCTGGCGCTCCATGACCCAGTTGGCCAGCACCTGGTCGAAGTGCGCGTGGCGCGTGGGGCGGATGGTCTTGCGCTGCGAGCCCAGCACGCCCAGCACGTTGTCCTTGAACATGTGCTCGTGCTTGAGGATGTTGCTCATGGTGGGCTGCGTGGGCGCGCGCTGCAGGTTGAACTCGAGCTTGGCCCAGCGACACAGGTCCTTCTGCGTGATCTTGGGCGTGTTGCGGTGCTTCTCGCAGATGCGGCGCTTCTGCTCCACCGTGAGGTTGCCGCTGCCGTCCGCGCGGCGGCGACGCGGCTTGGGCTTGGGCGGCGCGGTGGCGGCGGCGGCGGTGGGCGCGGGGCTGGAGCCGCCCGACGACGCCAGCGCCGCCTGCACCTGCGCCTGCACCTGCGCCTGCTGCGCCTGCACCTGCTGCGCCATGGCGGCGCTGGTGGCGGCGGCCTGCGCGCCCAGCCCCGCCGAGAGCAGCCCCACGTCGGGCACGTACGTATTAGGACTCGAAGGCATTCGCGGCGCGATAAGTTTTGGAGACTTATCTCGGGAGGGAGGGGGAGAACGCCGCGGTACCGCTAGAACTGGTACCCGCGTTTAAATTTCTACAGGTTTTTGGCGCGAAACGACAGGTGTGCGGCGCAGTTTGAAAAGACCGAATTTTCGTGTGCGCCACATAGCTGGAAAAAAAACCAACCGGAATGATTGCGGTACACTTCAACTGCGATCTGCCACTGTCACTTGAGATTTTGCTGGCTGGGACGCAAGTGGACGAGATGGTGCCGGACCGACAGTGGCGCCCCGCCGGCGAGAACATGGACAAGCGGTGCGCTCGATAGGCTGCTAGCTCCACGTGTGCAATTGGCCTGACTGTTTTTTTGTTGCCAGCACGGCGCGGAAGGTGCACGCCGAGGACTTCCAGCGCACGCTGCGCGAGCTGCGCAGACAGTACCTGGAGCAGATGGAGAGCAGACTCCAGGCCGAAGAAGACGCAGAGGACAGTCGAGAAGCCCCCGGCAGCGACCACATGCACGTGTACGTGCGCAAGCGTCCGCTGCTGCCGCACGAGCTGCAGAAGCACGAGTTCGACGTCATCACGGCGGTCGGACAGCGCGAGATCGTCATCCACGAGTGCAAGATGTACCCTGGTACAGATAGAGAAGGATTCAATACTGTAGTAGTGTTTAACGGCTGATGAGTGCTCGCTCTGGTGTGTGCAGATATGCGCCACAAGTACGTGGTCTCGCACCACCAGCGCTTCTCGACGTGCTACGACGAGAAAGTCGACACCGAGACAGTGTACGAGGATGCGGTCAAGCATTTGCTACTGCACGCCATGCAAGGCGGTAAGGCAGTCTGCATGATGTATGGGCAGACGGGCTCAGGCAAGACGTACACGATGAGCGGTCTCTTTCAGTACATCGCGGACGACCTTTTTACGGAGGCTGTGGGGGACGTCAACTTTGCCGTCTCTGTTTCGGCGGTGGAGATCGCCGGGTCGAAGTGCTATGGTACGTTCAGTTGTGATCCTGGCAGCCATCACAGAGCTCATGCTTGTTTCATTTTATTTGGTGGTAGATCTCATTCACAATCGCGCAAAGGTGCTGGTATGCGACGATGGCGAAGGCAACACCGGCTTGGTTGGTACGACCGAAGTGGAGGCTGACTCTACTAACTCTCTCTTGGAGGTGCTGGAAGATGTGAAGGAGTTGCGCAGCACGGAGTCAACGACAGTGAACCACCAGTCATCGCGCTCCCACCTCGTTTGCTACGTCAACCTGCGCCGTCGCAGTTCCGGTAAGGGAGCCCTAGGTGAGCTCTACGGTCAGCTCGTCTTGTTGGATCTGGCTGGTAGCGAGCGCAATGAAGACTCGTTCTATCACGATGCTGCGCGGCGAAAAGAAGCAATTGAAATTAACAAGAGTCACCTCGCACTGAAGGAGTGCGTTCGCGCCATCGGGCGAGAGGATAACACTGGCTTTGTACCTTATCGCGCAAGCGTGCTTACTCGTATCTTGAAGAGCTGTCTCTGGAGCATGAATTCCCGAGCGAGTGTGATCGCCACAATCTCGCCATTATCAATTGATACGGAACACACGCTGCACACCTTACTTTGTGCAGGCCAAATGCTTGAAGACGCCCCTCACATTAGCACAGATAGAGTCGATGTGAAAGAGGCCGGAGAGGCTGAAGAAGAACGCTTTGTGCCTATTCGCGAATGGGACAATGATCGTGTAAGGGACTGGGTCTGCTCGGTGCGCAAGGGCAGATTTCAGAAGTTTGCGGAAAACATCAACAGCTCGGTTGATGGCAGAATGCTCACCCGATTCACGCACGCTCGCTTTACCCAACTTTGTGGGGGCAATAGCCTTGCCGGTGGTCATCTACTGAAGGCCTTCCGTGACGAGATGACCAACCAAGACAAGACGCTCAGGGCGAGACGAGAGCGCAATGCTGCACGTCGTATGTAGAGCCGATCACAAGCAACAGCTCGTATCCTTCACTTCAAACAACAGCGAAGTATTGATCGATGCACTTGTCACGGAGCCTCATCACAAAGAAAAGCAAGTTTTAGCAAGCGCAAGATATAAATTGATATATAATAGCGTTGTTATGCCAACAACAAGTAGATGAAGCGCTTGTCTAGCGATCTATGCCCGACTTACGGTTTGTAGCGCTTTCCAGGGATAAACATGTAGGTTACGAGCGCGCCAAGCAGAGAGACCGTTGCGCTGAGCGCAAGAAGGTGCGATACTCCAAATCGAGCTTCGATGAGACCGAACGAAGCCGCACCAATGGCAGCACCAAGTTTTCCTGCCGCTGCCGCGATACCGTTGAGCTCGACGCGCACATCTTCAGAAAAAATCTCAGCGGGGAGACAAAATGTACCTACGTTGGGGCCAAAATTCGAGAAGAAGAACGTAAGTGCGTACATCCCTAGCAGCAGTCCCCTGTAATCCAGCAACTGCTCGTAGAAGAAACCTAGGACCAGAAAGAGCATCGCCATGATGACGAAGCCCATGATCTGAATCGTCTTGAAGCTGATCTTGCCGACAATAAATACGGTGAGAAGGTTGCCGGGAAGCGCGATGGCCGCTACGACCAACGAGCACAGCGCAACATCAGCAAAGTGGTGCTTGTCCAGGCCGTACGTATCTTGCAAAATTATCGGGGTGAAGATGACGTTCCCATAGAAAGTAACATCGAAGAGGAACCAGCTTGCACATGCTCCAAAAAGTTTCCGCTGCAGCGAAGGGCTATCCCTTAGTTTTTCCCACAACTTCGATCTGCACGTGACTTCCGTATCCATCCTCTTGACCACAATAGGTGGCGTAACTGGTGACCGTGGCAAGTCTTCCTTCACCTGAAAGGCTCGTCGCAGCACGAACAGTCCAGGGAACGCACCGACAAGCAGCAGCACTCTCCACCCGATCGTACGTTGTGCGTTCATGGCCAGCATGATGTAGGCCATCAGCGGTGCGAGCAATTGACCGATACCCTGGAAGCTGAACACCGCTGCAACCACCTTGCTCTTCTTCGACTCGTCGTCTCCATCCGTGGACTCCACCGCCGATGCCGCGGACAGCGGGTAGACCCCACCCACGCCGACACCCAGCACGAACCGACACGCCGCCAGCACATGATACACCGAATCAGTGCCCCACGGCAGCAGCGCGCTCGCCGCCGCCCCCAGAATGGACAACAGCAGCGTGAAGATCATCCCCTTACGCCGACCCATGACAGCCCCCACATAGCCGAACGTGAGCTGCCCCACAATGGCTCCCACCAGCGAGCACGAGTCCACGGTGGACCGCAGCTCCGGACTCGAGTTCGGGTACGAGCGCTGCAGCATCATGAGCGCGTAGTTGATCACGGCCAGATTGTACTGCACCGACACCAGTCAGTCACGTCCTCCAACGACACAAACACCCGCTGCAACCTACCGCGGTGCTGAGGTTGGCGATGGCGGACACCAGGACCTGGTCGCTCACCACCACGTCGTCGCGCTCCAGCGGCAGGTCCGGCGTCATGCTGCCGTATCTTCGCAGCGCCGTATGCCGATCTTTCACCACCAGCGGCTCCGTCAGCTCGTTGGCGGAGCTGGGGCTGCTGGCCTCGGTGCTCAGTGCGCCCGACGACGCGCGCTCCCGCGGGGCGACCTGGCTGCCCGGCCGCTCGGCCTTGACGCGCGTGGACTCGGGCATGGGGCGGCACTCGCAGGGCCAATTCGCGATTGAGGGGCGTGTTCGCTCGGCTGTTATTGGCCCAGATTCGGTTAGAATAGTTACAGAACCTTCCCATCCGGGCCGCGGTATGGACTTCATCGGGTCTGATGCGTGTATTGCGACCAGGGATGGCGGCGGCATGGCGGGGGGTGCTTACCTCGATGAGGTTGGGACCGCTAAAGGCAGAGGAACAGAGTGCAACGAGCGATGCAGCAAGATTTCGTGTCGACCTGCTTGACGCGAAAAGCAATTGTGCTGGCGAGGTGAGACCTCGAAGCACCACTGCGCGCACGCACGAGGGTCAGTTTTAAATATTAATCCGCGCTAACGGATATACTGGCATGGATGTCGAACGCGAGTCACCAGCGAGCGCGTCCCATTTCGGCCGAGCAGATAAATGCGCCCGGCGGCCGTTTCTTGACGTGGTCGGTGCGTGAGCCAAGTGGCCGCGCTAACCTTGCGGACGACGCAACCGAAGGGTGTTCGACGCAGGAGAAAGAACGGATAGGACGGCGAAGCGAGCTCGTGAGCGAGCAACCAAGCGCACGGTATTAAGCTAAAGGGTGGCGGTGTACACTTCAGTGTGACCATCATTCTTACGCACTTCAACTTGAAGCAAACTATTATGTAAGGACAATATGCTCGATGACTAAGCTAGTAGAGCTCCTCCTCGCTAAATCTCCGCTTCTGCTTTTTTATCCACGGTCTTGGCGGCAAGAGCCTTGATAACCTACTTCTACCCGCTGTTGAGCCCCGCGACGACTGGTCGTACTCGATCTCACCCCCCAGACTGACCTCGGCGTACATACACTCGTAGCCGCCGTTCTCCACTCCAGCCTGGTTCACCGTGTCACCGTAGCGGTCATTGTCGAACTGGTTTGTCTGATGCGCGGCCGGAGGGAAGGACTCTTTCGACTGTGAGCGACTGGACCGAGACGAAGCACCCTTCACACTCTTGCGCAGGTGATTAATAGCCTGGCGGGTGGACTCGCGTACATGAAGCTTCTTAGCGCGAGAGTTAACAGCAGTGCGGGCACTCTGAATGCTGGAGGATAGTGACGTAAGACGGGAGCTGTTCGCTTTCTTTTTCCCCGGGTTCGTGTGTCGATGGTCCCTGGGTGCAGGCGCGCCCTGCTCGTTCTCTTGGTCTCCATATCCTTCCCCAAGGTCAAGATAGTTTTGACCCACGTCCCCCGTGTAGGCCAGGATAGACGGATTCTTGTGGAGCTGTTCACGCTCATGGAAACCAAGAACGGACGATATCTTGGGCGCCATACTCACCTCGAAACAGCAAAAGCGAAAGTGGTGATCGCTTTGCGCACCGAGAAGGCAGTAGCGGCAGGGATTGTGTTGTTAGGAATAGGCAAAGATGCATCTCCGAGACGGTGGGGTGTCATCGCATTTTGTGCAACCTCCATGGAATCGAAACGGAAGCTGAGTGTGCTGTCGTTTCGGCACCACATTGAGAATCAGGGCGTGGGATATGGGGGCCGCTGCATGACGCTTGAAAGGAGCTCAATGCACGCCAAGTTATTGTAAATGACAGTGAAATCGGCAGCCCTAGCGCAGGTGACAGCTGAGCGCACCCTAGACTACAGCCCTCGTGACAAGGCACGAGAACTCAAACCAGTGGTGCGGCAGCACACAACTTGCCAACCATTGAAGCGGGAAATGGCCTGCTTCTCTGGCATCAGCACTCACCTCCGGACAAAAACTCTCAACGGCACGGAGACCGCTTCAGCGAGTAGCCCCCAATACAACAATTTCCACCGTGTCCCGTCACTTCAACATCGGAGCCCAAGTGCGCTACTAAACTTTTCTAGTCGAAACACATGCGGCGGCACTCGGAGCTGAGGCAGGCAGCGGTGAACCTGGCATTACTTTAACGCGCCGACGCTATCTTGATGCCATTGGAAATGCTACACGCTACGGCCTCTCCTTCGATGACATATGCTCCAGTGCGTGTGTGTCGTCAACGCCATTGACTCAATTGGCAGCATGGCACTGTGAGACATCCTCCAGTTACTCGCATGCTGATTGCATCACGCGTGTTAAATGCTCGTCCCGTTGCAACCTACACCGAGCGAAGCCGACGGTCTGCTTCAGATCCAGCCAGCCACGCACGCGGCGCGCAATCGCGATTTCGAGGTGCCCTTGATGACAAGCGTCTCTTGTGTGGTCGTCAGCGAGAAAAAAGGCAACTTGCGCGGGTTGCAGCGCAGTTTCTGTCCATATTACGCGTCAGGGATTGCGCGCCACGCCCGCATGTCTGGCGAGATGTCCTGCTCATGTTCATTCCTACCAACCGCGACAACAGGAGGACGAACACCGCGTCAACTATGAGCGCAATGCTTGCGCGCCCCCACCGTTTCAGCGCCAGCACCCGCAAGCAAATCCAGACATCTACCAAACATTTGTGACGATATGCCTAGTCGAGTACTCGCTCGTATCTACCCAGGAGTTCATTCTCAAAATTACTAACTGCAGTGAAGACGTCTTTCAGAGAACAACTTCAAAGGCATTTGCAGTCAAGTAGATAGAAAACATGAGGGCATCTCGAGTGACCAAGGTTGACTTGGAGTCGAGCAAGACCATGCTGGCCAAGGGCCCTCACGCACTGCACGGATACGTGGCCAACACAATGGAAGCGGCCATCGGTCGGGAGCTGCCTCAGATGGAGGTGCGCTACAACAACTTGTCCATTACGGCCGACGTCGCTGTGATTGGAGACGTCTCGGCTAAGTCGGAGCTGCCTACGATCTACAACGTAACCAAGCGCAACTTGGCAAAGCTCGCGCCGAACAAACGCATGGAGAAGAAACACATCCTCAAGAACGCGAGCGGAATGTTTAAACCCGGTACAATCACACTGGTACTTGGCCAACCTGGTTCGGGAAAGTCGTCTCTCATGCGCGTTTTGGCTGGCCAGTTCCCCAGCAGCAAGAACGTCACGATTGAAGGCGACATCCTGTACAACGGACGCGAACAAAAAGACTTCGCTAAACAATTACCTCAATTCGCTGCATACGTGACACAAGAAGATAAGCATTTTCCGTCGTTAACGGTTCGCGAGACGCTGGAGTTTGCGCATGAGTTTTGCGGTGGAGGCCTCTCCAAGTTTGGCGAGGACTTGTTAACAAATGGCACCCCAGAGGAGAACCTGGCGGCTCTTGAAGCGGCGAAGGCATACTTTCACCACTATCCAGACTTGATCATTGACCAGCTCGGGCTGCAGAACTGCCAGAACACAATCATTGGAAATGCCATGAGACGTGGTGTGTCTGGCGGCGAGCGCAAGCGCGTTACGACTGGCGAGATGGAGTTTGGCATGAAGTACATGACGCTCATGGATGAGATCAGTACGGGTCTCGATAGCGCGGCCACCTACGACATCATCAAGACTCAGCGTAGCATTGCCAAAAAGCTGCACAAGACGGTGGTAATTGCTCTACTTCAGCCTGCGCCGGAAGTATTCGACCTTTTCGACAATGTCTTAATCCTCAATGACGGGGAAGTGATGTATCACGGACCTCGTGTGCAGACGCTCCCTTATTTTGAAAGTCTTGGATTCAAGTGTCCTCCTGGTCGTGATGTTGCCGATTTCTTACTCGATCTCGGAACAAACCAGCAAGGGAAATATGAAGCTGCGTTGCCGCGCAATTTACAGAAACACCCACGCAAAGCGAGCGAGTTTGCTGAGCTCTTTCGTCAGTCAAGTGTCTATAGCAATCTAGTTGCGTTGTTGGACGACCCATTTCACCCTCACCGTCTTGAAGATGCTGGGAAACACATGGAGCCTATGCCGGAGTTCCGACAATCGTTTTGGGAGAACACGAAGACACTGACACGCCGTCAGTGGATGGTGACGATTAGAAACCATGCGTTTATCCGAACCCGAGCGCTTATGGTGGTCGTGATGGGATTGATCTACGGTAGTACATTCTACCAAGCAGACCCTGTGGACGTGCAACGAAGACTGGGTGTGACGTTCCAAGCAACGATTTTCATGGCACTGGGCCAAACTTCACAGGTTCCGACGTTTATGGCAGCTCGAGACATTTTCTACAAGCAGCGAGCAGCCAACTTTGCCCGAGCTTCATCGTACGCAATTGCGAACTCGGTCGCACTTGTTCCACAGGCCATTTTTGAGAGTGTCCTGTTCGGTTCTCTTGTCTATTGGTTGGGTGGATTTGTCGTGCATGCTGGACACTACCTCATCTTCGTCGCGCTCCTCGTTCTGACGAACCTGGTGTTTGCATCTTGGTTTTTCTGTCTGACAGCGATATCACCCAATTTTAATATTGCCAAGCCCATGTCGACATTTACGATAGCCGTGTTCGTGCTCTTCGGAGGCTTTGTCGCGTCAAGGCAGGTTATTCCCGACTGGCTTATTTGGCTTTATTGGCTTAACCCAATGGCCTGGTGCTTGCGCGCTCTCGACGTGAACGAATATCGGGCAGCAAAATACGATGTTTGCGTATTTGAAGGCGTCGACTACTGCAGCAAGTTCAACGCAACAATGGGAGAGTATTTCTTGTCCGAATACAGTGTGCCGTCTAGCAGCGTGTGGGTTTGGACAGGTGTCATTTATCTGATTGGAGCCTACCTGCTCTTCATGGCACTTGGAGCCTTTGTCCTGGAGTACAAGCGCTACGACGGCCCAAGGAATGTCGTCCTCACACCAAATGATGTTGAACAGTCCTCGTCAACAGAACCATCTAACGATTATGCATTGGTTTCGACTCCCAAGAATTCCAGTACATCTCCAGGATCTTCTTGTCAAGAGGACGTCGCAGTTAATGTGCATACTCGGGAAAAGAACTTTGTACCAGTCACTCTTGCGTTCGAAGACTTGTGGTACTCTGTGCCCAAGCCGAGCAATCCAAAGGAAAGTATTGATTTGCTTAAAGGCATCAGCGGAATCGCTGAGCCTGGTACGTTGACGGCACTCATGGGCTCGTCAGGCGCTGGCAAAACAACCTTGATGGACGTCATTGCTGGTCGCAAGACTGGAGGAAAAATCACGGGTAAAATCATGTTGAACGGCTACGAAGCAAACGAATTGGCCATCCGTCGTTGCACCGCTTACTGTGAGCAGATGGACATTCACTCGGATGCGACGACTTTCCGTGAGGCGTTCACCTTTAGCGCATTCCTTCGCCAAGACAGCAGCGTGCCCGACAGCAAGAAATACGACACCGTCGATGAGGTTTTGGATTTGTTGGATATGCACGACATCGGAGGCCAAATTGTGCGTGGTAGCTCGATGGAGCAGATGAAGCGATTAACAATTGGCGTGGAACTTGCAGCGCAGCCAAGTGTGTTGTTTTTGGACGAGCCCACAAGTGGTCTTGATGCACACTCGTCCAAATTGATTATGGATGGTGTTCGCAAAGTTGCCGACAGCGGACGAACTATCGTTTGTACCATTCACCAGCCTTCGTCTGATGTGTTTTTCCTTTTTGACCACCTGCTACTTCTCAAGCGCGGAGGTGAGACGGTATTCGTGGGCGAACTTGGCGAAAAGAGCCAAAATCTTGTACGCTACCTTGAAGCAATTCCAGGAACTCCACTCCTCCCAGATAATCAAAACCCAGCAACGTGGATGTTGGAGGTCATTGGTGCTGGTGTAAGCAACACAGTAACAACCGACTTCGTTCAGCAATTCAAGAACAGCGCCGAAAAGCGATCCTTGGATGCAGCTCTGGATAGGCCAGGCGTAAACCACCCAGCTCCAGGAGTTCCGGAAATGGTTTTCACGAAAAAGCGTGCAGCAAGCTCGATGACCCAGCTGCGGTTCTTGATGAAGCGGTTTAACGACCGGTATTGGCGCACACCATCATACAACATAACACGAGTTGCGATTTCGTTAATGCTGGCCATCGTCTTCGGATTTGTCTTCATGGGCAAGGACTACAAGACGTATCAAGAGGTCAACTCAGGCGTGGGCATGATCTTCACGACAACACTGTTTAACGGTGTTATCTCTTTTACGGGAACGTTGCCAATCACCTCCGCGGAGCGTCCTGCATTTTACCGCGAGCGCGCGTCACAGACGTATAACTGCCTTTGGTACTTCGTGGGCTCAACGGTGGCGGAGCTCCCATACGTGTTCTTTAGTGGCGGAATTTTCACGATCATCTTCTACCCGTGGGTTGGGTTCACGAACCACACATCGGGCATCATGTACTGGGTCACGATGTCGCTGTTCGTGCTGATGCAGACATACCTCGGTCATTTATTCATTTATGCTCTACCGAGCGTAGAGGTGGCGGCAATTCTTGGCGTGCTCTACAACTCCATTTGCCTGTTGTTCGCGGGCTTTAACCCGCCGGCCGCCTCAATCCCTGCAGGCTACCACTGGCTCTACTTGATCACGCCGCAAAAGTACATCATGGGTCTTTTGAGCTCGCTTGCCTTCACAGACTGCAGCAATGAACCAGTGTGGAACAGCACGCTGGGGGCGTATGAGCACGGCGGGTCCGAGCTAGCTTGCCAGCAGTTGGAAGACGCCCCCGTCACACTCGGCCACACTACCGTGAAAGGCTACGTCGAGGACCACTTCCGGATGAAGCACTCGGAGATCTGGAGCAACTTTGGCTACGTGTTCGTGTTTCTAGCGGTTTTCCGGTTGCTTGCGCTGCTCTCGCTGCGCTTCATTAACCACCAGAAGAGATAATCTATCCTAGCAATGCACCTATTTGCTTCACTTACTGCATGGGGTTTCCAAGTGTCTCCTTCACCGCTCCATCATTCCTTTTTTGCGTTTAACTTCTCTACTGTAGGCTTCTGCATCAAGTCCGCATCAAGGCCGATTCGTTGCCGTCGTTGAAGTCCGACCCAGAGCTGAAGTCTGAACCTCACCGCCGAAACGGAAGATCAGATCTTGGACGTTGAGACAGGCGATTGGATCTCATCTCGGATCAGCGTTCTCGAACCGATCGCTAGATGGCGTCGACGGCACCGTGTCGACGCGTTGCAAGGCTGTTGCTGCCGTCGTTGCTGACCTCGAACGACCCGGCGACCCGAAGTTAAATCCGACAAGAGAAGCCGCAGCGAACCGGATGGCCACTTGCGGCTGCTGAATCGACCGTCAACGCTCGGAGGCGCCGGCATTCACCCACGCTCCATTCACCGAGATGGTCAACGCTACAGCCGCCCTCACTTCAGACGCAAGCTTAGCCCTCCACTCATCCGCGCCGTGCTGGCGAAATTGGCACCCAGCTGGCGAGCACAAACAATGGATCCTGTCGCGCACATGAGACTGGCGGATGATGCTCGTCGCGCCTGCATCCAGAGGCCAGGACGAGCGCGCAGATGACCGCAGAGTGTAGGTCGGGCCGCGTAGGGTGCGCGCAAACCCCGCGACGACTACGCGCAGGCGTGCGTGCGAGCGAGCGATCAAGCGCTACCGCGCGTGGTCGGACCCGGCGGTCCCGCGCTGGTTTAGCAAATGCGCCCGCGTCCATGGCGCCGCCGTACCGCGCGAAGATACTTTCCAGCCCTCGCCGTCTCGGAGCCCAGCGACGCCAGCGCCAACGCAGCCGGCGCCGCCTCCGACCCGAGCGCCGGCAGGCAGCACGAGGTCAGCACATCACACTCCTGAGCCGCGCAGCGTGTCACGCGACTGTCGATTCCGCGCGATACAAACGCCAAGTCAGGCGGCTGGCTACAACCGGTTCTACTGGTGAGAAAGGGCGCCGCCGCGCAGAGCCCGGCGCGGGATGATGCCCGAGACCTAGCCGCAGCGGCGCGCGTAAGGCGGGCGCGCCGATTGCTCGCACACCTCCGTGTCGCACCGCGCCGTCCCGCGCCGGTTTGACAGCGGATTCGGCGCCGACGGCTGCGGCCCACGCGCGAGGGCCGCGCTGCTGCGTCGAGCGCCAGACTCGGCGCACGGGGGGAGGGGGGCCTTCCACCTCCAGCAGCCGACACTCGGCGCGACGAGTCGCGCGTGTCATGCCGGTCTCGGCAGTCGCCGGCCGTTTCGGACAGCGGAGACCGCGCACTTGTTCGCGTAGTCGCCATGTGCGCGCAATCGGCCGCGGCATCTACGCCTGCGCGTATTACGCGATAGCCCTAGCCCAGTCGTTGCCGAGCAGCTCCTCTCCTTGCGGCGGTACATCGTCACCCCGCCCGGCAGCGACCCAGTCATTCCTGAATTTGCTCGACGAGAGCGACGCCGACCGCCAGCTCACCACCGCGTCGCCGTCCGCCATGTCGACCGCCTCGGAGCAGAGGACGCCGGGCCACGAGTCCGGCGCAGCGCTGATGGCCTACGGGCCCGAGGTGCTGCACGACTACATGGCCTCGCGCTTCGAGGCCGCGCTGGGCCGCACCATGCCGCAGATGGAGGTGCGCTTCAACAACCTGTCGATCGCCGCCGACGTGACGGTGGTCGAGGAGGACGAGAGCAAGACGGAGCTGCCCACGATCTGGAACACGGCCAAGAAGGCGCTAGCCAAGCTCTCGTCCAAGAAGCACGTGGTGCGCAAGGAGATTCTGCGCAACGCCAGCGGCGTGCTCAAGCCGGGCACCATCACGCTGGTGCTGGGCCAGCCCGGCTCGGGCAAGTCGTCGCTCATGAAGGTGCTGAGCGGCCGCTTCCCGCTCGAGAAGAACGTGACGGTCGAGGGCGACGTCACGTACAACGGCGTCACGCAGGCCGACATCATGAAGCGCCTGCCCCAGTTCGTGGCCTACGTCACGCAGCGCGACAAGCACTTCCCGACGCTCACGGTCAAGGAGACGCTCGAGTACGCGCACCGCTTCTGCGGCGGCGAGATGTCCAAGCGCGCCGAGGAGAAGCTGTCCAAGGGCACGCCCGAGGAGAACAAGGCCGCGCTGGAGGCCGCGCAGGCGCTGTTCGCGCACTACCCAGACGTGGTCATCCAGCAGCTCGGTCTGGAGAACTGCCAGGACACCATCGTGGGCAACGGTATGATGCGCGGCGTGTCGGGTGGCGAGCGCAAGCGCGTCACGACCGGCGAAATGGAGTTCGGCATGAAGTACGTGACGCTCATGGACGAGATCAGCACGGGTCTGGACAGTGCCGCCACCTACGACATCATCAAGACACAGCGCAGTATCGCCAAGAAGCTGCAGAAGACGGTGGTGATCGCGCTGCTGCAGCCTGCGCCGGAGGTGTTTGAGCTGTTCGACGATGTGATCATTCTGAACGAGGGCGAGGTGATGTACCACGGCCCGCGCGAGCAGGTCGTGGGCCACTTCAAGAGCATGGGCTTCAAGTGCCCGCCTGAACGCGACGTGGCCGACTACCTCCTTGACCTGGGAACGAACCAGCAGTACAAGTACGAGACGACGCTGCCGTCGGGCTTCGCACACCACCCGCGCCTGGCCAGCGAGTTCGCGGAGCACTACCGCCGCTCGAGCATCCACCGTGACATGTTGGCAGCGCTGGAGGCTCCGTACGACCCGCAGCTGCTGGAGAACGTGAGCAACGACATCGACCCGATGCCGGAGTTTCATCAATCGTTCTGGGACAACACCTGGACGCTGATGGAGCGCCAGAACAAGGTGACCATGCGCAACACGGCGTTCCTTAAGGGCCGTGGCATCATGGTCATCGTCATGGGTCTCATCAACGCGTCGACGTTCTGGAACGTGGACCCGTCGAACGTGCAGGTGCTGCTGGGCGTGCTTTTCCAGGCCGTTCTGTTCCTATCGCTCGGACAGGCCTCGCAGATCCCGACGTACATGGCTGCGCGCGACATCTTTTACAAGCAGCGCGGCGCCAACTTCTACCGCACGGCGTCGTACGTGCTGTCGTGCTCGGTGTCCCAGGTGCCGCTGGCGTTTGCGGAGACCATCGTGTTCGGCCCGCTGGTGTACTGGTTGTGCGGCTTCGTGTCGTCGGCTAGCGCATTCATCATTTACCTGATCATGCTCATCCTGACGAACTTGGCGTTCGCGGCGTGGTTCTTCTTCATCGCGTCCATCTCGCCGGACCTTCACGTGTCGAAGCCGATCGCCATGATCACGATTCTGTTCTTCGTGCTATTCGCTGGCTTCATCGTGGCGAAGAGCCAAATGCCCGACTGGCTGGTAAGTTTGCGAAGCAGTCCGAAGCCGTCCGTTGTGTGGCTTTGCTAACGTTTTCGTGTTTTGCTTTTTATTAGGTGTGGATTTACTGGATCGACCCTATCGCGTGGTGCCTGCGTGCTCTGGCAGTAAACCAGTACCGGTCATCGGTGTTCGAGGTCTGCCTGTACAATGGCGTGGACTACTGCACGAAGTTCGGCATGCACATGGGCGAATACTACCTCTCGCTGTACAACGTGCCGTCTGCGAAATCGTGGATCATTTACGGCGTCATCTTCATGATCGTGGCGTACGTAGTGTTCATGTTCCTGGGCTGCCTGGTGCTGGAGTACAAGCGCTACGAGAGCCCGGAGCACACGATCCTGACTAAGAAGACGGTGGATGAGAACGAGGCCGGCAGCTACGCTCTCGTGGCCACGCCGAAGAAGAATAAGTCGCACAACGACGGTGAGGCTTTCGTCGTGGAGGTGAAGGAGCGAGAGAAGAACTTCACGCCGGTGACGGTGGCGTTCCAGGACTTGTGGTACTCGGTGCCGAACCCGAAGAACCCGAAGGAGACGCTGGACCTGCTGAAGGGTGTGAGCGGCTTTGCGATGCCAGGCTCGGTGACGGCGCTGATGGGCTCATCAGGCGCTGGTAAGACGACACTGATGGACGTGATTGCTGGTCGCAAGACGGGCGGCACGATCAAGGGCAACATCCTCCTGAACGGCTACGAGGCAAACGACCTGGCCATCCGTCGTTGCACGGGTTACTGCGAGCAGATGGACGTGCACTCGGAGGCGGCGACGTTCCGCGAGGCTTTCACTTTCAGCGCGTTCCTGCGTCAGGACAGCAGCGTGCCCGACAGCAAGAAATACGATTCTGTGGACGAGGTCCTCGACCTTCTGGACATGCACGACATTGCGGACCAGATCATCCGCGGCAGTTCGGTGGAGCAGATGAAGCGTCTGACGATCGGTGTGGAGCTTGCTGCCCAGCCCAGTGTAATTTTCTTGGATGAACCCACGAGCGGCTTGGACGCTCGCTCGGCGAAGCTGATCATGGACGGTGTCCGCAAGGTGGCCGACAGCGGCCGCACGATCGTGTGCACGATCCACCAGCCGTCGACGGAGGTATTCTACCTGTTCGACAACCTGCTCCTGCTGAAGCGCGGTGGCGAGACTGTGTTCGTGGGCGAGCTTGGCGAGAAGTGCCGCAAGTTGGTGGAGTACTTCGAGTCGATCCCTGGTGTAGCCCCTCTCCAGAAGGGTTACAACCCGGCCACGTGGATGCTGGAGGTGATTGGCGCTGGCGTGGGTCATGCTGCTGGTACCACGGACTTTGTCCAGGTTTTCAAGGACAGCGAGGAGAAGCGTATCCTGGATGCGAACCTGGCCAAGGAGGGCGTCACGATCCCGTCGCCCGACTTCCCGGAGATGGTTTTCACGAAGAAGCGTGCTGCTGACTCGTGGACGCAGGCCCGCTTCCTGATCGGCCGCTTCATGAACATGTACAATCGCACGCCGTCGTACAACCTGACCCGCTTCGTGGTGACCTTTTTGCTGGCGCTGGTGTTCGGCTTGCTTTTCCTGAATGGCACCTACACGACGTACCAGGGCATCAACGGTGGTGTCGGTATGGTGTTCATGACGACGTTGTTCAACGGCATCGTGTCATTCAACAGTGTGCTGCCCATTTCGTGCGAGGAGCGCGAGTCGTTCTACCGCGAGCGTGCTGCGCAGACGTACAACGCGCTGTGGTACTTCGTGGGCTCCACGCTGGCGGAGATCCCGTATGTATTCGCAAGCGGGTTCATCTTCACGTTCGTGTGGTACTTCATGGTGGGCTTCACGGGTTTCGGTACGGCGCTGCTGTACTGGATCAACGTCTCGCTGCTGATCCTGCTGCAGACGTACATGGGCCAGTTCTTGGCGTATGCCCTGCCCAGTGTCGAGGTGGCCGCCATCATCGGCGTGCTGATGAACTCGATCTTCTTCCTGTTCATGGGTTTCAACCCTCCGGCGAACGCTATCCCGAGCGGCTACAAGTGGCTGTACACAATCACTCCCCAGCGCTATCCGTTGCAGATCCTTGGAAGCCTTGTGTTTGGTCAGTGCGACACAGACCCTACGTGGAACGAGAGCACGCAGGCGTACGAGAACGTGGGCTCGCAGCTCGGCTGCAAGCCAGTGACGGGTCTGCCGGTGTCGATCGACCACATCACAGTGAAGGGCTACGTGGGCTCGGTGTTCGGCATGCACCACTCGGACATGTGGTCGTACTTTGGCTACGTGTTCATATTCATTGCGGTGTTCCGTGTGCTGGCGCTGCTGTCACTGCGCTTCCTGAACCACCAGAAGAGATAAGCAGATACTTCTAGACAACAAACCATTTTGCAACAAATAAACTAACTTACCATTGACAAACTGTTTAGTAACGTACGCTACTTAAGTTAACTAACGACCGCACAGGCATCAAACTAGAAAATCCTTTTAACTGATACAGGTTTGCTGCCGCGATGACCTACCAAGGTGGAGATCTCTGATCATATGCTGCCTTACCAGACAGAAGATTAGTCTTGTCAGCTCGATCATCTTTGCAGCCTTCGGGTCATCATCCATCCAAAGATAAAACTACCAGCTAAATAGTTTTCTGCAAACATTTCTGCAGTTTTATCTGCAAGCTGAGATTATCAGTTTGACGTCCATGAACAAGAAGGTTGAAAGCGAACAACTCACGTTCGAGCGTGCTAATAAGCACCATGGCGGGGTCACAGGGCAACCAGCGTGCTGGTAGTGCCTCATCCGCCATTGGCGAATCGAGTTGCTGTCGTGAACTGGATATACGGAAGCCGTCTCGACGTATTTCGCAAGGTCGTACGCTTTTTGCTGGGGTAGATATCATACTGTCATTGCACTGTTTACATCTACTTTATTGGTTAAACGCACATTCACAGCTACACGTAAGCAATTTGGCTCCGCCGTTCATCTGCTGGCGATGGTGTGTTGGTGCTGGTGTCTGCACCAGCTCGTGTTTTTCTTGTTGCTCTTGTCGCAGTGCGGTTCATTTACTTTAAGCGCTACTGGCAGCCGCAACACCCACCGTAGGCGCTTGGGTCGTAGCGGGAGGTGTCGCAGCGCTCGTGTTGTCAGCAGCGGTCGTTGGGGTAGCAGGTGTAGTGCTGTTGCTGTTGCTGCTGCTGCCGCTGGTGACGGTGCTGGTAGTGGTGCCAAAGCTGCTGGGTCCACGGCTGGCAGCAGCAACGATGGTGGCAGTGTCGTTGGAAGCTGGTGCCCCACCCTCGCCGATCTTGGCGCAGTCGATGTACACTTGCCACTGCAGCAGCGTCCCGAGCCAATACATGGTGAGACGGCTTTTGTCGACGCACTTGGACTTCTCGTATGGGAATTTGCCGTCCGGGTAGGTCACACGGCAGTTCTCCGTGAATGGCAATACGACTTCGTCGTCGCACCAAATCTCGCACGGTCCGTCGTGGATCATCTTGCCACCGTACCATTCGACCTCGTCCGGCAGCGCCTGCACAGGGCCGCTTGTGGGGTCTGTGAATCCGCACTCAGCGGTCTTGGGCATGTTGAAGCGGCCGTGGCTCATATCCTGGGTCGCGTACATGAACTCCTTGAGCGATTTGTACTTGGACGCCTTGATTGCTCGTGCAAACGCAGCGGAGTTTTTCGTGTAGTCAGGGTAGTTGGTGAAAGAATCGCCGGAGAGGGGCGTGAGAGAGTTCATGGGGATGTCGGATTGAAAGTTGCCGCCGTAGCCAGTGCCCGTGAAGGTGAGTCCGGGCTTCGACAGCGTGCCGTGGGCATCGACGCCAGAGGTGGCTAGTGAGGCGAAAGCGGCTACAGCGAGGGTGGCGACAGCGAAGACCATGGTGAAGTGGAGTGGCCAGGTAGTGACTCGATGCGTGCAAATTTACAAATGGTGACTGTTGGGTCCGGCACTCCTCAGATGATCGCGCCCGACGACGTCAAGACGTCAATAGCGAGGGTGCCTTGTTCCGTTGATGCTCCGCACGCAACTACCCAGCCACAGTGCAGTATGTCGCGTTGAACCAACGGATCCGAAGCAATGCAACGAAATGCGGTCAAACTACCGAAAGGGACATACACGCGATCGAATTCGTAGATCAGACAGTTGGTGGTTTCTCTTTTGATGATTGACGTCGATTATGGTACGACTGCGGAGCACTCCTTCACAGCACCTGGCATGACCGCACCCGACAGGTGTAGTGGTCGTTGTGGCAGTTCATCGGGTATGTAGATCTTCTGTTTGCCGAACACTATTTGATAACGACCACAGTAAACATGTATTTCTATTGAACTATATTGGCGATTACACCGTTCTCTTGCTGTTCACGGATAACGTTCCCTGATAACGTTCACTGTACCAGGTGCTTCACAGCACCTGGCATGACCGCACCCGACAGGTGTAGTGGTCGTTGTGGCAGTTCATCGGGTATGTAGATCTTCTGTTTGCTGAACACTACTTGATAACGACCACAGTAAACATGTATTTCTATTGTACGAATTGGCGATTACACCGTTCTCTTGCTGTTCACGGATAACGTTCCCTGATAACGTTCACTGTACCAGGTGCTGTGAAGGAGTGCTCCGCAGTCGTACCATAATCGACGTCAATCATCAAAAGAGAAACCACCAACTGTCTGATCTACGAATTCGATCGCGTGTATGTCCCTTTCGGTAGTTTGACCGCATTTCGTTGCATTGCTTCGGATCCGTTGGTTCAACGCGACATACTGCACTGTGGCTGGGTAGTTGCGTGCGGAGCATCAACGGAACAAGGCACCCTCGCTATTGACGTCTTGACGTCGTCGGGCGCGATCATCTGAGGAGTGCCGGACCCAACAGTCACCATTTGTAAATTTGCACGCATCGAGTCACTACCTGGCCACTCCACTTCACCATGGTCTTCGCTGTCGCCACCCTCGCTGTAGCCGCTTTCGCCTCACTAGCCACCTCTGGCGTCGATGCCCACGGCACGCTGTCGAAGCCCGGACTCACCTTCACGGGCACTGGCTACGGCGGCAACTTTCAATCCGACATCCCCATGAACTCTCTCACGCCCCTCTCCGGCGATTCTTTCACCAACTACCCTGACTACACGAAAAACTCCGCTGCGTTTGCACGAGCAATCAAGGCGTCCAAGTACAAATCGCTCAAGGAGTTCATGTACGCGACCCAGGATATGAGCCACGGCCGCTTCAACATGCCCAAGACCGCTGAGTGCGGATTCACAGACCCCACAAGCGGCCCTGTGCAGGCGCTGCCGGACGAGGTCGAATGGTACGGTGGCAAGATGATCCACGACGGACCGTGCGAGATTTGGTGCGACGACGAAGTCGTATTGCCATTCACGGAGAACTGCCGTGTGACCTACCCGGACGGCAAATTCCCATACGAGAAGTCCAAGTGCGTCGACAAAAGCCGTCTCACCATGTATTGGCTCGGGACGCTGCTGCAGTGGCAAGTGTACATCGACTGCGCCAAGATCGGCGAGGGTGGGGCACCAGCTTCCAACGACACTGCCACCATCGTTGCTGCTGCCAGCCGTGGACCCAGCAGCTTTGGCACCACTACCAGCACCGTCACCAGCGGCAGCAGCAGCAACAGCAACAGCACTACACCTGCTACCCCAACGACCGCTGCTGACAACACGAGCGCTGCGACACCTCCCGCTACGACCCAAGCGCCTACGGTGGGTGTTGCGGCTGCCAGTAGCGCTTAAAGTAAATGAACCGCACTGCGACAAGAGCAACAAGAAAAACACGAGCTGGTGCAGACACCAGCACCAACACACCATCGCCAGCAGATGAACGGCGGAGCCAAATTGCTTACGTGTAGCTGTGAATGTGCGTTTAACCAATAAAGTAGATGTAAACAGTGCAATGACAGTATGATATCTACCCCAGCAAAAAGCGTACGACCTTGCGAAATACGTCGAGACGGCTTCCGTATATCCAGTTCACGACAGCAACTCGATTCGCCAATGGCGGATGAGGCACTACCAGCACGCTGGTTGCCCTGTGACCCCGCCATGGTGCTTATTAGCACGCTCGAACGTGAGTTGTTCGCTTTCAACCTTCTTGTTCATGGACGTCAAACTGATAATCTCAGCTTGCAGATAAAACTGCAGAAATGTTTGCAGAAAACTATTTAGCTGGTAGTTTTATCTTTGGATGGATGATGACCCGAAGGCTGCAAAGATGATCGAGCTGACAAGACTAATCTTCTGTCTGGTAAGGCAGCATATGATCAGAGATCTCCACCTTGGTAGGTCATCGCGGCAGCAAACCTGTATCAGTTAAAAGGATTTTCTAGTTTGATGCCTGTGCGGTCGTTAGTTAACTTAAGTAGCGTACGTTACTAAACAGTTTGTCAATGGTAAGTTAGTTTATTTGTTGCAAAATGGTTTGTTGTCTAGAAGTATCTGCTTATCTCTTCTGGTGGTTCAGGAAGCGCAGTGACAGCAGCGCCAGCACACGGAACACCGCAATGAATATGAACACGTAGCCAAAGTACGACCACATGTCCGAGTGGTGCATGCCGAACACCGAGCCCACGTAGCCCTTCACTGTGATGTGGTCGATCGACACCGGCAGACCCGTCACTGGCTTGCAGCCGAGCTGCGAGCCCACGTTCTCGTACGCCTGCGTGCTCTCGTTCCACGTAGGGTCTGTGTCGCACTGACCAAACACAAGGCTTCCAAGGATCTGCAACGGATAGCGCTGGGGAGTGATTGTGTACAGCCACTTGTAGCCGCTCGGGATAGCGTTCGCCGGAGGGTTGAAACCCATGAACAGGAAGAAGATCGAGTTCATCAGCACGCCGATGATGGCGGCCACCTCGACACTGGGCAGGGCATACGCCAAGAACTGGCCCATGTACGTCTGCAGCAGGATCAGCAGCGAGACGTTGATCCAGTACAGCAGCGCCGTACCGAAACCCGTGAAGCCCACCATGAAGTACCACACGAACGTGAAGATGAACCCGCTTGCGAATACATACGGGATCTCCGCCAGCGTGGAGCCCACGAAGTACCACAGCGCGTTGTACGTCTGCGCAGCACGCTCGCGGTAGAACGACTCGCGCTCCTCGCACGAAATGGGCAGCACACTGTTGAATGACACGATGCCGTTGAACAACGTCGTCATGAACACCATACCGACACCACCGTTGATGCCCTGGTACGTCGTGTAGGTGCCATTCAGGAAAAGCAAGCCGAACACCAGCGCCAGCAAAAAGGTCACCACGAAGCGGGTCAGGTTGTACGACGGCGTGCGATTGTACATGTTCATGAAGCGGCCGATCAGGAAGCGGGCCTGCGTCCACGAGTCAGCAGCACGCTTCTTCGTGAAAACCATCTCCGGGAAGTCGGGCGACGGGATCGTGACGCCCTCCTTGGCCAGGTTCGCATCCAGGATACGCTTCTCCTCGCTGTCCTTGAAAACCTGGACAAAGTCCGTGGTACCAGCAGCATGACCCACGCCAGCGCCAATCACCTCCAGCATCCACGTGGCCGGGTTGTAACCCTTCTGGAGAGGGGCTACACCAGGGATCGACTCGAAGTACTCCACCAACTTGCGGCACTTCTCGCCAAGCTCGCCCACGAACACAGTCTCGCCACCGCGCTTCAGCAGGAGCAGGTTGTCGAACAGGTAGAATACCTCCGTCGACGGCTGGTGGATCGTGCACACGATCGTGCGGCCGCTGTCGGCCACCTTGCGGACACCGTCCATGATCAGCTTCGCCGAGCGAGCGTCCAAGCCGCTCGTGGGTTCATCCAAGAAAATTACACTGGGCTGGGCAGCAAGCTCCACACCGATCGTCAGACGCTTCATCTGCTCCACCGAACTGCCGCGGATGATCTGGTCCGCAATGTCGTGCATGTCCAGAAGGTCGAGGACCTCGTCCACAGAATCGTATTTCTTGCTGTCGGGCACGCTGCTGTCCTGACGCAGGAACGCGCTGAAAGTGAAAGCCTCGCGGAACGTCGCCGCCTCCGAGTGCACGTCCATCTGCTCGCAGTAGCCCGTGCAACGACGGATGGCCAGGTCGTTTGCCTCGTAGCCGTTCAGGAGGATGTTGCCCTTGATCGTGCCGCCCGTCTTGCGACCAGCAATCACGTCCATCAGTGTCGTCTTACCAGCGCCTGATGAGCCCATCAGCGCCGTCACCGAGCCTGGCATCGCAAAGCCGCTCACACCCTTCAGCAGGTCCAGCGTCTCCTTCGGGTTCTTCGGGTTCGGCACCGAGTACCACAAGTCCTGGAACGCCACCGTCACCGGCGTGAAGTTCTTCTCTCGCTCCTTCACCTCCACGACGAAAGCCTCACCGTCGTTGTGCGACTTATTCTTCTTCGGCGTGGCCACGAGAGCGTAGCTGCCGGCCTCGTTCTCATCCACCGTCTTCTTAGTCAGGATCGTGTGCTCCGGGCTCTCGTAGCGCTTGTACTCCAGCACCAGGCAGCCCAGGAACATGAACACTACGTACGCCACGATCATGAAGATGACGCCGTAAATGATCCACGATTTCGCAGACGGCACGTTGTACAGCGAGAGGTAGTATTCGCCCATGTGCATGCCGAACTTCGTGCAGTAGTCCACGCCATTGTACAGGCAGACCTCGAACACCGATGACCGGTACTGGTTTACTGCCAGAGCACGCAGGCACCACGCGATAGGGTCGATCCAGTAAATCCACACCTAATAAAAAGCAAAACACGAAAACGTTAGCAAAGCCACACAACGGACGGCTTCGGACTGCTTCGCAAACTTACCAGCCAGTCGGGCATTTGGCTCTTCGCCACGATGAAGCCAGCGAATAGCACGAAGAACAGAATCGTGATCATGGCGATCGGCTTCGACACGTGAAGGTCCGGCGAGATGGACGCGATGAAGAAGAACCACGCCGCGAACGCCAAGTTCGTCAGGATGAGCATGATCAGGTAAATGATGAATGCGCTAGCCGACGACACGAAGCCGCACAACCAGTACACCAGCGGGCCGAACACGATGGTCTCCGCAAACGCCAGCGGCACCTGGGACACCGAGCACGACAGCACGTACGACGCCGTGCGGTAGAAGTTGGCGCCGCGCTGCTTGTAAAAGATGTCGCGCGCAGCCATGTACGTCGGGATCTGCGAGGCCTGTCCGAGCGATAGGAACAGAACGGCCTGGAAAAGCACGCCCAGCAGCACCTGCACGTTCGACGGGTCCACGTTCCAGAACGTCGACGCGTTGATGAGACCCATGACGATGACCATGATGCCACGGCCCTTAAGGAACGCCGTGTTGCGCATGGTCACCTTGTTCTGGCGCTCCATCAGCGTCCAGGTGTTGTCCCAGAACGATTGATGAAACTCCGGCATCGGGTCGATGTCGTTGCTCACGTTCTCCAGCAGCTGCGGGTCGTACGGAGCCTCCAGCGCTGCCAACATGTCACGGTGGATGCTCGAGCGGCGGTAGTGCTCCGCGAACTCGCTGGCCAGGCGCGGGTGGTGTGCGAAGCCCGACGGCAGCGTCGTCTCGTACTTGTACTGCTGGTTCGTTCCCAGGTCAAGGAGGTAGTCGGCCACGTCGCGTTCAGGCGGGCACTTGAAGCCCATGCTCTCGAAGTGGCCCACGACCTGCTCGCGCGGGCCGTGGTACATCACCTCGCCCTCGTTCAGAATGATCACATCGTCGAACAGCTCAAACACCTCCGGCGCAGGCTGCAGCAGCGCGATCACCACCGTCTTCTGCAGCTTCTTGGCGATACTGCGCTGTGTCTTGATGATGTCGTAGGTGGCGGCACTGTCCAGACCCGTGCTGATCTCGTCCATGAGCGTCACGTACTTCATGCCGAACTCCATTTCGCCGGTCGTGACGCGCTTGCGCTCGCCACCCGACACGCCGCGCATCATACCGTTGCCCACGATGGTGTCCTGGCAGTTCTCCAGACCGAGCTGCTGGATGACCACGTCTGGGTAGTGCGCGAACAGCGCCTGCGCGGCCTCCAGCGCGGCCTTGTTCTCCTCGGGCGTGCCCTTGGACAGCTTCTCCTCGGCGCGCTTGGACATCTCGCCGCCGCAGAAGCGGTGCGCGTACTCGAGCGTCTCCTTGACCGTGAGCGTCGGGAAGTGCTTGTCGCGCTGCGTGACGTAGGCCACGAACTGGGGCAGGCGCTTCATGATGTCGGCCTGCGTGACGCCGTTGTACGTGACGTCGCCCTCGACCGTCACGTTCTTCTCGAGCGGGAAGCGGCCGCTCAGCACCTTCATGAGCGACGACTTGCCCGAGCCGGGCTGGCCCAGCACCAGCGTGATGGTGCCCGGCTTGAGCACGCCGCTGGCGTTGCGCAGAATCTCCTTGCGCACCACGTGCTTCTTGGACGAGAGCTTGGCTAGCGCCTTCTTGGCCGTGTTCCAGATCGTGGGCAGCTCCGTCTTGCTCTCGTCCTCCTCGACCACCGTCACGTCGGCGGCGATCGACAGGTTGTTGAAGCGCACCTCCATCTGCGGCATGGTGCGGCCCAGCGCGGCCTCGAAGCGCGAGGCCATGTAGTCGTGCAGCACCTCGGGCCCGTAGGCCATCAGCGCTGCGCCGGACTCGTGGCCCGGCGTCCTCTGCTCCGAGGCGGTCGACATGGCGGACGGCGACGCGGTGGTGAGCTGGCGGTCGGCGTCGCTCTCGTCGAGCAAATTCAGGAATGACTGGGTCGCTGCCGGGCGGGGTGACGATGTACCGCCGCAAGGAGAGGAGCTGCTCGGCAACGACTGGGCTAGGGCTATCGCGTAATACGCGCAGGCGTAGATGCCGCGGCCGATTGCGCGCACATGGCGACTACGCGAACAAGTGCGCGGTCTCCGCTGTCCGAAACGGCCGGCGACTGCCGAGACCGGCATGACACGCGCGACTCGTCGCGCCGAGTGTCGGCTGCTGGAGGTGGAAGGCCCCCCTCCCCCCGTGCGCCGAGTCTGGCGCTCGACGCAGCAGCGCGGCCCTCGCGCGTGGGCCGCAGCCGTCGGCGCCGAATCCGCTGTCAAACCGGCGCGGGACGGCGCGGTGCGACACGGAGGTGTGCGAGCAATCGGCGCGCCCGCCTTACGCGCGCCGCTGCGGCTAGGTCTCGGGCATCATCCCGCGCCGGGCTCTGCGCGGCGGCGCCCTTTCTCACCAGTAGAACCGGTTGTAGCCAGCCGCCTGACTTGGCGTTTGTATCGCGCGGAATCGACAGTCGCGTGACACGCTGCGCGGCTCAGGAGTGTGATGTGCTGACCTCGTGCTGCCTGCCGGCGCTCGGGTCGGAGGCGGCGCCGGCTGCGTTGGCGCTGGCGTCGCTGGGCTCCGAGACGGCGAGGGCTGGAAAGTATCTTCGCGCGGTACGGCGGCGCCATGGACGCGGGCGCATTTGCTAAACCAGCGCGGGACCGCCGGGTCCGACCACGCGCGGTAGCGCTTGATCGCTCGCTCGCACGCACGCCTGCGCGTAGTCGTCGCGGGGTTTGCGCGCACCCTACGCGGCCCGACCTACACTCTGCGGTCATCTGCGCGCTCGTCCTGGCCTCTGGATGCAGGCGCGACGAGCATCATCCGCCAGTCTCATGTGCGCGACAGGATCCATTGTTTGTGCTCGCCAGCTGGGTGCCAATTTCGCCAGCACGGCGCGGATGAGTGGAGGGCTAAGCTTGCGTCTGAAGTGAGGGCGGCTGTAGCGTTGACCATCTCGGTGAATGGAGCGTGGGTGAATGCCGGCGCCTCCGAGCGTTGACGGTCGATTCAGCAGCCGCAAGTGGCCATCCGGTTCGCTGCGGCTTCTCTTGTCGGATTTAACTTCGGGTCGCCGGGTCGTTCGAGGTCAGCAACGACGGCAGCAACAGCCTTGCAACGCGTCGACACGGTGCCGTCGACGCCATCTAGCGATCGGTTCGAGAACGCTGATCCGAGATGAGATCCAATCGCCTGTCTCAACGTCCAAGATCTGATCTTCCGTTTCGGCGGTGAGGTTCAGACTTCAGCTCTGGGTCGGACTTCAACGACGGCAACGAATCGGCCTTGATGCGGACTTGATGCAGAAGCCTACAGTAGAGAAGTTAAACGCAAAAAAGGAATGATGGAGCGGTGAAGGAGACACTTGGAAACCCCATGCAGTAAGTGAAGCAAATAGGTGCATTGCTAGGATAGATTATCTCTTCTGGTGGTTGATGAAGCGCAGCGAGAGCAGCGCACACTGGGGGTGGTACGCCCCCAGTGTGCTGTTCCACACTGGTTCATTGCTGCAGTCGGTGAAGGCGAGCGAACTTAAAAGTAGTTTGCTATCACCTACTGGCTGTACTTGATCACCCCGCACTGCAAGAAACGAGGCGGCAGGCGAACCCGAGTTCGTGAAACCAGGCTTCAACGATTTTATAAACTGAGCAACTTATTGATACCCGTGTGCCGGCGTGTACGAAGTCATGCAAACATTGCTGTAGGTGAAGAACTTCGTGGTCAGAATTACCGAACCCAACGGTTTTAAATAAATGTATCCACGGGTAAAGTGATACGACAGTACTTGCTCAAAACAAAAAGAATGAATTTATGCCGTTGCAGTTCTACTAGCAACACCATTAGCTACTGTGCAATCGTCCAGGAGAAGCGATTCCATCATTCGCAAATTATCTGCTCCCTGCTCATAACCTGAAGTTTCCGCCAAACGAAGAAACTGTTCAGCTTCTTTCCTTTCCTGATCTACACCAGTGGTAGAGCCCTTTGGAAAGAAACGAACAAAGTTCAATATGGCAGCAGGCATGGCTACTGTACTCTTTGTCACTGTATCTGTCGGACGAACGACTGACCAGCCAGAGTCGTCGGCGAGCAGATCGCTTTGCTCGCCCTCACCTTTGCTGTGGGCCCTCCACAAGATTATCGTTCTGTCAGGTTCGACACGCCTCTGAAGTACCATCCAAACCAACATCTTCGAAGAATCGGTCTGGTTTTTTACTCTAAACTTGACGATCACGTTTTCGTTGTCATCCACGTCCAAGTACTGCTGGCGGCTTTTTTCTTGATGAACAATTCGCATTGATTGCCACAAGGCATTTCCAGTCTGCCGAAAGTCGAAAGGGACAAGCTGAACCTCCAAATTCTCGAAGTACTCTATTCCTCCATCACGCGAATGTTTTGGGTCGGGGCAGAAGGAAGATAGCGGAGCTTGATCCACGCGTTTAGCTCGAAGAATATCGTCAATCTCAGCAAACGCGGTGTCCACCTCTGTCAGGAATCTTTCAAACAGAGCTTTGTCGTCTGGTCCTAACGGGGGCATGCCGTACTGAGATATACAGCCATCTGCAGAATATCCCTTGCTCCATACAAATGCTGCTGGACTTTTCCACCAAGCTCTTGAAGCAGTTTCTTTCGACTAGCAACGGCACTTCGAAGTCGGCGACGCTCCTCCTCAGCCACGAGACGGCCCTGCAGTTGCCGCGTAGCGATGGCTCGCCAAACTGGCATCGACCTCGTCTTCTCTTGAATCCACTTAGTCTCGGTTTGCTTTGCCTGTAACTCGGCCAGCTCCGCCGAGAGCTCCTTTTCCTGCTGCTTAAGCTGCTGCCGCTCGTTCTCCACCTTCTTGGTGTACTTCAGTCGCCTCTTGGCAGCGTTGGCATTGCGATTCTTGCGCCGCTCAGCCAGCGTCTGGCTTTTGGCCGCCTTGGCGGGGGTGGCGTCTTGACTGAGGGTCTCACTTACGCCATCGTCACCGGTCTCTTGGGGGAGGAGCTGCAGGACGACAGCAGCGCCTCCGTCTCCGCGACAACTGGCTGCTGGCCAGGAGAAGACCTTCTTGGCCGCATGGAGGCTGCACAGCGGCCACGGGCGGCTCGCCCTCGCCCAGGAGCTCCCACAGCTCCGACACGAACGCCGTGTCCAGGTCGCTAATCATTTCTGAACTAACACCGAAAACTGGCTATTTCTCCCTGTGAGTCAGAGGACAGGTGATACCAGGCAATGGTGCTTTGAGCGATGGCCCTCGTACCGCGCACAACAAGCATGCGGAAAGCGTTCTGGGCGATGCAGATGGAGTATTTTTCTCTGTACTTTTGTGCCTTTGTCTCCTCCTTAACCACAGTAGCACACGACTAAATGCTTGATGCAGCAGCGGCGGAAGATGCTGATGAACTGGAATACTGTACGTAGATATTTACTTTAGATACCGTCTTGCTTCCTGAGTCCACGTAGCTCTTGACGGTGATATGAGCTACTGTTCGGGTTAGTCCAGAGAATATAAATTAGCTCTGGTCCAATGGTCTTAAAAGTGCCACGGAACAACCGTGCCGAAGATAATCCGGCCAACGGGAAGACGATCACCGGGCAGCCACAACAAGTACTGGATGTCGGCGAGTGGGGGACCAACACGGTACCCATTCGAGTTGTACGCCCGCGCAGCGTAAAAGCGCCTCCAGAACCTGAGATTGGTGTCCGAGGCCACTAAGACGGTAAGTCAGCTTATTCGAGAAGGTCGAGCAATGCAATTCAACCTCTATCTGCTTCAACTAAACATGCCATTGCTGCACTGTGGACTTCTTACACTTTTCTGTTGCCAGCATTTTGACCTTCTTTGCGAGGCTCTCTTTACTCCTCCAGATGCAGCCGACACACGACAGTGCTACTTTGACCAGCCCACGAAACACTTTGCAGTTCGATCGTGAGTCGAGTTGACGCGGGCGACGACGGCGACGTGGCACCCTGCGGCCATGGATGATTCCCCACCCAAAGCAAATTATCAAAGCTCTTACCCAAGAAAACTCGTTCTCCTGTTTCAGTGCGAGCAAACGCGACCACATAGCGCACAGGAACTCCATCTGACGTAAAATCCCATAGCACTCCAAAGGAAACGGAGTGCGCATTGTTACGTTTGAAGGACGTGAGGCGCGCGTTTTCACATAGCTTTGGCTGGCTATGAACGTCACGATGAACAGCTTTTATGACTGGTTCGCCGCTGCTGCCAACAACGCAGACTTCCCCGATGTACGCGAGATAATCCTCACGCTCACCGGGCACTTTTCGCAACTTCTTCGTGCAGAGCACACCAATCTCGACGATGTGTTTCTGGTCCCAAAGTTGTCCGCCTAGGCGATAGGTTTTCTTGCACCATCCGTCCGATGTGATTCCTCGCACGGCTTCAGCTGTGACACCTTCAATGTCGAAAACCTCGGTAGACACTGGTAGGTAAAAGTGCTTCTCTAAAGACGCTTTCGCAACCGTCGACAAGGATTTCTGAGGGTCCACACGATTATCTCCAGCATCCGGACCTGAATCATCCATTGAGCGCAGAATAATGTGGTGTGTAGCACGATCGAGCCCTGGACAAACTGTCAGCACCAGTAGCAGCACCGATTCTTCTCGTGTCGCGGTTGTGTAAGAAATCTCCATAATGCGGCGCGGAGAAAACTCGATGTCCACGTCGAATAGCTTAAAGTACGACTTCTCGCGTCCAACCAGTTGACCCTATTGGAAGGAGCACAGATTGGATTAAGTATCTGAACTGCACGCTCAACACTACATTTGCATGCTTACCTGAAACTGCACGCTTGACCCTCCTTGAAAAGCAGTATCATGGGAAATGATGGCCTTCATCGATCCCGTTGCGGTTGTTACAACATTCCCGACATGCAGGGTTTGATTCGGCTGTATGTCTAGCTCTGTCATGTTGGACCATAGAGAAGCTCCCACACGTTTACCTTCTATCCATACTCCAACTCCACGACCAATGTTGAAAGCACTGTATAGGCAGTTCTTTCCGCCCAACGCATCATAGCATGGGCTCTTTGATTTCCAGCTTTCACGCACTACTTCCCAGAAGCGGTTCTCGACAACAACAAAGTTTTTTTGCTCCTCGTGCTGGTAGCACTCATGCGTCCATCCAGGGGCAAAGAGTGCAGCTGACACACCTGAATTCCATATCAAACGAAGTGGCTCGCCACAATTCATCTTGCCACCACCAAGCATGTTGTGCCTGCCAAATACATCGACCCCCATGTACACATCATAGCGACGATCCAAATCAAATGCGGCTGTAAACTTTGCGTCATCGGGCACCCATCCATAGTCCGCGTAGAATGCATCTACATTTTTAAAGAAAGGTGCACTTGCATCGTCCAGGCGAACGAACGAAATTCGTTTTCCAGTTCTGGAGAGGCTTCCATACCATACCACCTGTGCGAATGCATTTTGAAGCTGCATTCCTTTGCGAAGTGTGCGCAGAAATACATCGATGTTGGCGACCAAATCGCCTGGGACATCATTCTCAACGTTTATGAGCCAGCCATCAAAGCCGCCATGCCAAGCGATAGCAGCCAGCTTCGAAGCGAATGTCTGCGTAACAAGCAATCGGATGAGTGACCCTACAAACACAGACATACTCGCACATTGAGAGCTTACCTCGGCCGAATGGGAATCGTGGAATAGCTCCTTGCAAAGTTCAGTACCCTCATCACCTTCAGTTAGAAAAGTGCCCAACACGCGAGTACCGTGGCGATGTCCAGCAGCAATCCAACCTGAAGGGGGCGGACACACTAGAGCATGCCCAAAGTATACAAATACGTCCACTAAATCCCACTGGTAGAAGCGGTACGCATCAAAATCATCACAGCCCTGTTTGAAGCGGTCTTCTTGGTATCCTCCTTTCATATCATGGCACACCAGCAGCTTACTGCGTCTGCGTTGCTTCCGGGACCTCAATGCTATCGGCACGGAACACCCGATTATCGTCGTTGTGTTAAAATTGCGGAGCTCCTCCACTGTTCGAAGTGGGTTCGTCTCCAATTTTCCACGGATATCTTTATTCTCCCCGGCATCCTTGGCCAACTGGAATCCGTTCTGTGGGTCCAGCACCATGAAGCCCGTCTCACTCTTCTCATCCACACGAACGCGACTCCAGTCACACTCGCCCAACTCCTCCTTCTTCCCTCCGACCAACAGCGTCCTCAACTCCTTCGCTCCACCCAGCAAGGTCCCTCTCACGAACAGAAATTCCTGCTGCTCATCGTCCGGCTGTTCTTGATACTTCTCTCTCAGAGCTTCTAGAACGTGTTTGCCCCCCGCGGTCCTGGCCAGATCCACGACGTGCAGCTTCACTTTGAGCGCGTCGAACAGCGTCTTGAACGTGCCGACGCGGTCTCCAGCACTCACGAACAGGACGATCCTATTGGCAGACACTTCCTGGTCCACAAAGGCCGCGTATCGGTTGGTACCCGCCTCGGAGGCTGCTGCATCGACACCGGAGGCTTGTGACGCGTTGGCGGACGCTGTGGCGGCCTGGGGGCGACCGGGACGCCAGCAAAACCAGTAGACGAGACCCAGACCCAGTGCCAGCAGCGTCGCGGTGGCTTCCATTGGAATGGGGGCGGGCGACGGCGCAGAGACCTCCTCAGCGTCCGACGCCGCAGACGAGCTCATGTCGGATCGGCAGTTGGTCTCAGTTTGGATGGACCAGTTGTGATTGGTTGATATTGGACAGGACTATTTCAGCGTGCACAGTTTTTGTGAAAAGGTTTTTGTGGAGAACGGGTAAGCTGCTTGAACCTGCGAAGACATGTTGGTTTCGACGTGTTTGGACGTCGGTGGGTTAAAGTAGTCGTCGCTCAGGATGGCGGGCAGTGGCACATTGCGTTCGCGACCGCATCTCCATCGGGCGTCGGGTACAAGTTGAAGTGCAGAGTCAGCAGCAGTCTGACACTTGTGCGCGTAATCGCTCGGGACTTTACGCTGCACGCGACTTGAGGGCGAAAAGTATCTTTGACACCTGCAGCTTGCTTAGGTACCGCCTAACGCGATCAAGACGGGCTTTCTACGGCTGGAGGTGTCCTGTGGTGTTGGGATGGTTTTTATGACGACTCTATTCAATGGCATCGTATCGTTCAATGGTGTGCTTCCAATTGCCTCCGGAGAACGAGGCGCCTACTATCGAGAGCGAGCATCCCAAACGTATAACGCACTTTGGTACTTTGTGGGCTCGACGGTTGCCGAAATACCCTACGTGTTCTTCAGCTGTCTACTGTTCACGGTAATTTTTTATCCGCTTGTGGGCTTTACTGGCTTCGGAACAGCAGTACTATACTGGATCAATCTCTCGCTGCTGGTGTTGCTGCAGACGTACATGGGACAACTGTTTGTGTACGGGTTACCAAGTGTGGAGGTCGCTGCTATCATCGGTGTACTAGTGAACTCAATGTTCTTCCTGTTTATGGGTTTTAATCCTCCAGCCAACGCCATTCCGGAAGGGTACAAGTGGTTCTACACAATCACCCCCCAAAAATTCAGTCTTTCAATACTCACAGCGCTAGTGTTTGCGGATTGCCCCAACGAGCCGACTTGGAACAGCACGCTTGGCGCGTACGAGAACGTTGGTTCGGAGCTCGGGTGTCAGCCGGTGACAAATCTTCCCGTGGCGATTGATCATATTACCGTTAAGGGGTATGTCGAGTCGGTGTTCAAGATGAAGCACGATGAGATTCGGAGCAACTTTGGCTATGTGCTTGTCTTTATTGGCATCATTCCGGTGTTAGCAGTGCTTTCGTTGCGGTTCATGAACTACCAGAAGAGGTAGACAGTGAATTAGCTGGTGTAAAATAAAATATGTCGCAAAACTTTAACTTTGCATCTTTCTGGGGAAGCGGTGGTTGAGAATATGGGCTTCTAAGAAGCCTTATCCTGGCAAAGTTGGCATTAACGTCAAATTTTGACCTCGAAAATTGGACGCAGTCCTTACTTCTCTGTTGCCATCACGATCTCTCTTGGCCTTCTTTCTGCCTCATGCACACGTTACGTTGTATAGCATTGCCCTTTAATGCCTCCCTGCTTTACGAGGTGCCATTGCAAATTACAAAAAAGTATCGCGCGTATCCACACACTTCGATCACATCATGCGGTGCCAGATGACTGCGATACGAACAGCAAGGTGGTAAACGCCGCGGTGCTAATAGACCGCCGAAACGTTTACACCTGTGCCTCGCCGACTTGCTTCACAGCAAAGAATGTTCACTGTGTGCTACATGTGTACAAAACTATTTTCAGCTTTCGCAAGTCGAAATCGACTGGAAAAGCGATCGGCAGATTTGTATCCAGACGATGGCGTCCTCAAGCGTTCAGAAGCTCGATTTGCCTGCAGGCTTCGCATATGCAAATCGATCTCGATGACGGGCAGCGGAGACTTGCACTTGGCGCCGTTGTTGCGTCGCCAGCCACCGCTTTTCATCGCGTAAGCTTTTCCGGCGGCGCGCAATCGGCGATCGGATGCGCCGAAAGCAGCTTCAACTCGCGGCATACAAATTCCAAGTCATCGTCGCTTCTGGTCAGCTGTCCATCATCGTGGCGCGCAATCGCGCTGCACTTTGTTTGCTCGCCACGTTGAAGCGACAGGCCAATCGGATGGTGCGCAGCTTCGGCATCAGCCGCGTCGCCGTTGATGCCATCACGCCATCGTGAGCGCAGCCATCCTGCCTGTCTGCACCGCTTCAGCTCTGCTGCCCCACCGTCCTGCTCATTCTCAATTCTTCCGCGTCAAGCGCAAATCGCGCGAATCCTCTACACACAGCGAGTTAGCATGGCGGAGACCCCAAGCAAGCCGGCCGTGGGTCTCGAGTCGAGCGACGCGCTGATGGCGCACGGACCCACCGCCCTGCACAGCTTCGTCGCCGACAAACTCGAGGCCGCAATGGGCAAAGCCATGCCGCAGATGGAGGTGCGCTTCAAAGACCTGTCCGTCTCCGCCAGGGTCTTCGCCTCCAGCCACTCGGACCCCAAGACCCAGCTGCCCACGCTCTACAACAGCATCAAGAAGGCGGCCACCAAGGTCCACAAGGACAAGTACACGGCCGAGAAGGTCATCGTCAAGAACGTCAGCGGCGTCTTCAAACCCGGGACCATCACACTGCTCCTGGGCCAACCCGGCTCCGGCAAGTCGTCGCTCATGAAGGTGCTGAGCGGCCGCTTCCCGCTCGAGAAGAATGTGAGTGTGGAAGGAGAGATCACGTACAACGGTGAGAGGCAACAGGACATCATGAAGCGTCTGCCGCAGTTTGTGGCCTACGTGACGCAGCGGGACACGCACTTCCCGACGCTAACCGTGGAGGAAACGCTCGAGTTTGCACACGCGTTCTGCGGTGGCGGTGTGTCGAAACGGGGAGAAGAGCTACTGTCCCGAGGTACGCCCGAGGCCGCCGCCGAGGCCCTCGACGCCATCAAGGCGCTATATGCGCACTACCCGGAGGTGGTCATGAAGCAACTGGGCCTCGAGAACTGCAGGTACACCATCGTGGGCAACGGCATGCTGCGCGGCGTGTCGGGAGGCGAGCGCAAGCGCGTCACGACCGGCGAAATGGAGTTCGGTATGAAGTACATGACGCTCATGGACGAGATCAGCACGGGTCTGGACAGCGCCGCCACCTTCGACATCATCAACACGCAGCGCGGCATCGCCAAGACGCTCCGCAAGACGGTGGTGATCGCGCTGCTGCAGCCTGCCCCGGAGGTGTTCGAGCTGTTCGACGAGGTGATGATCATGAACGAGGGCGAGGTGATCTACCACGGTCCTCGTGATCGAGCGCTGGGCTACTTTGAAAGCCTGGGTTTCAAGTGTCCGCCCGACCGCGACGTCGCCGACTTCTTGCTGGACCTCGGAACCAACGAACAGTACAAGTACGAAGGCGAGCTGCCGCGCGGCATGGCACACTTCCCGCGGCGAGCAAGCGAGTTCGCGGACATCTTCCGCGAGTCGAGCATTTACGCGGATACGATGCAAGCGCTGGAGGCACCGCACCACCTGGAGCTGCTCACTGACGTTGGCACTCACATGGACACGATGCCCGAGTTTCGGCGCTCGTTCTGGGAGAGCACGCGCATCCTGATGAAGCGGCAGACCATGGTGACAATGCGAAACCGAG
Organism: Phytophthora taxon juncus; assembly: GCA_033558005.1. Lineage (NCBI taxonomy): Eukaryota > Oomycota > Peronosporomycetes > Peronosporales > Peronosporaceae > Phytophthora > Phytophthora taxon juncus. Next base: position 1,293,846 of record JAUCEE010000002.1, read on the forward strand.
CATTCATCCGAGGGCGTACCATCATGGTGGTCGCCATGGGACTGATTTACTCGAGCACCTTCTGGCAGGTGGACCCGACAAACGTGCAGGTGTCGATGGGTATCATGTTCCAGGCAATCCTGTTCCTGGCACTCGGCCAGGTCTCGCAAGTGCCGACGTTCATGGCGTCGCGCGACGTGTTCTACAAACAGCGCGGCGCCAACTTCTTCCCCACGTCGGCGTACGTGCTGGCGTGCTCGGTGGCGCAGGTGCCGCTGGCACTGGCCGAGAGCATCGTGTTCGGCACCATGGTGTACTGGATGTGCGGGTTCACGTCGACGGCGGGGGCCTTTATCTGCTACATGATCCTGCTGGTGCTGACGAACCTCGTGTTCGCGGCGTGGTTCTTTCTGCTGACGGCTGCGGCCCCGGACTTCCACATCGCCAAACCTGGGTCGACCTTCAGCATCGCATTCTTCATCCTGTTCGCGGGTTTCGTGATGACCAAGAGCACGATGCCCGGGTGGTTCGGTACGTGTGTGTTTGTGGCTGTTCTAGCGTCCGTGGGTGTTTGTTCGACTTTGCTAACACGTTTTGTTTTCCATTGTTTTCTTGATCTGCTCGCTTGCAGTCTGGTTCTACTGGATCAACCCCATCGCGTGGTGCCTGCGCGCGCTCGCTGTGAATCAGTACCGCGCGACCGAGTTCGACGTGTGCGTCTACGACGGTCTCGACTACTGCGCGCAGTTCAACAAGAAGATGGGGGAGTACTACCTGGAGCAGTACGATGTGCCGTCGTCGAAGATGTGGGTGTGGTCGGGCATCCTGTTCATGATGCTGTGCTACGCGCTGTTCATGGGTCTCGGCTGTCTGGTGCTCGAGTACAAGCGCTACGAGAGTCCCGAGCACACTATCGTGAAGAAAGACGACAACGACGAGGTGGGGGTGGAGACGGCGTACGCGCTGGTCAAGACGCCTCGCAACTCGACGTACGAGACGGCACCGACAACGTGCGATGCGGTCGTTCTGGAGGTGAACACGCGAGAGAAGAACTTCACGCCCGTGACGATCGCGTTCCAGGACTTGTGGTACTCGGTGCCGCATCCGAGCAACCCAAAGGAGTTTCTGGACTTGCTGAAGGGGATCAGCGGGTTCGCTAAGCCCGGCACGATGACGGCGCTCATGGGGTCGTCGGGAGCGGGCAAGACGACACTGATGGACGTGATTGCCGGCCGCAAGACGGGCGGCACGATCAAGGGCAAAATCCTCTTCAACGGATACGAGGCCACGGACCTGGCCATCCGACGATGCACGGGCTACTGCGAGCAGATGGACATCCACTCGGACGCGACGACGATCCGCGAGGCGCTCACGTTCAGCGCCTTCCTTCGGCAAGACAGCAGCATCCCGGACAGCAAGAAATACGAGACGGTGAATGAGTGTCTGGACCTGCTTGGCATGAACGACATCGCGGAGCAAATTGTACGCGGCAGCTCAGTGGAGCAGATGAAGCGGCTGACGATTGGCGTGGAGTTGGCGGCGCAGCCGAGTGTGCTGTTCCTGGACGAACCGACCAGCGGACTGGACGCGCGCTCGGCGAAGGTGATCATGGACGGTGTACGCAAGGTGGCGGATACGGGTCGCACGGTGGTGTGCACGATCCACCAGCCGTCGTCCGATGTGTTTTATATGTTCGACCACTTGCTGTTGCTGAAGCGCGGCGGTGAGATGGTGTTTGTGGGTGAGCTGGGCGAGAAGTGCCACAAGCTGGTGGAGTACTTCGAGGCCATCCCGGGTGTCGCTCCGTTACCTGAACGGTACAACCCGGCCACGTGGATGCTGGAGTGCATTGGTGCTGGCGTAGGCAAAGCGCTGACGAACCAGACGGATTTCGTGCAGTATTTCAAGGAGAGCAAGGAGAAGCGCGCATTGGATGCCGAGATGGCGGAGGAGGGTGTTACTGTCCCTGCTGCGAACTTGCCCGAGATGCTATTCAGGAAGAAGCGTGCTGCGAGTTCGTGGACGCAGGCAAGGTTTCTGACAGTGCGATTTTTGCGAAACTACTGGAGAACACCGACATACAACATGACACGCTTCGTCATTGGCATCCTGCTAGCACTATTGTTTGGGTTGACGTACGTCGATGTGGAGTATGTGAGCTACCAAGGCATCAATGGTGGTGTTGGGATGGTTTTTATGACGACTTTATTCAATGGCATCGTATCGTTCAATGGTGTGCTTCCAATTGCCTCCGGAGAACGAGGCGCCTACTATCGAGAGCGAGCATCCCAAACGTATAACGCACTTTGGTACTTTGTGGGCTCGACGGTTGCCGAAATACCCTACGTGTTCTTCAGCTGTCTACTGTTCACGGTAATTTTTTATCCGCTTGTGGGCTTTACTGGCTTCGGAACAGCAGTACTATACTGGATCAATCTCTCGCTGCTGGTGTTGCTGCAGACGTACATGGGACAACTGTTTGTGTACGGGTTACCAAGTGTGGAGGTCGCTGCTATCATCGGTGTACTAGTGAACTCAATGTTCTTCCTGTTTATGGGTTTTAATCCTCCAGCCAACGCCATTCCGGAAGGGTACAAGTGGTTCTACACAATCACCCCCCAAAAATTCAGTCTTTCAATACTCACAGCGCTAGTGTTTGCGGATTGCCCCAACGAGCCGACTTGGAACAGCACGCTTGGCGCGTACGAGAACGTTGGTTCGGAGCTCGGGTGTCAGCCGGTGACAAATCTTCCCGTGGCGATTGATCATATTACCGTTAAGGGGTATGTCGAGTCGGTGTTCAAGATGAAGCACGACGAAATTTGGAGCAATTTCGGGTACGTCTTCCTATCCCTCGGTGTCTTAAGGCTGCTTGCCTTGCTCTCACTACGCTATATCAATCACCAGAAGAGATAACTTGCCCAGCTACATAATTTAATGTAATAAAACGAGTTTTCGTGGCCCTGTTGAGTGTTCACGATTCTGTACCTGATGATGGTCACTCGTCGGTCGCAAACAATAAGGGGAAAATTTAACCTGTTTGCGAGCCTCGAGACCATGCAGACGTAAGACGACTGTGCGAGTGCAATTGTCATTTCGGAGTTCACTCACTACGGTTAATCGACGCAACGTCGTGGAAGTTTGGTCGATGCACCCGCCAAACCACTACTCCCTTAGCGACGCTGTGATCGGCACGGTACTGCCGCGAGCTTGAGACACCGATCTGCCAACAAGGAGAGACCGCATAGGGATGTTAGTCCCTTCGAGCTACAGCAATCAAGAAGCAGTGTGTCCACCCACGCGTGCCTTAATGGTTTGACCAAGAGTTCTACAAACGTATCAGGTACGCTTGCCGATCTCAATCCAGAGAAGACGGAGCACTCCAACCAGAACACAACTCAAAAGTGTTGGAAGTTTTTCGGCTGCACCAGCATTAAGGCTTGCTCATTGAAAACAAAGGATGCACGAAGTGTTCCACGCTCAAAACCAGACACCAAACGTCTAATTAGCATCCGAGAACGCTACCGCCGGAAGCAAATTCGCTACAGAATGAAAAAGCTAAACTAGTTGCGGACACAGAGCGCACTCAGTAATGCTGCAGGAGCAAATCAAGGCGCTTGAAGAGAGGTACCAACACGCAATCAAGGAGCCAAAGCTGACTGTTTGGACTGTTGCAGCAAGATATTTCCGCCTTCTTGAGTCTGATGTGAGCTCTGCGGACGCATCGAATTTCATGCAAGCTGCCATGACACCACACGTGACGGACGGACTACTCTGTGGTGCGGAAGCCTTGCTGGAGAACCGGAGGCAGCTCTCGCTTTGCTTCGGTTCCATCGACACTCGAGCGAAGTGTCTGATCGCGACTGAAGGAGGATCATTGGTCGCGATCACTACTACAACTATCACTCTGCCCGCCGAGACGATACAACGGGTCTTCCCTCACCTTACCAGCGTCGAAGACTGGAAACGCCAACTGGTCTCCCCTGGCTTCCAAGCTCTTGGATCAGCGTGTTGTTCTGCACGGATCGGTGCGTTTTGACTGGGACGACGTGCACGAACGTGTAAAGCGTCTGCAGACGCAGTCCGACCTGCTCACACCGCTGCTCCGCCTCCTAGGCAACCTGGAAGACGTCTCATGTGTATTCAATGGAGCTCTCGTCTCGCCGGACTTCAGACTGCGAGAGCAGACGTAATCCACACCCAGACAACTTCAACATGACCCCCCGTCGCGACCTACATTCTCATTCTCCCCCGCCGGAACGAAGTCGGTCTCATTCTTCAATTTGCGGCGTGGGGCTCAAGCGACTTTAAGCTAGGGAACCGTTGGTTCAGTGAAGATGCAGCGTCTGCTCGCCGCCCTGCTGCTCTGCGCTATCGCCACTGCCGAGAGGCCGGAGACCAAACGCTACACGGCCCTGACGCCGCCGCTGTCGCTCACGCAGGGGGAGGTGACCAACACTTTTCACCGCCTTCCGATCCCTAAAGGCCCCATCGCCGTGTACCGCTTCGAGGCGGACGTGGTGGAGCTCGACGCCAATGGGGAAACCGTGCCAGTGCCCACGTTCGACGCCTACCTGCACCACCACGTGTTCGGCTCCACGCACAAGCAGTACGACGCCATGAAGAGCCGCTGGGCCCCCATGAAGCCCAAAAACTTCAGTCGCAGCGTGGCGTTTGGCGCCGGCACGGAGTGTCGAGGCACGCCGCAGGAGTTCTACTTCCCGTACGCCTTCATGACGGTGGAAGGGGAAGACGAGTGGATGGCCAACGTCCACATCATCAACACGCGCAAAATGGCGCCGGAGCGTGCGCACCGCTGCCTCGAGTGCCCCTGCACGTCGGAGGACGTGTTCACTGCTGACACAGTGAATGGGATGCACTTTCGGAACGGGAGCTGCAATGCGCAGCTCCGGTTTGAGGAAAACACGGTGTGCTCGGCGGAGACGTATCATGGGGGACTTCGGTGCTGTGAAGACGCTGAGTTTTGCTTAGAGCACGGCGAGCTCGAAGTAGCGGCGGCGAGCAATGCCACGTACCATTTGCGCTACTCGTTGGAGTACGCTGATATTGTACCGGAGAATCGGCCGCTGTATCTTGCAGCTTGTTGCGATGCTTCGGGGGACCTGGAGCACATGGGGAACATTGAGTACGACGTGCCGGTGTGCGACCCAGACACTCATCCTGGGTGCGTCCACACGCTATCGACGCGCCAGCGGCTAGACAACGGCAGTATTCCGCTGTTTTCGTATCGCCAGCATCCACCGGAGCCAACGCGCGACGTGGAACTCGTGTATGCTGTTGGCCATCAGCACCGCGGTGGACTGGGAATTCAACTGTATGACGATGCTACGGGTGACTTGCTATGCGCATCTGTTCCTGAATACGGCTCGGGCACCGAGGCTGGCAACGAGGACGGTTACGTGATCTCGATGAGCACTTGCACTTTTGATCCGCCTCGACGCATGCGTACAACGGATATTGTTCGGATTGTGGCACTTTACAACAACACTGTGCCGCATACTGGGGTCATGAGTCTGATGTATATGGCGCTTAGCGATTTCCCACTTGAAGAGATCGCCACCGTGAAAGCGACCGACTCGACTGCGATTGCTGCAGTCTCTTCGAAGTCACCTGGTGGAGATAACTGGGGAATGCTCGGACTGGGGGTTGTAGCGGGAGCTGCTACATGCGCGCTGGCAATGGCGGTCGTGACGCGCTGGAAGCAACGATCGGGCTACACTCCGCTGCAACCACGAGCGAGTTAAGCAGTTTCCCTTTCTTTTGCGTAAGTCCAACAACTCTTTCATGAAATGCAATGCCTTTTTTCATGCAGTCTATCTACTTCTTCGCTTTCGCTGCTTTCTCAGCCTTGCGAGCGGTGTGCTTGGGCTTTTTGGTCTTCGCCTTCTCCACCTTTTTGCTGTTGCTGTGATCGTGTTTGCGCTTCTTGCCCTTAGCAGCGGCAGCAGCAGCCTCGGCTGCAGCCTTCGCCGCCTTTCGTGCAGCATGCTTGGGCTTCAGCTTCTTGCCCAGTCCAGCAGCAGCAGCAGTGCGCTTCATCTTCTTCGTGGTCAAACCGTGCTCTAGGTTTTCAGCGCCAGCCTTACGCTTCAGCTGAATACGTGCCCGTGCACCTGCAGAGGCGCGAAGACCCTCGAACTTTTCCTTCGCAGTCTCCTCTCCGCGGTTGTTCTTAAAACGCTTGCCGCACACCTGCACACGCAGCTCACGGGTCTCCATCTTGAGGTCACGGAGCGCCAGCGTCTGAGCAACAAGAGCGGGAGTCTTGAGCAGCAAGTAACCAAAGCCCTTGCCCAAACCGGACTCGCGGTCGCGAATAAGCCGCACGTTTTCAATCGGGTCTGGTTCCTCTTCGGTGCGAAGACGCTTAGCAAAAAACTGCAGCATCTGTTCATCCGTGCACTTGAGAGGCACATTTCCGATGAAGACACTGCGGCGTGCATCAATCACGGGATCACAACGGTCCACTCGAATCTTCTTCTCCACGAGGGTCTGCAAGTCGTACCACCAGCAGTTAGTACCAACGTTCTTCGCACACAGCACCCCCAGCCAAGACTAAAACTTACCGTTCCATTTAGCTTCAGCGCGGCCTCAACACTGCTTTTCTCCACAAACGTCACGTAGGCGTTGCAGTTATCCTTCGCCGTCGTCAGGATCTTTTTGATCGCGCAGACCTTCATCATGAGCTTCTGGTTGCCGGCCTGATCCACAGCACATCCAGCAATAGGTAGATGCCGGAGTCGAACGCTCTCCACCTTGCCACACCCGGAGAAGTGGTTCTTGATGTCCTTCTGCGTCGCATCGAGCGACACATTGCCCACGAACACCGTGCGACGATTCTTTTCCTGCTCCGGCGTAAGCTCCTCCGGCTCTTCCTTCTCTTCTTCGTCTGTTTTTTTCTTTTTGTGTTTCTTCTTCTTTTTCTTCTTCTTCTCGCCGTCCTCAGGCTCTTCAGTCTCCTCTTCAGTCTTCTCCTGCTTCTCCGTCTCTTTCTCTCCTTCCTCCTCTTCAGCGTCCTGCTTCTTCTTGTTCTTCTTGGACTTTTTCTTCTCCTTCTTGATCTTCTTCTTGTCGTCGTCGGCGTTCGTCTCCTTGGCCTCCGGCTGCTCGGCCGGCGTCTCCACCGCCGCCGACGCGTACGACGCCTTCTTGCCGAAGAACGCGGCGCTCTGGGCGAAGCCGTCGGCCAGCGCGGCCGCGTCCTGGTGCTGCACCTGCTGCTTCACGACTTCCACCACCTCGGGCTTCAGCGCCGGCGTCTCGGGCTCCGCGACGGGCGCCGCCTTGCTCTTGCTCTTGCTCTTCTTGCCCATGATGTTGCCGGTTAGGAAATGGATGGAGTGGCGCTCAAAAGTTTTTCAGCCAATGAGCGACAAGATACGCCACGCCAATCAAGCAAAGCAAAAAGGCAACATGTGGTGTACCACGATTATTGTTTTCGGCGCTACTCTGACAAGGAATCCCGAGGGTTGGCTGCGACGGGTTGAGAACTTGCCTTCTGTGAGGATGCGCGAAAAAAGGAGGCGACTAACTATCAGCACGGGCACTTCGATCAGCCTCGGTGCAGGTTAGATCTCCGCCTGGTCGTTCGTGATGAACTCCTTGATAGCCTTCTTCTGCGAGGACATGTCGCGACCTAAGTCTGCGCTCAGCTGTCGTACGATCTGCATGAAACGGATAAGCATCAGTTCTGGGCTATGCTGCATGGTTTCAAGCAGCACGTGGCGTTACCTTCTTCACCGTCAATTCCTCGGCGTTGCCGTGTGCGATGATATCCCTGACTTTGCTGCAGACGTCCGCATCCAGAGGCGCCGTCTCAGGCTTGGAATCCTCCTTGTCGGCAGCATCTGCCTCCTCTTCGGGCTCGGCTGCAGGCTGCTCCTCGTCCTTGTTAGCTTCGGCAGCGCTGTCCTTTTCCTTCTCGCCTTCATCCTCTTCCTCGTTGTCGCTCTCTACGGCACGAGACTTCTTAGGTCGACGAGGAGCTTTCCTCTTCTTGGACGTCTTCTCTGCTTCCTCAAAATCGCTTGATGACTCTTCACCTTCAGACTCGGTGGCTTCGTGGTCCTCCTCTTCCTCCTCATCTGCAGAAACCGCCTTCTTCTTTGTGGTCTTCCGCTTCTTCTTTGCAGGTTCGTTCTTACCCTGCACATTATACCATCGGCACGCAGCGCGCAACATGTAAGAACAGTGTTCGGTTCACCTAGCAGAACGCCAAGGCCAACCCTTACCGCTTTCTTTTCTGCCTTTTTCGCTTTCTGCCTCGCTTTCTGCTTCTCCTTCTTAGCAGCAAGAACAGCCTTCCTTTCCGCAAGCTGCAAACATAGCAAGTGAGTTAGTTCACCTCCACTTCCTATCATACGCAAATGAAATGCACGCGCACCTTCGTCTCCTGCGGGTTGTACAGCCAGTCAATTAGACGGTTCAGCAGCTCTTCCTTCGTGTGCGGCTTGCCCTCATCGTCAAACGACTTCTTGGATCGGTCAACCTGCAGCAGCGACGCCAGACACAACAACCCGAGTACTGTCAGAGCGTAACATGACAGAACAACGCAGCTGGCGCCGTGCAATCCGTACCGCGAGTAGATCCATGACTTCGTGTACGAATATGAGCTTCCACTTGCCCATCTTGCCCATCAGGTGTTCGCGCGACTGCAACCACACCGCCGTCAGTCTCGTTCTCTCTGCGCCACCCAGAGCTGCAGCCTCGTCACCTTCTCGTCCTGCTCGATGATGCCCGAGAAGTCCAGAATCTGCTCCTTGATGAGCTTCACCTGCAGCCGCCAAGCACCGACTCAGTCCTCTGCCCGCCAAGCTGCAGCGCCACTGCACGTACGTTCTTCTGCTGGAAGCGGCGGCCGTACATGATGCTGTAGAGCTGCTTGATCAAGTCGTGCTGCTTCTTGCCCAGCGCCTCCACCTGCAGCAGCAAAGCTGTGAGAACCGACCCCCACCACCGACAGCTACGGACGCCTCACGTTGCCGCGCACGAACTCCATGTCGCGCAGCTTGGCGCCTTGGCCCGCGGGCGGCTGGAACTCCTCGGGCTCGTCGTTCTTGGCCTGCGCGAACGTGAACTTCTGCGTGGCGCGGCGCACGCGGCCGCCCAGGCTGGTGCCGGGCGACGTCTCGGCGGCCGGCGGCTCGGCGCTCGGCGTCGTCTCGATCTGCGGCTCGTCCGCCATGCTGATGGCTTCCCGCGCTTTTGCTTGTGGCCGGCGACTGGGCGACCGCGGGACAGAAGCGGCAGACAGAATTCAAGTTTTGACAGAAGCGGAGGGCAAAGCGACGCGTTTCAAACGCACAAGATGGGCTCGGTTAGGGTTGCATAGAGTGAGTTTACAGTTAAAGAGCCAACCGTTGCATGTACCGAATTCCCTTAGTACACTTTAGTGAACTAACATAGACCAGATATCTGCTGTCCTTTTTATCGGAACGAATATAAAGTATTTATTAATATTCAATTTCAAACTCGCATACAGCTCGAAACATTTCGTCAAAGTCATCGTCCACGCTAAAAGCTCCAACAGACTTATCTAGACAACCTGCACTTAACACTTCGTCGACTATGTCACCTGCATTCTCCAACATCTCGTTGGTCGCTGCAGTGCTTCATCGTTTGCATCGAGCCGTTCAATGAAGCCGCATTTCTTAAAGCCTGCCAATATAGTTGAAGCGTGCACGGCAGACCACGTATCATGGATCCAGCTAATTAGTAGCTTTCGATCGGGGGCCTTTAACTTAAAAGTAACCCCAGGTTGCCGCGCCCGCAGCTGCTCCTGCAGATGTCGAATCCATCGATTGCGTAGGCGCACTTTTAGTGGACCATTCCAGGTCGCATCGGCGGGCTGACATACTGAGGTGGCATTTGGCGGCACCTTCATCACCGTTACGTTAATTTCCTTCGCATACTCGGTGACTTCTTCGCTCCAGTGACCAGAGAAGTCGTCGAGTAGCAACCGAATTGGCTCACCCATACCTTGACGGGAGCCAAAATGAAACTTTAGAAACTCAATTGTTAGCTCACTGTTCCACCAGCCTGAAAATAGCAGCAAAGTGTCAGATTTAAATCAAAACATGTCTAAAAAATACATTTTGAGTTCGTGTACACTTGCATTCCTGTGTCTCTTTGTGCGGGAAGTATTTGCTTCTTCCACATAGAATCACTGAAACCATGTCGCTGGCTTTATTTGACTCGCGTCGCTCTGCGTCTGTCGATGAACGCATTTTAAACACGGTGAATGGCGAATATTTGATGCCCATCGAGTCGCCGAGAAGCATTAGGGTTGCCCGATCTTTTGACTTGCCCCCGCATCGCACCCAGACAGTTTTAGTTCCTGTCTTAGCCAGTGTCTGCTTTGGCAAATACTCAAAAAATACAGCTAAAAACAATTTGTCATCACAGAATTCATTTATTAGTAACAAGAGGCAAAACAAACCTGTCTGGTCCGTATTATAAATGCGAGTTGCTTTAATTTCTGCGGCTTTCTGTTTGACCTCTTCTGCAAACTTCCGAGCAGTTTCGAGAAGGTCGGAAGGCCGGATTTGGCCTTTACGAGTTTTACAGCGCAGTGAAAGTCGGTGCTGAGCCTTAAAAAGATGTTGCCAGCACCAAGACGCCTTAAACGCAGAGATTCCGGCAGCAGCAGCAACTTCGTGAGCCTGAAGGCGCAACATGGTGGGCGTGACGGGTACACCCTCGTCTCGCAGCTCATTGATCCACCGAACTAGATCAGCCTCATCCTCCCTAGATAATATCGTCGCTTCGCCTTTTTTCCGAGCCTTCTTTTTATTCATCCCGCCGACCTTGCTGCACAATTCCTCGATTGCGCTACGAGATCGCCGCCAAGAGTAAATCAGTGTCCGTCGGCTGTTAAATTTAGCATCAGGTAGCTCCGGATAAAAATGACTAATAGTTTCCGCGATATCGTCATAGGCAACAAAATGGTCTAAGACCTCTATCTTGTGTGAAGCAGAGAACGATGAAACCGTGTGCGTCTTCACCTTCCGACCTTCGCCACCCGCCAGCCGAGACCGCCCCTTTGGCCGTCGGCGCTGTGTGCGAGCCATTGAATGGCTGAATGAGCTCCGAAAAATACAGTTCATGGCCTGTATGTGATAACTAAGGATGCACAGCGGTCCTTCCCGCACGGCCTCTGATTGGCTAGATCACTGCTGTATGCCATAACAAATAGAAGGTGATAACTAAGGGAATTCGGTAGTTTAGGTAGCATCGATAGGCTTCCCGGGGAAAAATCGCAGTTCGTGGGAATGACAATAAAAGTCTATCAGTAGCAGTAAATGCGTGAAATGTTGTGATATTGCACTTAGTCGTCAACTCGGCTGGGTCCCTACCTCGGGGCACGAGGCATACGCGTGCCGTACGCGTGCCTTGAGGGGCATAAGTTGAAGAGACCTGAATGGTGCAATGTGATTGGCTTCTGGGATTGGGGAAGCTTTCGCTGATTGGCTGAGACGAGTTGAAGTGATCGGTACAAATGGTATTACCGGTATATACCGTTTGGCCGTGCCTCAAATAGTTTGACCGTTCCTAGTAAGAAGTACAAAGACAAAAGTAGGAAGACAACTAACAATGAACTCACTATCGGATTTCCTTCCTTCTACTCAAACGACTACCAAGCCTCATTTGCATAATCTCAATTGGTTATGAGCCCAAGCTACGCGGACACCGTCAAGCTCGTGGAAGACAACTACTTCCACTGGGAGTTCAACATGCATATGAAGCTTTCGCACAAAGGACTGCTGACCCATATCATTAAGCCCGAGTTCGACGCGCATAGTGATCGCTCCACGCCGGAATGGAAGACCAACGATCTGAAAGCCCTTGGTGTGATTGCTGGGGACGTAAAGTCTCACATACCAAGCCTACATTCGTGGATCGACAAGTGCTGCTCAGTCCTGGAGCATGCTTGAAGAGCAGTTCAACAAGAATACGCTTAAGAACCGGCTCATCATTACCAAGAAGTTACATAACTTCAAAATGGAGCCCGGAAACAAGTTCGCCGTTCATGTGGACCGATTCAAGGAGTTGGTGCTGCAGTTGCAGACAATCGGCGAACATCTCGACGAGACCCGACAGCTCGTGTTGCTGCTCGGTAGTCTGACGGACGAGTACATAATAATCAGTACGGTGCTCGATAACTCGCCCAACGTGACGCTCGCGTACGCGTCGTACATCCAAGCACTCTCAGGTGTTGAAGCCCCGGATGAATCGTCATCGGAGCACTCTCAGGTGTTGAAGCCTCGGATGAATCGTCATCGGCTCAAGAGAGAGCATTCGCTACGAAGAAGAAAAAGTATGGCAAACGTCGGTTTAAGGGAAGTACTTCTACTGCAAGAAGACTGGGCACAAGGAATTTGAGTGCCGCAAAAGAAGGCCGGGCGAGGGACGTGGACAAGTCGCGCAGGAAGCGTCCGACTTTGCCTTTACGGCGACGAGTGCGATGGCGAAACGGAATGGCTAGTCGATTCTGGTGCAAGCTCGCACATGACAGCGTCCGGGACAAGTTCATGTCTACAACGGAGCTGAAGACGCCAGTCCGCATTACAATTGCGGACGGCACGAAGATTGACGCAGTTGCAAAGGGCACCGTCAAGCTGAAGTTGATGGACGGGACAACCGTCACATTGTCGGATGTTTTGTACATCCCTGAAGTTGAAGCTAGCCTCATCTCGGTGTCGAAGCTGGCCGAGAAGGACGTCGTCGAGCAGTTTGGAAAGGACAAGTGTGTCTTTCACTATGGCGACGCGAAAGTCATGGAGGCGAAGCGCTGTGGAAACGTCTACAAGCTGAAGAAAGTGGGGGACGAGGTGTGCCATATTGCGACGACATCTCGTAAGGAGCCATGGGCAGTGGTGCACGCACGCCTTGGCCACATCCCGTACAAGCGCTACGAACAGCTATTGGCCATGGCAGAAGGAGTGCCTCGCATCATTGGAGACGTTACCAGTGAAGACGTCTGTGCGGGCTGCTGCATGGGCAAGATGAGAGCTGACGACTATCCCCGACACCCGGAGAAGCTCGTCAAGAGTGCAGGTGTACTGGATTTGGTACACTCGGATGTGATGGGTCCGATGCACACCAAGACACCCGGTGGATGCACGTATGTGGTTACTTTCATTGATGACTACTCACGTCACGTGACAGTCTATTTCATGAAGGCCAAATCTGAAGTGCTGGCGATGTTCACGATCTTCAAGGCAGCGATGGAGAACGCGACAGGCAAGACAATCAAGCGCCTACGTTCTGACAATGGCGGTGAGTATACTGGTCGACAATTCAAGGTCTATCTCAACCGCAGCGGTATTAAGCACCAGAGAGCAGTGCCGTATACGCTTCAGCAGAATGGTCTGGCTGAGCGAATGAACCGGAGTCTGGTGGAGATGGCACGTTGTATGCTCTACCATGAAGGTATCGACAAGAAGTGGTGGGCTGAAGCAGTCAACACGGCGGCCTGGATCATCAATCGGATCCCAATTCTGTGCCTTTGAAGACGCTCTATAAGATCGTATACCGAGCCAAGCCTCAACTCAAGAACATGAAGGTGTTAGGTGCGCTCGGGTATGCTCATATCCCAGACGAGAAGCGCCGCAAGCTCGACGCTAAGGCATTCAAGTGTCGTTTTCTGGACTATGAAGACGGTGTTAATGGATAGCGCGTCCTCAACATCGCTACGGGAAAGGTGCAAATCGTACGCACCGTGAAGTTTATCGAGACGACGAATCCTGAACACTTGATCACGCGTTTTGATGTTGGCGAGGACGAAAGTGCTACTTCGGAGCCACAGTTGACTGGACGCCAAATACCGGTGTCCCAGCAGATCGTACCGGCTCAAGTTGAAGTTGCTGACGTTATCCCGTTACAACGTGATACAGTCACAGATAGTGCGATGGTGCCGTATGAATCGACACATCCGATGATTACTCGGTCTCGCGCAAGACACATTGACGAGACAACGGAACCTGAAGAGGCAGGAGCAAGAAAGAAGCAGGTCATTGATGCTCCATCGTCAAGCGGGACGAAGCCACAAAGGATGACGCAAGAGCGGACCAAGCCAACGAGCGATCAGCTCGCAATTGAAGGCGGCCAAGCGATGGCTGCGATAGAAGGTGTCTCCAAGTCATACGAAGAGGCTACGACAAACGAGGACAAAAGTGAATGGAAGAAAGCGATAGCAAGTGAGCTGGCGTCACTCATCGGGAACAAGACGTGGAAATTGGTGCCAAGACCGGGCCACCAGCGACCTATTGGTTGCCGATGGGTTTTCGCATTAAAACACAACGAGAAAGGGGAAATCGTTCGTCACAAGGCACGTCTGGTGGTTAAAGGATACTCTCAGCGCCACAGCATTGACTACGAAGAGACGTACTCGCTGGTGGCTTACCTGAACTCGATTCGTGTCAAGCTGGCAAAGTGCTGTGCTGACGGAATGCACATTGAGCAGTGCGACGTGGACACTGCGTTCCTCTACGGCAAGCTTGAAGAAGAGATCTACATGGAGTTGCCTGAAGGTCTACGAGAACTGATGACAGTGGCTGGAGATGAGAACGAAGATGACGTCGTCTGCCTGCTACTACAGAGTCTTTACGGACTTACGCAAGCGTCTCGTGTGTGGAACGAAACCATTGACAAGCTCCTCAAGAGCATGGGATTTAAAGCTGCGGACGCTGACCCGTGCGTTTATACGAGAGGTGAAAGTGACGAAGAATGCATCGTTTGGCTTTACGTGGACGACCCCTACATCCTCATTGCGTCACAGGAATAGGAGATCATTGCGTCCGTGAAAACGGGAATCACGGAGAAGTTCAGGATCAAGGACCCTACATTCTCGAAATTGACTACGACATGGAGGACAAGACGCTTCGGATCAGCCAACAGGCGTACGCCGAGTCCATCATCAAGAAGTTTGGACAACAGAACGCGAAGCCGTGCTTGATACCACTAGAACCTTGGTATGCAGTTGACTAAGTTGGATGAGGCGCAAACGGATAACGACAAGTTGAACATGAAGGCAAGGCCATATCGTTCGCTCATCGGAAGTCTCATGTATCTGGCGTGTGGAACACGACCCGCATTGCAGTTGCTGTTGCGAAGCTGAGTCGTTTCCTGGAGAACCCTGGCCAGAAACATTGGGATGCAGGAATCAGGGTGGTGCGCTATTTGCTGAAGACCAAGGACGTTGGTATTGTCTACGACGGTCATGTTGGAATGGAGCTCTTGGCATACTCGGACGCCAACGGGCAGGAAACCCGGATGACAGACGCTCCGTAAGCGGCATGATGTTGATGCTGTGTGGCGCTCCTGTGGTTTGGCGCTCGACGTTCCAGAAGACGGTCGCGCTCAGCTCGACGGAGGCAGAGTACATGGCGCTCAGTGATTGCGTGTAGGAGTGTGTGTGGATGCGTCTTTTGCTTAAGGACATTGGCGCCGAGTAGGTCAACGCAACAGTGATCTACGAAGCCAACCACCAAGGTGCGATGGCGTTGGCCAAGAACGTCGGCTACCAAGCTCGCACCAAGCACATCGATATTCGCTATCACTTCATTCGCGAGAAAGTTGCGAGTGGTAAAGTTGTACTTGAGTACATGGCGACCCAGAATCGGGTAGTGCATCCATAACGTACTTGAGCAGAGGAGCTGCTGCTGCCGCCTCTACTGTTCCCTCCACTGCCAACTGCAACAAATTGAACCACCACTAGACGTAAGTAGTCGACATTTGCCAAACCAGTAGGATGTCGAAGCGTACCGTAGTCGGAGATCGCTGGAGCTGTGCTGTCGCTGTCGCTGCTACTGCCTCCACTGCCGCTGTCCACGGCCAACTGCAGCATATCAAATCACCACTAGACGTGAGTACGTCGGGATAATCCAAACCAGAAGGGGGTCGAAGCGTACAGTAGTCGTAGATTGCCAGCGTGTTCAGCCAACTGCATCAAAATGAGCCACGAGACGTGAGTACGCCAGCATTAGCCAAACCAGTAGGGGCTCGAAGCGTACCGTACGCGGAGACGCTTCAAGGAGAGAGTGAATATCTGGGCTGCTGATACCGCAACTGCCACCACCTAAAGTAACCGCAGAACGTTAGTGAGCCGGTATTAGTTGTCTTCGAGGGAATGGATCATGCACCTCAGTGACGTTTTAGAGTCACGAGCAAATCTGCGAATGAGCCTGCCCACACAGATGAACACCTCGTGTGCTGTCAATTATCTCACAGAAATCCCCGCGTCCATCCCCTCCTCACTCAAGCATTTGGTATGAAGCGGAGGGGGGGGGGGGGGGGGGGGTAGATAGCTGCAGCGAGGGTAGTATGGAGCTTGGTATGATCGCTTCGACCATTTCTAGGAGAAAGTAGTCGGAGGGACGCTGCCAACAAGTTGAAGTTGCTTGGGCCCGATGTACGCTTACATAGCAAACCTGGCGAAGCGAGTACTGGGCTTGTATGTCTGCCTTAGCGCATACCGGTCCCGATACCGGTATTTCTAAAGTTGGTGTAAATGTTGTGTGGAGCTCGAAGAGCCCCTCGCGCCTATTATTTTCTTCATAGTAAAAGTGGTTGACTTAGGTTCTGTATGGTTGACTTGGAACTATTATTGATGAATTGGAGTTTCATTTAAATACCGGTAAAAAAACGGTTTTGTGACAGCCAAGGGGTACAAACGACAGTCTCCACTTCGTTACGAACTGCGAATAAGTAGAACTTCTGGAAAAACAATCATACATATATCTCATATCCTTAGTTTGCATTGTCATACAAGCCGCTATATTATGAAATAAAGTCAAAGCAGCACGTAACATACATGTTATGCTAGTTGTTTAGTTCAAGGTAAACCAATTAAAGACATTCTTCATCTTATTGCTGAAGTTTGCAACAAAGGTTCGGTCTACATTTCCGCTTACACGGCTAAACTGCTTCATCCTATTTTTTAGACGCTGTCTGCTAGTTGATTTCCCTTTCGTTTTGATTTTAAGCGGCCGTACAAGGTTGTGAACGCCTCGTATAGTTGGGTTGCAGTTCGTCGTCTCAGTGATTAATTAAAGAACATTTTTCTTTCCGACACCTGCATTTTGCAAAATACCAACACTCTGATGCGCTTGGGACTCTGTGACATAGTCACTTGTGGGACTTTCCGAACGGAAACGTCCTCTCCGCCCGGAGAAGTCACCACATTGAATTAGATCGGCTACGTACGCTTGACCACCATCAAGAGCCATCACAAGCAGTCAACCCTGGGTGATGGCGTCAAATGGCGTGTCTCCGATACTAGGATCCACCACGTGTAAGAAGTAAAAAAAATTAAGAAAAAATATGTAGAAATAATATGTATCGCCCACAGCAGGGTGTTCCCACCAAGACTCCGCCAGGACGCTCTCCTCCCGAAATCAATTTACCCATCAAGTTACATACACATGTCCGGTTGGCGCCGAACACATGCACACCTCAAACCAAAGGCACGTCAATGCCACCACGCCTTTCGGGTACGTCGTCCTTGCCAGAATCAACGCACCCCATACATACACACACCTACACCGAGAAGCGCGTCGTGCGCGTGCGCTTCTCATCGCAACGAAGAGTTTTCGTTGAGAACTTAATCGTCTTAGACTTAGACGACAAGTTTGACTTCGTGTTGGTCATGCCGTGGCTTGCCCAGCATGATCCGTTGATAAACTGGAGGAAGCGTACTGTTGTACGCTTCGGCAATGCTGGTCAGTCTGTTGAGGACACAACAGACCGCGCTATAGTGAGCGATGGCCCTGGCAACGCGGCGCGTGCATCTGGGGATGCATGCGGACTACCAGCACAGACAGCGACGAGCGTCGCTGTCTCCGACGACTCCGTGAGTCGTTGTGAACGCGTAAGCCCCGCGTCGAATCTGATTGGATCAGCTTTGCAAGGGTCAGCCACCTCAGGGTACCGAGGTGACGATGCTGTGTCGTCTGGGGGAGTCGACAATCTAATTGGATCAGATTTGCAAGGGTTTTCCACCTCAAGGCTTTGGGGTGACGATGGCGCGTCGACCAATTGGGTCGACGTTCGCATTCAATCAGGAATCCTGCCATTAGGCATGGATGTGACGAAACGACGTCGAATCAGGGAGTCGACGCAAACTTGATCGGATCAAGTTCGACAGGGATTGGCGTCGAGTCAGCAGCGACACGTCGGCTCCGGGAGCCGACGCTGTGACAAGCAGTGCGGACGGTTGCAAACGTCTAGCACCGGAAAAGCTTGCGGGCTCGCGTGCAGCAGCGCTGCAAGACGAAGCGGAACGCCATCAAGCCGGGCTTGATAGTGCATGACGCCGGGCGACTACTACAGAAGAAAACCTGTCCATGGCTGGGCCTGGACAAGGGACTAATGAAGCCGAGCTCCAAAAGAAAAAGATGCGCAAGCGCAAGCGGCGCTTGCAGTGCAGGCCTCTGTCCGGGACTGAGACCAAACTAGAGCCGTCTGCCGGGCAGACGTTGGCGTCCACGAACGTCGAGACGCTGAGCGTCTTGACGCAAACCCAGTACTGGGCTCCAGTACAGGAAGATGACGCTTGAAAACCCTCCGACCCGGCGTCGGAGTTGACTTCGCTTCCAGTCTTGAGCTGGAAGCGCTTTGCGCGAGACCTGTACGATGGACGCATCGAACACATTTGCATCCTTTTAGACGTTAAAAAATAAAGAGAGAAGCTGAAGAGCTCAAGCCAATTGTTGCTGAGAGCGGCACTGAGAGCAAGCCAACTCTCAGTGAGAAGTCGAAGAAAGAGCGCTTCGACGAGCAGAGCTAGGACTAGCTGAAGTCGAGTCCCTACTACGACATATTACCCGAGCACCGTGACGTGCTCCCGGACGAGATTCCGGCAGAACTCCCTATAGACAAGGGAGTTCAACATGAGATCGACCTCGTGCCAGGCCCGAAGTATTGCGTTACGCGGCAGTGGCCACTGCGCGGGATCAAGTGAAGGCAATCGACGACTTCTTTGAAAGTCGTCGCAAGGCTGGGCAAGTGCGGGAGTCTAAGACCCCGCACAGCGCGCCCACCTTCTGCGTCAAGAAGCCGCAGGGCGGCTGGCGCATCGCTCATGCGTACAACAAACTGAACGATGCGACGATACCGGCGCAGACGCCGATACCGCAAAAAGATGTTATCATCGATTCGATGGCCAAGAGCACCGTCTTTAGTGCTCTTGATCTGCGTGATGGATTCTATCAAATCCTCATGCGTGAGAGCGACATTCCTCTCACAGCGGTGAGCACTCCCAGCGGAATGGAGTGGCTGGTGATGCCACAGGGACTCAAAAATGTCCCTGCGCCTTTCAACAGATGCGTGACGCATCTGTTGCGCTCGGTGCGCGACTTCGCGCCAAGCTACTTCGATGATGTCTTTGTCCACAGCCGGGCTGTGGATGGCAAAACGGATGTCGAGATGCACAGGGTGCATCTCCGCAAACTGCTTGGGCTCATGCGCAAGCACAAGCTTTGCGCAAACCTGAAGAAGTGCATCTTGGGGGCGAACGAGATACCCGTACTTGGGTGTCTCATCGGTAAGAACGGCGTCCGCCCTGACCCAGAAAAGGTCATGGTGATCGATCCAGGCAACGCAGCTCCGCCCGGACAAGTATGTTACCGTCCGCGCAGAACCAAGCGACTCAGACTTGCTCCTCGCCGCCACGCCACAGCGTACAGAAGTACCCATGATTCAGGCACTTGAGTGCTGCCGCATGCACATACAGCCCGCTTCGACGGGTATGGTCGCCAGCGCCGACTCACCAGCCTTTAGCTATCAATCGGTGAGAAAGTAGGCCCCACATGCACGGCTAACTGATCTTCATTGCGTAAAAAATAATGTCATAAATACTTCTCCTCGGGCTCTATCTTGCCCCTGAGAACCTTTAACGGTGAAGGCATGACTGGCCATACCAGCTGACGCTCCCAGTGCATACTCGCCACCCTCATGCGCGCACGCCGGATACCCTCCGGGTGGACAATACTAGTCCAACCGGAACGGCCTCACAGACGCCAAACACACTCTACGGGTAAATCACACATGCAGATGGTAATATAGATGACACAGACATGCCATTTGCTCACTCATGCAGTCAACGGAGTCTACGCTAGCAGTCACACCTCGTCAGCCTTTTCATAAAAGGCGATCTTGATATTGAGGCGAGGCGGGTGAACGCCTTGATCGTCCAGATGTACATTGCGATTCCCGGTTGAGCCATTTAGGTCCTAATAGCATCCGTACCGGTAAGCTATTATTTTCCTATATTTGGCTTTGCAACCACATGTTTATTTGTGGAATTGGCTTTGATCCCACACTGGTGCTGCTATTTTTCGGTCATCCGACGTCAAAGTAATGGATACCAACGTAGGTAGTCAGTGCGTGGTAGATCGTTTGGCTGAGGCAGATGAAGAAGAAGCAGTCTTCATGGCTATTCTTCAACCTATGCCTATAAATTAAGGTGATCTCTGCGCTGGCGGTTCGAAACCTGGTCCAGCAGCAAATAAACGCTGAGATCCACGCGGCAGACATCTGCGCATGCTTCGACAATATTTTGGTCCGTATCCTATTTACAACGACCAAGACTTTAGAACTCGGTTCGAATGACACGACATCTATTTCTTCTGATATTGGAAGCTGTTGTCGAGACGGACTCTTACTTCCTTCAAAAGCGCGACGCGACAGGCAAACCTGGTATCTCGCGCCTTTTAAAAGTTACAGCTGCCTTAAGACAACTTGCATATGCGTGCGCGCCAGATTCTATTGATGAAAACTTTAAGTTATCGGAGTCGGTAGCGCTACAGAGTCACAAACATTTTTGCTTGGCGATTATCAAACGTTTTGGTTCAGACTACAGTTACGAGGGCCGACGCCTGCTGAACTTCAGTCTATACTAGAGCAAAAAGCTCGACGTGGCTTTGTTGGAATGACTGGATCGATAGACTGAATGATTTGGCAATGGATGAACTGCCCGGCCGCATCGGCAGGGCAGTACAAAGGTAAGAAAAAAAAACGACAAAAGTATTCGAAGCTGTCGCCGACTACAACCTAATAATACGGCACTGCAACTTCGGCTCGCCTGGTTCACTCAACGATATTAACATTCTACACCAGCCGAACGTGTTCAACAAGTTGTTACTAGGCAAAGCTCCAAGGGTTCAGGACTATCGGGTTCAAATCGCTCTTTAACTATGCTTTTCTATTTCTATGGCTGTCTAATAGTACGTGCTTTAAACAGGCAACACTCATTAAACGCCTTATTTGCTAGCGGATGGAATCTATCCTGAATGGGCCGTATGTGTTAAATCTATTGAGCGTACGCGCGGGAGAAAGCAAAACTATTACTCTAAATACCAGGAAGCTTGTCGTAAAGAAGTTGAGCAATGCTTTGGAGTACTTCAAGCTACGTGTTAAATTTTGGATATGCCCTGTCGACTATGGGGTGCTGATGAAATCGGAACTGTGACGCACGCATGCATCACACTGCATAATATGATTTTTGAGGATGAGCTGCACGACGATACGCTAGATGGAAATGCCTATCTCTTTCGAGCCGATGATCTGCCAACAGGGTTTCCTGTAAAACAGGTTGTTCATCTTGACCAATGCCCTCGTCCGACCGACCTATTGCTAACTCTCACTTGCTATACAGCAATCGGTAGCAAATTCGTTTAAGAGATGATTTAAGTGAACACTGTGGACTCTGCACGACAAGAGTGGCTGATTCGGGCTCAGATGCTTGTTCTTATATTACTTATTTTCTAGAATAACTTGAATGAAAAAATAATAAAGCTTTCAGTAACGGATTATGCCAATTTGTACACGGTACACAATTCCTGTATTATACCTTCAGTTACCAAAAGGTACTCAAATAGGACCGGTACACTTATTCTAGTCCTACACAGACTCTTCGCTGTCCCAAATCGTAAACTCATCGAAACAGTCCTCACTGAGGGCACCTCCGCTGTCGCTCACGTCGTCAGCATTTTCTCTAATGCGCTCCTTCCACTTTGAGCAAAAGAGCTCGCCGTAAACGTCGTGTCGCGCCACATGCCAATCTCCAACTCTTGGAGAAAACCCAGCTGCTGCCACCGAGCGCTCAACGACGTCAGCTGGAACATCGCGCCAAGCGACGTTCACCCAGTTCGCCACGGTCTCAACCGATGGCGGCTTTGGATTTCCTCCGCGAGTGTAGAGCACAGCATCAGACTTCTTCCAGCTGTCATTGATGGGCGACAGTTTGTCCTTGAACGACTTGTAGATCCCGATATCTCCCGCTTGCACGTAGGGTGTCAGTCCTCCTGGGATGACGAACATCTGCACCCCTTTCGCGGCGCACCGAGCCTTCACGATCTTAGAGATGTGTGCACGCATGCTGTCCCAGACCAGCGCTTTTCCCTGCGTGCACGTGTCGAAAATGGGCGGAAACACCAGATTAAGCAAAGGAGTGAGAAGAGCCGAGTCGACCCATGCCTTGGGTTGGTTTACGACGTAGACGTTGCCGTAGCGCTCAATCTTGCCATCCTGCTTGGCCCCTTTCCAAACAACCAGCGGGGCAGCTTGCGGCCGGTTGCCGTGACGGCCAGCACAGCCGTCACCCGCATTGAAGCAAATCCCGTAGACTTTAGCACGACGTGGCGAGCTCCAACTTGGTCCACCGTCTGGCGGCGCGGGTCCTCGAAGTAGACTGCCGTCTCGTCCATCAGGATGGTGTGATCGTCGCTAAGCCCATCGATGCGTGACGTGAGATAGCTTAGAAAGCTTACCGCCCGGTCGGTCAACACGTCATCGGTTAGCACGGTAAGATTGGTGGTGCGGCGCAGCGACAGCCCATACCGACGCATGAAGCCGTTGACCCAGCGGTCCGACGCAACGAAATCTGTATCGCCCAGCTCAGATGCGGCAAGCCGCTGCCCAGCGTCGCGAATCCAATCACGAGAGACTTTCTCTTTTGCAGACCGGCGAAACAGCACTTGATCGAACAGGATATCCTCGATCTCGGAGAGCCGTGGCTTAGCGCCCGCCCCACTCAGGCGGCTGCGTAGCGCTGGCGCGGCCTTGATAGCGGTGCGCTGCTTCCACCAGTAGCGCACCTGAGCTTCGGAAACCTTCCAGCCGCGCTCGTTCATGAAGTAAACAGCGGCTGGGGTGGGCACACCGCCGTTATTCTCGATCCACTGAACGACCTCTTTCTTCTCGGCCATTGACTTGGGCATGCGTGACGACGGCATCTTCACTGGGAGTGGTTTGGCTGCTGGGGGTTTGTAGGGACTGGTAAAACTCAGAATAAAGAGAGCCGACCAAGAAAATTGGTGGTTCTAGTCATTGGTGGCTGGTGGTGATGGTATTATATTTGGTACGGTACACTATAATTTGAGTACCGCCAAAACGGTACACAATTTGGTCTAGGTATACTATTTGGAAAAGTACTCTATTCGGCATTATCCGTTACATGTAAAAATCCTATTCTGTATGTAAATTAAAGTCAAAGCCTCAGTATAAGTTCAACATCAACAGGTATAGAAGTCATGGTAGCATCTGCAACTGTCCCTCTGTGGGTATCATTAACTGCACCAATTTCACCAGCCCGCGATGGAGCATTTACAGCCTCGGGCGATACGCTAAAAACCTCACGGGCTCGTGACTCTGTTGTTGAATCTAACGCAGCTGCCTCCTGCCTTAGCACAAACTTTCGTTTGAGACCCTCGCCTCGTGATCATCTTCTGCCACTTGCATGCTGAAAAAATTAAGCTCAACTTGTTCCTCAGCTACTTTGTTGCGCTTGGTCGCGTTTGCTGCCATGTCCAGGTCAGGACATGTGTCTTAACCGGGGTGTTCCATCTGTCATCTTTCTATTTGGGGTCACCACTTGGACCTTGGTACTTGTGTTGTAGTTTGTCGTGGGTTCTTTAGCTCCTCGGCCTGTCTTATTGCGCTCGACGCCGGGGCAAGTCAGGTGGTACCCTGGCATGGAGGCACCAGATGTACTTATCGTTCCCATGGACATTTACCGTCAGGCTGTCGACCCCCATCCGGGGAGTTCCACGTTGGTGGATATCGACCATATCCACGAATTAACACGAGCTCTGCTACCCTTCAGCTCCACACACACTCCACACATAATTTTCCACATTGACTTGTACACAGTGTATTTGCGTCTACTTCCCTGGTGGCAATGTTGCGTACGAACCAGGAGGGCTAGATATGTCCACGACGGGGTATATTCGGAAGTGCCGCTTATTTCTACTCTCTTGCTTTCATTCTCTCGACTGTTGTTCGACAAGCTGCTCTCGACGCAGAGACGACTTGCTATTTGTTGGCTTTAGACCGCTTCTTCAACAGGCAAGAGCAGCTTCATCCACAAGTTTTTTTGGCAGAACGTAATGCCACACAGACGCCATACCTTCTGCAGGGTAATTAATTTGCTGGAGTAGCGCGGATAATAAGTGTACGGGCTTTAACGGAAACCTAAAAATTGTGGTAGGATGCAAGGACGATTGTACATAATTGAGCTGACCGCGATGAATGCACTGAAGTCTTTCGGCGAGTTCATGGTCGTCTCAGTGTACACGATCTAATCTCATTGACAGAATTAAATGGTGATAAGATTCTCAGTCCGAATAGCTTCGACAAGCATTGGTGGGTCAGGAAAGGTCGAGCTCACGCCCTACCTGTTTGAATCCAGCAGCCTGCATACACAGAACAAGCGCACCTCCAATCTCGACGGAGAATCGACCGACGGAAGAGAAACGGACCATTCAGCACTAGAATGGATCCTGTTCTATTTGAGCTCACTGACCTCAATCATCCAGCAACCCCACCTTCTGTCAGCACTTCTGCAGACACAAGCTCCGATTTCGAAATAACGATGCTCCATCCGTTACCAAATTCTACCGAGAGCAATTCTCGGGCTGTTTCTACGTACCAAGAAAACTATATTCCTGTTAGGTAATGGGGATACGAAAGCTGGAGTTGAACAACACATTAGTAAGAATGTTTTTTGAGTAAAGCGCCCAAACTTGATATTCTCTGAGTCTTTTTACTGTGTCTTACTCTTTTTAACATGTCCGCGAAACACGTGGCTTCTGAACGAGCTGCCATTGACATACTCCTTGCCGCATACGTCACACACCCAGGGACTTACCTCCTTCGAAGGAGCACGACGCTTCTTTTCGTTCTCCTCCGTCTTCGGGTTCTTGGTACAGTAGCGACGGTGCTGCCGAATTGAATCCGAATACTCCGTTTTGATACTGCAAAACGGACAGTCGAAATGACAGGAAGCACGCTTGACACGATATCGGGTCCCCACTTGAGTCCTTTAAACGCCAGATAGCAGTGAAGACGATAGTTCACCACCGTACGGCATCCCGTTATGGATGAGATCTCCCCGGAATATCACGCAAGACCCAATCGGAATGTCGAGAACGCGCGCTCTGCTCTCGTCCTTGCTCACTGTACAGCCGTCGTAAACGCGAAGCCGCGTACCGTCCTCCATGTAACAGGGTTACACGCACAAGTAGCAGCTGCCACTTGTGGCTCTAACAGAAATGATATCTGTTAGAGGTACAAAAGGACCTCCTCCGTTGGTGTTCACCACACCAATGGCTACATTGAGTCGGCCACACCATTGAGTGGCCCACATACATCGAGAGATTCGATTGGTAGAAAGCAGCATCTTTCTACCAATGAGCATCATACACGTCAGCGAGATTCTGCCAACCACCCGTTGGCAGACGCCTCTGATACATGTTTTCACTTTAGGGAGGAAACCTAGCTAGGAGCTAATTCTCAATACCAGTTTTCAATTTGGATCTAAAAGACCCTTATCTTCCTTTATTTAGCTCTTATTATACTTGCGGATCGCAAGTATACAAAGTCTAAATCAATCTACCTACGCTTCCTCATACACGTAGCGCATACGTGTAAGCTGGTAGTGAGCCTAAGCTGGCCCACTACACCTGGTAGCACTTTGTAGTCCGTCCAACGACCGTCTACGTGAACGTTCGCATGGAGGCATACAAACGAGGCTCTGAAACCCTTTCCTCAGGTCAGTTCCTCAGTCGGTAACACGTCCGCGGGAAGCTCGAACATACCCGCGACACATGTATTGCATGGAGACTGCCCCCACTAGTCGGACCCAGAGTGGGAAGCGCTCCAACGACTGGCAACAGTCATTAGAGAGGCGGCGGTAGCAGCGATGCTGCGTACGCTATCGCCGACAGAGCAACACATGGGGTTGCTCTGGGGTTTATCATGAAGGAGCAGCGCGAGGCTGCATCGGTGCCGCCGCCGGCAGCACCGCGCGTTGAGACACTGAAGCTCAACGTCAACAAGTATGAGGGAAAAGAGGGGGCTCCTCTCCGATGGCTTGTCGAACTCGACGCTGCCGTCGCGGCTCGACGTATCGTCGACCCGTTGTCCAAGCCTGCGTTCGCCATGTCGTCACATGGCGGACGAGCGCGGAGTTGGGCCTATGGGCGCCGACTCGCAGATCCTACGTGCTTCAGCACGTACGAGGTGTTCAAGGAGGAGCTCAGACAAGCGTTAGAGCCACCTCAAAACGAGTTCCTATCAAGAGCTGAGTTTTTTGATCTGCAACAAGGTAAGCATGATGTCCATGCTTACGCTCAGAAGGCACGGTACTTAATCTCAAACATCGTGACCAATCCGATGGACGAGGCGACGATGGTCGTCACGTTCATGGAAGGCTTACGAGATGGTCCAGTAAAGACCTATCTCTTCCGAGAGTACCCGAGTACTCTCGAGGCTGCAATTACACTTGCATGCAAGAGGAGTTTAGCCTGCGCAAAGCTAAACTACATGCGACCGTGCCGAGGCCGGCACGTCCGATGACGGTCGAACGGGAGGTCCCGAACCTATGAATCTCTCGAGTGCGAAAGCGACGGACCGACGTGGGTCCAATGTCAAATGCTTCCGCTGCGGAAGCATTGGTTACTTTGCACGGGAGTGTACGGCACCTGTACACTATACGCAGGGCCGTGGTGGTGGTGCAGGGCACCACCGCGGACAATAAAAACGGAGGCAACCAGTAGGCGCGGGGCGTCCTACTGGTATGGCAGTCATGCGTGTCCACATCGGACACGCAACGATAAGGACTGCAGCCCCCAATGAGAAGGAATCTCATTGTAATGATCAAGATTACAAACCAAACCTTGTCATCATGCAAGCGTCTTCGAAAAGAGCAAGCTCTCTTCGCGCCTTAGTTGATTCCGGTGCGTCGAACAACTTTGTTCGACTGCGAAGTATTTATAGGCTTGACTTCGAGGAGGTGAAGATACCTCGAAGTCTTGGATACGACTGGCAACGGGTGCCGTCGTAGCGATTTCACGGCGTCAAGCGGTGTTCCCCATGTTAGAAATGTTCTGTGGGATCACACAAGATCGTGGATCCGCTTGTCACAAACTAGCACACACCGTGCCGGCGGTGATTCCAACACCAGTCTGGGCTTGGACAAGATCATACAGTGATGCAACGGGAGGAAACTCAACCGAAATGGCAGCCCGTTGCCTATGACTAGGGTGCATGCCCCCGGCTTCGGATGGTGGTGGTGGGAGGTGGGGGGTGGTTGTGACCTCGACTTCCACTGCGTGTGTGCACAATCTCCCACGGGCCCTTTAGGTCTTATTTAACAGCTTTTAGGATGACCTTCATTGGGCAACCGATGCGCATTGACCCTCTTATGGGTCGTTGCCTCTCTCCTTCAGTAAGATGCTGGGTGCATTTGGACTTACCTGCCCTACCACGGTCAAACATACGCTTCCAAACTAACTTCGTCGGCGGATCGGTGCAAAACGCCCGACGCTTTGTCACGTTAAAACCATGATCTTTTGTCCATTCGTCTACCGATGCAATCGCAGCATCCTCCGACGCGTACGTTATATCAGGTGGAGGCTCAATAACCACACTTTGGGTCTGCACAGCGGGTAGTAGATCAACTTCAGGAGCGCTGATAGCGTCCCAAGAAGCCACGACCGCATCCTTAGACTCTCTAGAGGCAGAAGGATCTCGTTTGATGTCAGGCCATAAGAACTTTGAGCAGAGGTCGTGCGAGAGTAACCAGATTCGTCTCTGGGCGAGGAAGAAGGGCTGCTTAGAATAGCGGACAATTCCATTCTGATGAGGAGCGTAGTCGGGCGGCTTGTAGGCGAGCAACCAGCGAGGTTCGGTGCTGTGGCGGCGCGAGGTGGCTTGAAGGTGGGAATATAAGTTTTGAAGTAGTCTCAATCAATGAAGCGCCTTGACAGGTATGCAAGAACAGTATTGCTGCTTCATCCGTCTTCATCTTCTTATCTGGTGTTGAGTAGGTTTGCTATGTTAAGTCTGGCATTGATGTGAAATGCATGAAGAGAAGATTGCAACGGACACGCGCTTCCGGGATGGACACACCCTTAAATAAACTCACTATACCTAAAATCTGCTGTCCTGAGCAAAAGAGCTTGCACCTTCTGCTCACGCAGTCGGCTCTTTCTCGTGGGATGGCCCTCGTGGGAATTGCCCCCCTTATTATTACTCGTTCTAAGGTGCTCCGCGTAGCACACGACGCTATTTACGCAGGGCTTTAAGGATACCCCAGACACTCGAGCTGGTGGCTCGGTGTTATTGACACCTCTTTCTCCCAGTGAGATAGCGATTGCTACGTTGCCAGGTGAAGACGTCCAGCTTGCATAAGACGACTACGCCCCTGAGCACAGCGGCTTCCGCCTGGATCAGTGATGCGAAGAAGAGGAGAAGCGTGGATCTGCGGACGACGCGATGGATAGCGAAGACGAGCCTGACGACGACGGCGACGAACTTGATGATAGCGATGACGAAGACTGGAGTGAGGAGGACGAGGATGAGGATGAGAGGGCATCGGTACTGGAAGAAAAACTGGTGACGACTGAGAGTGGAGAAAGCGAGGTTAATGAGGAAGAGGATTTAAGCAATGATTTGATTGAGGTTGACCTTCAGCAGAAAATGGCGGGGCTAATTCAAGCGGGTGAGTGCGACCAAAAGTGTCTATAAGGAAGGCACGTGAACTGGAGTGGCTGGTGTGCTCGCTGTCTCAAATGGAACGCGAAGAGCACGTCTCGCGCATTCATACCATGATTGCTCTGCTCATGCAGACAGATAGTGTTGAACGTCGCCGTTGAACCGGAGCACGAGAAAAGTTTCAGTACTACCTGCCTTTCGTAGGTCATGTGTGCTGCCCATCGTGCCCGATGCCTTGACGTTACGCCGCTTACTGTGCAGCGCTACAAGGCTAGAATTCGAAATGGCAATAATGCCGCTAAGGCGCACGGCAACACGCTAAACAAGCATGCTGCCAACGTGGATCTAGTGTGGCTCGTGAAACTGTTTGAGGAATTTGCTGGAGAGGTTGGAGAGGTTGTTCCCGTACGCGGTGGCTGGCAAGGTGACCAAGTATTACAGTCATGAGAATTACACGATGTTTCCAGCTTGTTTTACATGGAACTCCATCTATGACAAGATACATGCGTACCTTCAGCAATTGCGCTTGAGGGTGCGCGAGCCAGCCTGCTACGATGAGGAAGCTGCTTACTACACTATTCAAACATCCGCATTCGCTCTTCGAGATCGAATGTTTGCGACGTCTGTGTTATCTACCAGTCGCTAATGAGAGGGGGGACGACTGCAGCAGCGACAAAAGAAATGGGACGTCACACAGACTCTGTGCGCAGGATGAGGTGAGACTCAAACGGCGCAGGTACCATTCTGAATTAGCATTGGATACTAATATCTATTCGATTTGATGTGAACATTACAGGAAAGAGTCGCAAGGCAGACAAAGCGCTGGCGGTCCGTGCAGACCATCCCAGTGATACCGCTGTGATTGTTATGGATTTCTCCCAGAATTCGACCGTTCCTTTAGTGTCATCGACCCGTCCCAGTGGTACTTCTGCACACTGGTTAATGTCAACTTTTCTGGCATATATTGTGAGAAAGATGGCGTGCAAACAAACCACGTCCATGATAAAACGACAAGCAGAAAGAGATCGGAGCAGATCAACTCGATGCTACATCACTTTATCCGGGCTGTGATATTACCAACTGTGCTGACATTGTGCGGGACAAACACTAATAATCCTGTGATTAAGTTCCTCCTGGCACATGTTCACATTGGTGTTCTGGACCTAATCGACTAAAAGTTCTTTCTAAAAGGACACACACAAAATTCATGTGATTGCGGATTTTGACACATCCGCAAGTATTTTTCACGGCAGGATCTCTAGACTATCGGTCAGGTAGCAGAAGCTGTGAAGGACGGTGCTGCGTCAAATGCGACTGTTCAGATTTCTCGAGGTGACGATTTCTTTTTGAGCTACAAGACACTACTGGGGGAATTGTATAATACTTTGACAGGTATTCAGCAGTACCAACTCTTGTCAACGGAAGCTGGCAATATTTTGATTTGTTTCCAATTCGAATTCTGCAAAATAGACATTAGGACCTTTCGGAAACTCGTTGGGTTATCGTTTATGGGAACAGGCAATTCCCGTATCCGAAAAACGGTAAACCGGCAAAAATTAATTTCGAAGTGGCGCGACCTTTGATTTATCGGATCGTTCACGCTCCTATCACTACGAGAGGCCCTGCATCCTTCTAGTTCCCCAGGACTGGCAGCATGGAGTGGCTGCCAGTTTTATCATTGCTACAAGAGCTGGATAGGGGTGAAGAGGCTACGTGGGCGTGCTCTATTTCGTTAAGACCTAACTTACCAGCAAAGCTTCTCTTAAACCGCGCATGTTTGTCAAGCAAAGTCTCGAAATCTAGTTTTAGCGATGGTTCATTGATAGCATGTGTGGTAAAGCATTTGCCCTTGTTTAGCATAGAAGCAAGTGATTTCCACTTGCTACCGACGTTACCAGGCTTAACCTTAAAAGGCTCGTCAACGTTCACTTGGACGGCGAGCATGTAGTCTTCGTTAGGTTCGAGCAACGTGGGTGCTACGTAGCCCACCTGCACCACGTCTACGAGCGCCGGCCCAGCTTGGCGGCGCCCAGTGTGGCCTTGTTGGCGTGCGCGCACAGGTCGGTGGCCGTCATGTCCTTGAGCTTGCTGCCGAAGGCGAAGGTCATGCGCTTGGCTCCAAAGCGACGACGCATCTTTTGTACTGCAACTACATCATTACCACCAGGTTGCTGTGTCTTGGAAGCCTCAGGATGCTAGGCACACCGGAGAGCAATTTGCTGCGCGAGAGGTACGCTAAAACTATTTCCCCAGACTGGCGCTCACCGTCTCCTTCCCCGTCGAACACCAATTCACCTAATTCACCACCGTAGTCGGAGGGTTCTCCTTCATCTCAGGTCTCTTCAACATCGCCGTAGGCTCCGCTTCTCTCGCTTCTAGAAGCGCTCACCACACGACGACGGAAGTCAACGACATGTCTGGATGAAGGAGACCGCAGATTGAAAACGTCGTCCGAGAGAGGAGCGGCGTCTGTCCTGCTGGACTGCACCCAGGGTTGCCCGAGCTGAGTTTTGAATAATGGAATGGTGAAAAAAATGGGCAACCCACACA
Organism: Phytophthora taxon juncus; assembly: GCA_033558005.1. Lineage (NCBI taxonomy): Eukaryota > Oomycota > Peronosporomycetes > Peronosporales > Peronosporaceae > Phytophthora > Phytophthora taxon juncus. The sequence goes on from JAUCEE010000002.1 coordinate 1,325,391, forward strand.
CCCAGAAAAAAGTTAATTTTTTAGAAATTTTTTTTTTAAGCTGCATTGCTCCTGTCACCCAAGTTGGCGTCGGATCTGTTTTGAGCTGCGTAGACACCGCTAATTTGGTTGTGAAAAAGAAATTTGCGTCGCCAAAGCACTCACACAAACGCCGGGTTGAGCGTCGAGTCGGACGCTCACGTGGGAGCTGCCATCGAGGTCCTCTTGTAGAATGCAGCGACCAGATTGTGGGACAATGCTCCTGCTCGAAAGCAGCATGCATCTCCCATGGCAAGTTCTCCGCAGGCTCCCAACGCTTTTAGGAGCTTGTACAGAGAAGATCGTGAATTGTATTGCAATCTGTTACAGCCAGTCATTTAAACTTTTGTGGGTATTGCAAAACCCACCCATTTATTCTGGCCCACCCGTAAACCCGCGACTACCCACCCCAGTTTGCTCAAAAATTTGGGTTTCGCGAATATCGAATGAAACTCTCATCGAAATTAGGAAATCATCGTCTTTAACCAGTTCCATTTGTTGGGATAGGAGGCCCCTCTCGGCCATTTTTCCGATCACGCGCCCTCGCCTTGGTCCTTCTACGTACCCTGTTCCCATATACGATAACCGAACGTTCGGTTGGTCCCTATTACATACCACTGGGTTCGCAGCTCGATCTTACCCCTAGATCACCAAAAACAATTTATTGATTATTGCGACCAAAATGGAGATTTTTTTCTGGAGGCCTCTCGTGTCGGCGGTTCTTGCTCTCTGCGGCTGCAAGTGTGATCAATGAAAGCCAAGACAGCAAATTTTTTGCGCAATGCCCTTAACTCGCGATTCGTACTTAGGTTGGTTATATCACGATGTTTGACGCCGTACAAATGCTAAGCTTGTCAGGTGGCCCAGGAAACCACTCGCCACGCCACGAAATCAAATCGTTAGAAGTGAACTGGGGCAGATTCTGACATCCATGCACAGAGGCCTTACAGAAGGGCTCCAAGAATCCCTATGACAGCGTTACCTTGATGTTAGGTTCTGTAGTTGGCTGTCAGTTCCAAAGTGAGGAGGACGAGCGTGCTGCGTACGTCCTCCAGTCGCTTACCGTATTTGAGATCTCCTACTTCAGAGAGATCTCCTAATTCAGACCGTTCATCAGCCAATCAGACCTCGTAGAAGCCATAGGTCACTAGTCGAGATCTCCTAATTCAGACCATATAAATAGTGCATTGGGGTAGAGAGGAGGGTGTCTCATTGCAAGAAAAGCGCCATGACCCGCACCCCAGGGCAGCAAATTGGCCGTACGAGGACGACGGGTTCAGGCAAGGCGCCTAAGCAGTTCAAGCGAGTTGCAATATCATACAGGCACATGCGCGACGTCATTGAATATCACGACGCTATTGTTTGCAAAGACAAAATGCACGTGACTGTGAGCCACTTTTATCCTTCTCTTACATCGGCTCAGATAAACTCCAAGAAACGTCAAATTTACAATTGGCTGGACCAGCGCGAATTGATTATCGAGAAGTGCGAGACAGGTTGTGGTTCGCAGTGCAACGACCGGAAGGTGGGTGCGTCGGCTACCTTGCCGCGCGAACTCGAGCAGCATATTCTTATGTGGATCAACTCATTGAGGAAGGAGGGGGTCCCCGTTACGGGCTCGATGGTCCGGATGCATGCCAAGGACTGCTACGACAGCGCCGGCCTTCCAAGTGAAAAGTTTGCCGCATCCCACACCTGGTTACGCTCATTTCTCCGGCGGAACCGGTTGAGTATTCGACGACGAACGCGCCAAAGCCAAAAGACCCCGAAGATACAGCCGAGATTGCGAAAAAGTTCGGGGAAGAGGTTCGGCAAAAGATGCAACAGCTCGGTATTGATAAAGCATACAACGCTGATGAGACGCGTGATTGTATATTTTGTTTTTTTTACTGTACATTGATGCCTTTACTTACTTATATTATGTCTGTAGCAATTAATTATGAATATTTGCCAAGACAAACGGTAGCTGGGACTGGTGACAAGACTGTGTGGATGAAACGCGCTGGCAAAGATAAAGATCGAGTCACTTTAATGCTGTTGGGAGACAGCCACGGTGTCAAATACGATCCGTTTTTGGTTTTAAAACCAAAGCATCAGTAGATCCGCAACGGGCTTGGTCAAATACTGCGTTCCAGCATGGATTTGGAGCAAAGCTTTGGCGTGAACTGAACGGGGAGCAAAACGGGGTGCAACTGTACGGCAACAGTGCTGGCTGGTGGAACAGCGAGCTTACTATCCAATTCATGATCTATCACTTTTTGAAGAGAGACAACATGCAAGTGCCAATACTGCTTCTTCTCGATGACTTTTCTGGCCACTGGCGTCAAGATGTGCAGAGTTTTGCAAGACGTTTGAACATCGAACTCATGCCAGTTCCTGCCGGCTACACATTTGCATGTCAGCCTGCGGATATCTCTTGGAATAAGCCGTTAAAGGATGCAATGCGCAAAAATTGGGTCGAGAATATGCTGCACCAACAACGAAGCTCCACAGCAACGATACCTTTCAAGCTCAAAGCACCATCGAGACAGCAGCTGGTTGTTTGGACGAAGGCCGCCTGGGATTCGCTGTCTACAGAGGTCGTTAAAAGCGGATTCGCAAAGGCGAATATAATCCACAAGCAAGGAGAGCATGCTGACGCTACCATACAAGACCTCTTCGACGCGGAGCCAGATTGGAATCTCTTTTCTCGGCTGCTTGATGAGGTGCCTGTAGTTCGACATTTTGTAGATCCAGCCAGAGATATTGATACTCTAGCGGAAGATGAAGGCGAAAGCGAGAGTTAAATAGATGCATGCGAGAATTTGATTAAGAATGCAATTCACAGCGTACATGGATGCGTCGGTACCTGTACATCTCGTGTTCGAGTTACAACCCACAACTTCAAAAACCTCGGGTCTGAAGTAGGAGATCTCAAATACGGTATCCCATCATCCAACATATAAATTTCTACATACAGTGCAAGACTTTCTATTGGGTAAAAATGTCACAGCCTTCTGCCTCGTAACACTTGATCAAAGAAGTTTCACATAAAATTTCAGTTGGTGTTGCTTGCATGCATTTCCACAATGATTGTTTTTATATATTTCCAAAAAATGCAAGCATCACCGACTGCAGCTGCTGCTAGGATGCCACTTTGCACAAGCACCTTGCTATCAGCAACTCATGAGGAGCTCAAGTGAATTGACTGCTGGTGGTCACCGAGGTGGGACACTTGCAACGAGCGTCCACTGCAGCGGGCAGCAGATGAAGAGGAGTCCCGGACCGCGCCTCGTGTCAGGCGGGCACGGTCTACGCGCGGACCGCGCTGCGGTGTGCACGCATGCCGTTCGAAATGGCCGGCAAAGTATCGGCTACCCTTGGGGTTGCCGTCAGCCACTGCTCAACGGCTACAGTCCCGAGCGCAGTGGTCATCTCGGAGGCCTCATGACGGGCTCATTATTGAAGTGATATCAGACGCCATAGTTGAGATGTACCCTACGTACTGTACTACTCACGTCTCGAAGTCTCCGAGTCGAAGGCAAGGCCAGACCTGCTCGCCGCATCGGCCATGCGCCGCGCAAAGCGAGACTCGCTTCTTGACCTGCTGGTCCTTCGAGTCGGTCGAAGTGTCCCAACTGCCCTTCCAAACTACCAAAAAATAAGGCAAGAAAACGTCACTCCCATTGGCCACCTCTCGAAAATCTCTCTCTCTTAACCCTATGTGCTGATTCGCCACATACAAAACGTCAAGTACGCGCCACAAAGCCAGGGCGCCCCTAACGTCAAGTTGTACGGCGATTATCTTCCAGCAGCGCCGCCATTACCGGACGTCGCGTAAGCACCGCAACCCATTAGCTCCGCCGCCCCAGCGACGCACGACGCACAGCACCGGCAGAGCGCCCACATGACGGAGGCCGCGGACTACCACGCGCTGCCGGAGCAGGGCTCGTTCTCCGGCCACGGCGGCGAGCGCGTGAGTCGCCGCAGCTCGCAGGCGGCGCCCGCCGACAAGGCGTCGCGCGCGCCCACGCCGATGCCCAGCGGCTCCACCGACGACGCCGTGATGGACCTGGGCGAGGTGGACGAGAGAGACGCGGCCGCGGCGCCGCGCGGCTCGCCCAAGCCGCTGCCCCACACCTTCCTGGGCCCGGGCTACGGCCGCAACTCGTACTTTACGTGGCGCTTGCGCATGAGCACGTTGCTGGTGGCGGCGCTGGGCGTGGCCGGCATCGTGGCCTTCTGGGCGTCCAAGGACATCGCTTACGGCGGCGTCAACGTGGACGATGTGGGCTATGCGCTTTCTTTCCGCCGCACCAAGACCACGGAGTGTGTTGGAGGAACGGACTATTGCGGAGCGTGCGACACCATTGTGGTGTACGCCATGTTGGTGTATCATGTGGCGCCGCTGCTGGTGATTATTGGTCTGCCGGCGTCGGGCTTGCGGATATTTGAACCTTTCAGAAGACGCCGCGATGGAGGTGGACGACAGAAGATTCAACGCTCCGTGTTCTTCCAGCTATGCGAGCTGCTCAGTGTCGCCGTGCTCATTTTCAGTCTGGTGGTGATTCTGTACTTTGCCTTCGCGATTTTCCAGGGCAATAACTTTTACTGCAGTCGCGCACGGCCGATTTTGTACGTGGTGTTTGCCGTCGTAACGTTTGTCGCAAACTTTGTGGTGCTCACGTACTTTGCGCGCTTCCGAGAGCACCTCGGTATGCAGCTCGGCGCGTTTAAGGAAACAGATCAAACTGGTGGTATTCGTTCTCGCCTACGCGGTCGAAGTAAGTATAAATCGGAGCGATCGCATGTAATTAACGACTTGCGGAAGCACTTGTACAAGGAAGTATCGTTGGGTAACGTGTCCAAGATGGAAAGTCTGCTTGTGTATGCCAAGGAACGTCTGGGGACAGATTTCGCCGAAGAAATGTATTGCGATGCCCGGTTGGTGTGTAAGTTTTTTGGTCGATCCAAGAAGAATCCGATGCACGTTGCTGCCAGTTTAGGCAACCTACAGGCTCTCCAGCTACTGTTGGATGCTGGGTTTCGCGTGGATAGTTATGATAAAGTCTCGCGCGTGCGCTTTACGACGGGCGACCTGTTCTGGACATTTGCTCAAATTTTTGTGTCGAAACCTTATACTGCAGAAGACGAGATGGAAGCTTCTATTTTCCGAACAACGCTTGTTACACCACTGCATTGCGCGGTGTTTACTGGCCAAATTCAGGCTGCCCAATGGCTCCTGGAACATGGCGCAAACGTGAATCTGAAGTCTAAGGCATCCTACTGGTCTGATCGTATGCCTCCCCTTTTTGTGGCGGACAACCCTGATCTCGTGAAGCTTCTGTTGGAGGCTGGTGCAAACCATCTCGCAGTAGCTGACCCGGGCCATATGAATACTCTGACAGTGCTGCAATTGGCCTACATGCGTGACAACTTTCCTGTAGCGCACGAACTGGAAGAGTGGGGTGCTGATGTGGCTCTAACACCGCTTCATGAGGCTGCTGCCAAGAATGACACAAAAATGATCAAGAAGTTGTTGAAAACTGGTGCTGACCCTAATTGTGTGGGTGAATATGGCTATACAGGCATGCATCGTCGAACGCCATTGCACTGGGCAGCTATCACTGGAGCAATCGAAGCTGTTAACTTGCTACTAGATGCTGGATCCGATCCGGACTTTCAGGACATTTTTGGTCGGTCACCTTTGCACTGGGCAGCTCGTGTAAACAAGCCCGAGGCAGTTCGTTTGCTGCTGGCCAAGGGAGGCGACGTGAACCTGCGAGATTATCGCGATCATACTCCTATGTTATGTGCTGCGTCTTCCAAAAATGTGAGCTCGGATCTGTTCGAGTGTCTTGTCCAGCATGGCGCAGATATTGACGACCGTCTTCCCAATGGCGATACGGCACTGCACATTGCAATGAAATGCGAGCAGAAAGGCACAGCGTTAGCACTCTTGGATGCTGGTGCTGACGTTATGGAAACGAACCGCGATGGCTATCGTCCGGTGGACTGTACTACTTCGACTCAGCTGCAGTTTGAGATTAAGCAGGCTGCCGGAGACCGTGACGTTATGATCAGCTATACGCATTCGCACAGCGAGTTCGCACTGAAAATTCGCGACAGTCTTGAGCGTGCCAATATCACGTCGTGGCTTGACCTCATGGATCCCACTGGCATCGGCGGCGGCTCCGTGTGGCGTGAAGAAATTGCTCGCGGCATCAAGAATGCCGAGGTCATTATTTGCCTTTACACGGAGGACTATCCGGTGTCCGAATGGTGCCTAAAGGAACTGGCGCTGGCCAAGCAACTTGGTAAACCAATTATTGCTGTTTCACCGGAGGGTGCTGCAGTGACAGACGAGATGCAGGTGTACATCTACACTCGCCAGATGGTGCCGTTTGAGTCGGCTATCAAGAGTGTAAACAACTCCAACAAGCGCAAAATCACATACGAGTACGATGAGGAGCGATTTGCATCCCAGTTCCGCCTACTGTTGGACGGCGTGCGCGACGAAATCGAGAAACAACGTGAGGCTAATATCGTCTCTGGAAGCCATCGCCGACTTGCTAATGGAACGAGCGTCATTGGATTTGGAGAAAACATCACTGATTGGGACCCAGCTACTCTGGACAACATCCAGTTCGCATTTGTATCTCATGGTGACCACCATCACAGTTTCGTGAAACGTCTACATGACCGCCTGCAAGACAACCATGTGAGGTGCCTTATCGACGGGACTCAATCGTTCACGGATATGAGTGAGCGCATTCACGCCGCCAAGGAGGCTATTCTCAAATGTGAGGTCTTTATTGTTGTGTTGTCCAGAAAGACTGTCAACAGCGAGCTCGTCAAGGATCAGTTGGCATTTGCAGAGGACAAGGGACGCCCGATCTTGCCAGTCATGCTGAACGACATGGAAATTCCTCTGGACAAGCACTACACGCTTTCGCGTCTGGAACTGCTGCACTTCACGCCCGAGTTGGGCTTCAACTCGAGTTTCATGTCATTACTGAACCGCGTGCGGGACAATATGACCACCACCAACGCATCATTCAACGCGCCACGTGCATCGGCACGGCCGACCTTCCGCGCAGTGGCTCGAATGACCGCCATGGGCCACGCGCGTCAAAATAACAGCATGGCCGTCAACGCCGCGGCTCGCGCTTTCATGGGTCGCCCTCGTCTCTCAGAGACTGCAGTGGCGCTCGTATAATCACACAATCAACATTTATAAGGCTGCCGACGAGGCACAGACGACAACCCGCTAGCTAGGTTTGTAAGGGTACTGAATGAACTTTTTCTTCGACAAGAACTAATACCAGGTGCAACGAAGGTAACGTGCAGCCATGTTATCCAGGTGTCTCCATCCACATATCATCACGATGTGGCACCACACAAAGATCCCAACTTCAACTTCCCCTAAGTACGATCTTACGTGAGCTCCTCACCTCACACGTGATGGCGGTGCTAGGCAAGCGCTCGAGCGATGGCGTCGCCCCCGACGCCAAGCGGGCGGCAGTAGCCGAGGCCGGCGGCAAGCAGAGCCCTCGTATGTGTCTTCATGTCACATGCACGCAACAGTTCGCGCTAACTCGACGATGTGCCGTAGTGTGGACGCCCCCAGCGGAACTGCTCGCTTCGTCCAACTGGACCAAGTTCACGCAGCTCGTGAACGACCGCTTTAAGTGAGACGCTGCAGTTGATGTCGAGGGTGGAGAGAGGACGGTGCTGATGAATTTTTTGGGTCTTCTAGTGTGTCGCTGCAGACCCCGCAGGAGCTGTGGAAGTGGTCGGTGGACAACCTCGAGGATTTCTGGGCAGCGGTGAGAAGTGGTTGAGGATAATGAATACGGTGACTCAATGGTGACTCAATTATTTATGGTTGATGGGCAGTGCTGGGACTTTACTGGGATCGTGTCGTCTCAGCCGTACACGAAGGTGATTGAGGACAAGGAGAAGATGCCAGGTGGGGTATGCTGGGTTGTTTTTGTGGTAAGAGTTGCGGCTGGTTGACGATGATTATGCGTGGCTTGGTCTACAGGCGCTAAGTTTTTCCCAGGTGCCCGACTCAATTTTGCGGAGAACTTGTTGCGCTTCCGAGATGACCGCCCGGCGATTATATTCAAGGCCGAGACGAGTAATCAAGAAGAGACCATTTCATTCAAGGAGCTCTATGATCGAGTGACGAATTTGTCTGCGCGGCTGAGAGAGATGGGTGTTGTTGCTGGAGACCGAGTCGTCGCTTATATTCCAAATATCCCAGAGGCCATCATAGCGATGCTCGCGACTACGAGGTCAATCTGCGCTCGAATTGTGTCATCTCGACCGAGTATCGAATGGCTACTAACAATGTATTACTTGTGTGTGTGCTTTCAGTATCGGGGCAATCTGGTCCAGTTGCTCTCCCGACTTCGGCGCTGAAGGTGTTTTAGACCGTTTCACTCAGGTATGATGAACTCTGCTAACTAGGCTCGCTCGCCTCAAGCTAATGCTGCTTTTTCGCAATTTCTCCAGATTACACCGAAGGTCATGTTTACCACCGATGGATATTTTTACAAGGGAAACCGGATTGATATGCTGCCACAGCTGAAAAGAGTCATTGATAAGCTGCCAAGTGTAGAAAGAGTGGTGGTAACTCGTTTTACGATATCGAACAGGCACGACTTGGATCTATCAAAAGTTCGAGGCGCGATCTACTATGATCGCTTTGTCAGTGAAGTGGAAACCCGCACAGAGGACGCAATTCCATTTGCTCAACTGCCGTTCGACCACCCGGTGTACATCATGTACAGTAGTGGGACCACTGGACTCCCGAAGTGCCTAGTTCAGGGGCCAGGTGTTGTACTGAATCATTTGAAGGAACTCGCGATTGTACGTCACAGACTACCGCAGTTGACAAATGCCCATTATCGCTGGAACTGACGATATCTTGTTGTAGCATCTAAACGTAAGACGGGAGGATCGCGTGTTTTATTACACTACCACTGGTTGGATGATGTGGAATTGGGTCGTTAGTACACTTGGCGTTGGGGCAACGGTTGTGCTCTTCGATGGCAACCCGTTGTACCCATCCAAAACCGTGTTGTGGAAATATGCCCAGGTGTGTTCTGTTCCAACTTGTAAGAACATGGTGCTGTAAACACCACTTATTTCACCGCTGTTTGCGTTGCTTTGCAGGACGTCGGTGTCACTGTGTTTGGTACAAGTGCACGCTACCTGGCTGCCGTCATGGACTCAGGATGCTCTCCTGGCAAGAGTTTTGACCTATCCAAACTTCGATTGATTACATCTACAGGATCTCCAGCGAGTACCAACATATTCAAGGTTAGTCAAAACTTGTTTGGGTTAACACATTTTGAACTAACCTCTTGGACCTGTAGTTTGTGTATGAGGGTATCAAAAGTGATGTACAGTTCGCCTCCATCAGTGGAGGGACCGATTTGAATGGCTGCTTCGCTCTTGGCTGCACCAACCTCCCAGGTATGAAAAAAGTGAAATATATCTTGTAAGCTTTCTTATGGTTTACTCCCAGTACGTGACAGTGAGCTGCAGACGCGTGGTTTGGGTCTGGATGTCCGCATCTTTAATGATGACGGTAAGGAGATCCTTCAAGAGCAAGGAGAGTTGGTGTGCAAGCAGCCATTTCCATCAATGCCGCTGCACTTTTGGAACGACGACAAAGGATCGAAGTACCATGCTGCTTGTGAGTAAAAAGGTTGTGAAACGGGTGTAATTCAGTGAGTTCTGACAGTGATTGTAAGACTTCGACACGTTTCCAGAGATCTGGAAGCATGGCGACTTCGCTGAAGTCACGAAAAGTGGCGGGATAATCATTTATGGCCGTTCGGATGCCACCTTAAAGCCAGGTTTGCAAAACTGACTTGCTGGGTACTATTTTCCAAATACCACCTCACCGGTGTGCGTGCTGTTGAAAATCGATCGACATTACAGGAGGAGTGCGAATCGGAACTGCAGATATTTACAAAGTGCTGGAATGCATCGAAGAAGTGGCTGATTCTGTTGTGGTTGGTCAAAACTATACGCTGATAGACGGTACCCCCGATGTCCGCATTCTACTTTTTGTGATCATGGCAACTGGGCACGAATGCACACCTGCCTTTCAAAAGAAAGTCCGTCAACGTATTCGTGATCAAGCATCTCCACGACACATGCCTGGAATGATTGTTGCCTGTCCAGCGATTCCCCACACTGTGAGTGGTAAGAAGGTAGAGCTCACTGTAAAGAAAATCATCGATGGGCATGCGATTACCAACAAGAACGCGCTGCAGAATCCAGAAAGCTTGGCTTGGTTCGAAGAGTTTGCGTCAACACTGCGAAACGCTACTCACGAGTGATGACATTACCACCATTTGCTCAGTAATTTCGTTTGAAACATGTAGTTCATGTAGTTCGGCATTGATAACAGAGTTATGGTAGTGAACTCCTCGAATACTTGGTAATGAATTGATTGCTGCAGAAAGCGACTACTTCTTAGCTTGACAAAGGTGACAAATGAAAAAATTGGGCAAAGTGACGATAGATGTCATCTCCCGAACTCCAGGGCACCACAGACGCTTCGACGAGCTTGAGGTTGCTGTCGATGCGCTTCTGCAGTCCGTACGATCTTCCGTTCGCTTCATCTGCACGAGCGAATACAACATCGGTCCTGCGGAAATAAGAGCATGAAACGTTAGTCGTATACCGACCACAAAATAACTATGCAGTCACTATGTTGCTTACTTGGCCAAGCGTGTGGCTGCGCAGAAATCACCGGAACCGTCACCAACGTACAGCACGCTAGTGTACGGATGCTTACGACGTAGGTCATCGACGATACGTCCTTTACACATATTCGTCGGGCACCAAGCACAACCGTGGGGTTTATGTAATTCCGAGTGATATGGACGAACATGTAGGCGACTGTGGCCATTTTCTAGCGGTTTGAATGAAGCAGGGTTTGTGATGACCTCGCTTACATGCTTCGCCAGCCCATAATGTTCCAGCATGCTCTCGATATACACGGAGTTAGCATCGCTGACAATCTTGACGTCTGCGTTGAACTGCTCTGCTGCGAGGCGAAGAGCATCAAGCATGTGTGGTTGGATGGGGACACGAGCAATAGCGTCTCGAATCATGTCGGGGGTAATATTTGGTTTCTCGCTTGCAATAACTCCAAGCATGTCGTCCATAATCTTTGTCCACGACGGTTCTTTCTTGCGTCGTTCGCGCAGTGTCTCTAGAAGCTCTGGATAAAGTTTCTGAAAGATATAGGTATCCGAGTTGTCGTTGATGAGTGACCAATCGTAATCGAAGACGACAAGTACACTACCAGTGATCCGCGGGACAGAGCGTGGAAGAGCGTAGGGCGTCGGGCAAAACTGCACAAAACGACGGTAAATATCGTATCCTGTGCTCCATGGGACAACAGGAGCTTGTACAATTCCTGGATTGGCGTTCAAGCGCTTTTGTAGGCCGTACGGTTCTCCATTGAGCAAGTGAGAACGTGCCAGGACCACGTCGTTTCTGTTAAAACAAACTTGTTAGCATTGTAAATACATTCTGACAAGTTTAAGATAACGTACTTTGTCAAGCGCGCAGCAGGACAAAAATCCCCCGTGCCGTCACCAACGTAGATGACACGGGAATATTGCTGGCCACTCCGAATAGAATCCAATATACTGCCTTTGCACATGTTAGACGGGCACCACGAGCATTCATGCGGCTCCAGATGATCTGCGTGATATGGGCGAATACGAAGCCTTGTACGCCCATCCTTTAAGGTTTCAAACTCGACGGGGTTCGCATATACTTCTCTGACATGCTCATCGAGCTCTCGGTGCTCAAGCATGCTCCCGATGTAGAAAGTGTTTCCGTCACTAATAACTTTGACATCAGCACCGAATAGCTTCGCTACCATGCGAACGGCATCAATCATGCGTGCTTGTATGGGGATCTGAGCCACCCTTTGGCGAATCATTTCAGGCGTCACATCAGGTTTCTTATCGGCCAGAACCTGTAACATGTCGTCAAACACATTTGGCCAAATTGGCTTCTTGGCATGTCTCTCATAAATTGTCTGGTGTAGCTCTGGATGAAATGACTGGAAAACAAAGCTATCTGAATCTTCGTTCACGAGCGAGTCATCAAAGTCGAAGACCACCAACAGTTTTCCATGATCTGGAGCAATAAAGCGAGGTACTGCAAACTCATCCTTAGCAGCAAACGCTGATATGCTCGAATGTGGCGACCGACAATTGGGGTACTGCTCGTGAAAAAAATTCTTGAAGTAGGCTAAAATGTCTTCCCCAGTTTCCCACGTGCGGATGTGTGCTTGAACCTTGGCTTGGTAAGTGCTCGTCAGCGGCAGCAACTCGTGTTGCTTACCGTTTGCTTCGCCTGCACGAGCAAACACTACATCGTTCCTATCAAACACACGCCAAAACAAAATGAAATCATCAATCCTTGTGTGCCCCCAACACTACCTTGTAGCTTGACAAGGACTCACCTCGCCAGTTTCGTAGCTGCACAAAAATCAGCAGCACCGTCACCGACAAACAAGACCCGAGAGTATCGATGCTGTTGCAGGATCCGTTCCAGCTCGGCGCCCTTGCACAAGTTCTTGGGGCAGCTCGCGCATCCATGCGGAGCGACATGGTTTCCCTGGTACGGCCGCACTCTCAGCACCTTCCCGCCGTCTTCAAAATGCGTCGGGTTGGCCACGACCTCGCTCACCGTCTCCTCCAGTCCTTGACGTTGTAGGAAGCTGCGCACGGCGAAGACGGAGGCGTCGCTCACGATCTTAGCCGTGGCACCGAAGTCGTCCACCGCGAGGCGGATAGCGTCCACCAAGTGAGGACTGAAGGGCAGACGTTGGGCCGCATTGACAATGTCCTCATGAGACACTTGAGGACGCTCTTTCGCCAGTCGACCAAGAAATTGGTCCATCTGCTCTGGACGGTCGCCATGGTTCCAGTTCACCGACTTCGCCAGCTCCGCGTCCAGCTCTCGCGCCAGGTGGACGTTCGAGTCCACATTTACCAGCGTCTGGTCGAAGGCAAACAGCACCAAAACGTCCGCATTGCTCCTCTCACTCGGCGTCGCCATACTCGCGAGCTGGAAGATCTGATACTGTGCCTCAAATCTCCCATGGGCGCTGACGTACCCATGTCTGGCAAGTTCAAGTGCGTTACACAAAACATTCTACAATACAGGTCGTCCAGTCTGTAGGAGGGGTTTTATGAAACGACAAAAAGTTTTGGCGCGTCAACAAAGTCCGAGCCTCGCTGGTGGAAGGCGTGCGACGATGGTGGGGCTGTCGGCGTCGGAGCTGCGCGCCGAGACGCTCTTCCCGGGCGACACCGTCGAGTACTACTCCATGGTAGGCAGCTGCGCACCAATGAGCGCGCGCCAACTCCCTCTCTGGAGCTCACAGGGGCGCGATGACCGCAGGCGTTCGTGGCGGGAGACGCGCGCGGCCACCGCGTGGCCAAAGTGCTGCAGATAAACCGCAAGGACGACGAGTTCCCAGTGCGCGTGGACACGGAGGAGATGTGCGCCAAAGTTCGGCGCTGGAAGCGACGAGTTCGCGCGGTTTTAGCTCATGCTGTGGCGTTTTGGGCAGGCTGCCGCTGACCATGATGTTGAAGCGGAAGCGCGACCGGAACGACGTGGACATTTCGTCGGATGGTGCGTGGGTTTGGTTGTTGGCGGGATGAGGTGGCGTGGAATTGAAACGAGGATTGACTGCGTAGATGCAAAGTGGAGGAAGCTCCGAACCTTCAGACTGGTTGACGGAGAAGTGGAGGGCGAGACGCGCGCGGACAGACTAAATGCAGGATTGAAAAGGGTACGTGCGTTGTGATAGAATGCTGTTAAATAGAGTGTGACGTGTGTCTTATCTTTGTTTGATAGGGCATTCTGGATGCGATGAAGTCGACGAAGAAACAACTTGCGATGAAAAAGGCAGAGAAAGCATATGCCGGTTGCAGGAAACTCATGAGTGATTTCTTCACGGCCCCAACTGATGAAGGCGAGACTACCAGCAGTCCACGCAGCTCGCTTGAGAAACAGTCAACACCAGAGCGACGGAAGAAACGAAAACCGTTGACACCGAGAGACAACACGAATCGCCACTCTAGGAGTCGAGCTCATGAAAAGGTCGAACTGGAGAAGAGTGATGATAACAAGGTGCTCCGGAAAAAACACGTGGAAGACAATGCACCACGACCCGAGCAGAAGTTTAAGTACGATTCCGTCAAGCATACGTCGATGAAGCGGAAGAGGAGTGATTCGACGCCAACGAAGCCAAAAAAAACTGAAAGCAGTGCGCCAAGGAAAACTCAACATACAATAAGCAAATTCTTTAATGATAAGCGAGAGCAGCGTCGGCCCAAGAAGAAGAGAACTAGTACCGACTTAAGCAAGTTCGTGCATCACGTTGAGGAGAAAGATGAAATTGAAGAAGTTAGAGAGCAAAAACGTTTGGCGTGGGGGATTAACGAGTACGAGGCTTTGGAGAAGAAGGAGAGAGAACTCGAGGCAGGAATGAAGACCAACAGATTCGATGACGCCCCTTCGCCGTCCAGGAAATGTCCTGATGGAGCTGGCAATTTTTCTGCATGGAAGGACAAGTTGTCAAATTATCGTCAAAAGCATCCACAACCAGGTAACACACTCCGATCGTGGCTACAGCAACCGAACAAGCGGAAAGGTCAATTGGAAGCGGTCAGTGGTGGGACCCCGGAGAAATCTAATCAACGGGTCTTAAATCTTTCCCGTGACGGTTCAAAATCCCCCAAGATGAACAGAAAGAATCTGAACTTCGTGATAACAAACAAGAGCTCGAATGAAACTTCTCACCGGTCCAAAGAGATGAAGCGCGGGAATTCTGCCTCCAAACCAGGTACTCAGCTTATGAAAAAGCGAGGCTCCTTAGGGACCGTCAGTGCAAGAGTACGTTGACACATGCAACAACATTAAGTTGCTTTGTTTTGCTAACCCATCTCTTCTGGGTTTTCTGCAGGCTCCAACACAACTGATCCTCACAGGCAAGTGGAATCACAGAAAACCAGCTCACTAACCAGAGCTCCACGTAGACCGAGACGAAACATATAGGCATCGATTTTAATTTTAAGCCCTAGATATCCTGCTTGGCTCAAACTTAGTACTGAAGTACAACACAGTACTCGTGGATCATCAGTGCCTTTGAGGTTGTTTAGCGAGGCGGAAACCGCCGTCATTGATCTTCCAGACACCAAGGGTGTAGCACAAACGGATGAGAATAATCTCACGCAGCATCGAAATGCTCGCAGCGATAACACTAAGCTTGGAGCCTGGTACCTCAGTCCACTGCACTGCGACTTCCTGCATAGGCACGGTCGGAAACGTCAGAACCCCTTCCTTCATGTACAACAAGCTAAACAATAACGCGAGCGGACCTTAATAGCCATTTTGCTGCTGGCAGCGAGGTACAGCAGCTCCACGTCAAACGCCCATCGTTCAATGTGCATGGGTGCAAACAGCATGCGCGCAGCCTTGCGGTCAAAGAGCTTGAACCCGCACTGCGTATCACGCACGTTCTTAATGCACAGCGTGGACACGATCAAATGAAACCCATGCATAAGCAAGTTGCGGAGCGGGTTGCGCTTAGCGATAGCCTGCTCCTCCAAGTGCGCGCGACTGCCGCACACGACGACGCCATTGCTGCCGGCCGCCTGCGCTTCGTTCATGGCCTTTGCCAACTTGTCATAGTCCCTGATCTCCGTCGCGTTGTCTGCGTCAGCAAAGAGCACGCGCTCGCCGCGAGCCCGCATGACGCCCTTGCGGATGGCGCCGCCTTTGCCGTGGTTCTTCTGCAGCTTCAGGAGGCGGATGCGCTCCACTGAGTGCTTCTTGACCTGCTCCATCACCACGTCCACCGTTCCGTCCACGCTGCAGTCATCCACCACCAGAATCTCGTAGGAAAAGCTCGGGTCCTTGCTCTTCTTCTCGTCCAAAAAGGCCACCGTGTCCTTGATTGTCACCAGAATGCGGTTCTCCTCATTGTACGCCGGGATCACCACCGTCAGCGCCACCTCCGCCTCCTCGTCTCCTAATGACCCGAACGGACGTCTGCATGGACCAAAACGGCGATTAGTGTCGCCCCAAGACACAAACTATTTTTAGATTGTGCATTTACGTACAGCTCGTCAGCGTTTGGGTCTGCGTATGTGGCTTCCTGCGGGGGGTCCAGCTCCTGGGCGAGCCTCTTGGCCTCGGCGATGGGCGCGCGGACCCACGCCAAGAGCAGCACCACGCCGCCGGCCAGCGCCACGGACACCACCGCGAGCGCGGCGTTGAGCGCCACGGAGCTTAGGACCATCGTGTTGCGTTGCGGGCGGGTCCAGATGCTCAATGATGCCGCCCACTTGCCCTCGGTCTGCGGTCGAACACGTGTGCAAGTTGACGCAGAGTCTATGTGGAGGACAGGCTGTTTGTCTTGCGTTCAGTATGGGAAATTTGTGATTTAGTCCGGGCAAAATTGCGTTCTATACTAGAGTGGAGGCGACGTCACGCTGCGACGTCACCGGTTTGGCTACACTGGAATGGACCCACTTGTTGCGGTCGCCGTTGGAGAGGAAGACCCACCAGTTCCGCAGCACGCCCTGGTCGAACGGAGAACGCTTGTCCGGCAGGTTCTGCAGGTACGTGATGGAGGAGCAGCGCGCGTGCTCCCACGAGGTCTGCAAGCAAAGCAGAGAGGTTAGTTTTGGATTCTTTTGCAACGACATCAAGTTTGTTTTGCATGCATGTCTGCGTCACGATTGAGTGAGCAATTGACGCGTGGATCTGCCAGATTGCACTGCACGCACCTGGTTCGTCGAGATGAGATAAGCCTGGTAGCAGAAGAGCGGCCCGACGATGAGCAGCACGCACATGATCATGAACCACAGCACAATGAACAGCGCGTTGGTCTTGAACCAGTCGTTGATATCGTCTCCCTCGGTGAAAGCTTGCGATGTCACGTCGATCATCAAAGAGCACTCGAGAATCTGCAACACCAGATAGAGCACGAACAACCGCCGGTTGCTCTCGCCAACACACGTCCCAACGCAGTCACAACTGCGTCCACAACCGAACCAGGTAGTTTCACTCGGTTAGTCGTGACCACTGATGCACAAGCTTATAAAACCGCAGGCACGCACTGGTGATCATACTGCCGCGTACAGCGAGCGCAATCCTTGCTACACACAACCATCACCACAGCACACCATAAGCACACCGCCATTGTCGTTGCCAGCAACACAGCACTTAATCTCACCAGTGCTTGGTTCTCAGCGGCTGGAACACGTGGCACTCGTTGCAGAAGTGCAGGTCTGCGCTGTCCTTCGGATGCCCGCTCTCCAGTCCGTCCACTAGCAACTCCGTGTCGTCGCCGTCTTCCGGTGGCACTTGCACCGGACTGTCGAGACCAGTCGGCGTGGAAGTTTGCACGGGCGCCAGCATTGGCCTCTTGTCCAGTTGCCCGGCTGACGACATCTGCAGCACCAAATAGCACGAAATCGTCGCCACCGCCACTACGAGATACACCACGAACTGGGCGGTGGGCAGCGCCTGCGGGCTCAACGCGCCCTTGACCCCCAGCACCACGTAGCCGTAGACGTGCACGCCCACCCACCAAGCCCGGGCATACCATTTCCGCTGCCACGCAGCCCTCACGGGGTTCTCCGCGTTCCTATTCCGTGCCATGACGACGACACTCTCGAACTGGACGATATTTTTGTGACAAGTCTCAAAGACATACTGAAATCAAGTCATATTATGTAGCCATAATAATAGAGAAATCCACTGCACTGCGATCGTTGCTAGTGTGTGGGTGTGTTTTTGCTGGATGAGAGCCTACATCATCCCCATCATCTCCGTCACCTGCTCCACGACGGCGTCAACGGCGGGTTCTTCCGCGCTGTAGTGCAAAAAATGCACGAGGTGAGACCAAGGTTTGATTAATGTAGCCATGTTTTGCGTACCCTTTCGTGGCCAAGTCGGCGCCTTCAACAGGAGGAAGCACTGGTGGCAGCGTTGGTGGGGGTGTAACATGCTCTGGAGCAGTCACAGTAGCCTGTTTGTCGGTGGTTGCACCTTCAACTGGTGCTGGAGGAGGTGCAATGCTTGGAGCTTCGGCAATGGGCGGCGGGATCGCACTCGAGGTGGGAGCCACAGGCAGTGACGGAGCTGGGGCTGATTGCGGCGGAGCAGGAATGGAAGGCGCTACCGGTGTGTTGGCCTCCACTACCTTCGTTGCCTCCTTCTGGGACGTGCTGAAGGTGAACGACTGCATTCCGCCTGAGCTTGATGCAGAGCTGTCGGCGTACTGAATAAAGCCGGAATCACGGGCCACAGGATTCACACAAGCGCCCAACGATACAGCGGCACCAGGAACCTGCGGCTCAATGTCTACCACCCACGGCGCTGCTTCTTCCTCGTGCTCTATTGCACATATAACGTTTAAACGTTTGCCGATCTGATAAACAATGGAGCGAACGCAAGCACTCACTCAGAATACGCCAGTTGCAGCCTGTCTTGTCAGGGTCGTTGAAGTCGTATACTTGCGACCAGTGGTTGTTTGCCGGCTCCAGCCGCGCGTCCGCGAAGTTCTGTCTCCCGTCACACAGTCATTACTCTCGAAGCAAAAAAAATAAGCTGAATATGACGCATGAATAGAGCCACATACCCGCTCAATGCCGCAGTATGCTCCGTTGAACGGAGCAAAAGTCATCTGCTGTGACGTCTCGATAATCGGGTCTGTCAGCGAATACAAGTAAATCGAGCAGCCCGAGCAATCTCGCGTGCGAAGCTGTTTGCTGTAAACGTTTTTGCCGTTAGAACTAGTAGCGATCATCATAGTGTTTTACAAATCCATTCTGGCTCTTACCACGCGATGGTAAAGACGCAGTTGGTGCAATTTCGCACGAAGACAGACTCGGAGCTCGGGCCTAGAGATGCATTCAAAACAGTCAGCCTTAATCTAATCGTCCTCTAACCACAGTACATGGCGTACCAACGAATACGCGGCAGTTGGATAGGTTGTCAATCTGCACTTGGTTGATGTGGTCCAGTAGCATAACGGTGCATCCCTCTAGGTCCGACACGTCAAAGGGTTGCCTTCACGAGCAGCACAATCAAGACCATCAGCTCCTTGCTACCCTTCTTCCTAATAACACAGCCTACCCTTCGATCTGGCCAGGCAGCTTCATGAGCGTCTCATTCTTCTTGTTGCGGAACGTGTAGGTAAGCTCGAACTCGTAGAGCCGCCACGCCGCCCGATCCTCAAACTTCTTGCCATCTGACGCAGTGAAAATCATCCTGTTTTCCAAGCTCGCGCGGTCTTACTCCAGAACTCAAGTGACTACTCCTGTCCGCGGTCAACTTTACGTCCGTTACGTCAACGTCGCTTCAAGATCAGTCAGGTGCGCCACACCACTTCCACATGTGGTCCACACCGCCATATTTTAAAAGAGCTCAGCACAATGGTGCGGCATGGCCATCTCCAGAGCGGCGCCTCGCGAGCGCTGCTGCTGCTCTTCGTGACCATATTAGCTTATGCAACTTACGTCTCCAGCTACACCGACATCTTGTCTAGTTCGACACCAAGTTCCAGCTCTGAAGACGCAGTGGAAGCCACGAAATCAGCTGTCCCCGATGCTGTCTGTTTGTCGGACAATGGGGACTTTTCGTGCCCTGCGCCGCCGCCGCCGCCGGCGCCCGCTCCAGCACCGCCAACTGACCCGCGGGACCGCCACATTGTCTTCGTGTCCATCGCCATCAAGGGCCACGCGCAGCCGCTGCTCCGAGTGGCCAGCGAGATGAAAGAGCGCGGATATCGCGTCTCCTTCGCCACTCACGACTCCGGGCGGGAGTGGGCACACGCTTATGGCGTGCCCTTCTTGTCCGCAGGAGCATTCCCAATTTCAGCTGAGGACCTTCGAGTGAAGCTCCGAGCCATGACGCGGGATGCATCGAACTTCCGAGGCATTTTGACCATGTTTAACGACATCTACGTCCGAGCAGCAAGACCAATGTTTGACGCGTTGCTGCCTCAGTTAGAGAACAATGGCAGCAATGCTAATGTACCGGACTTGTTGGTAATGGATATCGCTACGATTGGAGCGCAAGATTTGGCGCATAAGCTGAAGATTCCGTACATTTTGAACTCGCCCTCGTTACTATTTGATCTGGGTGGAGCTCCGAGCTACGTGCCAGCGTGGGGAACGGGATTTAGAGAGAACATGTCGCTATGGAATCGATGCATGAACATTTTGTTTCCGAGATTATTGTCGGTGGCGTTGACGCCGCCGTTCATGGAGCTGAACAAGATGCGATATGAATTGGATCTGCCGCCGTTCCGCTCGCAGCACGATTTGTTCAAAGGGGCACGCGTGATTCTTAACACTGCGTTTGGTCTCGAGCATCCCCAACCTCTTTCACCACTTGTGGAAGCCGTAGGGCCTATCATGCCTGTTGCGGGTGGAAATGCAAGCAAGTTAGAGCGTCAGCCGCTACCTGCTGCTTTGTTAAGTTGGCTAGACGCATCTATCGAAGCAACTCCATCACTACGTCTACGTCAGCGAACTGCCTCGCATCCTCGCCCGAAGTCAGCAGCTGATGATGATATAGAAGCCGTTAGTGGTGGTGTGGTGTATTTAAACCTTGGTACAATGGCTTATATTGATGCCTGGCAAGCTCAAGCACTTGTTGAAGGTTTACTTATGGGACCTGGAGACCCTCCCGTGAAGGTCCTTTGGATTTTGCCACCAGATCAGCGAGGCATTTTACCTGCTGCATTGCCAGCTTCGTTAGTTATTAAGCCTCCAAGCTCGTCACTGTCGAATCTGGAGGTGCTAAGTCACCCTGCTGTCCGGTTAGTTGTTTCCCATTGCGGCATGGTGTCGGCCCAAGAAGCATTAGTTATGGGCAAACCGTTGCTCTGCATTCCATTCCTGGTGGACCAGCCGGATGTAGCTGCACGCGTTGCGGACTCGGGCGCTGGCATTTCGCTCGACAAGAACCTTCTCTCGGGTCCGTACGTTCACGCTGCAGCCATGGAATTGCTGACAAACACATCCTACGCGCGTGCGGCACAGCGCGTAGGTTCGTTGTTAGAACGTGCTGGTGGTGCTTCACGAGCGATTGGAGTGATTGATTCCGCGCTTAGACTTGGATTTGACCACCTGGCGACATTAAACCTGACAGCTCCGTGGCACAAGACGGCGTTGCTTGATGTTTGGGCAGTTTACGCTGCCTTGATCTGTTTGTTGGCTGTATTTGTACGCATGCAGTGGCTACTGCTCTACTTTCTTGTGTCGGAAAGTTTTAGTTTGTTCTGTAATTTCGTGCTGGGCCCCCCACTTCCTCCATCGTCAATGGCTGAAGGATACGATGAAGTGTATGAAGACGGTGAAGAAGCTGACGGAGGTAGTGGTGGCAGTGATATGTCGCAGCCAACTAGCTAGTGCGCTGAGCGGGAAAATAAATACATTTACGAAGTTTTAACAAGCAAATCTACGACCTCCCTGCAAACGATTCGCGAATATAAGCAGCAACCTCCTCTTGGTATCTGCGTTGGCGCTCTTGACTCCGTCGCGCAGCCTCGGCAAGTTCGGCTTCATGCTTTTCACGATCTTTTCGAGCTGCTGCCGACATTATAGGTTGGTCATCCCAACTTGTGACAACAAGATCTCCGTTGTTTTCGGACCTTGCAGTGGGGTCCTCTGGATCGAAGGGAGGTGAATGAGTTGCATCAGATAAAGAATTAGCAGGCGTGAAATCAACAGAGGCAATGCCTTCTGCTGCTTCTTTCTCCGGTGCCTCTTCCCTCAAACTGGTATGAGCATCTTGCGGTGAAAAGAGTGTTGCGACGAGCGATGCCCGCCTCGTCAAACTTGCCGACGGATTTTCGTTGGTACCAGGTTCAGTCTCCTTAGATGATTCATGTCTGCGTTCTGATCGACGTGGGCGGTGAGCTGAACTAGCTGATGGCGATGACACTGCTGGTGCTGTGTGCCTTCTTGGGGCACTCACAGCAACTGGTTCTGGTGCAACAGGATCGGGCTTGTGTCCGGCATATTGAACAAACGGGTAGTTCAGGAGCTTAGCGGCACTTGGGCGCATGGCTGGATCAATTTGAAGGCAGGCCAGAATGAACTCTTGAGCCTCCGCTGATAGACCATCGGGCAACGGGGGAATCTCTTCAATATTTGCGATGTAATAGAGAAGTGCAGCCTGGGAATCAAAGTGCCGATCCCCCCAAAGTGGTCGCCCAGTCAGAAGACGCAACACAGTGCAGCCAATGCTCCAAATGTCAGCTTTGCGGCTTCGCCCGGATGTTTGCTTGATCACTTCAGGTGCCATGTAGTTTGGAGTACCGTGCAATGATCGAGTAGAGCCGCTGGCCATAGTAGCGCTGTTGATGAGCCTTGAAGATCCAAAGTCGGCAATCTTGACCACGCCGTTTTGATCCACCAGGATGTTTGCTGGCTGCAACCCAACGTTAGAGACAAGCAAAGCATGTATCACTTCGGTACAACTACTCACCTTAATATCATGATGAATTATGTTTTTTGAATGGAGATAGGCGACACCAGAGAGAAGCTGATGCGTAAATCGGCGTACAACGCGCTCGTTGCCTCCGAACAGTTTGCGGTTGTGTTCCAGACTACCTCCAGGGACCCACTCGGTGAAGATAGACAGTGTCTGTGCCTCGGTATCGACATGGCAGCCCAGATACTTCACGATATTCTCATGTTTCAGACTCCGTAGCAGCTCCACTTCCCGTGTTGCTTCGCGGATGGCCGTATCGGTCTCCTCCGAAATCAAAATCTCTTTCACTGCCATTAAACTGCCTGTATCTTCATCACGAGCCAAGTACACCTGGCGCAAATCAATTGTCAGCATGACAAGACTATCAGAGAAAGCAAAAGATTGCCGAAACCAAACAATTACGCACCGTGCCATAGCTGCCAGCGCCAATGGAGGCACCTTTTTTCCATTCAGTGACCTCGTCGTCCTCAAAATCGTCAGTCGAATATCCTTCCTCTTCTTCATCTTCACCGTCACGTCCAGTTTTTTCATCGCTTACCTCCGCGGCGACGTCCGTGGCACCACCGTCACCAGATATCTCAGCCTCATGCAATGATGTAGTGGCATCATGACACCATCGCTCGACGTAAGGACTCGATCGTTCAGTAGAAGGTCGTCTCAGGTCACACAGCTCAATTCGCATTCCAGGAGGGATATTTTCTAAAGCTAGCTCGAGAAGCCGTTCATCCTCAGGGTTTTTCCTCGCCTCTGCGAGTAGAGCATTTATTCTGCTGTCCGAATGCTGTAACAGAGCTTGCCGCGAGGCGCCGCTGCCCATTGTGCAAGACACGCGTCTGGAGGTCGAATTCGACTATGAACGGCTTCATCATCTTTTTAGGATGAGCTCAGCGCATTGTGCGGCGTCTCTACCGATTGACTTCCGGAAGACGAACGAAATCGAGGGTCAGAAACGCCCATTTCTCAGCCCGCTTCAGCGACGGATTCACTCGTCCTCAGTCTTGTGCACCATCAGACTGCGGTAAAGCTGGAATTTCAGTACTTGGTTCATGAGGGTCGTCAGTCCATGAAATTTAGTTAGCCTCGGTCTTATCAGAGACAGCTTTAGCTTTCTCAAACTGTTGTCTCGCAACATGACTCGGGTGTTGCCACCATGACGAGCGTGGCGCGGCACTACACTGGAAATAGCAATAGTAACGTGAATGAGTTGGATGAGGTTAACAACTAAAACTAATCGTCCAAAACACTTCATTTTTTGTGTTGCACAAGCGACTTATCATTCTCGATGTTCCATCGACGATGTAGGATTGCAGCTCTAGAACTCTTAACTAATTTACTAGAATCCATACGCACTTGGTAAAGCGACTCGGTTGGCCTTCTTCTTGACAAGCAGTTGCTGGCGCTCTTGAGATAAAGCATTCAATCGATGCTTTTTGGCAGCAGCTTTGCGTCGAAGCTGTGCCGCTATTTGGCGAGCGCGAAATACACGGAAAGTCGTCTGAATAATGCGTGCAGCGAGATAGCGGCGGCGTCTCTCTGGTTCTAGTTCACCAGACTTTGCTGTTTCGGGCTTTACAGACTGATCCCAAATCGCTCGGTGGATTAAGTTCCGGCGGCGGAAATTGGGGAGCGGCTCTCGTTTAGCAACTTGCCTTTTCCGATGATTCATTGCCAATGAAACGGCTGTGTAAGTTGGTCTCGGTTCTTCATTATCTATAGCAGCATTCATTGGCTTCACTTCTGAATTTGCCGAAGATTTTTCTTGAGGCTTCGCCAGTTTTAGCGGGACATCCGATTCACATCGAAGCCCCTCCATAATCACATCACAGCTAATGTACCCCAAACGATCGACGTCAAAGTATGCAAAGATATAATCTAAATCCTGGTAGCTGATATCTATGCCAACTTTCTGGAGACCACTTTTTAATTCGTACTTCATTAAGAGCGTGTCACCATTGGAACTTGATAGGTGCAACCACTTTTCCAATATGCCAAGATCCACTGGTGGCGACATTTCTCCCTCACTAGTGCCAGCTTTGTTTTTTATAACACGTGCTTTAATTCTTTCAATGGCTCTGGACGCGTAATACTCAATGTAGTTGATGTCAGAGAACAGTTCCCCTCCTGCTTGCTCGTCCAGAGTGGTCATTAACATTCGATAAAGTGACTTCATCACAATAGTTTCACTACTGCCAAATTCTTTTGCACAACAGGCAGCTACGAAACGTGATAAATCGTACGCCTCCTTTTGCGTCAAACGTTTGTCAAGTATGGCCAGTGACTGAGCGAAGGCTTTTAAATTCATCACCTCGTTTCCATCACCCAAGATCCTGTTAGCACCAAGTCGGCGACACATACTGTCCTGAGTGGGCCAAGTATTCACACTATTTTGGCATTGCTGTGGGAATAGAAGCAACAATCGGAGGTACGACCATATCTCACTTGGTGGTGCATCACCTTTAAAAGCTGGTTTGGCCGTCATAATATTTTTGGGGCAGTTTGACGGGCTAACATCTTGGTGCGAAAGTGGCATAGGTGCGGAAGGTGTCGATGACACGGAGGTGCTGAATTCTTCCTGATGTGGCTTTTTAACATCATTATTTTCTTCAGATAGGTGCCAAGCGTGCTGCATTAACCTAGCAAACTCCGTGTCATTGCTAATGCAAGCACTGACATTCTGTACACATTTACAAGTTGAGTGAGAAGATATGCAGGAGAACTTCAATCCCCTCCAACAGACTTACATGATAATACATCACAAACGTATCAAACGTGATAGTGTTAGCGTTGGGAGTGATGCCGGCCCATTCTTGGAGAAACGCAGTTAGAGCTTCCAATCTACTCTGTTTTCCATCTCGTACTTGAGGAAGGAAGCCTACGTCATAGTGCTTAATCATCTCATCGATGCACACAGCTCCATTGCCGGTTGGATCCATTCGGTGAAAAGCTTTCGACACCAACTCGAGTCTGGTAGCGGCTAGCGGTGGCCCTCGGAGAGCGTCTAGTAGTTTCTTGGTGTCGATTAACCCTCGCTTGTCATGTCTAAAAGCCACTGCAATTTCGTTTAGCTCAGACGATGAGATTTTGACTCCCAGCTTGCGCATCGAAAGATTGAGTTGTGTACATGAAATGGCACTTGTCTTAAGATAACGAAGGACAGACACGACGGCATTGAGGCCTTGTAATGCTTCACCACTGCGGTTGCTAATCCTTTTGCGCAAACGAAAGATAACGTCTAGTTGGTGTCCTCCAGGTCCAGAATAAGTATTTTCCTGCTGATTATTTTTGCAGATACGATTTTTCACTGGATGAGCAGTCTTCGTAACAGCAATTCTGTCGTTGACTACAGCTTCAAGCTGATCTGGAGTAAATGTCGATACAACTTCTTGGGTTTTCTGAGTCTCGCCACGAGTGATAGCATGCTTCTGGCTAGGAATAGTAGTGTGTTTGTTGTTTCTTAAGCTTTGCTTTGCCTCAACGTCCTTACGGCGGCGTTGCTGGCCGTGAGGAGGCATCTGCTTAGCTATGGACGAAAGTGTTGGTGCGCGTAGTTTGTAACGGGAGCGTTCAACTGGAGATCCGCTTCTAATTGCTGTGTCCTTAACAGTGGCGACGGACGTGTCGACAGTGACACTTTCCTTTCCAGAATGAAATTCCAGCAGTGCAGTTGCTTCAACACTGCATTGAGGAAGTGATGCAACTGTGGATTGACCCCCAGTTGCTCCTGATCCCTCAACTTGGTTGTTGACCTCGCTATCACTACTGATTGCACCTTGAGCTTCCTCATTTCTAGCCTTCTGGAGATTAATTTCATTGCAGAATGATTCCGAGAAACAAAACTCCACGCTCTCGCCGTCGCAAATCCACTCACCAACTGGGAGTAAACTCAAACGCATCTTTTGACCCTCTTTGGCCCACGATACCACCCAAGCTAGAACGCTCGAGATAACTGACTTAACCAAATCCTTGCTGCAATTTTGTAGGTGTTCGGCAGCGAGTTCGTTCTCATTAATATCCAGCACACTTTCACTGTGTGCTAAAGAAGGCTGTACGCAATTGCCACGCTTACGAGATGCCAAGCAAAGTCGAGTCATATGAAGGAACACTGGATCCTGTACGAAAATCAACTCATTGTCCTGGTTAAGACCAACAGTGCCAAAGCCAGGAATGCGCACCGCTTTCAGTAGTGAAATATGCTTATGGAGGTGTTGTCCTAAAGCGGTCCAAATGTTACGAGGACTATTCGCACCAAGGCTAGCTCTGATAGTAGCTGTGGCTTTGTTCAGGATATCTGGCGTTGTAAGAACAGGCTCTGCATCAGCTTGATTTCCGTCCCACAACGAGGTTTTCTTGTGCTGGTGGGAGGCTTTCGATATTCTCATTGAGATGAACGGGACGGCAGACCGCTGAAGGCTTGGAATCGAGGAGTGAGGATGACTCCAACCACCAAAAACTGCAAGACGGGAACCGTCGTAGAGGTTTCATGACGGAGAAGCAGTGGTTTCTACACTTCACTCACCTGGGCCGCCAAAGCCTAACTCTTCGTAGCAGTAGCATCAGTAGCATTCTTTGTGTCCCACCAAGAAAGCTTAATCTACTTATTGGCCGTCACTAACAAAGAGACTGTCCGGTTGAATCGTGTGCATGTATTTACGGGCGTACCGGCCTTCCTGTATCCTCCGTTCACATCACGTTAGCCTACGAGCAGTAATCACCACCAGCAACTCCGAGATTAGTTAGCCACTGTAGCGGTCAGCAAGATGCGGAGGAGGAAGCTCAAGCATAATGGACGGATTGGCTGCAATGTACTCCTTGATCGTTGTTTTGCGGTCGCCAAGGTACGTCGTGGCAACGAAGTCGTCGTACACGTCCTGCATTTTGCACAGCAACAATCCTTAGCATGCTCCCTCTTATCCTCACTGCCATCCGCATCGCACCTGGCCCAGCTTCTTGACAGCAAGCAGACAGTGTCGGAGGTACACCCGACACGGCAGGATTCCACTCTGAGCGTCCCACCCCCAAATCGTATCCAAGCCGTACGCCTTGTACTTGGCATCAAACGTCTCCTTCCCACTGCATACCACAACAGCTTCATTAATCCCCACTCCCAAGCTCTGCAACCTCTGCAGCTCCTACCGTTTGGCAATGTACTCGTCGTCGCTCCACCTCGTGCACATCAGCGCCTGGCCCACCGTCAGCATCCCTCCCCTCTCGCATCTTGCCCCGCACTCACCTCTCCCCCGCGGCTTCCATCCAGCTCCTGGAACGTGGCCGAGATGATCTTAAACTCCTCCTCGCGCTCGTAGAAGTCCGGCAGCAGCTCCTCGGGGATGTCGAACACACTGACCAGGAACTTGCATCCAGGCGCCGGTTCCGTGGACAAGCTCGCCATCTCCTGCAGCCCCAACTCCCGTCACCTCTCGCTCTCAACCCTTTGCAATTGCAGCGGCGTCACCTTCGTCTGCAGACTGGCGATGCCCCGCTGGAAGAAGATGGAGGCCGGATGCGCGAACACGCGGCGGAAGGCCAGCACGCGCGCCAGGCGGAAGTTGCGCACATTCGCGCCGAACGTCGAGCGCGCCGAAGCCTCTGCAGCCGCCAGTCAGTCGCCACAGCGCTGCAGCCGCCTCCGCTGCCACGTACCGGAGAGCAGCGAGCCGAAGCCGACGATCGCCACCATCTTCGCGCAGATGGCTACAAAGTGACGCGGAATCAGACCAGGAGCTCCGTTACAGCGCGGGTAGGGGAATCTGAGTCCGCGGGTTTACTTGGGTTCAGTATCGAATGGAACAATCATTCCGAGCGACACGTCACGGCATTTGATGACTGGAGCGTCATGGGCCGCAAGACGCTCACGTTCGGCGCCCGCGCGGGGCGCACAGACGTCGCCTGGCGACGCGCCATACGTCGGGTGATAGCCGGCGTCGCGGCGCTTCTGGCGGTGTGCGTTTTGGCGGTGACGCCGCTCGCCGGAGCCGCGCAGCCGCAGTCGAAGCGATGCGCATTTCTCGAGAAAGCGGTGGCACAGGAATTCATCGCCCAGCTGCGCGATTACGACGCGTTGGAGACGCAGGAGCAGCTGGTGAGTGAGCGTATCAGCTCCGCCGCGGTCGGTTATGGGCTGGAAGTCGCTGGCAGGTCCCCGTTCGCCCGACAAGCGCCCACAGACTTCGTCGTGCTGCGCATGTTTTACTGTGGAGCTGGCAATGCTGCGAGGGATGTAGGAGGTGATACGTGTCATGGGTCGGAAGGATCGATGCAGGAATTTACGCGGAGCAATGCAACACGACGGATAAAAGCTGTGAGGGTGAACAAGAAGTACAGGAAGGTGAAATTGCTCGGACTAGACGAGCAGCGAGATAACGCGCACAAGTTGAAGACGGTGGCGAGCAAACGAGCGGTCAATGAGCCAGCAAGGGAACTGTTTGGATTACGGAAAGAGGAGGCGCTGCTGGTGGATGAACTTAGAGTGAGAGAGCTCTGGGACCGTGGGTTCAAAGGACAAGGAGTGAAGGTGGGAATTTTCGACACAGGGTTATCGTCATCGAAGCTGACGAATGTCAAGGAGAAGATCAATTGGACGCACGAACCGAAAAATACCGATTCAGTTGGCCATGGTACTTTTGTGGCGGGTGTGATTAGCGGAACGGATGCCAAATGCCCTGGTATTGCCCCCGAGGCGGAGCTGTTTGTCTTTCGAATGTTTACAGGAGAACAACTTTCGTTTACGTCATGGTATCTCGACGCGTTCAACTACGCACTATTCAAAGGGATTAACGTGCTAAATCTGAGTACAGGAGGGCCAGACTTCCAAGACCTGCCGTTTGTCGACAAAGTGCAAGAGCTGGCAGCGCACGGAATCATTCTGGTACGCGTGGTGTTGTCAAAACGCATTTTATTCTGCAAGTAGAAAAGCTAACTAGTCATTCCCGTTCGTTTCCCCGGTAGGTGTCTGCAGTAGGCAATGATGGTCCACACTATGGGTTGCTTTCCAATCCAGCAGATCAAGCTGAGGTCATTGGTGTCGGTGGCATCACGAAAGACAACAATATCGCTGAATTTTCATCACGTGGCATGACTACGTGGGAGCTTCCATTTGGCTCTGGCCGCGTGAAGCCTGATATTGTAACCCTTGCTGAAGATGTTCAGGGGTCAGACGCTTCAGGCGGATGCAAGGTTCTTTCCGGGACTAGTGCTTCCGCACCAATAGTATCAGCATCGATCGCCCTACTTGCATCCATGATTCCAGAGGAAGCACGATGGAGCTTGTTGAACCCAGCGTCCATGAAGCAAATTTTACTGGAAAGTGCCGACAAGCTAAAGGCGCTTTACGACTCGGAACACGTTGTTCGAAACCACATTTTTGAGCAAGGCAACGGCGTCCTAAACATCTCAAAGGCCAGCAAGCTAATGGAAAGCTTATGGATTCGGCATCAAACAGCTCAAAATGCTACACGAAGCGGACAAGACCATGTACCAAACGTACTAAAACCTAGCTCCTTCCCCGATAGAATTGACATGTCAGACTGTCCTCGTATGTGGCCGTACTGCTCACAGCCTCTTTTCCATACGGCGTTACCGCTAATGGTTAACCTGACTATTATGAACCCTGCATCTGTTGCGGGTACGATCAAGAAGCCTCCACAATGGATTAGTGGAACGAATGGTGAACATTTGACGATTTCAACATCATCACCTTCTGCGATTTGGCCGTACTTTGGCTCCATTGGAGTTTTCATTGAGGTCAAACAAGAAGCTGCATCGTTCGAAGGCATCGCCAACGGAGCTCTTAGGCTGGAAGTTGATAATGACAAGCAAGTTGACGAGCTCATAATTCCACTAACGATTAAGATTATTCCGACACCGCCAGCATCCAAGCGAATTCTGTGGGATCAGTTCCACAACATTCCTTATCCATCTGCCTTTGTGCCGCGAGACAACCTTGAAAACCAGCATGACTTAATGGACGTGTCGGGTGATCATCCACACACAAATTTTCATCAGATGTGGAACTTCCTCACCAGTGAAGGATTCTTCTTGGATATTTTGCCGTTTGAGTACTCTTGTTTGGATCTCGGCAAATATGGTGTTGTGATGGTCGTCGATCCAGAGGAAGAGTTTTTTCGGGATGAAGTCGTGGCACTACAAGCTGCAATCAAATACTCGAATGTGTCATTGATTGTATTTGCCGATTGGTACGACAACCGCATGCTGGACTCGCTTGAGTTATTTGACACAAGCACTCTGAGCAAGTGGCACGCCATCACTGGTGGGGCAAATATCCCAGCCATCAACGAGTTACTCCACGACTTTCACATCGCGTTTGGGGACGGTGTTGTATACAGCTCAAGCATATCGCTTCTGAATTCAGGTAACGACTCATCGTTTCCGTATTGGTCTGGATCGTACCTCACCAAATTTCCTGTTGGGGGATACCTTGGCTACATTGACGCTGACGACCAGAGTGCAAGAACCTTGAATGGATCTGAGCAAACTCTAGCAGATGTCCCCGTGTTGGGCCTCTACGAAGTACCCTCGTACTATGGCGGTCGCATTGCAGTCTTTGGCGACAGTTCGTGTATCGACTCAAGTGTGCACCCTAAAGCTAAGTTTCGAAATTGTTTTGGAATGCTGCGTACAATCTTACGCTTCACCAACGACGCAGAGCTGCCATCATCCATAGCTCCTCAAGACGACTCCGCGAGCACAGGACTGCAGCGTCTGGAGCTGGAGTTCAGTGCCGACAAGGCGCTTTTGCACCCTCTGGTCGATCTCCAGGACGAGAACATTTGGCAGCTGCGTGCCCGTCATACGGAGTTCGCCAAACATTCCAAGGTGCTCCAAGCGAGTGAAGGCAGAGCCGTCCACCGTAGTTTCTGCAAGTTCTACACCAAGGAGCAGTGCGTCGACGGCCGGCAAAACCAGCGCGTCACCACCCAGACGCTCACTTGATTCTCACACGTCGCAGAGTCACTCAACTGAAGCGCACTCGGAGTGACTAGAGCATTAGCGACTGGAAGCAAGAGGACCATGAGCTCCGCTGCCGAGCTGTACATGGTGCTGTCCAACAAGAGCGGGCGCCAGAACCTCGGCACATATCTGCGCACCGCTTCGGCTTTCGGGACGACCCAAGTTTTGGTCGGTGAGTGCGACGCAACGTCGAGTCGAGGCTTTTGAACTTTGACGCCAGAATTTATCGGAGACTAACGGTGCTATGGCATTTGGGCGACTTGTTGCGGCGAGCAGTGGGGTCCGAGCGCTTTGGTACTCATGGAGCTCACCGCGCGCAGAAGTACGTGGACGTTGTGCACGTCTATGACTTCGCTGAGGCTCGCGAGTACCTGAAAGCCAAGGGCTGCACCATCTTCGGGCTGAGCAAGCAGCCTGCATCGTTTGGTACGTGAATCTTGCATCATGAACTTGCCCGGAGGTTTCCCAAAGCTCTATGCAAAAATCTTTACTTACCGGGTTGATATCGTACGTCTGATGTATCAGCGGCCCACGCCACCCCGTACGAAGGAACCAGCGCATTTGTCATCGACAACGAGGTAGGTTCAGCGGCGTCATATTGGCGTCATATTGGCGTATCTAGCTAGAAATTTGTACTTATTCTGTTGCTGTGGGTTGCTATGGGTTAGTTCCCTGGGCTTTCGGAGGAACAGCGTGAGATCTGTGACCACTTTGTATACGTCCCGTTCCACGGCGAACAAACGGAGGCCTCCAGCGCGTTATCGCTAGACACTACCGTCGTAACTGCCATCACGCTGCACCACTTCACAGCCTTTGCGAAGTTTCCCGTGCGTGCGATTGAGGCCACGAGCACGCAGGGTAAATTTGTGCTGGACGCGTACCCGACGTTCGATCCGGCGCACAACGAGCGCGGTGAGCAGAAAGCAGCAATGCGTGAAGCCAAGCGGGCCAATGCTGACGACGGACTGTCGGAGGGCGACGGACTTGGTAGCATGTTTGAGTGAAGTACATTCTTGTGATGAATACGATCGATACTCAAGAGAAACAAAAATGCACGCTGCTCATATTAACTTATCGGTCCGGGCAGCAAGGCCTCCAGAAGATAGAGAAGAGGGGCCGAGACAAAAACGCCCTGACAAGTATTCAGGCTCGCCGCCACTCCCATTGGTGCGCGCTCTTCTCCCTTGTCGTGTTTACAATTGTACTCTTCGTCGAGCTTTGCCGCCTGTGCGGTGGTAATGTTGTCTGCGTCCATGCGCAGTCTGTCTGTGTGTCTGTCAGTGATCCGTCTATATGGACGTGTTGAAGCCCATAAGATGCATGTCGAACGCATGCTGCGACGCCTGCTTCCTCTTGCGCTCCAGTAGCACAGCCTCACACAAACGGCAAGTTTTGGTCTTGCCATCCGGGTCGTCGTCGGCGCGGACAAACGGAATCGCACTGACAGCTGCCGACGGCTTTAAGCACTGCGAGCAGAAAAGCATGCCGCAGTGGTAGCAGTTGCACTGGTGGGCACGCATCTGCATGCCCAGTACCCTTTTCATCATGTTGCCGAACGCCTTCTTGGGGTTAAGTAGCGTCGGGGACTTGCATCGCATGCAAGTGCTGCGTTGCGTCATCGGCAGGTACGCCGGCGCCTTGCTAATGCTGCGAACCATGAACTGCTTTACCCGGTTGGGCGCCACTTCATAGCACATGAGGCCGTCCGTGTTCAGCGCCAACATCGAGGCGCCAAAGGCTACGAGCACGCCTGAGATCACGGGCAGGTCGCGCCGCGCCGCCAAGTGCAGCACAGCAACCCCCTCGGCTTCCGTATTGGGGTCAGCACCGGCCCCCAGCAGTTTCACAATCAGCGTCGGGTTGTCGATCTTAAGCGTAAGCATGTGGACGGCCAGCGGCGTGAGGCCGCGCTTGTTGTGCGCGTTGACGTTGGCGCCGGCCTCCAGCAGGCGCTCGGTGACGGCGAGGCAGGCTGGCTGGCGCCAGTTGCCCGCGGCGAAGTGCAGCGCCGTGTTGCCGTTGAAGTCTGGCGCGTCCAGCAGCTCGTCGATGCTCTCGTGCTCCAGCAGCGCGTCCAGCACCTGCACGTCGCCCTTGCGCACGGCGATGTGCAGCGGCGTCTGGCCGTGGTTGGGCTCGCGCAGCGCCAGCAGCACGGACGAGATGGCGGAGCCCGTGCTGGTGATGCTGCTGGAGCGCGAGAAGCTGGCGTTGGACGACGCGATGGACGTCTCCAGCGCCGAGTCGCGCACGTTGTAGCCGCGCTTGTTCAGCAGCCCCAGCATGCTCTTGAGGAACAGCTCGTCGGCGCTGGCCTTGGCGCGCAGCGGCGTGAGCGGCGGGCGGCCGGCGCCGCTGCCGTGGCTGTGGTTGTTGTCCTCGTCGTCCGAGCTGGCGGCGGTGCCCTCGGGGGACTCGGCCGCCTTGGGCGCCGTGAGCGGCGGCGCCACGTCCCGCAGGAAGCGCGAGTCGCGCAGCTCCGCCATGTCCAGGAGCTTCTCGGCGTTTCTCGCGTCCGCGCCGGCCTCAATGCTAAAGTGGAGTCGCGCGCACCCACTCCAGGTGGCGGGACCTATCCTGAGAAATGTATGGCGCGCAGACGGGCCGCGCCGCTTTTTTCGCCAATGAAGCTCGCTCCCACTGTCTGGCGGCACCGCCTGGTGTGCGGCACACCGGCTGCGCGCGCGTTTGCGCGAATCGCAGCGCGGCGGGAGACCGGTCGGTGGCGCGCGCACAGCCCCGCCACCGACGCCTGATTCGAGAGGGGAAAGGTCTACCGCGTCAACGACTTGGACAAAGTATTCGGCGCAGGAGAACCTGGATTTGGCAGGCGAAGGCTCACATGGAAGGCACGCGCAATGCAGGAGTGCAGCACGTTGCCCCGGTCGGCTCGAACCTGTTGCCGGCCACGTCACTAACTTCAGAAACGCCCCGCCGGATACTTGGAGCCTGTCGTCAAACAGAAAAAGATCGTTTCGCGCGCAACCACCGCCAGACCCAACACATGCACGAACGAGCCCGATGTCGGCACCACGAGCGGCAGCATCGCAACTGATGGCTGCTGGCCGAGAGCAGACGAGCGCGGACTGGCGCCCTCCGACTTCTTTCTGCTTGGCACGCGAGGCAAATCCGCCGCACGTCGGCTTTGACTCACCAGCTGTGCCGCGCCGCAGAAAACGGCCCTCAGCGCAGCGAGAACACGGCCAACTCGAAGCGGGGCCGTCGGCTATCCCATCAGTCGGGCTGGTCTTCGGCGAGAGGCAACACGCCGCTGCTGTGAGTCACGAGCCTGACCGCCGCCAACGGCTCATTTCGGGAAGCGAAGCTGGAGCCGCTTCTTGACCTCGTAGCGACAGGCTTGCCTTGCCTGACTTAATCAGTGAACTCGCGTGCCGAAGCCGGCAACCACCGGAAGGCTGGCCAACACGGTCTCGACAGCTCGAGCTTGTAACGAACGGAGCCGCGTCTTGACTCGCATTCGCGTTGGCAGGACAGGCAGGTATTGGTCTCGGTTAAGCATTAAAAAAGGAACCAGCACGCGAGCAACGACCGAGTTCGTACTCGAATACCGTACACCTTTTAGTTGGCTCTTTCGCCTCTAACCGACAATACAGTGGACGACTGGAGCAACGTCTTACTACGCTGCGACTAGCCTGTAGGCACTATAGAAAGCTCCATGCACACTGGCACGAGGCATTCAGAAGCTATCAGCAGCATTGCTTGGGCTATGTAGGCCCGTAAAAAATGAACTGGACTGGCACCTTGCTAGTCGACAGCGAGATCATGCATCTGCATAACAATGAGCGAGACACCGCACCTAGCTGCCCATTGAGGAGGCATTGCGTCTGAAGTAAGCCCGATATTACAATGAACGATCTTCTCGAAATGATCAAGCCAAGGCAAGAACTCCGTCACAGAGTCCGTAGTCATGCTCAAAAACAACAAATCCAGTCCTTGCGATCCACCGCATCACCAAAGCACTTCAACGCGACAGACCTTATTTTGGCGAATTTCTCTGAGCTCTCTGCCATGACGACTTAAATGGAGACTATTCAGCTAACATTACCTCTATCAGGGTATCCTTGTGTTACATATTGTCAATATAGGAGGCCTGACGTCCCTTCGCGGGACCAAAAGCGGAGGCCTATTGCGTTTGTGCATACCAACCGTTGACTGCCCATCGAGCGTCCGGCATTCAGCAACAGGCGCTCAAGTGAACACGTCGACATGATCGGAGCCTTGCGAGTGGCGTCTCTGCTGGCGTTCGTCGCGCTGGCGACGCCCGCACACGCGGGGGACAGTGACCGATGCACCGCCATCATCGTTGGAGCGAAGGTGCGGCCTCTAGCTAGTTCGAAGATGAGATTATCATGAAGTTGCGAGAGCACAAGACTCACGACAACTGCTCGCTGCTCTGCAGGCCTCCACCACTGGCACCCCCATGACGACGCACACGAATGACTGCTCGTCCTGCGACTTCCGCATCGCCAAGGTGCCGGCGCAGACGCACGAGGAGGGAGCGCAGCACGATGTCGTGCTGGCTGCCTTTGACTACCCCCGATACGGTGAGCCTTGTACCTAGCAACATCGTCCGAGGATAGCTACTGTAGTAGGGTGCAACGCATTGCTGACCATGCGCCGTTGTGCTGTTCGACTAATAGTGGGTGGGGCTCGTGGCAAGGAGTACCTTCCCGAGAACCTCGACACGCGTTTTTACAACTGGACCGCGACGCCCGCTATCGGCAGCATCCCGGAGGTGCCGCAGACCTTCGCCTACATCGAAGGCGCCTATGGCATCATTAACGAGCACCAGGTGGCTATTGGAGAGAGCACTTGCCCGGCGCGATTCTGGACCAAGCCCGTGACCCAAGGAGGCGAAGCGCTCTTTGATGTGGGAGAGCTGTCTCGCATTGCCCTCCAGCGTGCTTCAACGGCGCGTGAGGCTGTCCAGCTGATGGGAGACCTCGCTGTCCAGTACGGATACTACGGCGCTGTGTGGGAAGGCGAGGACGTGTACGATGAAGCCGGAGAGGCTCTCACCGTGACCGATACGAAGGAGGCATGGATTTTTCACATCTTGCCGGATGACACGGGCAAGTCTGCCATTTGGGCTGCACAGCAAGTTCCCGATGACCAGATCAGCGGCGTCGCGAACCAGTTCGTCATCCGCGAGATGGACTTGAACCGCCCGTCAGATTTCCTAGCTTCTCCCAACATTCACGATGTGGCCATCCGCAACAACATTTGGAAGCCTGAGGATGGTCCGTTTGACTTCACCAAAGCGTACGCCCAGCCACGCAAAGACACTCATCAGTATTACTCGACTCGTCGCATCTGGAGATTGTTCACACTGGCCAACCCGGAGCTGAAGCTGTCCCCGGAAACCGACGTGCTAGCCAGCGACTACCCGTTTGCTGTCAAACCTGCATCCCCTCTTTCTCCTCGTGATATCATGCGCTTCCAGCGTGACCACTACGAAGGAACGCCGTTTGACATGACGAAGGGACCCAAGAGCGGCCCATACGGCAACCCCGACAGATACGACCCGGCTCCAAACGGTGACCTCACTCAAGCCGATATCGATCGCGGTCACTTTGAGCGTGCCATCTCGATCTTCCGGGCTAGCTACTCATTCGTATCCATCCTGGACCCGTACAACCCAGACAATGCGTTCCTCTGGTTCGGCCAGTACGCGCCTCATGCGACAACGTACACGCCCGTGTTTGTGCAGGCTAGCGACGTCCCAAAGCAATTTTCACGCGGATCGCTCTACGCGTTTGACCGGGAGTCGTCTTTCTGGATCCACGCTCTTGTCGGAAACTGGGCTTCGCGCTTCTACTCGTACGCACGCCCATTTGTTGCGCGCGTTCAAGACGAAGTGGAAAGCCACGCCGACGGCATGCTTCGCAGCGTGCTGATTGAAGCCGCGCAGCACAAACGGACTGGTGGCGTGCCGGCATTGATCGACTTCCTGACTCAGCAGAGCGAGACGTTTGCCCAGCGCGCGCACAGTGCGTCTGCTGACTTGTTCGACTACCTTGTCACGGCATTCCACGACGGCTACCAGGTCTCCAACTTCTACGCGAAGATGCTCACGGTCCAATCCATCTTCTACCCGAAGTGGTGGCTGCAGGAGGTTGGCTTCTTCGCCGGAGCCGACGAGAGCAGCGACGCCGAGCCAGCTTCAGTTGCGTCCGCTTCGGCCGCGCCAGCATCATCCAGCAGCGGCATGGTGGCGACCGCCAAGGCTGAAATCGTTGAGGTGGCGCACAAGGGCTCCGTGTCGTACTTCACCACCACGGTGCTGGTCATCCTCTCGGGCCTTGCCGGTCTCTTCCTCGGCCGCAAGTTCCACGGTCCGCTCACCAACAAGAAGCAAGGCTACCGGCCGCTGCAGTAGGGATGTAGCCATGTTTCCTTCACCGAAAGAATGATTGCTCTGACGCACGAATCGTACCAGTTCTCTGGTACATTCTCGAATGGTTCGATTTCGAGTAGCCGCATGGCTCAGTCTCGAATTTGCAACGGCGAGCGCAATGGTGAGCGTAACCCTTCACGTGTACGACCTGAGCCACGGCATGGCGCGGCAGCTGTCGCCCGCCATCCTGGGCAAGACCATCGACGGCGTGTGGCACACGGGCGTGCTGGTCTTCGGCAGGGAGTATTTCTTCGGCGGCGGCGGCATCCAGGCCATGGCGCCCGAGCTGGTGGTGCAGCGCTACGGCATGCAGCCGGTGCGCACGGTGCCGCTGGGCGAGACGCAGCTGTCGCAGCAGGAGCTGGAGCAGTTCCTGCGGGACAACAGCTCGCGCTTCACGGACGCCACCTACGACCTGCTGCGCCACAACTGCAACAACTTCTCGGACGAAGTGTCCAGGTTTTTGACCGGGTCAGGCATCCCGCAGTACATCCTCGACCTCCCTAATGAGGCATTGAACTCACCCTTCGGGTATGTTACAATGCGGTGTTGTTAGAGGCTTGATCTGTAGCTGACGTGCTGTGTCGTGGTGACAGAGCGATGTTGAGGCCGATGCTGGAGAACATGAACAACCAGATGCATGCCGCGCCGGGAGACCAGCTCTTCTCGATCCCGTTCAATGATCCGTCGCGTGCGAACGCTCGTGTACCTGCAGCAGCTACACCTGCTACGACGACTTCTGCTGCGAGCTCGTCGGTGGATCTGGCATCGCGTCGTTTCAAAGTTTCTGGAGCGCCAGCGCTTTACTTGGATAAGATGATGCAACGCATCAAGTCACTCAACACACAGGGATTGCTTTCTGATGATGAAGTCGCTGCGCTTGAAGCGCTGTTGGCTCATGTCGCGGCAGACAACGAAGCAGTTGACTCGGCGAAGAGCTTGAAGTGGTGGAACATTGTCAGCAAATTGTTGGGTCAAGGCCACGACTCGTCATTCTTCTTCCCGGCGCTGGGCTTGTCCCGCGTGTTGTTGCTGCAGAAGGCTAGCGTGTCAGACGCTGTAGCAGAAAAGAAGGCGTGCTTCGAGGCTGTAGTGCACGTTACGGAGATCGAGCCTTCGCCGCTCACTTCTGCACAGAAAACGCTACTCCTCGCTGTTCTTCTGAACGCCTTCGCCAACCCGGGATTCAGCGACATGGCTCTCTCGGGCTCAGCGCGTTTCCTGCCTTTCGTGTTCGCCGTGATTGCTGACCCATCCACTAGCCAGGAAGCTCGTGTGCTGAGTGCACACATCATCAGCAATTGCTGCCTCGCGCTCAAAATCGGAGAGGAAGTCGTGGTTACAACCATCGTCTGCGGTGCCGTCGAGACACTCGACCGAATCTCAAGGCTGGAGCCCACGGCTCGATCCTCTCCTGTGCAGCAGCAAACGATCGAGGGTATCATTGTCGGACTCGGTCGCTTGCTGCACAACTTCGAAGCAGCGCGCAGCTTGTCCGTCGAGCTGGGTCTAGCGGAAGTTATTCGTCGCCTGAACGTGACTCCCGGCCTTAATGCCATCCAGCCGCTTCTCTTGGAAGTTGTCGCATTGATTTAGGGTAGATGATAATTGATAATACACGTGCATTTGAAAACATGAACTCCCTCGTTGCAGCAAACGCACACAAAGTGAAGGTCTCACACGATGACTAATCTATCCAGTCTACGAAAGTAAAAAGTAGAAAGGCAGCATTCGAATGTGTATGTGTCACTAAGCCTATCGTTGTAAATTACATTTAACTAGATCCTAATCATTGCGTCACTTTCGTATCAACCAGGAAGAGCTCAAGTCCGTCGCCGCCATGCAGCTCGTGAAGCAGGTCAAGTCCTTCGGGGGCGTCATCAAGCAGTTCTCGCACGAGAGCGCCACCACCAAGTGCACCATGAAGTTCAGCATCTTCCTGCCGCCCAACGCCAGCGACAGCCACAAGGTGCCCGTGCTCTTCTACCTGGCGGGGCTCACGTGCAACGACGAGCTGCTGTTCGTCAAGGCGCCCGAGGCGCAGAAGGTGGCGGCCAGTCGCGGCATCGCCATCGTCACCACGGACACCAGTCCGCGCAGCGTGAGCATCCCCGGGGACGAGGACAACTGGGACTTCGGCACGGGCGCCGGCTTCTACGTGGACGCCACGGAGCCCAAGTGGGACGAGCACTACCGCATGTACTCGTACGTGACCAAGGAGCTGCCGGCACTCATCACCGCCAACTTCCCCGTGCTCGAGGACAAGCACTCCATCATGGGACACTCCATGGGCGGCCACGGCGCGCTGGTGCTCGGCATTCGCAACCCGGTACCGGACTTCTGTTGTTGGAAACAGGGAACAGTGGGTGGTTTGTACTGATTTGATGCTGTTCGTAGACCCAGTACAAGTCGATTTCGGCGTTTGCACCGATCTCGCACCCGAGCCAGTGCCCGTGGGGAATCAAGGCTTTTACAGGCTACTTAGGTGTGGACCAGGAGACCTGGAAGGTGAGCTTGATTGAGAAACGAGCTGAACCTACGAGCATGTACTGACAGTGCTGGTAATGTTAAACTTGCAGCAATATGATGCGACGCAGCTGATCCTTAGCCAGGGCCCTATTACGCAGCCGATCTTGATTGACCAAGGTCGCGAAGACAACTTCTTGCACGACAAGCAGTTACTGCCTGAGGCTTTTGAAGCGGCGTGCAATTCGGTCGGCCAGAAGGTCACGCTTCGTATGCAGGTAAGCACATGACATTTACTCGCGTAACTGGCTTGCTCTTGCTAAAAAAAATGCATACCTTGATTTCACAGGACGGATACGATCACAGCTACTACTTCATTGCGTCTTTCGTCGAGGACCACGTCAACTATCACGCTGACGCGCTGCTTCAGTAAGAAATCCGACAACATTGCCTTGATGGCAAGATAATTCAAATTGAAATACGAAGCTTCATTCTTGCTAGCTACCGTTTTGAATTGTACTTACTACTTCTACTACCACGTTGTTGAATAATGCTTTGGTCGTCTTCTCAAGGTTTTAGGGGCTCTTGTTGAAGAGAGCCAAGACCGTTGAAGTTGTTGGCTGGCGACGACATCGTAATGTCGGGCGAGGATGATGAGATCGGTAAGCACGGCGCTGAGCAGTATGGGCCAGTGAAAGAGAACTCAAGTGGCTCTTGGTTTTGACTTGACGCCGAGACTCCGAGAAATGGTGCGATGTGAGTCGGTGGCGCAGGAAGGTTGCCTTTTCGCCGAATTCGGCAGGATTGGTCGAAGGTCACATCACCAAAGACGTAGCGGTATTCACAAAACTCAGGGAACTCGCAATGAGCGTGGCGATAATTCCAGTAGCAGTCGCCATCGATAACCGGTGGACGAGATGACTGCGGCATCATTTGGACAGTGTATAACAATGATTAGAAAAGTCACGCCCCATACGGCCTAGAAGCAAATGCCCACCTTGTCCGAGTTAGTCTTGCCGTTGAAAATGTGACGCAGCTCAGCCCGAAGCTCGCGCAAAAAAGCTGGGTTCGATAGAATATCGCGGTGGCCTACACCATCGATTTCCCACACTCCAGTCTACAAAACTAATCTGTATGAGTACAACTTTTGCACAAGTCAGGCACGTAACTAAGCACGCACCGAATGAGTAGCCCCATTGACCTCTTTTGAGCTCTCGAAAAACGTGATCCTGTCGCGGTTCAGCGGTCCAAAGAGTCCAGCAAAGAAGCCTGCGCTGCTGTAAGAGGACGATTCGGTGTCTGCCTCACAAATTGGTTGGTTGCCGTTTAATAGCGAGTACTCAGCGTGATGGCTGCTCGCATGTCGTACGGCGCGTACGCGCGTAATGTTTTCAGCAGAAAAATAAACGGACTGCGGGGTCTGAGTAACCCGCACAGACCCTCCTTCAGCGCCTAGCCATGTGTGCGCCCAGGAGAGCGAGTGGTAAGGCACAGTGCCATCGCCAGTTTTGCTGCACGTTGGCTCCTGTCCTTCTTCATTCATGAACTGTACCTGGAACCAATGCCCAGGCGTGTCTGCATTCTCGTATTCGTAGAAATTTTTGGTCTACATACCAATACCAATAGTTCAAGCAGCAACAATTAGTGGCACGTTCGATGGAAAATTATGATAACCACAGAAACGTACCGGAACGTTGACGCCATAGACGCTGTAAACCGAAGCGATGGGTGGACGCTCCCAGGGCTTGAAGAAATCTAGGACGTGGTCGTCAACGTAAAACTTTTGCCGCATCATTTCTAGCTTGGCGAAGATGGGGTCGTACGCGGACATATCACGGAAAAGCTGTCCTGATGCAATGTCAGCACTCGTGTAATTGCGATGCAACACCTCATCGTCTCCAGGAATAAGGCCCTGCTGTGACCGTACTGTGATGAGCACTTCGTCATCCTTAGCCGAATTCAAGCCTGAGGGGATTGGCATAAAGCTCAAGATGGAGCCTGCACAAGTCCGACGAGAAATTAGAATCCAATCCACAACGTGCAAAGAATACAATAGGAGTCT
This sequence comes from Phytophthora taxon juncus, assembly GCA_033558005.1. NCBI lineage: Eukaryota > Oomycota > Peronosporomycetes > Peronosporales > Peronosporaceae > Phytophthora > Phytophthora taxon juncus. The sequence goes on from JAUCEE010000002.1 coordinate 1,367,882, forward strand.
TACCGAATGACACGACGAGTTTGCGCATCTCGCTCTGAGTTACCGGCAGGCCTTCTGTAAGGCCTGAAGAAATCAACTCGAGTGATTCTGCACTTCCAAGTAACGGCGAGCCAACAGCGAAGTAGGCCGAAATATGGCGATCGATCCACTTCTGCCAGTTGTTCCGACCAACCTCTTCCTTCATCCATTCGAGAAAGTAGCGAAACACGCCGTTGCCCATGGAGTGTGCGATCACGACAAGTCCACCCACACCTCCGTCCAGCTCCACCGTGTACTCGATCTTCTTCTTGAGCGAGTAAAAGTACTTGTCGCGCTCCTGCAGCTTGCTCGGCGGCAGTCTCCAGTCGTACGTGGCGACAATGAGTTGATCCGGGTCGAGCTCGAAGTGCTCCACCAGATCATGAATGATATTACGCCAGACCGTGGACAGCGGGCCCGTGACGATGCCCGGGTCGAGCTCCGAGACAGCTTCAAGTCCTTGAGTAGCTCTGCAACAAACAGCAAAACGGCGCTCGCTCGTCAACAACTTGGTAGTCGCCCGCACTGACCACAGTGCCCCTCTCTGCCCCGCCACGCACTTACCGCAGCTTGCACTCGAGCTCCTCCTGCGTGGTGATGTCGAGCTTCATGCAGCGGATCCAGCAGTCGCCTTGCGCCAGCACTCGCGCCACGTCGATCCACAGCCGGTCGCCGAAGTTGATGTCCCGGTACAAATTCTTGCGGAAGCCGCTCTCGCAGCGGTGGTGGCTCCAGGCCTGCAGCTGCGACGACGCAAAGCCCGGCATGAGCAGCACGGGCCGCGTCCGCATGACGCCGTCCTTGGCCGCGGCCGTCGCGGCCAGCAGCAACAGCAGCAGCAATAGCAGCATGGACTTGCGGCGTGGCGCTCCGGAGCAATTGTGACGCAGGCCAATCGTCGCTGCAGGCCGCAGCCGCCCGGTGGACCAGGTTCCGCTCGACTGATTCGCGTCGCAGTTGCCACGCTTGAAGGCGTGGCGGTCGCCCGGCGTTAGTGACGCGACACGGGCGGTTTGTATGCGCGGTCTCCGCTAGACATGGATGCATGCCACTATTGCCAGGTGTAAGAAGGCGCAGCCAGCGTCGAGCAGTTTCAGTGCAACGAGGTCAAGTCAGTGACGTCGGTCCTTTTTCCGCGGTGACGACGGCTGCGAATAGTTCATTGACGGTGTCTGCAATTGCGGCATGGCGGTTGCGTTCTACTGGGAGTGCGAGGACTTCCGGCTGGCGGTGGCGCCGTGGCGTAGCGATCCGCAGCGCCAGCAAGTGGCCAAGACTCGCGTGAGCGTGGCAGAGCAACGGACGCCGGGCTTCGCGCTGCGGTTCGACCTGGAGCTGCTCGAGAATGGGGAAGAGAAAGCGGATCCCGTGCGGTTGATGCGGCTCGTGAACCAGCGGCAGATGCTGCGCGCCTTCGAGTTCGCGTTCGTGGGCGACGAGGCGGCGAAGCGCCGCCCGCCCGGCGGAGAACCGGACGAACTATTGGACCAGAGAGTGAAGAAGTGGCTGGCGGGCGGCGGCCAGGTGCCGCCGCCGCCCAAAGAGGAGCTGGCCCAGTGGCTGCTGGCGTGGATGATCGTGGCGCCAGCAGCCGACAGTGGCGGTGACAAACAGCCAGTCGACCGGATCGTGCTCATGTGCGGCGAGACAGGCGCGGAGTGCTGTGTCGAGGAGGACTGGGGCGAGGCGCAGGACTACGGCGAGCCGGCGAGCGCAGACGATATACGCAACGGAGAGAATGATGACCACCATGATGATGACAGTGCCGAAGAAACGGAGGATGATGACGATCTGCCGCCGCCGTATCAATCTGCTGAGTCAACTCCATCCATCCCAGGCTCTGCAAGCGAGGATGAACATGGCTCCGACATTCTTGAGAATGAGAGGCAACAAGTTCAATCTTCGGATATCGTTCAACCAAGTACATTAGAACCAGCTACGAATTCAAAGGATCACGCATCTAGAAAAATGCTGCCGGTAACAAAAAGAGAGCTGCTGAGAAGAAAAAGCAGCCTTGCAAGCACTTTAGCATCATCAAACTCTACACAGAGCGAGAAACCTTTCCTTAAAGCGACTATTGTGCAATTAAACCCACGACTGGACTCGTTGGATGCAATACTTCAACCTGAAGAACCGTCCAGTGAGTGGAATGAAGAACGACGATATTTTCAGCGAGAGCTTCGTGCTTCGCGGCGCGATGTACAAACCACTAGACTTCGGCGTGACAAAGTCGAGCAACTAGCGCAACTACGACACACACAACTACTAAAAAATTTCGCGAAAAAACTGCGGCTGAACGAGCAAAAGCGGCGGGATGCTCAAGCTGTTCGCCAATTGATCGCGGATACGTTAGAATACCGAGATGAGTTATGTGTAATGGAGTCTCAAGTGAAGCAAGCATCCATCTCTGCTCATCGAAATCAAGAACGGGTAAAGCGCCAGACTCGCGTCGTGTTGGGTAACACAGAGAGGGCATTGCGTGGTGCTGTCAAAATTGGCCCCGGGCCGCTTTCGTCAAATGAAATTCAGATACTAAATGGCAAAAATCGTGATGAAATTGCTGTGTACGATCTTCATGGACGTCGGCACAATTTGGAGAAAGCAGAAGAGGTTTGGACACAAAGCGCATTGGAGAGTGCCTCGCGTAAAGTATATCGTCTCCTTTTGCATTCCAAAGACGGCGTGGCGCTTTTTCGTAGGTATGATATAGACCGTAGTGGCACCCTTAGTCATAACGAATTTCAGCGTATGCTACGTGAAAATGGCGTCGGGGAGTTAACAGAAGAACAAAGTGCAGCATTTTTCAGGCGCTTCGACACCAACAAAAGTGGAGACGTCGATTACGTTGAGCTGCTGTGGGGATTTTTTGATTGGGAAGCATTCCTAAAACGATGGAGCGAAAGAAAGAGTGCAAAAGCTACCCCACAAAGCGAGGTAAAAGAGTTCTTTGAAAAGCATGACCACGCTCAGCGAGGCATGTTAGCACTCAAAGAGTTTCAACTGGTCATGGATTATCTAGGTGTCACCCTTAGTGACGTCGACGCGAATTTACTTGCTGTTAAGTTTGGCACCGAGAATGGATATATCGACTACTATAATTTTTTGAACTGCGTTAATGCGAGCGAAGCTGTAGCTACGACGTTTGCGCGTGTCCAATCCTCAGCGCAATCAGCCTTGCATTCCGATAACGCTCCGCCTGGCATGGAGCGCGTTTGGAAAGAGCTGAAAATGCTTGCAGCAACGCAAGCAAGGCTGCACCACCTTCTTCAAAAGTGATCCAGAATTTGACACTGCCTGCGAAGACCGTCAGGCAACTCAGAGAATTTTGTACCAGGGTACTCGATGGGAACCTTGGATTCACTTCAAGCAGCTCATCAAACGATTGGTAGAGGCCACCGTGGTGGCTCCGCCCCACGCTTTCTGCCGCAGATCCCGACCTTAAACCTCACACAATGCTGCCCGCTCGCCCCAGGAAGCTGCAATCGCGCACTTCTGAAAGCTGCTCTATTCTGTGATAAGTCTATCTACGTGCGACTAACATAGCGGCGTGAGAGTTTCCAGTGGCCACCTTGGTTGATAGCGTGCGGGTTCTGGATCGCTACGCATGCCCTTGGCGTATCGCTCAAGTCCAGCCCAAGCAACCATGACTCCATTGTCTGTGCAGTATTTGGCCGGCGGAAATACTGCCTCAAGTCCCTCCTCTGCTACAGCTGTCTGCATGCGGCCACGGAGATACTGATTGGATGCAACACCACCGCAAACAACCTACAGCACAATGATAACAACGATGGTTGATCGTGAATAGCGAACCAGACTAGAGCACAGCATCAGACGTACGAGGCTAGATATGTCGTCTCCCATTCTGTCTTTGCCCCATTGACAGGCTCGCCGTGTTCGAGTAATCAGCTGGTCTACAGCCTTCCGCTGGAGAATCCACGCACAGAACCGAGCATTTCGTATCAGGTTTCCATCAAGCAAATCGTCAAACATGTTCACACCAACCTGAAAAGAAGCGCACAAATCCTCTTTTGTTTTATCATCTAATTCACCGAGCTGTTGACACGCAACATTAGTGACTGATATGGGGATATACAACCAGCAGGGTACTTTTACCTTCTTAACCTCTCGCAGCATAGCAGTCTTGATTCCTGAGTACGAGAAGTCACAGTCCTATGCAAGTCAACATGTCAGCCTTCATGGACTACTAAACGCATATTGTAATACTGTCACTTACCTTTCGATGCTTCATAGGCTCCGGAAATGGAAACGCACGGTCGTTGCCGCGCGCAGCCATGTCTTCGATTAGCTTGCCACCATGTGCACCCTTGCCACCAGAAGCAGTGATATCTAGCATCCGAGCTACCTTATCATAGGCCTCTCCGATGGAGTCATCAAGTGTGTTACCGAGCAACTCGTAGTCACCCAGACCCTTGGCTAGAACAAGGCAGCAGTGACCTCCCGAAACAAGAAGAACGACGAAAGGGAACTCTGGTCTTGTCGTCCCAAGCTAAGCATATCAACAGAGATACAAAATAATTAATACCAACCTCATATGACTTTCACTTCACAGACACAATAAGCCATGTACATGTGGCAGTCGCGACACGAGGACATGAGCCTGCCGACCAAATAATCACATGAGCTCTACCATCCACGATCGGTACACATAAACCCCACCGTACCTCAAGGTGGTTAATTTGCAAGAAGGCGATGCCCGGGTTGTCTAGACAAATCTGCCGACCCGCCTTCAGCCCGACATCGAGACACGGCGCAAGTCCCGGTCCGGACGTCACCGCGACAGCCGACAACTGCTGCACGCTCTCCAAACCACTGTGACAATAGAACAGAGCACATCACTCAGCCACTCACACCAACCTAACGTCTCGCCAAACACAGCGCGCTTCCCACCTCTGCTCAATGGCAGCGTTGATCACATGCGGCAGGTTGTCAGCGTGCTCTCGCGCCGCCAGCGCCGGCACGATCCCTACACCATCAAGACAGCGTCAGCTAATTCCAAACTATTGCAAAATGCAATGTCCATGATTGACGCACCGTTCCACTTGGCGTTGAGCTCCCACTGCGACGAGATGACGCTGCTGAGCACGCGTCCGTCCTGGTTCAGCACCGCCGCCGCCGTATCGTCGCAACTAGCGCACGCGGCCGCATACCGTCAGCCTCGCACAAAACCTCATTATCCAGCGCCATTGCAGCGACCGCACCTCGTCTCAATCCCCAGCAGATACGACGCGTGACGCGCCGCCGGCCGCAGACACCAGCGCTGCCTCCTGAGCCGCAGCATGGTCGCCGCTGTTTGAAAAGTAAGGTGCAGCACACCAATCCACGTGGCCCACTTCACCACGGCGTGTACCACACCAGTGTACGTACACCACGCTAAGTGCCGACGTGCCAGTTACGTGCGCCACACCAGGCCAACTTTCTCCCTCCGTCAGTATTGTTAGACCGAGGAGTCAGCAGGGGAGCCGCCGCCAGGAAGCACACGCATGGCGCTCGCCGGGGAGCAGGACGTGGCCAGCATGGCGCGCCAGATCGCGGCCGTGACCAAGCGCGACGGCTGGAAGTCGGACAAGAGCGTGGTGCCCGACATGCAGCGGCTGCTGGGCCGCCTCACGACGCTCAAGGTGGACAAGGACCTGCTGCAGCGCACCAAGATCGGCGCGGCCGTCAACAAGCTCAAGAAGCACGACGACGAGATCGTGCGCGGCTACAGCGCCAGCCTCACTAAGAAGTGGATGGAGCAGGTGGGCGTGGCCACCAAGAGCAGCTCGCGACCACCGGAGAGCCGACGCGTGCCGAGTCCGTCACCGCCGAAACGAGGTAGCACAGCAGGTAGAACCGGTAGAGGGACCGGTAGAACGGACATTCATGTGTTTTTTGCTGTTCGTGGCCTTGATGTTGCAGATTCAGGGGATCAGAAGAGGTTCGAGAGTGCCAGGAAGAAACTGCAGGCCGGCTACGCCAATGAGAGAGCCAAGAAGGACTCGCGAACGGTGCAGGTGCTCAGTGGACCCATTGCTAAAGGAAGGAGGGGTACGACAGTGTCTACGGCGCCGTCCAGGAGCTCAATTGGGAGAGCGCAGTTGGCTCAGCGCCGACCGCTGTCTAATGTGACCCACAGAGCGGCGTCGGCACCACCAGTGGCGCGTCGGGTCTTGCCGACATCGAGAGCCCAACCACAAGCCAGACGCCCAGTTACTTCTCTTGCCAACATGTAAGTCGTCGGTTCGGCATGCTGACGCGTTGCCGGGTAGCAGGATTCTAATCTCATGGATCGTCGTAACAGGTCGGCAGAAGAGAGACACAGGCAGCGCATGCTTAAATACAAGGCGCTGTCTGGACAGGTTGATCGGGACACAGACCGCAGGGAGCCTGAGCGTGCTCGGGGTAGTACCGCAAACGGAAGGCCGAGACCGGGCTCGCGTCCGTATAGTGCCTCATCGTCACGAGGCGGGTCGGCGCCGAGAGACCTCCCGCCAGCGCAAGATGCACGCAAGGCAATGCTGGATAAGATGTATCCTCGTGTGTGCGGTGTTGGTGCAACCTCAACTAGTAGTAAGTCGGCCGGTGGTGCCAAGAAAAGCCGGGGAACTGCAGCTGCCAGGCGGAAGGAGGTGAACTATTCAGAAGGCCAGCGAGAGGTGGTGTCGTGGCTGAAGGGCTTGAGCGTAGACATGAGTGAGTACGCTCCAGCCTTCTTCGAAAACGGCTTCGACTCGGTGAAGCTGCTGAGCACCATCGAAAAATCGGACTTGCCGTCACTAGTTCCCAAGAAGGGTCACCACCGTCTAATTCAACAGGCTCTCGACGACCTGCGGCATAAGCACTCGACATCAGCGGCTTCACAGCGCCGCGACCGTTTTCAGAAGGAGTCGCGTATGCGTCGTAGGGATCCGTTCGAGGACGAAGACTCAGATGACAGCTTTGTGGTGAGTGATGACGGCGAGTACCGCCCGGGACACATTGCAGCCATGTTCAGGAAGAACCGGAAGCGGCGATACTCGATTGATTCGGACGAATCGATCAACATGGAAGCCACATTCGACGAGATCCAGCAGGAGGAAAAGCGCAGGTGCGTCAATGGTCACTCGTTTGCTTGTTGTTTTGTTGCAGTTAGCTTACGATCTCCCACCTCTGTTGCTTTGCAGTGCTTTGATCGGTGACTACGAAGACTACCGCGAGGACATGCGCAACAAGAAGCTGCTGAAGAAAAAGAAGACTTGATCCTTGCATATAGGCAGCCCCACTCCCGCAACAGAACGAGCACGTGGCGCCACGAACAGTACACTGCAAGATAAAAAAAAGCGGCAGCCGTAGCTTGACAGCCAGAACACTGGAGGGCGTTGGGGCAATACACAGCATGTCAGCAACTCGCAGCTCCCCTTTGGAATAACCCGCACTATTCCTAGATAGAACTCATCACCAAATACCAACATCCAATCTCAACTGCTACTCTCCCTCTACAAAGACATATTCGTGTCTTTTATTCCAACACAGAACTCTGCCTCGTATTTCTGCGCCATTTGCCAATTAAAGTCCAAGAGCGCAAGATGCTCAAGATCTGCTCCAAGCTGTCGTCTCTGCGCCGCGCGGGCGGCAAGACGCTGCAGCTGCTGGCGCTGCCCAGCAGCCGCAATGCGCGCCCCCGCCCCGTGAACGTCCCCACCAAGAACGAGCAGCAGCGGCGCCGCGCCGCGCTCGCGCTGTCCGCCGTGGCGCTCACGTCGTTGGCCGTGAGCTACTCGACGTCCGCCAGCTCGGAGGCCGAGCGCCGCGACGCGCCACGCTACCTGTCGACCCCCGAGGAGTTCCTGTATCCGGCCATCCAGCCCTTCAACACCGGCATGCTGCGCGTGTCGCCCGTGCACGAGCTGTACTACGAGGAGTGCGGCAACCCGTACGGCAAGCCCGTGATCATGGTGCACGGCGGGCCGGGCGCCGGCTGCTCAGACGCCATGCGCCGCTATCACGACCCGCGGGTCTACCGCATCATCCTGCTGGACCAGCGCGGTGCAGGTCGCAGCAAGCCGCACGCGTCGCTGGAGGACAACACGACGTGGCACTTGGTGGAGGACATGGAGAAGCTGCGTCGCCACTTGGGCATTGAGAAGTGGCAGGTCTTTGGAGGATCGTGGGGCAGCACGCTGGTACGTGGCTAGAGATGATAAGAAGAAGCTGTACAACTGATGGTTTTTGTTGTGGGTAGTCTATTGCGTATGCGATCACGCACCCGACGCGCGTGACGGAGCTGGTGCTGCGCGGCATCTTCCACCTGCGCAAGCAGGAAATCGACTTTTACTACCAACATGGATCGAACTTTATCTACCCTGACCGGTGGGAGGCATACCGGGACGCCATTCCGGAAGAGGAGCACGGGGATTTCCTGATGGCATACCACAGGAGGTTGACGAGTGACGACCCGAAGGTTCGCATCCCAGCGGCTCTTGCCTGGACGACGTGGGAGAAGACGACCAGCAACTTGATCCTTCCTGTAAGGTTACGCCAGCTGTTCATTTTGTTAGTCTAGAACTAATGTTGCGGTGATGAAAAGGCCGATGCGGCGGACAAGTCGATGGATGAAGAGAAGTTTGCCGAAGCCTTTGCACGCATCGAGAACCATTACTTCGTCAACAGGGGTTTTTTCCCTACCGATGAGTTCCTCAACGAGAACACCTACAAGATTCGCCACATTCCCACGGTGATCGTTCAAGGAAGGTACGATGCGACGTAGTTGGTCTTGGCTGGTTGCTAGCGAGAAAGCAACTATCGTAACGCTGTTTGGCTGGTGTGTAGATACGACGTTGTGTGCCCGATGAAAACGGCCTGGGACTTCCACAAAGCGTTCCCGGAAGCTGATTTCCGCGTTGTCCAGACGGCTGGACACTCTGCCATGGAGCCGGGTATCGCCAAGGAGCTGGTCGATGCCACCAACAAATTCAAGAACTTGTAGGCTCGGTCGCTAAATGTATTTGTTAGCGCAACGATGCTCACTTCGGCCCGAACTGCTTGCACAACATTGCGCGGTAGTAATATACCGTGGTCTTTGAATCGAAGTAATACCGATGAGGCGAAGTGCGATGAGTGTTTTTATTCGCGGCACGCTTCGGGCCCGCTTTCATGTCTTGGAAAATCATCTTATGCACAAGTGAAATCCGTCGAGGATACCCAAAATGCCGATGCATTTCAAGCATGAGATGCTGTCGTGACCCTCAACACTATCGGTTATTTTTGTGGAACAGCGAGGTGCTGGACGAAGCACTCTCTTTGCGTCCCTAGAAGACAAGTGTGCGCCATCTTCTCGTTGTATGTCTTATGGCTATTTAACACAAGCTTCTGTGTCGTAGAACTTGGCACTTAGTCGATGGCCTGGAAAAGTTGCGTGTGCACTTGAAGATCGATCGCTGGCAAGTGTTCGGGGGGTCATGGGGAAATGCTCTGGTAGCCACCGCGGAAGCACTTCAATTCTCTGGCACTGTCGGCCAAAGTAACGACGGTCAAGGAATCATGTACGGCGTATCGCGAGCGAGTACTTCAACTTGCATTTCGTCCTCCTCTGCAAGAAATCGATTTCACGTACCAGGTAAAGCTAACTTACCTCATTGCAGTTTGCTCATAATTGTCACTAACCTAAATCGAGAGCAACTTTATGTATCCATATGGACTTTGTAATACAATTTCTAAAAGACGAGCGGATGACCTCGTGTCGGCATATCATTGACGTTTTATGAGCGACGATCCAACTATACGCATTCAGGCCGCGATCGCTTGGGCAACGTGGGAACGCGTGAGAAGCCACCTCATTTCACACGAGACTTTCCAATAGATGCATCCAGGATGTTGGGTTGGTTTGTCATACTTGCTGATGTTGTAGGTTGACACTACCGATAAGGTCCCAGTCAACACAAATACTACCGAAACTTTTGCTTGTATTAAAAAACACTACTTCTTCAACAATGGTTTTCTGTCTGCGGACGATTTTTTGCCTGCGAAAGTATTTAAAAATCGCCGCATTCCTATGACCAGTGTGCAAGGAAGATAGGAGATGCAACAATAAGTGCTTTCACCGGCATTCAAAACGAAACGTGTTATCCATGTCTTCGACGTATAGATATGATATGGTGGTCCCAGTGCACACCGCGTGGAAGCTACACAAGGCTTTACTATACGTCCGCTGAAGTCTGACGGAAGAAAATAACATTTCGAATTATGTGGAAAGCAATACCCACCATAACATGAGCACAATCTATTCATTTCTCCACCAAGGCAACCGTAGGTCATTTGGTTTGGAAAAAAAGCAGCCGCTGTTATTCCAGGAAATCTGACGCCATGGGATTTATAATTGTAGCCACATTACCATTTTCCAAAGAAGTAGTAAGTCGTTTTGGTGACTTCACCACGGTCGTAAGACCGTGAAAGTAATAATCGTTTTTAAGTCATTTCAAATAAGATACGGTCATGGGTGCCACATGCGGGCCATCAAGTCGCGACCTAGAATTTTTTAATGCGTTGAACGATAGAGCTCTTGTTCAATTTTGCTTGGCACGATCATTATTGTTTATATGAGTGCGTGGCATACCAGGAGTTTGATGTGTGTTGCATTTTAATCGGCCAATTATTTGCCGCAGGCCCTTCGGGAAATTAAGGGTACTGTACTTAAGAGTTAGTCAAATCGCGCTTTCCTGAGGTTTTCCTGCTCACCTAGTTCACGGCTCCTTCAAACCACCTGGCAAGATAACGCAAAGGTGCTATTTTCCTTAATTGGTTATTGGTGGGTTAAAAATATCGTCAGCGAGGTTCAAGCGATAGACCACCAAAATGCAGGCACGCTGAACATCACCAGCGGAAACAAGCGAGGTGAGCGTTTAGGCGCACAATGAACAAGAATGAGGAGTGGTCTGCCGCTATGGATGAAGAGTCGGAGGAAACAAATGGGGCCTAGATATCCGCTCTTCCATTGGAATGGTACTATATAACTCTCGTAACCCTCGGAGACAGCGATGATGTACTATATAGTCGGAGACAGCGATGATGTACTATATAGTACATCATCGCTGTCTCCGAGGGTTACGAGAGTTACTCTAGACTCCGTTAGGTGCGATGGTTGAGCACATAATGTGACATAAAAAATCACTCAGTCCGCAAGGATTGCCCTCTGTCTCTAATAGGATATGAGAATAAAGGCGAACAAAATCGATGAGAAAAAAAGCAAGCAACATCTACATCATCGCTGTCGCAAAGCACTGCACTTACGCAGCATGAACCACCTCACTACCTGGGGGAAGGCCGTACAGGTACCGTAATCTTGATGCGTTGTTGCAACGTGCTTGTGTCATCTGTATTTTCGGTTGTAGCGCTCGATATCGTACGTACAGGGCGATCACCCTACCAGCTCGCCTCGCGCACGTTAGCTTTCAAGAGTACTGGTGACGAAATGTCAATTAAAACTGCCAGCACCATGGTTGCATTTGACTCGCTGCATTCAGGACCTGAACGGTACGAAGGATTCTCCTTGTTCTGGTGGTGTTAGGGGGTGCGCAGCGTAACTTTGGTGCTTGCCGTAATTTCTAGGTACGACACTTGTTCTGGTGATTCGTGAGCTGCCTTTACGATGTTGATGAACGTTTGAGATTTTCGGGAGATTATGGTACGTGCGATACATGAGCAGGTATCTCCTCGAGTTAGCAGAATGCTGATCCGAGATCTATTGTACGTCATACTGTACTACCTGTACAACAATCATGATCAATAACCAGTTAGTCAATGCCTACAAGTTCGATATTCGAACAGCTCTAGGGTGCTCCTTACTTGGCAGCAGAACCAACAACAGAACAGTTTTCGCAAATCGATGTATATCGGGCCCAAGCAAAAAGTGTTCCCTCCTCAATCCTTCGCGAATTTGCTGTGCCAGACATCCGTCTACTCCAAACAAGCACCATGGTCTCCACCATTGCCGCCTTCGCTGTCGTCGCATCGCTAGCAACTATTAGCGTCGACGCGCACGGCACTCTCATTAAACATGCTCTCAAATTTACTGGCACGGGCTACGGTGGAAACTTTGCTGCAGATGTGCCAATGAATTCCCTTACACCTCAGCAAGGAGACATATTCCATCCGCAGAACTAAACGCTCAATCGTTTGGTCGTGCTATCAAGGCTTCCGAGTACAAGTCACTGACAGAATTTTTGCTCAAAAAAGCAAAACATGGCCAATGGCCGCTCCAACATGCCCAAGACACCCGAGTGTGGCTTCACAGACCCCACCAGCGGCGCAGTACAACCCCTACCAGACCAAGTCGAGTGGTACGGTGGCAAAATGAATCATCCTGGACCTTGTGAGATTTGGTGCGACGACGTGATCGTCTTGCCGTTCACTGTCGATTTGCAGTTTGACCTTTCCGGATGGCAAATTCACATACGATAAGGCCTCGTGTGTCGGCAAGAAACGACTCACGATGTACTGGATGTCCACGTTGCTTCAGTGGCAGAGTTACATTCAGTGTGCCAAGATCCAAGATTTGAGGGCGGCCCACCAGCTTCTGAGCCTACGAGCACGATTGCCAGATCTGGCGGCACTGCACAGAGTTCTGATGGAAATGCTACACAACCCCCTTCCCAGCAAGCGGGCAGCAGTGGCACGACTGCAGGTTCCTCCCACAAGCGCTGCAACCGCAGAATGAAAGCTACGCTGTCGTGAGTTGCGTCCGTGCGCCATCGTCAGTTGGATCCGTGCGTTTATGTAGTCGATACTAGGCAGAGTGCAGCACTTGCTATTTTGATGTGCATCCAAGATGGAGGGTTATTGTTATTCTGAGTACATTTGGATGATCTACGAGAAAACTGTTTCTGAGTGTAGAAAAGTTGGAATCACGAGTAATGCACGCTTGCACAGCAGTTTTCTGCTTGAAGAACGCCGCGTTAAAATTGCAGGAGGTGAAGATGCAGCCGCGGTAGTTTGAAAGATAGTTTGCATCAATTTCAATCAGCGTAGACTGCTGATGTATTTGAGTCATAAGTTTGGTATAGTGTTCTGCTTACAACTTGATGCGTTGCTTCAGGCTTAATTAACAAAGTTACCATTTAAAACTATACTCATTGGTTTTGTTGAATCAATAAAACGCATAGTTGCTTTCATCGTGTTCCTTAAAACAATATTTGCACCGTGTTGGCTAAAGTAAGCTAAATCCCGGAGTGGAACTTAGGAAGGATATAAAGGCCGGCAGATGCTCGTTTGTTTCCCAGCTAGCTAGCGATATCTCCTCCAAACCATCGGTTTGCTGGGGGGTATACAAAGCTGTCAGGATTTCATTCTAGTCTACCATTCAACTCTTGATCACCTTGAACGAGCAACGCTTTCTCGATACAATATTTGTGAGAGTGTCCTATAGCTAATATAACTGTTCCATGATTAATGAGTCAACTTGAGATGGAAATGAAGGCTCATGGCGACAATAACAAAAGCCGTTTGCTTCTCGTCTTTCTGGAATGTTGGAAATTTGTTAGTTTACATGCAAACATGCTGTTGAATATAGCTTGCCAAAGCCAGGGGATACGGCATGCAACGCTAATGTGCGTACCTGAAGTGTAGTGGTGCAACGTGCTCGCCAGGTGCAATCAGTAGACTTTGAGTATCTGTTCCCGTAAAGATAGGGTCCTGCCTTTCAGATGGTTAATGGGATCGGACAGTAAAAGACTGTAATGGGCGTCCAGTAATCGGCGACAGTAATCAGGCCTTTAGACAGTGATAGCTATTAATCCCCAAGATGTTACCTGGCATGACGGTAGATTGGTTGATCGATGCTTCGGTCATTCGTAAATTCTCCTCGAGCCCCCGACATCTCCCGCTTGTCATGGTATCGACCATCGCGATCATCGCTGCCGCGGCACTTGTAACTACTGGCGTTGAAGCTCATGGAACACTTTCCAAACCTGGACTTGTGTTTACTGGAACTGGATACGGCGGAAACTTTGCTGCTCTTGTACCAATGACTGCACTAACACCTCAGCAAGGAGACATATTCACCAACTATCCATCGGCGGCTAAAAATGCGGAGGCTTTTGGTCGTGCGTTCAAGGCATCAACGTACAAGTCGCTAAAAGAATTCTTGCTCAAAAACCAAGACATGAGTAAGGGCCGCTCCAACATGCCCAAGACACCCGAGTGCGGTTTCACAGACCCCACCAGTGGCGCGGTGCAACCCCTCCCGGATCAGCTGGAATGGTACGGTGGCAAGATGAACCACGACGGACCTTGTGAGGTTTGGTGTGACAACGACATTGTTTTGCCATTTACGGTGAACTGCGCTGAGACTTACCCGGAGGGCAAGTTCAAGTACGACAAGGCCGCATGCGTCGGCAAGAAACGTCTCACGATGTACTGGATGTCGACGCTGCTGGAGTGGCAAGTGTACATCGACTGCGCCAAGATCGGCGAGGGCGGACCGCCAGCTTCTGCCGCTACCAGCACCTCGGCTGCTACCAGTACCTCGGGGGCTACCAACAGCACTTCCGCATCAGCGACTGCACCCTCGACGCCTTCAGCAGACACTTCGGCTCCTGCTTCGACTCCGTCACCTATCTCACAAACAACTGGCACCGTTGCGGGTGAAGCAACTTCGGGTGATAAGCCAAAGTGCAATGGCAAGAGGAAGTTAGCTGCGTCCAACTAGAAGGGGGGTACGTGAATCTGCACGAGTGCGTGCAGCATTCTTTTCGTAGCTGTTTTTCATTGCATTTTGGTCTGTATGTTCAAGGACAAGTCAACGGTTCCGAGGTGGCGACTAAAAACTTTTCTACCTCCTAGCCCTATATGTGTGCAGCTTACTAGTAGGTAGTAACTCGATTGCGCCAACAAGCAAGTTTTGAGTCTGATTGTTTTGTTTCTATGTGGTCGTCCATGTACTGGTAGTAGAGTACATGCAGTCACTTCCGGGCAGGTGGAAATGACGTTGGACGATCCGAACATAACGATAGGAAGTGTCAAGCAGCACGTTCTACCTGAAAAATCCGTGCGAGTGTTAGAGCGAGGTGAGAGCTCACTGTAGGGGTTTGTTGCAGTCAGCGTATCCACGTTCGTAGCTCGTGCAGCAATAGAACAGAAAAATTGTGCGGCACCCCCGAAACTACGTTGTAGCGATGCACGACCGCATATCTACTTACAGCAACTTCACGTCTTTGCAGGTCCTGGTGGTGGTGGATGGTGCTGTTAGAAATGTGGTATCGATGCCGGTGGTGTCGATGCCGACGGTGCCGGTACTGGTGGTGTAGATTCCGCTGGTGTTGATGCCGATGTCGATACCACGGTGGTGTAGATGTTGATCATGCCGACGGTGTCGTGTCGCTAATTGTGGTGACGGCACTACATGAACGACAGCGAATTGCCTTGGGGCATTTCGTGATCAACGCCATTGACGAAATACCAACTCTCGAGATCTACATTTGCATCAAACTTACTCAGGTTCTGCAGTAAAAGCCTCTTAAAGAACCTCTTATACTGTACATGTACGAGGAAGAGCAAGACTGTATTACTTTGATAACGAAGTTGCGCGATGAACCCGCTGATGGGTCACGTCGTTGTGAGATGCTGCTCCGGATCTGTTTGGCAGAGCAGCAAACAGTATTTTGTCCGTCTGGTTTCTAAGCTCTGCGCTGCTTTTCCATTCCTCTGTATTGCTGTCCGTACAACTTCACAGTAAAGGAGAAGTCATCTCTATGCATACAGTAATCGGCGTCCACAATCACATCGGGCAGAGCTCCGTTTCTCCCAAAAAAGCAAAAATAAAAGTGCTTTCTTTTTTTGTAGTTCAGAACTGGACCGAATCAGACTCAGATGTATTGCACGTTGGAAACGCAAACAACACGACGTGTTTCTCGAAGCGCAATATAGTCCACGTAATACTAGATGTAGTTTAGTACTAATATTACTACTAGTAGTATTACTAGTTGTAGAGTACATTATACCTACTACAAGATGAAGTCTTCTTTGCACAAGTTCTTTGCAACGATGGCATTTTCAATCAATGATTTTCTACAGTACCAAAAGAAAACCGTATGTACTTCAGCAGAACTGTACTATTGTGCAGGCAATTCTGCGCTGGTACGAGCAGGTGCCATACTACTAGAATATTTTGGCTACCGCCAGAGATTTACGTAGTTTGGGCTTAGTGCTACGACTAGCTGCAACCATGTCCAAACAAAGTACAGTAGCTGTCGGACTGTTAAAACGACACTTCACAGTTACTCACATCTATTTACTGGTTAAAACGCACATTTACAGGCCAATCTAAACGGACTGCCTTAGTCTACAGCTGGTGATGCTGATATTGGTGCTAGTGATTGCGGCGGGCCGACTTGTTTTTGCTGTCAGTGTGACTCGCAAACGCGCTAGACTTACTCGAAGCAGTTGCAACACCACCCATACGCGTTTCCGTCGTAAACGAAGGCGTCGCATCACCCGTGTTATCGGCAGCGGCGACGACAGTTGTGGCAGCAGGTGTAGTACTGTTGCTGTTGTCACTCGTTTGCGCCGTAGGCGTTTGCGTCGTCGCGGTAGGCACTACGGTGGCAACGGTGTTATCGACATCCGTCGCTGCAGCCGCGGCCGTAGCCGCAGGAGCGGTAGTGTTGCTATCGCTGCTGCTGCTGCTGCCGCTGGCGACGGTGCTGGTACTGGTGCCAAAGCTGCTGGGCCCGCGACTGGCGGCAGCAACGATGGTGGCAGTGTCGTTGGAAGCCGCCTGTGAAGGAGTGCTCCGCAGTCGTACCATAATCGACGTCACTCATCAAAAAGGAGAAACGCAGGCGTTGAATACCACCACCAAACTCTGGGAGCGATCGCCTGTGTGCCGCTTTCGGTAGTTAGGCCGCCATTTCGTTAAGGTGTTTCGGATCCGTTGGTTCAGCCCCACATATCCGCGTGCCGAGCATCAACGAAACTTTTGTTTCCTTGGGTTTTTACTTTAAGTTCTAATTTTAGTGAATTATTATTCTTTGTTAGTTTTTTCTGGGCATTTTATCATTCAGCTTTAGCACCAACTCCAGAAATCGGATCATTATTATTAATTTTATATTAGCATGTAGAATAATTATTTATATTTAAAAATATTACTGATTTTTTTAATTTTTATATTTATTTACTAGAATGTACATTAAAATTAGCTTTTAATGAATTTCTTTTAAGTTGTTTATAATTATTTTGTTAAGAAAATTTTTTGAGGTAGAGTAGTTGATGCTTTAGGACAACCTATTGATGTTAAAGGTCAAATAAACAGTAAATTTAAAAGTAGAGTAGAAGTAAAAGCTCCAGGTATTATGCCTAGCTAATCATTTCCTCCTTAATACAAGAGCTTTACAACAAATTTAAAAAAACATAAAAAACGAATTAAAATATCTTTAAAAGCTATTTTAGGTGCAATAGCAAAAAAACTATTATTAGAATTCTTTTTTTAAAAATAATTTTTAAAATATAAATTATTATAAAATGTAATATAAATAAAAATAAAAAAATCAAAGTAAACGATAATAGTGGTATTAAAATCGGACAATGTATACAATTTATAAAAAAGTTGGTAAAATTGGTGATACAATTTTAATTTCAGCAAAAATATTACGTTTAAACAAAAAAAATAGTCGAGACCCTCGCAATGAACGTTTTGACGCAGTCGGGTGGCCAACCGAAAAGTGCCGGGCTCAGCCTCGATCATTTGTAAATTTGCTCGCATCGAGTCACTACCTGGCTACTTCCTCACTATGGTCTTCGCTCTCGCCACCCTCACTGTAGCCGCTCTCGCCTCACTAGCCACCTCTGGCGTCGACGCCCACGGCACGCTATCGAAGCCCGGACTCACCTTCACGCTACGGCGGCAACTTTCAATCCGACCCCATGAACTCGCTCACGCCCCTCTCCGGCGATTCGTTCACCAACTACCCCGACTACACGAAGAACGCTGCCGCATTTGCACGATCAATCAAGGCGTCCAAGTACAAATCGCTCAAGGAGTTCATGTACGCGACCCAGGATATGAGCCACGGCCGCTTCAACATGCCCAAGACCACTGAGTGCGGATTCACAGACCCCATCAGTGGCCCTGTGCAGACGCTCCCGGACGAGGTTGAGTGGTACGGTGGCATGATGATCCACGACAGACCTTGCGAGATCTGGTGCGACGACGAAGTTGTCTTGCCGTTCACGGAGAACTGCCGCGTGACCTATCCGGACGGCAAGTTCCCGTACGAGAAGTCCAAGTGTGTCGACAAGAGCCGTCTCACCATGTACTGGCTCGGGACGCTGCTGCAGCGGCAGGTGTACATCGACTGTGCCAAGATCGGCGAAAACGGGGTGGCGGCTTCCAACGACACTGCCACCATCGTTGCTGCCGCCAGTCGCGGGCCCAGCAGCTTTGGCACCAGTACCAGCACCGTCGCCAGCGGCAGCAGCAGCAGCAGCGATAGCAACACTACCGCTCCTGCGGCTACGGCCGCGGCTGCAGCGACGGATGCCGATAACACCGTTGCCACCGTAGTGCCTACCGCGACGACGCAAACGCCTACGGCGCAAACGAGTGACAACAGCAACAGTACTACACCTGCTGCCACAACTGTCGTCGCCGCTGCCGATAACACGGGTGATGGGACGCCTTCGTCCACGACGGAAGCGCCTACTGTGGTTACGAGTGACAGCAGCGTTGCGAGTGAAGCAAGCTCAGCCGCTGTGCCAGGGCAAATCAGCGCGTAAATGAGCGCTGGTCTCCAGCCTTCTGTGTTTCTTGTAGCGTGGTGCAGTATCCGTTGCTGCATTAGATGTGGTACGAATGCGTGTAGGCAAATGGACTACGATGTAGTAGCCCATAACCCAGAATTCAACTTGGTTGACAACTTTCTTCTTTGCATCGACTGCAGCGCCTTGAAGCTGGGATCAACGAATGCGGTACCGTAAACAGGAGTGGCTTCGTGTTAAACGACAGCGCGATGCACGTTCATTTTGGCGCAGCTGATGCTTCCCGGACCAGGGCGGCCACGCGCTGCGGGTCAGCGCCACCGCGCAGCTCGCCATCGTCGTGACGCCGAGCTCGCCTTTCATCAGCGACGCCAGCTGCTTCGAGAAGGATTTCGCCCGACCTGGCAGAACGCGTACGTGGTGTGGTACCACCACCTCTTTTTCAAATCCACCATACACCTTCATCCTCTATCCACACATACCTCGTGCAATCGCATTGCTGAGTCCGCCACTGGACCATGTTCAACGTCGGCCGCTTGGCGACATCACCCCGCGCAAGGCTATTCCTCAATACTAATATCCATTAACACTTCATCATCCGTATCAACAGATGCTGTCTATATTATCCGACTTTGTATCCTGATACCCGTCTCTCCTCTATAGTATGCACTACGCCAGGTTTCCGCGAAACTGGCTCATCCGCATTCCGCTGGCCGACAGAGAAGTACATTAGCGCTCCGCGGTCTCCAGTGGCGCGGCGAGTGGCTCACAATCTGCGCGCAGAGCATGCGCACAGGCCCCCGTGCCTTCTCAGCCCGCCCCGATCCCCTCGCAGCAGCCACGACGCGGCTCCATGGCCGGCGCAGACGCAGCGGACGCGTCGCCGCGGCCTGACGCCGCCAAGCGCGCGCCGCCGCCGGACGAGACGCGCCAGGTGCACGAAGTGACCGAGAGCTCGTCGGACGAGAGCGGAGACGAAGCCGGCGCCCGCGACGCCGAGCAGAAGCCCGAGATGCCGGCGCCCGAGGTGGTGGAGAAGATGCGCGCCGGCGCCTACATCCCCGAGCCCGAGGAGTTGTACAACACCAAGAACGTGGCCGACATGCACTACCTGTTCACCAACGACAAGCTGAAGGAGGAGTCGCCGGCCATTGTGCTGCGCTCCGACCCCTTCTGCATCCCCCGCGTGACGGACAATGTGCCCAACTATCGCCCCATGTTGAACCCGCTCAGCATCTTCCTGGGCGAGGACAAACTGCTGCCGGGTAACTTTCGACTCGACCCGTCGGAGACGCTGCCGAACGCGGCGGCGGCCAAGCAGGACAGCAAGAGTGTGAGTAGACGCGCACTCCCAGCGCCACCTGGAAGCTCGTCGTCCACGTCGGGCGGTGGGAAACAGTTTCGAGGCAAAACCAGCGCTTTCATGGGAACGATGCCGCGACAGACCGAGTTTGCAGAGATTCCGGTTTCAGAAAAGCTTTTCCAGAACCACGAAGTGTTTCGCCCTTCACCGCCGATTCCGCGGGTTCCGACGTCGCCTTCGAGAGAGCAGCGATCAGCAAGCAGTACAGGTAGTAGGCAATTTGCCACGAGCACTTCAGCAAGTGACCACGTATCGACACCGTCTGCAGCTGGAGCGGCTCCTCCCGCGGCACCTGCTTCCCTTTCCGATGCGATGTTGCTATCGTCTATTCAGCACACGCTTGATGCCACCACTGCTGCTCTAGCTGCGACCGACAGTACCGTGTCTTTTCCGGATGGTACGGCCGAATCTACGTCCGTCTCCGAGGGAGCTTCGACATCATCAGGGTACCAGATCCAACCACTCCAGCCGCTGGAATCTGTCGCGGACACCCTCACGAATTATTTACCGAGTCGCAACTTGTCTGCGCAGGACGACAGCCGGACGACGGATGGGCAATACTATAATGCGGCAGCCGGATATAATCCTACTGGCGTGCCCATAGATTTTGCTGCTGGCAGCCGTACCGTCGCGGGCACGTTTGCAAGCGTGCTCTCACCGGTGGAAAGCCAAACCAGCACCCCGTATGCTGGTCTCTTCACTGACAGTAGCGAGGCGCAACCCGGCAACTCAAGCTCGAATATGCAGACCTTTTCGTCTGCTCTCGGATCGATTTCGATCACTACTCCGACCAATGGCGCTACCCATGCCCAAGCAGGTCTCATCACTCCTCAAGGCGGTGCGGCAAGACTTAGTGGTGAAACTCCACGTCTTCCAGGGGCGAAGAAACCGCGTGCAAAGAACGTATTCCGGCCGTGCACAACTCCAGGCTGTACAAAGGGTGCCCGCGGTAAGTCTGGACTCTGTCAAAAGCACGGTGGTGGCAAACGTTGTGCTGCACCCAACTGCCCGAAGGGTGCACAAGGCAGCAGTAATATGTGCCTCTTTCACGGAGGTGGCTACCGCTGCACGGTGGAAGGGTGCAACACGGGAGCGCGTGGAACGTCAGGCTTGTGTGCCAAGCATGGAGGCTACAAGAAGGGTAAGGCAGGCGCTACTGCCGGCAAGCGTGGGCCTAGCATCGATGTTTCTGCATCTAAGCGGATACGCACTGACGAGCAACCACCTGCCGTTGTCAAGGCAGAGTAATAGGCCTTAGACCGTATTTAACAAAATGTTTTGATACTCATAATTCTTGTTGTTGCGCAGCTGCTTGTCTTTTACGACTAAAGTGTAGCGCTCACAAGTTGGTCCACAATCGCGAGAGTTTCATGCCTGAGTGAAGCCCAGATCCAACACTCATGCCAGTTTCAACATTCGCATCATTGATCGGCCAAACCCACCCCAAGATTTGACTGCTATTTGTTTAATGGTGCTTGACGATACGTAAGCTTTTTCTTAAGCTTCCAGAAATCAGACTACATATTCCGAACAAGCATGTGAGTTTATTCAAGATGCGTTGTTAGTTTATTACAAGCTTCCGTCTGGACTTCAATGCTATAGCCCAACGTTAGTTTACACTGGGATCGAGAGGTGTTTCGCCTGAAGGGATTGACTATCCGTGAAATTATCCTGGGAATACCGAAGAATGAGGGATGGACAGCCTCCAACGGATTAATTCCACGGTACTGCGTGAACGTAACCTCAGTCAACCTTCGTGTAATAGCCACACAGTTCAACCTTCGTAAGACAACGAGCTAAGAGCTTACATTTCGCACAATTTAGAACAGGCCAAGGTGGCTGCCGTGGTACCAGGCATAGCTGCTAGACTTATCGCCGACTGCGCACAGTCGGCGCTAATGGCTGCCGCGCAGTTAAATTCCAGCGCTGCAATGCTATTTCGCACAGAACAATTCAAGCCGAGATGGCTGCCATGGTGGCAGCTGCCGTCATGGTGGCGTGCGGTGGGTGCTTGCTTCAGCTTCCGTGCCGTTAGCTCTTTGCGCTCAATGCTGGCCTCTCCACTTCTCGCTCATTCGCAAATTCGCCTCGAAGTTGCGACCGCCGCGCAAGAAACCCCTGGACACCGCCGACCCCGTCAAGACGACCCAGACGCAGACTGTGGAGGTCTCGGCGTCTCTGTCGACGTCAGTCTGCCCGCCTACCGAAGATCCGAACCCGGATGCCCCCCTCTTCCCGCCCCTCCCGTCATAGTGCGTAGCCACCGCGAATGGAACTCTGAGTGCTCGACACTCGACGTGGGCTTGGCCACCAAGCTAACAACGCTGGCAAATCATGGCATACTGGTTAGAGCCACATCGGGATAGCTCGGCTGCTGACGCCGATAACCTGGTCGACGGACATTCTCCTGCAAGATCCGTACCGCTTTGGTGACAGCTGGAGGAGCCTGCCGATCGAGACGTCGTCGTCTTCATGGACTTCGCACGGGTCGCCATCCTGCAAGGGCGAGTGCCGTATTCCGTGTATCATTTTCAACATCATTGCCGAGGCCTGTCACCTGTGGAGGTGGAGGCTGTGCAGTCCCGCAAGTTGGCTGCATCGATCGGAAGCCAGCACGTATTAAAACAATGCGTGCTGAGTAGCTAGTAATTGCGACAAAAGGATAGCTATGAAGATAGTCCACCTTAGGTGGATTTAGCTTGAGCATTCACGGTAGATCATCCACCCCGCTGGGATTCCCAGCTAAGCAAAGCAATCTAGTACAACAGTAATTTCATATCGAACTACTGTACAGTGCTACTGTAGCAAATGGAATTTCAATTATTAAATCCTTACTTCATTCCGAACGCACTTCAACGACATCTGATACGCATTTATTCTCTGAAATTTATTTCAGAGCTCTACCAGTGGTATGATTTATCAACTACAGCAACTCCTGTCGTTTGCGACTAAGCGGATATGATCACAACAGACGGGGTATCATACACTCTGCAGGATAAACACCCCTAAAAGAAAAGTCGAGGAAAACGTATCCCCTTGTCAAAGCGATTCTGAAGGTGAATGTTACCCGTGCCGGCCACAGGTGACATTAGCGCGACATCGCGCTGAGTGTCAAATTGCAGCGTGAATATCTCGTTTGCGCCGACCGCCTTCATCTCGCTGACGGGTTACGACAACGATGGACCACATCAGCTCGAGGAAGACCCTGCGCAGTTCCGGAGATCTCTCCAACAATCGTTCACGACTGCACTCGCTACTGTAGCCCAAAGCTCCTCCACCAACACCAGTTGTGTTCTTTGATTAGTGTAGGCGGGATGTGGCAGGAGTGTTCGTTCGGTGTGGATGAAGCCGTGGGCAGACACAAGCGTATGTGCCTGCAGGTCTCTAAGCTGGAGCAGGAAGCTGTGCTTCATGCACGAGAACAGCGAGCTGCTGATCAAACTAGTGGTATACCGCTTCTGCCGAGCCTTCAAGTGTGGCGACAAGGTCGTGGACATCGCGTTCGTGCGCTTCAGCGCGGACCTGGTCAAGATCAGGTTATACACGAGCTGCTGGCGCTGGAGGTGCCCCGGTGCGGCTCGCAACCTGATCGACGACTCTGTGGAGGTGGGCGTCAACGTCACTAAGCAGTGCGGCCAGATCTTGGCCGAGCTCTGCCCTGAAGGGCTGCGCGCGATCTTCTGAGCACTTCAGAGGCGTCACGATTTGCAAGGGCGGCTTTGCAGTCTACCGCCGTGCATGAACAACTGGGTCTAGTGGAGTCTGGAGACCAGACCACGCACGAGACGACGCTGGAGGAAAAGTTTAACTTGAACTCTTCCAGGGGTAGCGACGACGACGGAGACGATGGTGATGAGGCAGGAGAGCTGAACAACCTGTTGCAAATAAAATGGCAATTCAGGACTACAAGAACAGGATCTCGTCAATCTATGACTATCATGTCCAGTATCACACACAAAGAGTGCGTTCACAAGTTGATGAAGTTCAATATCCGCCTCGGCCAGGAAAAGGAGATCTGTTCGATGCTAATCGAATGTTGTAGCCAGGAGCGGACGTACTTACGATATTTTGGACGGCTAAGTGAACGGTTTTTCCTTCTCGAGCATGAGTACAAGGACGCATTAGATAAATGCTTCGCGAACAATACTCGCTATCCACCGACTCGAAACGAATAAGCTTCGCAACGTGGCAAAGCTCTTTTCTCACCTGCTTTTTACACACGCACTACCGTGAACACTATTCGAGTACATTCACCTAAATGAGGAGGGTCTGGCCGTATCTTCATCAAGATCTGGTATCAGGAGCTTTCCGAGCACCTAGGCATGAAGACGCTGAAAGAGCGGTTTTTGGATGAGATAATGCAGCCAACATTCGCTGGTTTGTTTGCAGAAGGACCATCCACGCAACACTCGCTCTGCTATCAATTCTTTAAAATTATGTAAATAGAGATTTCATGCCCGACAGCAACCTATTTCAATAAGCCCGATGATTCTGAACCTCCCAAGGCAGACGGATGTGTGCGATGCAATGTCTGCGAGCAAGCTTTCGGATCTCAAAGCACCGATCTGTTTGTCATGATAAAAAAAAACCGCGTTATCATAAATGTGTCGGCACACGTCGGTCCGTGCTGCTGCGTTCGGTACACAGGACACTCGAACACGTTATCGCTCACTGCCTCTTGTTTTGCCTCCTCCACCTCCTTCTCCACGTGACGAATCCTTGCTTGCGATGGTCACGACAGCCAGATAAGTGAGAACTGGAACTGACACGTACATCTCTCTGGAAAGACTTGTTTCCAGCACACCATTGCCGAAGCCTTCCAGATACAGCCCATGAACGAATTGTCCGTCCCTTGCTCGGGCATCTACGGTGTTGATGGTATGCTTCATCGCGTTTGCGGTAATACGATTTGAGTCGAGTTACAGGTAGATTCGAGTCTCAACACAGATGCTGTACCGAATTGTGCTTGCGTGCTACCGTCTGGAGCACAGCAATGAGGAACGCCTGTGGATTTATGAACCCAGGAAGCCAAAGGACCAGCGGCAGATTTGGTGGTGATCCGATCCACTCCTGGAGTTATGCAATTCATTGCGGCAATTGGCGAGCCACGGCGCAAGTGATCGACGTGAAAGACAGACAGCAGCTAACCAGTTGTCCGGTACACCCTCATAATACAAGAAAGTTTTGGAGTTTCCATAGCGGTACGACGCCGCGGAATGGTAATTACAATTCTAAAAGCAAATCGGTCATCGTTTTAAGCAGATAATTGGCATTCTCGAAGCAGCACTGTCTGGAACGGATCCATATCATCAGCCTCCGGTGCAGCGACAGAGGAGAACAAACTCCCACCCTCACTCCGTCGTGAGGCTCCATCATGCTGACCAGACTCATAAGACCCTTTGAAAAAACAATTCCTGGATGTCGAAGCGGAAGTCACGATAGTTCTCGAGGACATCCTGAAGCACTCCTTCAGCAGCTAACTGAACCGCATCGGCAGTCTCTTTGGCACTTGACCCACCACCAAGACCAGAGGTTCCTTCTTCCTCGTCATCACTGTCATTCTCCTGGACATCCTCTTCTTTTGTAGTTAGAAAAAAGCATTGACTGCAGAAGTATCTGCCCGTTTTCAGTTCAGGAGGCAACTATAGCATTCGGGTAAAGCCTAAACGCTGTTGGAGACTCGCTTAGGAACGATGTATGCACTTGCTCTAAAATGCGATCAATGCCCGCGGACAGCTTGGGGATCGCTGAACTACTGCACTTTTGGATCCCGATCGTGGCCCCGCTGTGCAGCGGCGTGGCGGGCGTGGGTCTGCGAACGTGATGGTGGAGACGCACCGCTCACGACCACAGTAAGGCGTGTGCTGCAGGAGCTGCTACAGGAGCTGCTACAGGAGCACCTGGCCATGAAGCGTGTAGTAGTTAACGGGGTGGAGCGCCAGCTGTCCCGACCAGAGGTATCGGAGCGAACGCCTTGCTGTGCCTGAAACAGATCTATCCGGAGAGTGATGGAGATCTTTTACTTGTTCTAGCATTACCAGCATTTTTCAGAGCTTCCTCGTGCCGCTGGCACGACTTTGCGTATATGTATTTTTGCGATTATGTGACTACACGTGAGGCGCGCTACACTGCATCCTCGTCTACAACGAGTCAAGCCTCGGGCCTTGTCGTAGCTACCAGATGAAACCTGATACCCAGACCACGTATAATGACCGCAACAATGCAGCGAAGAGCAGTATGTGGCAACGTTGTGGAGTTCTTGGAGAAGTATGTTCAGCACAAGATTGACTTGGAATCTTTTAATTATTTTTTAACTCTTCGTAATGCCTGTACAAAATGGAAAAGAAAACACAATGAATTGTTATTGCTGTGGTTGATGCATACGGCTACTGTATTACATGTAACGGGGAAACTGTTGTTGCTGGAGCAACACCGTGCTGCCGTTGCTGAGGCTTGGCCAACACGACGCGACAGCTGCGGTAAGTACAGACGGTTAAGCAAATGCTGGGAACAGGGACAGTTACACAAGAGCTGGAAGCATGGGCGGTTGCCTAACGGACCGGTACTCCTCAAAGGCATGCATAGGAAACAAGAGCAGCTAGTGCAAGCTGAAGAACTGCTCAATAATATCACTTCTACATTTTCATCGGAAGCGACAACAAAAAATTCATTAGTTGGATTGCTACCAGCATGGAAGAACCTGATGACGCAAAGGTGCCGGTCTCCGCAGGCGAGATGCCCATTGCCGTCTACCCTCCACTGCCGCCGTTCTCAGACCATGACCTACGGCTGACGCAGGAAACTACAACAAGAACGGCAATGCTCCAAGGTAGTGAGACGAGGCGTCAGGTGGAAGCCCTGGCCCATCATTCTGCTGCAGCGTACCAGCGGAATGCAGAGCAAATCGGCCAGGTCCAATTGCAGTAAGATCGCCTTGCAGCACAAACTTCGGAATACCTGCAGGCACAACACGACCAGCAAGTTTCGCTAGTCGAGGAGCAGGAAGAGATGCGACGTCAAATGGATGAGCATCGCAAAAATTTGGAGGAGCAGTACAAGATACTGAAGGCGGCGGAACAGGCTGTCGGGCTCCAAGGGCAGAGACTGGAGACCTTGGCAGAAGCTGTGCAGCCACATTTGTAAGCACGATGGGGCGCCTTCGCAAAAGGTGCAGCACCAGCAGCTAGTGAGCGACCACAAGATATTTCTACAGTCACTGTGGCGGCAGGGACAAATCCTGTGGCTCCCATTTATAGAGGCAGCTCTAAGAAGGAAAAAAGGGAGTTTATGGACAGCTACGCGATTTACACACGACGCATCAAGGCTTTGAACCAAGGGTCTCAAGCCAAATTCTTCGTGATCCCACTCAGCGCTTGCATCGAGCAAGGAACGATGGTACGAATTTGTGGTTTTGAGCTTAGAAGGACGTCACAGAGACTGAGTGGCGGGATTATTTTTTATCTGCACGCGTACCAGATAACATAGCGTACAAAACCCTGGATCGCGAAGTGAAGTCTCTCTGTGTTGACACTGAGTTACAGGACGCGGAGTCACGCATCTCGCGGCTCATGGCAGAGTCTTATGAGGTTATTGACAGATTGAACACGGAGGACGTTGTGCACACCGAGCCGAAGAAAGTCGTTGGTTATTTATGATGCCTTGCGTCCACACTCGTTTAAGGCAGCTGTAAAGGATCAACTGAGCCGACAGAGTCACAAAATAACGAAGTCGAACCTCGCGTCATTTTTAAAGTGGCTATGGGCACGTCTGCATCAAAGTTTCCACCGTAGCCCGTGCCAGTGAATGTGAGACCGGGTTTAACGAGGGTGCCGTGAGCGTCAACACCTAGAGTAGCTAGTGATGCTACAGTAGCGAAGACGGCAGCGGTGGAGACCATGGTGCTTGCTTGGACGGTTGTTTGGCACAGTAAATTCGCGAATGATTAAGTTGGGGTACGACATTTTATCAACGCGGCGATTCTGCAACGGTGGTAAGTGGCTTTGCAGAACACTAAAGATACCTACCAGAGCTGCTCGAACAGCACATTATTTTAGTTGGTAGTGATTAACTGTGATTATTGGCAAGGATTATTGTACAGCGCTTCTTTTGGGGTAGATATCATTTACAGTCCAATCTCAGACCTGTCAGCGAGCGCAGAAACCTGTTCACGTGCATCGCATGCTGCAGTACTGGGACACTGTTCGAGGGTAGTGAGAGGCTACACTCCATACAGACGATCTTCTCGTGAATAATTTCCCCAATAGCGATAGCTTTGTTTGAACTCAACACATTATAGTTACAGGACTCGGAAATTGTTGATAACCCTCCATGCACATGAACTCCCAATGGTATTTCATGACAAAAAACCTAGCATTTTTGATTTTGTACCTGGTTTTATAAATCATTGGAGCACTCGGGTGGAGGACATTCATTCTGGTGAATAATTATCACGAGTATCTTGGTCCTCATGTGAGTCTTCCGTAAGCTGACCTCTAATGCATTCACGCTTCTACCATTCAACTTTTCCAAGCGTCCACCCGTACGCTTTCTCTCTATGATAAAGTGTGGTTTCCCGATGTTATCCGTAGCGAGAGGATCGTATGTACTTGCAGCGTGAGCAATGCTTCTACTGACGGATAGGCGTCAATGGACCCCCTTCCGGCTCTTCGATCGAACGTCTGTCGAGCAGGCTACAACAGACTACACCTTGTATATAGAAAACAGAAGCCCCATCGACGGAATCGCTTTAAAAAGTCGCGGCTGTTTGGTAGCGCGTTCCGAGAGAAAGACAACGTATGCTGCGCAAAGGCGAGGTAGGCAGGCGGTCGAGAGCACTTCAACTTGGCGGTGGACCACATAAAGGCAACTTGCGCCGGTTTCCACGGAAGTTTCAACGAACACGCCAAGTGCAGACAAAGTCGGAGGGAGCCATGTGCCTGCCGAGAAAGGAGCCCGTGGCGGAATCTTCGCAAGTGCAGCCGCCGCACGCGCGCATGTGCCAGTTGAAGCGGCGCTGGAGCGAGTGAAGACGCGAAAGCACCACGAGCCGGTGGCGCTTTGTTCGCACGGGGCGTGACTGCCGGGTGCTGCGCTCGCAGCTCGTCAGCAGTTACGAATTTCGAGCGGGGTCGGCAGCAGTCCAAACAGAAGCAGAAACGGCGACTCCGCGGCTTGCAGGGCCCAGGAAGCAGCGATGGACCGAGTGCTGAGCTCGCCGAGCAAGCAGAGGGCGCTGGTGCGCCTCGTGAGCTCCGACCCAACGTTGTTGAACGGGTTGGATGACGACGTGCTCGCGTCGATCACGCTGCTGTCGGAGCCGCCCAAGATGGGCTCGGGGCGCAAACCAGCTCTGTTGGGCGAGAGCAGAGATCATGCAGGTGCAGGGGGTGCAGCCGTGAGGAAGAATATTCAACTGTATGCTGAGGATGCAACTGCGGAGAAGAAGAAGGCGCCCATGCCGACATTGACCTGTGGTGGGATCAGTAGTGCGAAGAGGGCGACGCTGGCTCGAGCCAATACAGTGCTGCTTTCGCCGTCTAGCAATGCGACTGCGGTTGCAGCCTCTGCTAGTACGAAGCAGGACTGCGGAAGGACCATTGGGTTCGCGAAGAATGCAGTTCGAAGCACGCTAACTCCAGGGACGCAGCACGAGAAACGTCCGCAGGTAGTTCTGCTGGATGATGGTATGCTGAACCTCGTGGATAGAGGAACCAAGACAGCTACCCTCCGGCGAGATATGTCGTCTAGGATTGGTTTGCCGAAGAGAAAGTCAAAGCGGGGTCGGCGGAGGGGGAAGAGGAACAACAGCGACAACTCAGGCAGCAGCAGCAGTGGAAGCAGCACCAACAACAGCGAGGATGAAGGCAACCAGAAAGGTATTTCTCAGCCTTTTCAAACGAAGAGCAAAGTGACGTCCTCGTCAGACAGCTCGATTGTCACATCTGACAGTGATGAATGCCCGCTCGTTGGCACGTCGTCATCTCGGTTTTTACTCGACCATCATCACTTCGTTTCACCTGACCAATGGATACCGCGAAGGTTGGCAAGTTTTCTTGCGTTGGACAATGTGCTTACTGTACGTACTGATACTTTGCTGCTGTCTTTGTGCTCTGTTCAGTGCCCGCAAAGCTTGCTACGTGTGTATGCGAGAGTTTGGAGTTTTGCGTAAACGACACTCTTGTCGAATGTGTGGCGAAGTAATTTGCAGTCGATGCTCGGTCTTTCGAGAAGTGAATTTGCCGGTATTGGAGAACAAGTTTCGTATTTGCTCCTGCTGTTTTGTTGCCTATCGGAAGAAAATAGAGGAGAGTAGTCAGCAAAACGACGACGACGAAGCTGATGCTACTGATTCTGCGAGTGATAGTAATCCTGATCAACGGGAGTGCGTATCAACGCCTGACGGGTATCTATCAGCTGGAAATTCACAGGCAGACTCAACGACAATTTCCTCAACGACAATGTTTCAAGAACCATTGTTGTTATCGCAGTCTGACAATGCTTCGGAGCACTCGTCTTCCCGTAACACGATCAACACAATGTCGGACTACTCGTTCAGTAGTGATACGCCGTGGGATATGTCCAATTTCTTTTCCGGAAGCCTTTCCGGCTCCCGTAATACGGAAGAAGAACTCGAGGCTGTTCTTAAAGCAAAACAGCTTGAAAGGGAGGTCGAGGCAAGTCAGCAGCGTATTCAAGCTCTGGAAGCACAAATAGCTAACCAAGAAAGTCAAAAAGATCTTCTTTCTGCAGAGCAACAGGTACAACTTGAAGACGCTCGTGCCACGATTAAGCTTCTGCAAGGGCAACTCCGAATGCAAGAGATTAATGCCAGGCAAGCGGCTTACAACAGAGACTCAATTTGCCTGAGTAAGCTGAGACAAACTGAGCTTTATGCAAATGAGGACGACGAAAGCGAGGCACTGAAGAAAAAACTAAAGGTGCTCGAACGTCAGTTAAAACAAGCTGGGATATCTGTAGCGGAGGTGATTCCATACGAGGTAGCAAAGCAGAAGGTAGCAGACATCTCGAAACGCCTCCAAGAAATCGGCTCTTCTGAAGTGGTGTTGGATAATAAGCAAGCTCAGGCTGCTGCGCGGAAAGAGTATTATATCCTCGAACAAGAGATGGAAAAGTATCACATGGCTCTTGTCATGACGGATGAGTACATTGAAGAGCAGAGACGACAGGAACAGGAGTGGGAAGATGCAAACCGCGATGCAAATCTTGCAGCCTTGCGCTTGCTACGGTCAGCGATACCAGTAAATGTTTCGCGGCTGACGGAGAAAAACTTAATCGAGCTTGTAACCCCAACTGGTGCTAAATTTCCAGCTGAGCTAGCGCGGCGGGTGAAGCGGACCAACGTGCTACAACTAGTGCGAACTGACCCAAAGACAATTGTCAAGATGCACCCCAGTGTCATTGAGGGATACCGTACTACCGGACTAACGCTACTAGAACGCCGTGCACTTCATGCTGTGATGCAGGGCCCTTTCCAAGAGTGGAAACGTCAACAGAAAGACGAGATGGCTCAAAAGAAATATTCATGGTACTGCAAGCTAAAAGAAGCCTTTGTGGTCGCTGCAACGAACTTTCGGAGTCACTGCGAGTCGGGTGCTACAGTTGATATTGCAGGCGATGAGTTTATTGAAGAAGAAGCAAGCAAGCGTCACACCTGTGACCTTGTGGGTTTGGCGTGTCCAGTGCGCGTGGAGGAGAGAGTTCGAAAGCTGTACGTTGGAATGGGATTCACACCTGATGATGAATTCCTTAAGGAAGATATCATGAAGAGTGACCCAGAGGGTGCCGGAGAAAAGGCGTTGCTCGAAGCACAAGCTCATGCGCGAGAAATGGTGGCAAACCAGCGACAGCGAGATCTGAAGATCCACTACAAAATGAATATGAGGGATGTAGCTCAAGCTGTTGGTGCTTTGGAAGAAATGGATTCCATTATGGATCAAGTGCGAACGTTGGATATGACATTTCCAACTGCTACAGGTGAAGGGATAGATGAGCGCCAGCAGCTAAACCATTGCAACTTGCTGTTGAATTGCGCTCGTGATGTAGTATTGCTGCTAGCAAAGCGCGCGGGAATCTGCGTAACAGGAAAGCGTGATCCAGCCAAAGACGAGAAAGACACACGTTCGGTCGTGGAAATTCGCGAGGCTACTCGTGTAATTGCTTTCCTACTCGAGATTCTCGCTGATGTATACGCGCTGCTTTTTAACGATGACGGTATGCTTCGTGAACACAAGTCTGTAACAGCAGCAGCGACGTTTAAGGTTGTGCAGGAACTCCTGGAAGATGTTCGTGAAAAGAATGAGTTGACGGCAGATGAACAGCTCGAAATACCTGATACAAACCGTATTCCATGGATGAAGCGAATAACTTCCAGCAAATCGTCTAAGGGTAACGTCCAGCAGAGTCAAAACGATGGCAATCCATTTAAGCCGCCTCAAGCAGGACGTAAACTCCCCCAGGAAGCACTTCCTACTAGTGCACTTCTGTTTGACGCTATTAAAGCTCGACGGAAGCAACATACCAAGCATGAAGATATGAACGACTGCTGTGTTGACTCAAACCAAGTCGATTCACCCCCACCACAGGCCAGTAGACCTATGGACTTGATGGCAGCCATTCGAGCTCGAAAGCGTGCACAGTCTAACTCGAGTGTTGGAGAGACGGCAGCACCAGATGCAGCTATGCCGCCACTCCACGCTTAGGCCGTGCTAGTATTTTGATCTACAACGCGTTTGTATGGTATGTGAAGGCGGCGCCGCGGAAGGAATACCGACGCCATACAACAGTGAGTAGGAGCGCAAACAAGCTAATCATATCTTAATCAAGTTGCCTTCCCACTCAGCATCACTCACTTAATTACTCGGTGAGTTCACATCGATACATAGCGATGAAGCCTGATCACTTCCACCGCAATCAACACTTCACCGCTACTCTTTTTCAGCTATTGCCACCTACAGCATCGTCATCGTCGTCTCTAGCTCCTTGCTCACTGTGTAGCTTCCGGCTGCTATTCACTATTCACGCTCTGGGCTATTCCCGAGCGGTGCTCGACTCCACGACGACATGGGAGTCTATTGCAGATACGCCGCTAATATGCAGCTGCGCATCTACTGAACGATAAAGCACATGTCTACGGGCTTTGGCGAGCGCTTGAGAAGCTCCATTGTTTCGCCGAGTCGAAGATTACGAGTCGACTGGTTGTTGAAAGATACAAGCCAGTCGCCCGGGCGAAGCTGTGTCAAACCAGGCGAGTAACCAGACCCAGTGAGTCGTGAAACCACAATCTGCCCATTTTTGCGTTTGAATGTAATGCCAAGTGGTCCTTCACTCCATCGCACCCACAACTCTGGCAGCGGCAACTGAGGTGACGGCGCACTGGCTGGCGTTGAACCGGAGGGTTGCCGCTGGTGGCGCACCACAAGCCCCGAGTCGTCGATATCTGAGTAGGTACTCACCATCGTTGCATTTCCATTCTGGAGCAAATTGCGCTGCCGCTCAGATTCAATGTACTGGCGCCGAAGTTCCTGCAGCCGGCTCGGCTGGCCAACGAGAGTTGGGCTTTCCTCTGTAGGAGGCAATGCAGCTTCAGAATACATAGGCGGGGGAGGAAGGGGGTCATCGCTGTGAGCTTCGAACGGCGGCGGTCGCTCAGGCTTGTCACTGTAATATCCATTCGGTGCTGGTTCATCATCGGGGATGTTTTGGAGATCCATACTGCGAGCAGATGGGGGAACGACAACAATCGGATCTTTCGCCCTTCCTGAAGCAGTGAATACATCCATATACGATGGCGGTGGAGGTAGACCTGTAAGTGACGGACTCTCATCCCGAGCCTCCGGTGGAAAATTATCTTCCGCTGGATAATCATCGTTGTCAATACCTCCTGTAGGAGGCTCCGTTCCCGGAAACGGGGGTGGAGGTGGCAAGTCCGAGTAGCTGGGTAGTCCATTGCCACCATCGCCGGTTTGAAGATGACCAAGCTGGTGGGACGCACTTGAGCGTGGCGAGTCGCCCAAATAATCATAACTCTGCTGACTTGTGCCGTCATCAGAGGCTGCGTAGTTTTCTAGTTCTTGAGAGTACACACCTCCGGGGTAATTGCCTCCAAACTGTTTCAAAGATCCCCCACGGCTGTTGCTTCTTGGTCGTGCTGGGCTGTATCCACCACTGTGTGTTCTTGCAATAGGCGGGCGTCCAGCAGCTGCTGCAGCCGCGGCTGCTTCTTCCTCACGCAGTTGTCTAAATGATGGTACTGCAGACGACGATGGTACAGGTGCTGGTGACGGGGACGGTGAAGGAAAACCGGGGCGTCTACCGCGTGAGTGCGGGCGACTGCCATGGCCGCTACTGCGTCCACGTCGCTGAAAGACAAGTACAACAGGCTTTTGCACAGTCTTTAGCAACTCAAAGGCCCCAGCAATCCCTAAAGAATCAACGTCGACGCCTGCTACGCGTACAAAAATGTCGCCAGGCACCACTGTGTCGTTAACGTTAGGGGCACCAGCACCTGTAAGTCGTGCTACAACCACTCGGCCCTTGCTAGACGTGCGAATCTGAATGCCCAGAGGGCCGTCACGCCATAAGACCGTGTACTGCTTCGGCTCCAAAGCTGCTGCATCTGCTCCTGTTGCTGGTGGCAGCGCATCCTGAAAAGTTCCCCTACTTGAAGGTCCCCGATAGCTTGGAGGTAGCTCGTTAAAACTGTTTCCAACGGAAGGAGGCTGTCGAGCTCCACCACGGTGGAACCGCAAGTACACGGGCTTCGTTGCTCGCATCATTAACGTAACCGTGCTCTTAAATCCAATCTCCTCCGTCCGTAACCCATTAATGCTCACCAAGATATCTCCCGCTGCGATCTGCGCCACTGACGGCGTGACACCTGTACCCGTTACCGACTTAACCGCAGGAAGTCCATTCCGCTGCTTCAACTCACAACCGAGTGGTCCTTCACTCCACACTACGTCATACTCCACATCAGTAGGATCCTCTGTCGGAGCCTCATTGACTTGTGCCATGTACGTTGGTGAGGACTCTCCCCACCCTCCTCCACGATTGCTTCGCAAATCCACGGTAGCATTCGAAGACACTGGAGACCCGCAGAACGCCGACGTAGCATCACTACTATGAATCGAAGAGCCCGTGCGTGGCAATCCCCACTTAGTCGTTGCAGCGGACGCCGCCGTCGCCAAGTCACTCAGTTTTAGAGGTCTGAAGTCTAACTTGATCGGGAATTCCGGGTTCTTCAATTGTTCAATCACCTCACTGAACGGAGTAGCGGAAACACTAACGCCATTCAAGGCAAGTAGGACGTCTCCTGCTCGTGCATACTGTAGTCCTGTGGCTGCTCCTTTCTTATTTACCCGTCGAATCACAGGTTGTCCGTTGGCGTTGGCCTTGAATAAAAGTCCGAGAGGTCCTCCGTCCCATGATATCTCGTACGTATCGTCGTCGTCGTCCTCTTCGTCGTCGTCGTCGTCGCCCTCTTTATCCTGTTTCGCGGCGGCGCCAGCCGATCCGTCTAACTTGATATTCTCCGCCAGCGCCAAGGCCTGCAGCTTCTCGTAGACCGTCATGTTGGCGGACAGCTCGCTGGTGCCGCTGTGGTTGCTGCTGCCCGTGCGGTGCGACGGCACGGACTCGAGGAACGACGCGTTCTCGCTCTCGTCCAGGTCGCGCATCTTGTCCATCTGGCGCTGCACGAACTCGTCCTGGCTGAGCGAGTCGTCGCCGAACGCCGAGTCTTCGGAGCAAGCCGAGTCGCCGCGCGCCGCGCGGGGGTCCGCCATGGTGGGGCGTGTGCTGATTGAGGAGTGCGAGGTGGCGCGCGCTCTACGACGTCGGAGGTTCGCCACGCCGAGGGAGGGAAGGACGGCGCAGGCGAGATTGAACGCGCGATGGGGAGTGCAGACGGAGAAGAGGCCGACCCCGCGATACGTGATACTTTGGGGCATGCTCAGGTTGACTATGGTTCATGATCCTGATCGGTTCTAATAACCTGTGATAAAGCGTAAATGGAAAAGAATAAATGGTAGGAGAGATGTACGGATAGAGATTTTGGCGTTTGTATGTGATCAGCGCGGCTATGCTTGGTTATAATGGAGAAGAGAGCCTGCGGAAACGAGTAATGGTAGTTTAACGGAAGACAACAGCAGCACAAATCGGTTAAGGTGAATCTCCTTCTCTACGGTTCCCGCGCGAGCGCGCTACGCAGTGATTGCATAGCGCTTGCAAGACGTGCCTTGCTGCCATTGCACGAAAAAAAAATGACCCGACGAGATAAGGTTACGAACAAAATCGAGTTGAAGTGGATGCAACCCGTCTAGCGTAATCCAGCCGCCATTTGTCTGCATGGAACACTTAATCTCGGTGAGGTCTCGTTCATCAGCTTAGCATCTTCAAGACATTTGGGTTTCCGTCTGCACATCCCGAAATGTAGCGAGAGCCCACCGAAAAGCGCAATAGGGCATTCACAAGTCGCACGTAGGGGTGAAGTGCTTCTCAGCGTATCCATTACGCCCAGCTCAGCTAAGGAAAGGAAAGGAAATACATATTTCGCGTGGCCAAAGGAGCTCAGCGAATTGCATCAAAATCCTTTTACGCCTTCTTCCGATCAAATTGATACATTCTCGGATCAAAACGAAAAACGTTTCAAAAGCAGATTACACTTTCATACACCGTCTATACTTCTCTACGCCTCGTAGCGTTGTGCGCCAACTTAGAATTCATTTTCCTTCAAAGACGCACCCCACTTGTCGTTCTTGTTGTTGTAGCTTGAATTGTAGCTGGGGTGGCCCGCTGAATATGGTTTAGACTTGTGCTTCCAGCTTTCCATAGAGCTGAGTGACGAATTTGGCTCCGACAAGAGCGCGATACTGGATGTTGAGGACAGTGGCGACCGAGGAGAGCTCATGTTGGAATACTTAGGCTCGGCCATTATCGGCAACTCCTTCTCCTTTGGTCTTGATCTCCTGTCTTGTGACTTCTGCGATCGCATGGACCCTCCCCTGGAGCCGGAACGGCCCGAGCGAGTAGACCCTCGTTTCGGCGTACTCACCGGTGCTGCGAAATAACCATTAGGAGGCGACGCAGGTGCGAGTGCTGGGCCACGTCCAGATCCAGATGACTGCATCGTCGCCAAGCGTGTGGTGCGAGCTCCAGTACTACCCGATATGCATGCTTCCTCTTGCAGCTTCTTCATCTGTCGGCTTGTTCTGTGCCACCAGATCAGCACACAGACACAGGCGATCACGACCACAACGCTGGCAATCACCACGTACATCCACCAAAGCCAGAAGAAGCACCCGCTGCCCCATGGAACGTACGTAGTCCATGTGCTTTTCTTCTTCATCGTACTGGAGAAACACGAACACCAGTCAACCGAGTCCTCAGATGTATACACTTTCTTGCTTGATGTGACTTTGTTCGGGCAATTGTCTGCTACGGCGAGACCAATCTTTCCATCCGCGCGATCGTGATATGAATACAAGCCGTCCATAAAGACGTCACCAAGGACGGTGGACGTGCCCTCAGAGATGCCGATCGCGCGGCAAGGTGTGCTCGAGTTGTCGCCGTTCATTTCAGGGCGCCAGTAGTACTCGGGCGGAATCTCGACTGTGAAATGTTTGCTAGTCGATCCATCGCTGGTCTCCATGCCGAGTGTAAAGTAAATCGATGGTAGTTCCAACAGTGCTGCGTTAGACGACGTTGGGTCACAGTAGTCCTCGTTACAGCACGAAGTCGAGTCATCGAAGTAACTAGAATCGAAGTCGGGTATCGCGGCCAGAGTAGCTGCCTTAATCTGGTCCATAAGAGCGTTATACACCGCTGATGGAAATGCCAAGTTGCTTGTACCCGAGTCGATGATAGCCTGTGGGTCGTTGTACTTTTCGCAGGACAGTCCGAGGCTGGTGTTGTCGTAGCCAATATCCGAGACTGTCACAACATACCATGCTTCCTGGAAACCAAAATACAAAAACTAAAGTGAGATCATCTTGAAAGAGAAGTATCGAATTCCCCCCGCTAGAGTTTGCATACCCTCGTAATTGGAGTGTAGAGCATGTCACCTGTGTAATACGTCTCGCCCTTGGTGCCTTCAATGCCCCCGACCATCAGTTGACCAGAATGGTAGGTGAAATCGGTACCTCCTGTCTGCAGCATCGGCTGCATCGTGCCACAAAGCAGCATTCCGAATGCATCCGACGTTTTTCCAGTGTCAACGAGCACGTTATACAGCGACGAAACTGTATCGTCAGTAGATGCTGCAAGCGCTTCGTACGCTAGTCCAGTGATTCCATCATACGTGGAGCGATAAAACGTATCCTGCTCCTCAATGACCAAGAAGCTCTTGGATATGTTGCCGATCTCGTCCGAATACCATTTATCCGTCATAAACTGACCTCTGCAAAGGTAAATGTAACAAGCAACGTCAGCGACTCGGATCCTTCCACGCAACAATCTAATCTCCGCAAAACGCACTGAATGTTCGCTCCTGCGAAGGACAGCGTGACCGTGGTTCCGCCGCTGTTAGTACACGTCGAGGACGCGTCGCACGAATACGTGACTTCCGCGTCGGATCCGCAGCATCCCGAGCCCAGCACTGCATCATTCGACGACCCGGTGTCTGCAATTAGTCGGAAGGCGTTCTGTTCCCGAAAAAAAGAGCAACACCACGCCACCTCAGTATCTGCACCTGTCAGCATCAACCCCTTCGTGCAAACTCCACATACACCTCCGCTCGAGGACCCGGACCCATCCAGCGTGCCGATATCCACCGTCAGCGTGTACGCTGCAAGCAGCACGACTCGGTGAGAAAACTCCTGCCACGGTCTCCTTTACGTCTGGTCAACACCTCGCGCCGCACCTGTGCCGGACGCGATGCCCGTCAGATCAATGGAGTAGGCGGCACTCGCCGCGCTCGCGCCCTCAACACCCAGCGCCAGCCAGCCCAGCAGCCACATGCACCGCCGCAACGTCGGCGTCATGCTCGACAAGACCTTATTGTGCTGCAGCTGGCCAAGTGACCTGGTAGTCAGACCATGCACTGTCTTTATCGGCTGACGCGCTGCTGCAACCTTCGCGGAACCTTCCGCGTCAAAGCTCGAAGTTGCTTGTGAAAACGCTTACGTTGCGGATGACCAGCTTACGTTGCTGCAAGGCCCATTTGCGCCGTCATGTCCTTGGCGCGCAGCATGTCGGCGCCGCTGCGCGCGCGCGGCCGCGCGCGCTACAGCTCGGTGCTGGAGAGCGCGCTGGTGGGTCTCGGACGCGAGGACGCCGTGGTGCAGTCCGCGCGCAAGCCGCGGCGCGCGGCGAGCGCCCCGAGCGTCGCGCAGGAGGACGAGGACCCGTTCGCGCACCTGACGCTGCTCAAGTCGCACAAGAAGAAGCGCAAGAAAGCGCCGCAGTCGCCCGCCGGGACGCGCAGCGCCGCCAAGCTGCGGAGCAAGCACAGGCGCCACGCCGGCGTGCTGGAGATGGCGGGCCGCACGCCCGTGACCAGGTCCATGAAGAAGAAGTGGAAGCGCAGCAGTCTCGAGGTCGTCGGGGACGAGCCTGCAGGCAGTCAGGAAGACGACGTCGTCGTGCAGAAGAAGCTGTTCCAGTCGCCACCTAAGAAGGTGAAACTTGACGTCGAGACAGGCGCCAGTGTGGAGAGCAAGACGACGGGACAGACCAGAGTGCACCGGAAGGCTGTCGTGCTGAAGCAGTGGAGAGTCGAGTGGCCGCCCGTGGTGGACGACTACAACAGAGCGCAGCTTGTGCTGACGGGACAGGTGGCGGGTGAACCGGCGAGATTCGTCGTGGGCAAACGGGAAGGACCCACGAAGTTCACGTCGAAGGAAGGGGGATACGTCGCGCTGTCTGGAAAGCTCGACCGAGACGCGGCGAAAAGTGCTGGCATCCCGCGAGCAGCGATGGATCTGCTGGAAGAGGGCATCCCGGCGTACTTTTATAAACGCCTGCTGCCGTTTGTGCAGAAGCCGGAGGGCTTGATGAAACAGGACAAGAAGAGAGCTAAAGGCAGGCCGGCTTCGAAGAAAGCGCACAAAGCTGATGCGTTCAGGTACGCAGATTAACACTGCATGATACGGGCCAGTAAACTGATTGCTAATGATGTTGCGTTGGGTTTGCGCTTGCAATTTGCATTGAATTAGTTCACCAGCACCGTCGACGCATGACGAGGTTGATTTGGCTCCAAGCACTCCAATCGTCTCGACCCCTATCCAAGACGATGATGCGTTCGAAACGCTAAAACCCAAAAAGGTAAGAGAAAATGTGCGGACTTGCACGAGTAAACTGCTGCTGACACTTTGCGATAGGCTCGTGCCCCAGCTCCCGCAAAGGCGAAAAAGAAAAGTGTTAAAAAGGATCAGCCTGAACCTGAAGCAGAGGTCGATATCTGGACGACTGAGCAGCTGGAAGCTTTGATGGATGCTAAGCTGAAGATACCGACAACAGCGTCAAACTTCTGGGCTCAGGTATTTGGTGAAGGAACTCAACACTTTAGTGGGGCAGAGCTCACTCACACACCTTTAACAACATTTCTCTTTCCCGTAGGTTGCGCAGTTTGTGCCAGGAAAAACTGCAAAGGATTGTCAAGCCAAAACGTTTGAGCAGTTCAGGTCTCCACCTACAAATCGCAAGCCGGCAAAGAAGCCTGTCAAGCGAGCTAACGCTGAGGCGAACGCTGCGATACCTACCAAGATAGCCCGGGCTGGCTCAAATAAATTTAAGAAGCAAGTGCGCGAATTTGTGGAAGAGGTAAGGGCATCGTGCAGGCTCGTCAAGGCGAGTATATTCAAAAGTTAACTTGTATTATTTGGGATGAACGTAGTACGAAAAGAAGCACGTGGATGACCTCTTCGAAACAACTCCGTCCAAAGAGGGCCTGCCAGAGCTTCCCGACTTTGGTTCGATTAAGTCACCCGAGCTTGCGACACCGTCTCGTAGCTTCGATGACGATGATTCCGAAGTGGACGATGAAGCGCCTGGACTTCTTAAGAAACTGAGCTCTCGCAGGCGTGACGATATCGACTCCTATGTATTAGGTATTAATCGGCAGCACGTTGCTGGCGGAGGGGTGATGGCAGGTGGCAAGGTGCGCCGAGTGACATCAATGATTACCCCCGTTAAGACTGCAAAAGCAAAGGCCATGTCTGCCAAGGTATGCTAAAGAAAATGAGTCTGGTGGGTATGTTTTTGGAGATTCTAACATGCGTGTGATTCGAATATGCAGAAGAAGGCTGTCATGCTTGTAGAAGAAGTGGGTTCTCATTCACTCAAGGGTGTAGTGAGCCCAGGTGGAACTACACACGTTCGCATCGAGAAGGATGGCAGCTCTTCTGAAGGTGAAGCTGAGGACGACTATCACAGTAGTGGAGAAGAGGAGGATTTTGACCTACCCTGACCATGGGTAATGTAGACAGCTTGCCATGCTCCAAGCTCGCGAGGAGAAAACGTTTATTTATTGGTCGCGTTAAGGCGGGTTTGCTTCGAGAAAGACTATAAGCCTACAGTCTCCACGTTTGTATCACGAGCATTGATGGAGAGCGTGATAAATAGATACGAGTTGTGGCACTTGGGGAGTTAGGTGCAAGAACACCCCGTCCTTTTCTCTACTCTTGAACCAGCAAGAGGACGCGCCGCAAGTTCTCCGCAATGTCTCGTGTGGTAGATTGCGCCTGCTGTAAGGTCAGCAATTCGTGCAAGTTTTGTAACGCCGTAGGCCTGGAGAGCAAAAGCGCGCGAGCCCTTTGGTTGTCAAACACAAGCGACCAGAGCGTCGCTGAGAGGTATTGGAGAGTAGTTACGTCTGTTGCAGTTGTGCTACTTGCACGAATACAGGCAGCAACTACTTCATCCAGCAACTCTTCCCAGACGGCGAAATGATTCTTGGTCGATTCCGAAAGAGCAAGGTTCCTCATGAATAAACAGCCCGCGTGTCGAACCGCCGCATCAGATGAATGTATCGCATCACCGAACACGAGAGACAGCACAGTAGACCAGTTGACGTAAAGAACTCGAGCGCCCTCCTCGTTGCAAGCAATGCCACTGAGCACGCTTAGCATATGCGCTAGGTTTTCCAGCTCCAAACCGTGTGTCTTTCTCGTCTGTCTGGCTTGCTTTAAGCGTTCTTGTAGCGAATCAATCAGCTTCGATATCGATCCAGTCTTCACAGATGCTAGAACGCATTCAGTATTGAGCAGCACAGCCTTCAGGACTTCGCACGCTGCATTGCTTAATGCTGTATCTGCCGCCGACGGACTGACACTATTTCCAACATGGCGGGAAGAAGCACCAATCTCTCCCCGAGTGCTTGCCAATGAAAGCAATAACGTCAACAACGTTTGAGATTTGTCTCCGACGGCTTTACCGGAGGCAGGCGGCAGCGAAATTAACAATGAATCTCTGGTAGTATCATTTCCGTAGATGTAGTTGGCCAAGAGATGGAGTGCACACAATAACAACTGTGAGCCTCGGACATGAGCAGTCTTCATCACACTCCAGTTCGACAGAACCACATAGAGGAGTCCCTCGTCCTGGAATGACAGAAAATATGTTAGATCGTAGCTACCTTGTGTGTTGCATGACGTGCACGTACCTGTGCAAGTTGTTGGTTTTCCTTGTTATCACCGACAACGGCACTCATTACCTCCATATGCGTCTGAATCCGGCCGCAAAGATCAAGCACAAAAACATCTTGGGTGCTTGAGCTTGTGTTAGAGGTTCTAGCCCGCTTCCCACCAAAGCCCCCAGCCACGCGAACTGCGGTGAATAATTCCTTAATGGAAGTCATTACAAAAGGCAGCGCATGCTTTATCTGAACAAACTGCTGAAGACTTGCACTCGTCTCGACCAGGACTTGAAAGGCATATGCAACGCGTCGAATCGAAGTAAGGGGGAAAACATGACCACGTGACACTGGGGTATCAGTAGAGGTTGTGGCATCAAGTGGTCTAAACTCCGATACTTCACGGTAAAGATCAAATACAGCAGAGCACAGTGCACTAACGACTGAAGCATCTGAAGATTTCACGGACCCCGGAATCAATAATGACATCTACACGGATAATATCCATTGGGCAACACAGCAACGTGTGAGTGCGTAAATATAAGACAAACTTAATATATGCCAACTTACCGCTGGCACAACGCGAGAGAATGACACCCGAAATTCAACAGGGTGGTCTGATTCTAGCAATTTTACCACGACATCAACAAAAGCTGCCCCAAAACCTGAAGTTGAGGGCGTTTCAAACTGTTCGGAATTGCACTCGCTGTGCTGGTCAAAAGACTGTACCAACAAAATGCTCAACGTCCCTGCACAAAGGTCGAGAACATCGTAATGCCTTTGTTTTGTCGCATTGGAATCGGTATCCTCCAGAGAAGCGTGTGTATCCCGCACTAGCTCCATCAACTGATATTGCAATGTCGTATGCTGCGTGTACGTAGGGGAAAGAGTGAAAGGAATTATGTGAGCGCGAGCATTAATATTGTACTAGTAAAACTAAGGTGCCGCACCTTAAGGAAGAATGTCACCTGATCAAACCCAGCCTCGCGAAAAATGGCTTGGAGAAGGTTCAGCACTTCAATCATTAAATCTAAAATGGCAGGAAGCACCGATAGTCTCCACGCGTCGCTATCGCAACATGGAAGGAGCATGCAGCACGTAGAGTATTGATTGCATTTGTCTTTCCACTCGCGCAATGACAGTGTCTAATCATTAGAAAAGCGTGAACGTTAGTGACAAGTAAAACTACACGTGCCGCATGTGTACTTACGTGAACCAACAACGGGTAGAAATCAAACTCTTCTTCAGCCAGCTCCATTTCTCTCAGTAAATCTCCAAAACGCGGTGCCAAACGATCGTTTTGAATATAAAGCACTCGGACGAGTTGTGCAAAGGCACTCGCACTGCGAGG
The DNA here is from genome assembly GCA_033558005.1 of Phytophthora taxon juncus. NCBI lineage: Eukaryota > Oomycota > Peronosporomycetes > Peronosporales > Peronosporaceae > Phytophthora > Phytophthora taxon juncus. The sequence continues at coordinate 1,411,928 of JAUCEE010000002.1, forward strand.
GAAAAGTTTACGGGTTTTCAATGCGTTTGTCAGGGAGCGCAGTGCTCTTCCCGAAAATGTAATCCCATGAAAAATCTCTACCATTGCAGCTTGCTGATCTCCAGGGCTATCGTGAAACCGAAGAATCTCCTTTGTTATAACATTACATGCTGCGGCGCGCACGGCATCAGATTCGGTATCATCAGTAGATGTTTCGAACACCATTTCCAACAATCGAGACGAGGGAGGATCCATAATTGCAATATGCTCGATCACAAGAAAACCCAGCTCACGGATTGGCGATACATGGTCAAAGAGAAATCGAGATGCCCAGCTACCTTCGATGAGAATGTTGCTGTCACTGTGCTCCAGTGGACTATCAGTAGACAGCAATGACTCACGCGAAAGCGTCTGCAGAATGGCTACCAAGCACTGAGAACCAACAACAAAGATATCACGCTCCAGAAAGGTCCCCGGAACGCGATGATGGCACACAACACTAAGCAGCGGTGACAGCATCTCCAAAAGACGCTTACAGATTTTTTCACGCCACGGTATTGATACACGTGTGGCAGAGTTTTCGGCGATACCCTTTGCAAAACGCAACAATACCTGCAGCATGACAGCATGAAGAACAGGTTCTACCGCGTAAACGGCTGAATACTTCGTGCAGATCGTCGCGATGATATCGGTGTCAGCAGCGAGTGATACAAACAAATCATCAACGTGAGACTCGCTAACGTTGAGCAATAAGCGCGCAATCTGAAGAGAAAAGACCTTGCTTTGTGATCTCTTTACCAGCGGAAGAATCTTGCGTTTCACCACAACAAGTGCTCGTAGCTGCTCTTTCCTCGTCATTGCACGAAACATAACACTGAGAGTGCATACAAGCGAGCTGATAATTACCTCGTCTCGTTCACTTTTGGGAGGCACTGCGAAATACCTTTCGAAATCTGCTTCCCATTCCTCGACAAAGCGTCTACGAGCAAAACCCCAAGCTTCACATACTGTCATTAAATGATATACAGCGTTTAAGCACTTCCCATGTGACGGTGCATCTCGAATCCTACTGACGATGTAAGTATATTCTGCAACTAGCGATGACGGAAATTGATCCCTGTGTTCTCCATGATTCGTTAGCTCGTCCTGAAATGGTGCCTGGTTGATTAGCGTTTTAACCTCTTGCATCCAATTTGGGTCAACTCGCTTCATTAGCAGCGTGCGGCTTACTTGTAGTTGTTGCTTTAACGAGCAGAAAACGATGAAACATCGCGACCAACGGCTAGAATGCAAACCGAACGTTGATTTGATCATTTCTGGAATGCTTGCTTCACCAAGTCTGTCTTTGCTTAACAGATCAGCTGGTGCTCCAGTGGGGACAAAATTTTCTGCTGAGCACGTAAGCAAGAGAAGAATATAATACACTTGCGTCCGAATCGAGGGCGTTGGGTAGAAAATCAATGGCATGAGAAGCTCCATCACAGTGGTGTCGTTTTGCATCGCTGAACGCAACAGCCGGCTACGGAGCAAAAGAGTCCTGAACAGGAGGAGAGCTTGCTCAATAGTTGAGGATTCTTTTTGAACTCCATCAGCCTGAAGAATTCCACATAGGAGATCCATAAGGTTTGATAGTTTGTCCAACTCCTCAAACAGATTTAAAAGCTCCACCGACGCATTTTCAATAAACATGACCAGCTCTTTCAGTGCTGCCTCTCGTATACTCCCAAAGCCAGCAGACGTACCAGAGATCACTGTGCACAAGTGCGACAATTTCGTCAGCTGCGATGATAACTCATTTTCGCTAGGTTGGTAATTGCTGGTATGAGCAACTGGTAAAGGTGATTCCATGAGCTCTCTTTCAAGTGTCAAGCTTTTGCCATCGCGGAAAAAAGTCCCCCCAAATGGATCATCACGGATCTCTTTATCCTTTGTAATCCACTCAATACATGATGGAGATACCCGGGACAGCAACTGAAGAATTCCGGACGCTGCCGCTTTTCGAATATATGATGAGTTGTGAAGCAAACAGCGGCACATTAGAACATACCTTTGGCTATCCGGTGTGGTTGCTTCAAGTCGATTTAAAACTTCTGCAAGCTGTGGCTGTGCTAAGCGTTGCTCCTGTGTAGTTTTGTTTGACGGTTCGATGTATGCAAAATGTTGAAGCAATGGGACAACCGACTGGAGCAGCTCTAGCCTATCGCTTGAGGTGCCTGTAAACTGGATTAAAGCGAAGCGTAAAATTCCCCAGAATGCTGCGCTCTCTGTGTGATCATTAGAGTCTCTGTCTTGTTCTGCTAGGACTAGCAGCAGAAGTGATAGGAACTTTGGTTCACATATCACTTCGTTGATAAATTGACGTCCACGAACAATAGATGCGCTGCTGAATTCATTTGGAAATCGATCAACAAGATCCATCAGACGTCTGAGAAAATGTACTACCATCGAGTCACGAGATACCAGAGCTGTGGTATCGCTTGAACCACTAAGCAAATCACAGAGAATGAACTGCATAACTTCGATATCTTTTTCAGCGATCCTCTCAGTTTCATCGTTGCCATTGGCAATTAACACAAACCAGATGGCCTGGATTGTGGCATCTGCAATAAACTCGGCATCCATGTTGTTAAAGGCGCTTCTGGTTTGAATAGTCTTTTGTGCAACTTCTAGGCTCAGAATTGCCGGTTTCTCCGACAGGCCAAAACCCGCTATTTGTTCTTGATGGGTCTTGGCAAACGCCACAAACGCGAAGATGTGCCTTGCGTCTTGTTGTGACGAGTGCTTCAGACTGATAAAGGTAGGAATCGTTTCATCGATCTTGGGTAAATTCTTGACAAGCGATTTATCATTCCACTCATTAGAAGCGACTCGAAAAAAGGCTGGATTGGAGACCCATAATTTGACAACCTCCCATAGTGATCGAGGGATGATAATGTAGTCACTCGTTTCAGTCCTCCTACTAGTTTCAATGGTATTAGCCTTACTCGAGATTTCCTCCACGTAATATTGAGATGGCGGATACAACTTGAAAAGACGAAGCACCAGCTCCACTAGTTTCCACGTCATTAAGTCGGTAAAATCAAGGTCGGCATCTACCATTGTATTATCTACTTGTTCCGATACTCCGGGACGGCAGATACCACTAAGAAGCACAAAAATGTTCTCAAGCCGCAAGTTATTCAACTCAGCAACGTTAGTTTCTGGCAAAAAAGGATAGCCATTCTCTGGTAGGTCAGGCAGCGCAGTGATAAGAAGGTTCAGCAAGTGTAATCTCGGGTGTCTAGCTGAGCGTAACAAAGGCAAAATGCTCATAAATATCTTGTAAACGGCACCACTCAATGAGAACTGCTCCAGTTGATCGGCGCTACTGTTCCTCTGCCGTGGCAATCTGCCGTCGTCATTTCCCACTTCAGCACTTTGACGCGGATACTGTACTCGTCGCGTATCGTACGAATCAAACAATTCGACGTGAACGTTTGGCGTGTGCACCACGTACGTTGGATCTAGACATATTCTTCGTGTGCGCTTCAACGCGTACAGGAATGACTCGATTGCCTTCAGACTCGCCATGACCACTGCCCCAGACAGATTTCCACGCTTGTTTGAGAACGTAGAGTTCAACATCTCATCAAAGTAATTCACACCCATCGAAACCTCCATAGCTCTCTCCATCAAAGCGTCATCAGTATCACCTCTTTGTTCTGTTCCCGAGCTTGGGCTTCCAGGTAAAACCGGTTGTTGCACAAGATGCAGCAAATGCTGTATCACCGCAGGCCTCTGCAGAAACACTTCAGCCGGGAAGTTCCTTAACAGCTCATTCCTAAACGTAGCACAAGCCCCCACCAAGTCCTGCGTCTCTGTCCGCAGCTGCAGCTTCACCTCAAATTCGAACAAATACTGCTCGTCCACAGTCGCCAGCGTCACCTGTGCGAACCTCCATCCCCTCGCTTCCAAATCGGCCACCTTTGGTGCTCTCCGTCTCTCATCCAGCACTCTGCTGGTCCTTAGTTCCTGCTCCGGATATGTCTCCTGTTCTCTCTCTTCTTCATTGCTGACCTGTTCCGCGCTGGGCTCCACCAACTTGGTCACGTAAATCTGCCTCAGCAACTGCATCAGCAGCACAACAAGCACAGCATCGTCAGCTTCTCTTTAAAATAAATCTCCAGCTACTCATCCTTCCACCTTCTCGTAGTTCGGCTGCAGCTCCGGGTTGCGGCTGGCGGCTCGCTGCAGCTTCTGCGCCGCGCCGAAGTGCTGCAGACTGGCGAGCAGCGGCTCCGAGCGGCTCTGCACCAGCAGCTGCAGCACGTGCAGCGCCGGCAGCTCCAGCGCCGGCTCCAGACTCGCCAGCAGCGCCGGCACCAGCGCCGTCTGCAGCGGCTCCAGCTCCGCCACGCGCACCAGCCGCTCGCGCAGCTTGAACAGCAGACTCCGCAGCGCCCGCGCGCGGATCTTGGCCAGCGGGTGGCGCAGCTTGAGCACCAGCGCGTCCAGGCGGCCGGCGCCCGCGTCCTCCGCCTCCATGCTTGGCGCCAATATTCAAATCGGCGAAGGGGCTGAAGATTGGCAGCTATACTTTTATCAAGTGAGCGTAGGCTGGAGACCAAGGAAGGTCTCTGCATGGACATTTCGGGGACGCTACGCGGCCAGACGATGAATTACTGTTCATCCAGCACATTCATACCGAGCGGCAGGTCATTTTACACGGCATGGTTCGTACCTTCAGATGACTAGGGCGACCTAAATGCTACAGTACTTGAAGAAGTGGATTGGTATTATGCTACCAACGAAGGTGTGAAAGCCCAAACTATGAGTTGCTTGCCGAGCAGATTGGGGTGGAGGGCCAACGATGAGGTTTGATCTCGTGAGCCCTCGAATGATCGGTATTCATTATGTACTGAAGACTAAGGAGTTGAAGTTGTATGCCGTCGCAGTTGAAAGTGTGAACTAGGAAAGCGAAGGTATGCTTTGAAAAGAGGCTCACGAGTGCGCTCGGTCCGCGTCGGGTGTTGACCAAGTCTATTGCTTTTTAAAAAGAAAAACTTTAGGCCGTGTTCGCGCATAGTGTCATTATGGCAAAATCGTGATTTTCCTTCGCGGCCAGAATTTACTTCCAATTATGCTGTCGTCAAAATATCATTTTGCATCGATCGTGTTCGCGCGCGGAATAACGTTATTTTGCGATCATTTCAAAGCTTGAGGCAATTGATCGTAGCTCGGCGAGTTCCTCTCTTTTGTCAGACATACTATTAAGGCGTACCACGGGGTACGTATCACCGGATACCAGGCTCGTAGGCGTCTTTCCTTGTAAGTAGCTGACAAAACGGCAACAATTTCACCTTCAAAAGACATGCTGTTACTTCTACTGTGGATTGCTGTGAGTCGCTTAGGCATCACGGGACGGAAAACGCAAGCAAGTACATGCCACAGCTGTACGCCTATTAGGGCTGACTACAAGTACAGCAGAAACTCTTTCGTTGTCATTTCGGATGGATATTGGATAAGCTATACGACATGTTCGAGCAACGTATTCGCAGCATTCCTCAACATCAGTAAGAACGACACTATATTGGAGCAGAACAGCGGCGAAGAAAGTAACAATAGGACCATTAACTTCACACGTACAGCTAATACTTCCTAGTACCGACAGCGTAGGCTCCGGAACACCTACAAAACTTGTTAATTTGTAGCCAAGCTAAAAGAAACAGTGCCAACTGCTTCAAAATCTTCATACTACTGCTTCTTGCCGTCGTTTTCCTTGTCGCGGGGAAGTTCTTCATCGCAGCTATCACTCTCGAAATCACCTGCACAGAGAAAAATAAGCATGTTTACATTGGCCTGGCTACTTACCTTCTGCCATGATCTTCGTCATTTTCAGTTGTGCGCACTGCTTCATCAGTTGGAGTAGCGACTCCATTGTAGCCGGATTGCTTTCAGTTTTAGTTGTCTGCATGCTATGAGTACACTTGTACAAGTCGTAGTCGCACATTGCTCGTACAAACCTAAACTTGAACTGGCCTAGCCAATACGATAAGAGCGGCCAGCGTTTGTGCGTCGTGTTTAGTGCCGTTACAAGCCAGTCCAGGCTTCGGTTTTAATGCCCGTGTCTGTTTCCAGCTCGCGCTCGCTTGGAGAAGTGAATAAGTAAAACCCATGGATTTTGTCCTCGTAGCGTGTTGTTCTCTCCACAGTACTTGTCAGTAGTGGGTCATGGAACATTACGCCGGCAGTTTTTTTACTTTCCGTAATTTACCTGCGAGACCAGTCCTGGAACGTTCTTTCGAGGCAGCTGCTATTTTGACGACGCAACCTCTCGACCACCTGAGAGCGAAAGCAACGTCTTTTCGATCTTAGGGTAGTTTCAGAACCGCTCAACCGGTGAGATCTAACAGACGTTGACGACGCCCACCTTATAGCGAGAGCCACGTCTTTTGGATCGTAGGGCGTTTCGGGACCGCGCGACGGACAACATTCAAACTACATGTATATAAAAGCAATACTCTAGCAGATTTTTACCTCAAGGATTAGACAAGCGCGACGTGGCGTCTCATCATTGGTTGAAAATCTATGTCACACGCCTCCGATAAGTACGCCAGAAATTCTCCCCTCCCTTCTTCCTCATTCCAGAATCTGCCGGCTCGACGAACGATGGTCCTATTAAACTGCGCGCTCGTTGGAGGTAAGAGCGTGATATCTATTATCATTGAAGAATGGAAGACGGTGGCTCTCCTGAAGAAGGCGATCAAGGATGAGAAGCCGAACGCCTTCAAAGATGTTGATGCCGACGAGCTGGAGCTCTCTCTGGCGAAGAAAGACGAGGGCCGCGGCGCGTGGGTGACGGAGGCAGACGTGAATAACGGCGTGAATGACACCGATGGCTTGACGCCGTTGGACGTTGCAGGAGCTCCTCTCAACTTGGTTGGCTTGTCGGGGACAGACGTGCAGTTCACACCCACGATTGAAGATGTCAAGGCTAAAAGTACCCCTGTTCACGTGCTGGTGGTGGTTCCTCCGCAGGACGACCTCCGATCCCCAGCCGTGACTCTTCTTGAAGCGATTTTACCCCATGTTCTCACAAGTGCCCCAACGACTCTCACTGACCGAAACAAAGGTTTCAAAGACGAGTTGTGCGACTTCTATGGATGCTACAGCCGAAAGAAATCCTGCGTGCGGTGTATGCTGCTCGATGTTGCTTTTCCGAATTCGCTCGTGATTGCGTCGCATTTGTTTCGTCGTAGCAACGAAAATGTGTCACTTGTGATGATGCAGATATCTGACATTGATGATGTGAGGAATGGTTTGCTACTGTTCAAGCCTTTGGAACACGCATTCGACCATTTCCAAATCAGCTTCATTCGCGATGACACGGACACGTTCTGTTTGAAGCTCTTCGATCCGTCTATCCGAGACACCCCTCTCATTGATCTCAAGGACCGCTACGACAACAAAGTGTTGAGCACGGAGCAGACTGAATTGCTTCTCAGAAGGATCTCGTCGCGGAAGAAGCCGTGCCGCTTCAATGTCCGGACAACGTTTGGTGACGTGGAAGGCCGTGCTCTGACATTCACTGGCTTAGGGCGTCCGTACAATCGCTGCTTGAATCTACAAGCAAGAGTGGCGCGTATGATTGCTTTGAAGAAGGATCGTATCGATGCGTCGTACGACTTTAAAGACTTTTGGTCGGACGTTTCCCTCGATGATAAAATGGAGATGTTTCAACGTAGCATCGCGAATTCTAATGCAAATTTTGATTTTTATTCACACTATTTCCGTACGTGATTTTGGCAGTTTTGGTTGCAACTCGCACGAGTTATATCGACCGAAAACGTACCTGCCCCAATTGATACAATCGTCCTGCTACGGAGCCGAGATCATGCGCAAGGTGACCAAAGGCTTACGACAGGCACGGCGGAGGATAGGTTGTACCCGGTTGTGCTGGCTCGCAAATCGCGCTGCTGAAAAAGGCGTCCCAGAAGTAGAACGGCGGCGACCTGGTGAAGCGTCCGAGCGGCGACCTGAAGACGGTGATACTGCCTGTCATGCGCGGCGACGTGGCCAACTTCAACGTGTTTGTGCACACGAGCGCGAAAGCGGCCGTGGACGCCGACGTCCCGTCCAAGGTTGTCGAAGGCCGCATGGTCACGGTCGAGACGGCGTTCATCAACAGCCGGCGGAGCACGCGCGCAACATCAGCAGCGCGTACGCGGCGGAGTACAAGACGGATCTCGCGGGCGCGATTAGAGTGTTCCCTACCTCGCCTGGTCAGCCTAGCACGCGCATTGATGGAGAGATTGACTTCTATTTAAATGGAAGTCTTCGGTGGGGAATCGAATTGCTCGTTAATGGTGACAAGATCGGCGAGCATATGTCTCGATTCGCTGCAGTGGGGGAAGTATGCTGCTCTCGCTGCAAAAGATTACGTTATCGATTTTCGAGGCAACAAGCGTGGAATATAAGTTGCCCGTAAAGCAAAGAGGATCACAGCTTTCTTTAAACTTGGAGACTTCTCGAAATGTCGCTGTATATTTGGATTTAATGACGAGGAACTGATCAGTTTGAAACAGTAATGACCAGTTTGCTACGCCGTCATTTTTTTTAATCCTGATAAATATAAAGTTGTTAATATACAAAGATGGCGTACTCATCTGAACAATACCTCGCTAACAAAGAGCGCATTAAGGCTGCGCAGAAGCGCTACTATCAGCGCACACGTGAAACTCGACTGTCGTATCAAAAGAGCTACGACGATAAGAACCGAGAGCAGATCCGTGTTCGCAAGCGCAAGCCCAAAACAGAACTTATTGATGACAAAGCCGAACCTAACAACGAAACCGAACTTAATTAATAATTTTTTTTCTCAAATAAAAAGTCAATCCCAATATAGTCAATGACAATGGCTTAAAACCTCCAAAAAGGTATAACCCAAATATTTGAATTAATTAATTTCAGAATCTTTTGTAATGACTAAGATATAAAGTCGATCCTGATACATGATCAAAATATTATAAAGTCATATCTACGATGAAGAATATAGCCAAGCATATATAGGCAACATGTTTGCATACGAACTCGAAGGATTAAAGAGATTAAATATCCAAGCTATCAAATGGGGTAGTAGCTACCGTGTTAAGGTGCGTGGTAGAACGGGTAAGATGGTTTATGTATGCAACGTTTCGCGCCCAATCAACCAGAGATTGGTAGCTAAGCAGTACAATGTTTCGATTGAAACCCTTGAGAAGCACTTGTCGCCTGACTTCAAGGCTGATCCTAAGTATCGTTTTTACAATGGTAATCACATGGAATCACACCTATATGAGGGTATCGAGGCTACTGATTTCTACGATAAGCTCGAGAACGTTCTTTCGAGCCAGGCAAGTGCTTTTAAGGTAAATATTGCTCTTGGGTACGAACTTGTAAGCAAGACCGATCCTGATGATACTCGCTATTTCTATCCGAATCTCGCTAACACTTATGTGTTCAATAAGCCTGTTGCTATCAACAGCAAGGCTGATATTCGAAAGAAGGTGATTTCGGAAATTCGGTCTATGGAGTTGGCTGACAAGCTGAACTACCCCAGCTCTGGATATAAGCTCAAGGCGATCACTGCATTCAAGATTTTCGTCTACCATCGCGACCATGCTCTTGGGGATAGCGACGCTGTTATTCCTAAGATTATCCGCGAAAACAAGCATGTAATCAACTTCCCTAAGACCAACAACAAGTGCGTCTTCCACTGTATCGCCTGGCATACATTCCAGAGCCCTAAGAAGGATCCTCGCAGAATTCAGGCTCAGGTGAAGGAGGCATTCAAGCGCTACTGCTTTTTCAAGGGGGTGAAGTATACGTTGAGTCTATTTAGAAGCTTCAAGCCTATTGACCTACTACAGCTCGATGAGGTTGAGGACTGCTTCCAACTCGGTATTAACGTATATAGCATGGATGTAGCTTCCGGAAATGTAGAATGCATTCGTAGATCGGACAAGGGGTATGAAGCTATGGATATTTTATCGTTCGAGAATCATGCTCCTTACATCAAGAACATTGATATGCTTCAGGCTAAATATCAATGTCCTAAGTGTGAAATGGTTTTCGTCAGCGCTGAAAAGCTGAAAAATCACAAGAAGAACCAGTGTGAGCTTGTAAATATTGAGAGCTTCCCCACTGAGCCAACTATATACAAACCGGCTCAGAACACGATACGATCACTGCTTACGAAGTATTCCGTCAAGGATGCTGACCATTACATCGATCACTTCATAGTTTATGACTTTGAGGCAATTCTTAAGCCTACCGCGACTCAACACGGGGAAAGTACTGTCTTCACGAACGAACACATCCCTGTGTCTGTATCCATAGCTGATAGTTTAACCGAGGAGGTGCGTTGCTTTGTGAATGAAGATCCGAAGATGCTGCTGACGGATATGTTCAAATACATCGGTGATGTATCGCTGAAGATTCAGCAGTACAATGTCAATAAGTATAAGTCGCTTCTACAAAAAATCATCAATGCTCATGGTATGGCAGGTATGGAAATTCCAGGAGTAAATCTTGGCAAGACCTACAAGATGTCCGATGTGGAGAGTTGGATTGAAGTGGGGAAGTATGCCAGCTTCTTTGACTTTCACCGCAGTCTTGGTTTTGGTAAGCAAAGGTCTGATTATGTGAAATTGAAACAGCAGCTTGACCAAGTACCAGTATTCGGCTTCAATTCTGGTCGATACGATATTAACTTGATTAAGAAAGATTTGTTTGCCGTAATTGGTACCGACAACATCAAATCTGTCATCAAGAACCCCAGCTACATGTGCATTGCTACATCGGACATGAAAATGCTTGATATCACTAACTATGTACCAGCTGGTACCAGCTACGACAAGTATCTTACAACATATCTCGGTGGCTGCAAATGCGATGACAAAATTAGATGTGTCTGTGGTCTTGGTAAGGGTCTTTTCCCTTACGAGTACATCACCGCGTTCAATGTTCTAAAGCCGACTACTATTCCACCTAAGTCAGCGTTTGATAGCAAGCTCCGTGGAACGAGCATCACGAGCGATGACTACGAACGAGTGAAGTTCGTGTGGGATTACTACGAGATGAAATCAATCAAAGACCTACTGATCTGGTACAATAATCTCGACGTAGTCCCTTTCACCAAAGCTATCAAGGCTCAGCGAGAGCTATTTAAGCGCTTCGATCTGGATATGTTTGCGGATGGAGTGTCCCTACCTGGGCTTTCAGAGAAGGTCATGTATCAGACCTGCTTCAATAATCTCCAATATCCGGATAAGAAATCTGCTAACGCATTCCGATTTCCAGCTAAGCGCATGGCTGGCTACAAGAGTCAGGATGCTAAGGCAATACGAAAATTTGGTATGACGCTTGAGCACGTGAATACATTGCTGCAAAAGCAAAAGTATCTGTGTGGTCTATGCTATTGTCAGCTGACTGCTGATACCGCTTCCGCTGATAGAATCAATAACAATCTTGGGCACACTGATGGTAATATCTTGATCAGCTGCATTTCATGCAACACCGCTCGAAAAGATATGTCTCTCAGAAGGTTCAGATACAAGAAACTGCTTGATTTTAACGCAGGCAGATTGGTGTTTTCGATTGACAAGGAGGAATCTGAGATTTACGGGAAAATGAAAGCTAACATCGCTGGTGGACCATCAATTATATTCAACAGGTATGCTAAGCGAAACGAGACGAAGATTCGTGGAGGTAAGATCTGCAAGAAAATTATCGGATACGACGCTAACGCTCTATACCTATGGGCACTTGGTAATGAGATGCCATGTGGTCGATTGACTACGGTTGAAGCGTATGATGGTATCATCGATGACATCAAAGCAGACAAAGTATTCGGCTTTCTTGAATGTGATATTCGAACACCAGAACACCTTAAACAGTACTTTGGTGAGATGACTCCAATTTTCAAGAATGTACTGATCGACTGTACGAATGAGAGCGTCATTGGTAAGCACATGTTCGAACACAATGAGGCGCGCAAGCAATGCCGAGCAACACCAGCTCGCAAGTTGATTGGTAGCTACTTTGGTGAAAAGATTCTCATATACGCACCTTTGCTGAAGTGGTATCTCTCTCATGGTTTGGAGATCACCAAGACTTACAGCTTCATAAAAGCGAGCTCCCATAAAGCTTTTGCTCCATTTATGGAGGCAGTATCAAACGCCCGGCGAGAGGGTGATGTTGATAAGTCTAAGGCTATGATTGCCGAGATGATGAAACTGGTAGGCAACAGTGCTTTTGGTCGATCTGGCATGGATATGAGCAAGCACAAAGAGGTTAAGTATGAGTCGAGTGACAAAGCTATTAAGAACAAGATCGAACACTTTACGTTCCATGGTCTCGAGGAGCTTAATGATGCGTGTGAGATCACGATGAAGAAGCGTCGACTCAATAATAAGAACCCAATCCATTTGTCGATTGCTATCTATCAGCTTGCTAAGCTACGCATGCTTCAGTTTTACTATGACTGCATAGATTTCTACTTCGATCGCTCTGACTTCCAGTATCAGGAGATGGACACTGATTCGGCTTATATCGCTTTCAGCTGTGGTAATCCATTTCAAGACTGTATTAAGCCTGAGCTACGAACCCACTTCAAGGAGCATAAATACGATTGGTTCCCACGTGACTACAACACTGAGGTAGCTAAGTTTGATCGCCGTACGCCTGGTTTGTTCAAAGATGAATGGTCAGGTGATGCTATGGTCTCACTATCAAGTAAGAACTATATTTGCTACCTACCTGATGAGACATACAAAGTAAAGGTTTCAGCGAAGGGTATTCAACAGGGAAGTGGTCGAAACAATGGTGTTCTTAATCCTGATGGGTTTGAGACTGTCGTACGGGATCGCATCACGCTACAAGGTACAAACAAGGGGTTCAGACTATCGAAAGAAACCAAGTCTATCATCACCTATACTCAAACCAAAACAGCGCTTAACTACTACTATGACAAACGTCGAGTACTTGAAGATGGTATCACGACTGAACCACTTGATATTTAAGCAGCTAACCACTGGGGATTTTTTTAATGTAAATATAGATCATGGACGCGCTATTAAAGAAACTCTACTATGACCCAAAAACCGGTTTTATAGGAGCTCAATCTCTGTATCAGAAGGCAAAGGAGTTGAATCCTAAGATAACTTTCAAAATAGTAAAGGATTGGTATGGGAGTCAGCCCGATATTCAACGATTTCAGGAGCAAAAGAAGAGATTCAATGGTTTCAAAATAGCTTCGCATAACCCCAACTCGTGGCAAATTGATCTTGCGTTTTGGGAGAAACGGCCAATTTTGACTGCTATCAACATCAACTCAAGGCTGGGGTACGCAAAGCTCTTACGAAACAAGACGGCAGCAATTGTGTTAGAAGCGCTTAAAGCGTTTGTTCGTCTCCACAAAGTGGATATCCTAACAAGTGATAATGGTAGTGAGTTCATGAACTTACAGGCCCAAGAGCTCTTCAAATCCAAGACAATTGAGCACTACAACAATGAGCCAGGTGATCATGGAACTATGGGAAAAATTGAACGATTCAACAGAACGTTGAAACAGAGACTAACTAAAATGTCCCCTAAGAGAATTACGCAAAAGCTTATCACTGATGTTATTGAAAACTACAATACCACGTTTCACCGTTCGATTGATATGACTCCAAATGAGGCAAAAGGCAAAGTAATGAATGCAGATCTGAGTCATAATCAGGTGGAAGCCGATAGAATTGAGAAGGAGTTTGACGTCGGATCAAGCGTATTGTACCGTCTCAAAAAGCAGACGTTTGATAAAGAAGCTGCTCGATGGAGCAAAGCAGTCTATAAAATCGTTGGAATTGATGGCTACCGAGTCCAAATCCGTTCAAAAAATGGTCATACCCTCTACAAGGCGCCAAACGATCTTAAAATGGTCAACACAGAGACTACAGATGCTGTTATTAATCGTGGCGATATTCTTGAAGCTGAGAAGATCTTGGATCATAAGACGACACGGTCTGGGAAGTACAAATATCTGATCAAATGGCTTGGTAATGAGCCTGATTCCTGGGAACCTCAAGATAATCTCCGATTGATAAATAAGAATCGGAAGTCGATGCTAGAAAAAGAGTACTGGGCAAAAAAAAAACACACACAAATGAGTCATAATTAGCTTTGTGTAAAAAATATATTAGAGCAATCCTCTGTAAGCTTTGACTCATTTATAGTATATTTACTATTTTTAATTAGATTATTGAAATATCTGACTTGATATATATAAACCCTTATTATAAATATGTGCCCCAACTGTTTAAAAAATCAACGTGAGCTTGCTACGCTACGTCGAAAGCTGTGGGTCATTCAAGAGGTGAGTAGAGTCAAGAATGAGTTGATAAATCTCGATGCATCAGCAAACTTTCGTAAAACAGTAGTAAATCGAAAGTATCGACATCAGTTGGAAGCAATATTTGGAGTTCCATTCCATTGCATTAAGGATCGCTATCTAAATCTTCTAAATGAGCGGAATAGTATCTGTCATAACTATCAACCATTTAGACATGACTCAGTTATGCCGAGTTTGTGGTAAGGGAATTTAACACTACTCATTTTTTTATGATTCGTTTGATATAGCAATAAAATGTTTCCTTCTTTTACATCGCTCGCTCAGAGAGAGCAACAACGGCAGGAGCTTCTTGAAAGAGCTCAGCGCCGCGTTCGACAATCCAACACTAAGCGTCAGATGTATGCAGGAACGTCATGGGCAAGTGATATTACGAATGGGGTTACTACAGTCCCAAAGAAATCAACAGAATCAACTCAGACCGACTCATCCGAGTCTGCTGAGTCATTAAAAAAAACACTGATTGATGGATACTCCCAAACAAACCCTGAGGTCTCAACACCCCAGGTGGAGTCACAGTCGCAGACTGACGGCTTCGCCTCACGTCTGAGCGACAGCTCAACTCCAAATGTTCGCCCTGTGATGATCGATGTTGGAGTTGATAGCGGCGTGCAGATGGTAAATAGCTCAATTAATACTGATCGTGTTAATCAAACTGATAGAAATATTCAAGCAAGACCTCAAACATCTGATGTTGGTATCGATAACACACAACAAACAGCTGATGTTGGAATCGACAATACTCCAAAAATGTTAGATGCTGAAACAAACATGAAAAACATGGATACCGAAGATCAAGTGGAGGCGCGATCATGGATTAAGAAATTGTTTACCGCCAATCCTAATTGGGTAGCGCTTCGAATTAAGCCAATTAAGCGTATAACTGGTAAGGATGACAATAGATACTTTCTTGGTGAAAAGGGGTCATTAATTACAGCCAAAACGGGTAGAAAGAGTAAGACTTATCAATCGATTAACTGGGTGGCTACAGAGGAAAAGATTAGGGACATCTGGTATGATGGCGAAAGTAAATCAATCGATGAGAGCAGTTATATGAGACTTGAAGACCCTCTTTATCACGTTTCACTAACGCGAAAACGAAAAATCGCCGATCCAAGTGAAGGTGATGATGCATTCCGTTCAAAGCAGCGTCTTGAAGATAGTTTTGAGTTGGACACATCGACTTCAACCTCATTAGACCAAGTTGATAGTAAGAATCGATTGCTTTGGTCTATTTTCAAGAATAAAGCAGTGCTTGAGTCGGCTGGTTTGAAAAAGAAAATCATTCCTATCCTCAAGAGCATGAGTAAAACATCTCAGGTGGATAGAACTGGATACGTGTGGATTGATGGTTCATCAATTAGTGTATTTGGTATTGATAGTGAAAGAGTCAAGCCAGCGATTACTAAAAAAGTCGATTGGAGATCTACATTCCAAGAATTTATTGATTTAGTCAAAGATCGTGGCGATATCGATCTATTTACTAACGAAGACACCACCAAACTTGCAAAAGCCTTTGAGCCACGCGATGGTGAGGCTCGGCATGGAATTAAGATTGGAATTGATGAAGATATGAATAGTTCTCTAACTAATGCTGATAACGATGCGAAAAAGATTCTCATGGACTACTACAGCAAAATAGCATCTGAAGGAGTTCGAATTCCCTTTAGACTGAAACCAATTGTAGATGCCAAAAGTGGTGTGAAAGCTAATCAAAATTACTACTTTAGTGAGCCTACCGCAGCAAAACCATTTTACATTAGAAACCACGAAAACAAAGCGGTTTCTGGCAAGGTTTTCAACGATCTTATGAAAACCATTAGATGGATGGATACTTTCAATAGCCTGATGACCGGGTTTGAAGACATAGAGCGATACGTCTATGAGAATGATGATCCAGCATTGAAAAAAAATCTCGAAGCTAATCTTCAGCTATTGAATCGAGCGATCCTCGACAATACAAAATCGACAGATACATCAGCTCGAATCAAATCCTCAGAGGGTACTCAATATCGCGATGACACTTTGCAAAAACTCCACGATGAGTCAGAAGCCGCATTCCAAAAGTATGGCGAAGCTCAGAGGAAATACGATGAGGCGAAGCGAACAGTAAAGGGTAATAACTCAAAATCCGCAAGATCAGCGTTGAAGGCGGCAACCGCTGCCATGAAAGCGACCAAGGCTGTCTATCAAATTAAGGCTAAAAGCTACTCCAATGCTAAAAACTACACCGAGGTTGATCAATTCAGTGATCGACAAGACGAGCGCACGGTTCGCCAAACTGTGAATAACATGGTTGATCGAGTGGGGTCAGGGGTTAAGAGGAATCTTCAGGGTCGTGGGTTAAGAGGTGCTGGCGTCGCCCCGCTTGAAGGAGTTGTCCGTCGCGGGAGAACATACAACCTCAATGAGATTCAAGGTTTGGCCACCCCATCGGCATACATCTACCGTCAGCTGGGTAGTAAGTATATCAGAATTCCTGATCTTGATAACAAAACCCTTGTGATTGTTCAACCCAATCGCCGCAAATGCGGACCCAAATGTCAAATCAGTGATAGTCTACAATCAATGATCCGAACTCTTGTGTATAAGAATCATATCGATCAAGCTTCATATGACAAGCTCAGTATCGATGATAGAAAACTGTTCAAAGAGATCCTTGCAATTACACATCTTCAGTATAACTTCCATGACCACCTTGAGGACCCGTTAGACTCTCTAAGAGCTGAATATGACAAGCTGAAAGGAGAGCTTGAATTAGGCAATGATAATCCTTCAATCATCAAGCAACTGAAATCGCTTAGTGTGGATATGTACTCCAATCGTTTAATTTCGGATTCTGAGTTCAAGGATATTATCGTCCGATTGATATAGAGATGTTCTTTTTCAATCCCCGAATTATTTCCAGCTCAGGTGGTAGATATGGCGACAACGCTGATCTCAACGTCGCAGAGCTAAAAGCCATCATGAAAAATCTTATCATCCATGACCGCCCTCAAAAGACCCAGGCAGCTGTTTGGGCAACGGATCTTGACAAGACGCTCAAGAAAACGGATGCGTCAACCCAGACGGAAGGAGGGAAAGTATGGGCATACTCAACTAAAAAAAAATCGAAGTCTGTAAAAACGTTTGCTATCTAAGCAATACCAGATCTAACAGCTTTATTCGCCATTCCGCGATATATACTAATTTTTTTCTCTCCAACATGTATTTCCATGATAGCATCTTCCCCCGTCTTCGCATCTCTGATAGGAACGAATGCACTATCTCCGAGAGCTACGATCTGATCAGCGCGCATGAATGTAGAAGCAATTGCCTGAGTAGGTTCATCAGCAGTTAAATTCGATTTAAGATCTTTGCTTGG
This sequence comes from Phytophthora taxon juncus, assembly GCA_033558005.1. Classification (NCBI taxonomy): domain Eukaryota; phylum Oomycota; class Peronosporomycetes; order Peronosporales; family Peronosporaceae; genus Phytophthora; species Phytophthora taxon juncus. The sequence goes on from JAUCEE010000002.1 coordinate 1,429,678, forward strand.
TAAGCAACCCATTTCTTGTATATTATTACCAAAGAAACTTCTTAGCATAGAAATCCGCTGATGGTTCTGGGTAATCAACTTTGTGTCTAAGATAGTATCGATGACGTCTCTCCTCATCATTATGATCAAGATGACTAAAAGCCTTCAGAGGCGTTTGATCCCGATATTGGGCGTATCCACGAGCCCCGAAATCAACCTTGCGCAACTTTCCCGTATCAAGACGTACCCATACTCGATACTTCTTGCTCTTCAAAGGGCTTAACTCCCAGCGCTCAATCCTCATGACTCTATATTAGCCAAACGATCTTTTAATCTATCTATCTCACCCAAAAGATGCTGAATCATCTTCATATTATAAGCCGATATTCGACTGTAATCAACGTTGAGCTGTTGCTTAGCTGGTTCAAGGCTTGGGTCTTCTCCCCCTTCAATATCATCTCTGTAAAAGATCGATATCAAATCAGTAAGATGGGCTGAGACCAAATCCTGAGCTATGAGACCGATTTCTTGTCCAGGCTTGTTTTCCGACTCGATCCAGTCATAGAGCTTGACCTCACAGCTATCGTAGAGCCGCTTCACACGATCAATTGGGCATGATTGAATATTCTTTTTAAGGCGTCGATCCGACGTCATCGCCATGGCTGTACAGGCAATGTATCCTCCGAATATACCCGCTACTGAATATGTGATCGGGCCAAGAGCGGATTCTGTAGCTCCACTATCTGTTCTGAGGCGATACACTGTCGTTCCGCCTGCTCCAAATACAAAACTGTTGCTGCCAGGGACGTGCAGCGGAGCTGAAGGACTTGTAGTACCAAGACCAAGACGACCTGTGGTAGTTAGAATCATCGACGTCGAGTTATTGACCCCAAATCTGAGGTCGTTGTTTGTGATGTTCCCGATCCATGACGCGTTCCCTGTGGTTGATCGATTGCCATTATGGACTTGGATCTGGAATTGAACAGGAGTCGTATTCGACCCGGTTAGAGTCATCATTCGTGTGTAAGAACCATCAAGAAAGTCCAATCCACTACCAGTAATCGAGAAATATTCATTCGTTGCTGTAGAGTTGACCCCAAGCTCTGTCAGCGATCCTACTGTTGTTATAGCTGATTGGTTTCCATACGCTAAAAACCCATTGATAACGCCGGAGCAGCTGATATCCCCACTCGTTGACAGATTATTGAGCGAGAGGGAAGTCGGAATAGATGTTAAAAAGCTTGATAGGTCATAATACGTCGAGCCCTGGCGCAAGTTCGTGCAGGTCAGAGTAGTAGCCGTTACCGAACTTAGGCCTCCGATATTCAAGCTTGAGTCGCATAATAGGAATTTATTTGGCGTTGCGGTACCAAAACTAACTCCGTTTATGTATTCAAGAAGGCCCAAATCGTATATAGTCCCGTTCTGGCGATATTCTCGACAATCGATGTAGCTTGAAGTGCCTGTTATCGATATCGAGCGCGATGACCCACTGAACGATAAATTTCCACCGATCGTAAGACCTGATAAAGAGCCGAGAGACGTTATATTTGGTTGGGATCCGGTTTGTAGCGTTCCAGTAATAGTAGAAGCTCCAAAGCTATTAATTCCGCTGATATTGCCGGACGAATCGAGAATCAAAGTTTTGCTGTACGAAGCAGTTCCCGCTATTACTCCGCTAAGGTAGCCCATCCTGTAATCATCCTTGCTCAAATATAGTGTCTGCGCATAATCGTATGTTAGATAACCACTCGAGTCTAACGAAAGATAGAATGAAGGATTATAAATGGATGATTGAAATGTAGGCTGTGGATATGAAAAACCGGAACTCATTTTGTTTAATCCTATATAGATCAAACGATTTTAGTCATGAGTGCTATTCCTGACTTCGGGGCTTCGATTCCGAAAAAATTCAAGTCTGCTTCGATGGGTGATATCCCCGCATTGGATATGAAAGCTTTGTTTAGAATGGTTGTGCTCGGTCCAAGCTTTTCAGGAAAGAACAATCTTTGTATGTTTATTCTCAAGCATTCTCCTCACGTATTTGCTCATCTAACTATCATTGCTCGTAATCCCCATCAGGAGCTTTATGAGTATCTCCGGGAAAAGTTGGAAGGATTCATCACATTTGCTGACCCAGATAGCCCTCCTAAAGTAGATCAGGCGCGTCATACTCCATTAAGCTCTAACAAACCGGAGCTTGTTATCATCGATGACTATAGCAATGATAAACTACTTCAGAAGAATATCTTCTCTCATTACTATACACGTGGGCGACACTTTAAACTCTCAACCATATTCCTAAGCCACAGCTACTTTGCCACTGATAAGATGATTCGGTTGAATTCAGAGTACGTAGCGATTCTAAAAGCGAATTCGAAGCGTGATTTACAGATGGTTGTAAAGGATTTTAACATCAAAGGCGTTGATGAACGATCAATCGTCTATTACTACAATAAAGCCACGGAGCGCAAAGGACAGATGCTGTTCGTGGATTCAGTCAAAGGTCAAATCAGATACAACTTTGATCGACCGATAGATATTGAGCAATAACTTTAGAATATTTTTTTGGGTGAATCAATATACATATACCATGGCAAGTTTTGTTAAACTCGATTCCACTAACCTCGTTCAAGACAATTATAACAGCACATGGAAATACAGCTTTCCTGGTAGTGCTGCCGATTTTAAGGATGTGGTATGCGCGGTTCAATCGATTTCGATGTATAACTCTGAATACAACATCGATGCAACTCAGTTCCTGAATAAATCCTTCAAAATCGAGGTTCCGACAGCTGGAACCACATCCACTGTATCTGTTATCCTCCCTGATGGACTTTACAGCTATACCGATATTAATCGAAGCATTCAGACGGCTCTCGTAAATGCTGGAGCGTATTTAATTAATCCATCTGGTGAGAACGTTTTCTATATTCAACTAACGGAAAACAGTGTGTATTATGCTGCTCAATTCGATTTTAGCGCTACTCCAACGACACTTCATACAGCTGGTGGCACTTGGACACGACCAGCAAGTGGTCTTTATTCGTCAGGCGGTACTGGTTTGCCAACAACAACGCGTGTCCCTCGCATCATCATTGATAACGCCTCTTTTGGTAAAGTAGTAGGATTGACTGCTGGTACGTATCCTTCAGCGTCTGCAACGGTTTCAAGTGCTCAGCTGTCAAATATCATTCCTCAGATTCACCCAACCTCGAGCTACATCGTTCGATGCGACCTGATCAAAAACGAGTATGTTGCCTCTGGTGATATCCTTAGTGCGTTTGACCGTGGTGATGCTGAAGTTGGACAACTAATCAGCTATAAGCCGAGTCAGTATGCTTGGATGAACTGTCATAACGGCGCGAGAACGTCTATTACGATCAGTATCTATAATCAAAACGATCAAAAGGTTAAGTTCCGTGATACTTCTGTCTCGATCATGTTGTTGCTGAGGCCAAAAAAATAAGCATTCAATGATTTTTTTCTCCCAATCCGCAGAATAGGGTGGAACTAATTTAATCGAAAAGAGCCAGCAATCATTGCTTTCTTACGTTTAGCACGGAGTGCAGCCATCTTAGCCTTCATTTCGGGCGAACCTTTAGCTGGTTTCTTAGGGACTCCTACACCATAGCGTCTCTTTACCTCACCTCGAACCGATTTGATCAGGTTCTCATGCTCTGGCTTGGTTGCTTTTGATAGTAGAAACTTCTCGCCTGCATCGACTGCATCAGTTAGAATCCCCTTACGTTTAGCATACCCGAGAGCATTTTTCGCCGCCTTCTTAACATCCGCTACCGAAATACGACCACCTTCTTTCTCTACATCACTGTCAGAGTCATATACTCCAACTCCTGTCAATGACTTAATAGCCGCCCTTGCGGGGATTCCTGCTTGAGGGGCTCCAAATGCTGTAGCAATAGCAGGCACTGCCGCATCCAGACCCTTGCTGAGCAAACCACTATCTTTTACGAATTTGAATGCTGTCGATAACCCCGATTTGATTTTACTCCAAATGGATCCTCCTTGGAGCTTCTTGTACCCTTTCTTAATCTCATGGCGTGTGATGTCAAGTCTAACACCACGACCGACCTTGCGAGCCTTTAGTGCTTTCTCATATGAAGCTGGGTGGAGGTGGATAACAGAGTCTGAACCCTTGAGTTGGCTTGCAGTAAGACTTAGCGTACCTGTCTTGAGGGCTTTAGTCAGCTTGGCGACTGGAACATCGCTGGAAATCGTCAATTCGCGATACATTATTGCTATATTCCCTGAAACATATTTAATACAGAATTGACAAATTCAGATCTTTGAATCGATTCAATAGATTCATCTTATTTTTTTGCTTGCAATATAACCAAAGCATGCACCATATTCCGCAATAGTCCCCATAAGTGCCTTGATATTGTTTGGTATTATATCGCCCGATGCCATACTTGGTTGGAGCTGCCTCTCCCATACTATCAAAGAATTCTCCATCATGAACAGCCTGCCAGTGTCCTACATCCATGTTGGGTTGTCGTAGCAAGATCAGATATGATCCTTTCTTCGGAAGCGGCTTTGTGATCTCGTTTGACTCAAATATATCATCGAGATGAACCCCAATACGCTTGGCAAGTTTAATTAGATCATGATCGGATGTAATAGGCTTGACGAGTTCCATAATAATTATTTTTGAGAAAGTATATTACATGCCATATAGAATCTCAACGATGTCTGAAACACAACTTTCCGACCAATACCTTTACCAGAGCTCGCTCAAGAGTGATCCGGAGATTAAGGTCTCCTCTGGCAAGCGCGTGCCTTTTGTTATCGATCTTAACCAGGGCTCATACCAAAACGGTGTTATTACTATCGATGCTACATCCCAGCTTAATGGAAGTGAAGGATTCGCTTCGCTCCGCGATGCATATATCATGCTCCCATACAAGGTTTCGATGAAGAACACGCACGCTACTCTTACTACGGCTGCGGCTAACCGTTTTTGCGTTTCGCTGAAGTGCGGCAACTGGAACGTTATTGATTCGATGTCCTTGGAGCTAAATGGTAAGACTATCGTTTCTATGGCTGACTATAAGCTTTTCTGGAACAATATTCGTGCTCAGACCGGGTACAGCCCTCAGTATGTTGAGAAGCATGGAGCTGAATCTTTCCTATATCCGGATGCTGCTCAATCAACCAAGTACAGTGGTTCTTCCAACCCCTCTTCTAATGGAGACGGGTATTCGAATAATATGCCAATTTCGACGACCTTTAACGCCGGTGCCATTTCTGCTACGGCATCAGTAGCAAATGATGGTTTTGCTAAACGCCTTCTTTCAAATCCACCAAATGCTGGCGCTGACTCGTCTGCTACATGGCCGTCTACGGGTGCCGCATCTGCTACCACTACCATTGCTAATCAGCTTGGACGTGGTGCGTTCGTAGCAGGTGCGGGTACAGCTGGTGCTATTATGGGTACATGGAACTATATGCTCAAAATCAAACTCGTTGATTTACATCCGATCTTCAAAGAGCTTGATCTTATGGCTAATCCTCAAATTCGTCTTCGTTTTCGCGTTAACCAGGGTACTGCTGCTATTGATATTGATAGTTCTACTAGAATGACGCTAACGAGTACTACTCTGTCAAGTGGTAATACCTGTCCAGTAATGGTTGCTTCTGCGACTTCTCCAGCCCCTATGTACACTGTCATTGGTGGTACTGGATCCATTGCTGTTTCGTGGGGTGCTGTCGTCAATGCGCTTGAGCCTACAATTGATGGCACGTACATGCCTTTCACGACTTCTAGACTGTATGTCCCGTTTGTTCACCTTGAAAATCCGCAGGCTATCATCTCGAAGCCAGTAAAGAAGGTCCGCTACAACGACTGTTATGCACAGTGGTTTTACCAGCGCGCAGGTATTGGCAAGCAATCGACTCAGCTTAATGCTTCTTTCGATCTACAGCTATCCGCATCTGTTAAGAACGCTAAGTATGTTATCCTTCTCCCCTTTGCTGAACAAACTGGAAATTTTGCTTCAGCAGCTGTTCAGCAATTTCAGAGTCCATTTGATAGCGCTCCTTGGACTCTTCAGCCTGGTTCGAGCATTCGCAACTTCAATGTCCGTATCGGTTCGACTCAGTGCTTCGATATCAGCCACGATTATGATTTCCATCAGTTCACTAATGAGGTCGCTAAAATTGGCTCGATTAATGGTGATCTGACCCCCGAGCTCGTGAATGGACTTCTTGACTATCAGACTTGGTCGCTAACGAACCGTGTCCTAATTGCTGATGTAAGTCGTCTAACCGAACGTGATGTTCCGCAGGCCATTCAGATCCAGGGCACAAACGCTGGTTGCCAGGGAACAAACATGCTTGTATTGGTTGTATGCGAGCAGGAACTAAGCTATGATCGCCTCACAGGCGAAATTTTAGAATTCTCAACCGCGTAGGTTCTCGATACCATTTGATTGAACAAAAAAAATATTTTTTATCGCTTAATTAAGTTCCTGGAGTAGCTTAGGACACTTTTCAATAACGAATTCACTCTTTCGAAGCCAATCAATGTAGTTAGGGTCCATACTACTGATCTGCTTAAGCGTCTTCCCCTTGTACTTGCCCCAACTCATCATATACGAATTATCATTGCTAAGAAACTTGGAGTGAAGGAAAATCTTGATATCCTCAGTAATATTGAGACTGGGTTGGTTGTGCATCCATCGACAATACCCGGGATCAGAAGCATATACTTCTTCGATCGGTGTGCCCTTGTATTTTCCAAAAGTTAGTTCGTTCGACATGTTATTAGTTATGTGTATCTATATACATAGGGTCTTATTTTTTTTTTGAGAAAAATAAATTAATTCTGAAATTCAGACAAAACCTGTTCTCAGTGGTCGAGCGGTTCTGAAACTACCCTAAGATCGAAAAGACGTTGCTTTCGCTCTCAGGTGGTCGAGAGGTTGCGTCGTCGAAATAGCAGCTGCCTCGAAAGAACGTTCCAGGACTGGTCTCGCAGGTAAATTACGGAAAGTAAAAAAACTGCCGGCGTAATGTTCCATGACCCACTACTCTTGTCCAGCGTAGACAAGCTGCTCGACACGCATTCCTTGCCACGAGCAGACATGTGAGTCGAATTGACCGACGTATCATTCTTGTTTTGTTCGTTCACCATCGTCGACTGCAGGAAGAATGCAATACCAAAGTAAAACAAACTCTAGTGGCAATTCACGAAAATCATGATTTAGCTTTAAAAAAACAGGGGGAGGCTGTTTTACAAAATGGGCACATTATGGAGCCATAATACGATTTTGGATTTGCCGTGTTTATAGTCGTGATTTTCGTCCATAATGCCATTATGGCGCCAAAATTGCGATTTTGGGCGTAGCGCGAACACGGCCTTATTGTTCTGAGCTGCACTAGAATGTTTATGCTTGTGCACAACCCACTCTGAGAGCTCAGCTTTCAGCATATTCTTCAGATAACCCGGTCTCCCAAGTAGCTTTTGCTGTGCATCATCGCTCGGACCAATCTGGGAACGATGTGACCCCTCAGCTGTTATTCTTATTCTTGTTCTTGAACCACGATTTGTCTGGGTGCTTCGCCAGCTAGCCAGAGGCAGGCAGCAAGTAGAGCATATTCTCGCAGATTTTCCATCAGGTTGGCCAGCTCCACGTAAAAGCAATGTTTTTAAGAAAATCGGATAGTTGTAGGAATCATCGAGTGTGTTGAAGACCGCAAACGAATGAGCAGGAATTCGTTATCCATCAATCAGTGCTCATGGACTCGAAGCAATGAATCGGGCGGCTGAAGATCGCGCTCACCGACATAGTGGTGCTTCCTGCGATCACGTTCCACATCAGTGTCTGCATTTTCTCCATGACGAACAAAGGGAAGGCGGGGCAGGTCTTCAGACCGCGCATCACGCAGCACCACCGCCACTACAGTAGAGCCTCGACCACTGAGCAAGATGCGGCTCGTACACTACATGAATTCGGAATCGGCAGCACAACATCCCCGCAACCTTATTCCATCCTTGCCTAGTACTATTCGTGCTCTCACCTTCCTGTCGTGGCCGCACGTCGAAATGCAGCCGAGTCGCAGTGAGCAACTCGCGCAGACCTCGCCAATCGCCCTCGCGTGCCGGTCTCTTCTCTCTCCGCCGGGAAAATACAGGATACAGGCCTCGTTGAACTCCCAGAGAGCAGTCCCATACGAGCGGCCAGTGGGTTCAGCTAAGAAGGGCCGTTTCCGGGAGAGCCGCCGCCTGCATCGCCCCGCCCCGCACTCGCCATGGACCGCCGGCCGGACGCCCCCGCGCGGATCCGCGTCACGCGCGCCTTCTCGCAGATCGAGGAGCCGGCCACGCTGCAGCAGCTGCAGGAGCTGCTGGCGCCCGCGGCGTCCAAGAAGACGCTGGACGTGCGGCGCCTGGTGTCGCCCGCGCGCGCGCCGCCGCCCACGTCGCCGGCCTCGCTGCAGCGCTCGCCGCACTCGTCGCCGGCGCCGCGCGCGCTGCGCAAGCAGGCGCCGGTCTCGCAGGCCAGCGACAGCAGCAGCGCGGCCGGCAGCCCGCAGCCCGCGGCCTGGGGCCGGCCGCCGCGCAACGTGCGGGAGGAGCCGACCGAGAGACGCCGCAAAGTCAGCATCGGACGCGTGGACGACGTGGCCGCGCTGCGGCGCAACGCCAGCATGAGCAGCAGGTCGGACGCCGAGCCGCGTCGCGACTCCAGCGAGTGGGCGGAGACCGCCGCCAGACTCAGTCGCAGAGTGCAGGAACTCGAGCTCGAGAACTTCAGACTCAAGAACGGCAAGGAGCCGCCCAACTCCTTCGCAGGAGGAGAAATGCGCGCGCTGAGAGTGGCGGAGTCGGAGGTAGCAGCGACGACAGGAGGCATGCAGCGACGAGCGAGTTTGAACAAGTCACGCAGTTGCGCCAATGGCTTTGGCGTCACGGGCTTGACGGTCGCTGAAGCCGCGGCGGCGTCGCACCGCACACGCACGAGGCGTCTGGCCTCGGCTGCTAGTGCCACGGAAGCGGCCGTCAAGCTGCGCTCAGGCTACTGGAACGGCACCAACAACGTCAAGAGCAGCTTTAGTTGCAACAACTTGGCCGATCTCGAGCAGCCTGAGTTCGTGCTCGAGAAACTACGCACGTTACCCTCCCCTGCCGTTGCAGCGTCCATCAACAACGGCGGTAACAAGAATGGAACAACAGCCCCTACTGTGTCAGCCACGACAGTCGCGAATGAAGCCTCTCGCAAGAGCGACTCGTTTCAGCGCACGAGCTCCGAGACTAAGGAGGATATCGCCGACATGCGGTCGCAGAACTTTGGGCTTAAGAAGATGCGGAAAAGCTTATCGATCGTGGCCCAGCCAAGCTCATCTTCTGCAGGTCTAAGCTTAGATGAAAGTTTTGACGAGGGTGAGAATCGGATCACGTCACCACGCTCATACTTTGAGGCGGGGCTACGAACAGGTAGCTTTTCATTAGGGCCAACGGCATCGCCAGCCCTTAAGTCAGGTAAGCGAGCAAGTGTACGAGACGTGCGGATGTGGGTGGGCACATGGAACATGGGCGCGGCAGACCCTTTCGACGACGGAAAAGGCATCATCGATGAGCAGCGCTCGGCTACGATGTTGCAGAACTTCCTGCCGCATGGCTACCAGCTTTATATCCTCGGTGTACAGGAAGGCGTGTCGGAGAATGTGTATCACGCCGTCGAGGCGTATCTAAACCGCAATGAGCAGGGTACCCGCTATTACCGCATGGAACTCAAGAACAGCAACTTCATGGTGAACCACAAGAACCAACCTCCTGACGCAGTAATTGATGCTGTGCATGGGCGTGGGGATGGAGCCTTCGTTGGCACCAAATTCACGGGTATGGCTGTGTTTTATTGTGCTGACATCCAGGATAAGCTCAAGCTGATTCGTGCGGGTGCACATAAGTTCAAGCTTACGAGTGGCTCCAAAGGTGGTGTCGCGGTAGCACTCATGATCAACCACACGACCATGGTGTTTGTGAATTGTCATTTGGATGCTCGCAACGATACTTACCGTCGCGAGCAGATCCGGAACTTGAACGCCAGCTTGGGTCGCGTAATGGGTCATTACAGCTTTGACCTAACGGAGCAGTTCCATCATGTGGTTTGGATGGGAGACATGAACTACCGCATCGTGCTGCTGGATCCGCAAATGGTACTGCACATGCTTGAAGAGGGGCGCAACCTCGAATTGCATGACAAGTTCGATGGTCTGTTGAATGATCGCCGTAACGGTGGAGTTTTCGAGGGCTTTACGGAGCCTCACAAATTCCCAAATTTCTACCCAACGTACAAAAAGTTCCCCAAGCGTGGAGTGGTGAACGAGTCATTGCCATTGTGGCCATCACTTGTTTGGCGCGTTCTCTACAAGGAACCATTTTACAAGGGTGGTAAGGTGAAGAAGCGTGTCCCCGGTTGGTGCGATCGTATCTTGATTCACTCGCTACTAGTGAGTGACTCAAAACTGATTCCAGAGAAGGTGCCAGACCCGTTTTCCCAGGAGGATCCCCGACTCATTGACAATTATCAGTCTGTCAATCATGGAGATGGCATGGACGTCAGTGATCATAGCCCTGTATTCGGTACCTTTGTGCTCAGTTTTCCGCAGCACGATAGCGAAACTCTAGCTTCAGGATCCCCCCGAAGGCTCACCCGTCGCAACTCGCGGTCTTTTTCAACAGCTAGTGGCATCAGTGACGGAGACAGGTATTCACACTCGGTAAGCGGCAGCTATTTCGATCAAGCACGTGTGGTCCGGCAGATGAAGGCGCAAAATCGTCCGGTGTCGACTGTTTTGCGTGTGTTCAACATGGAACTTAGCTGGAATGACAACGTTGTGGTGCCGAAGAAGACGCGCATTGTTGCACCATTGGTTGGCGAAGATGCGAAACAGTGCGATGTAATCGGCGAGCGGTGTCAAGGTTCCAATGGATTAAACCTGTCGCTCAACGCAGTTATTCAGCATACTCGTCCACTCGAGCAGCTGCATATGCTGGTATGGGTGAAGAACGAATCGATTAATGGCCACTGCACGCTGTCGCTGAAACGTATCGCGCGCCAGGAAGAGGGAGGTGAGGTCAAGTTCCGCGTACCGCTCTACAACGACTCGATGCGAGTGCACCTCGATGGGCACCCGCTTCTCGTAGTTTTCTCCGTGCGAAGCAAGACATTCGCGAAGTGAGAACACGCACTTCGTGCGTCCTGCAGACCCTCTTCCCCGATCGAAGTGAAAGAGAGATAATTCTTAACAATTTAGCTTGCCCTGACACAAGGGCTTCTGTGGTCGTTGTTCCCATTAAACCGGCACGCGCAATGAAAAGTCACGTCCGACTCGCCAGCAAGTCGCCTGCCATAAATCTTTAGACCCTGTAGTGTGAGGAATTGACAGCCATGCCAACGCCGCCTCTCGAGAGCGTCAGAGCCACTGAGCAGCTCGCAGATGCACCCCCCGACCAGTCTGTCAAGATGCCAGTGGGGCCATTTGAGCACCTGCCGGATGCGATTCCGGTGCTGCGCGACTTCGAACTTCGGCAGAAGTTGCTGCAATGGAACCTGAACGATACGCTTCAGTTAAAGCGATTTCGCGTGCATCGGCGACTGCCCAGCGAAGCTGACGAGGCTTTGTTGGCTGAGTTCTTTCAAGACGATAGCGTTCACCGCGTTTTGCAGGTATGTGCGCACAGCGACAAGAATACACTAGATAGCTGTGAACTAATGCTGCACGTATCTCTTTGTTTTGTAGCTACCTGCGCGTCTCGGAAACACCTCGCCATCTTCTCTTAAGGAGCTGGCAAGAAAGCCCGAGAGTGGCGGAGGAGCCTCCTTGTTGCACTTCCAGCGATTGCGTGCAAGCGTCACAAGCATGGCATTTTTTGAGAAGCTCCAGGCAGCAGGAATCATTGCTCGAGATGGCAGTGTTCGTGGCTGCATCGATGAAGACTTTGACGGCTGCACTGCCGGCGACTTGCTCACCGAGATGCTTGTCAACCCGGACTCCGACAATTGCGACGTGTTTTCCGAGACGGACCAGAAAGAATTCATCTTCCACCTCTTCTCAGCGCTGGTTATAGGCGGAGGTGCACTTCGCCAGGCAGATTCTCGCGTGCAAGCCTACGAAAGTGCCACTCGTGCACTGTACCGTGCGCTCTTGTCCGTCAAGAAAAGCATCGCTGGAGCAAATGGGAAACGAGACATCGAGATCACGTCTCGCGTGTACCGCATAACTGGCGCCGCTCTTTTCAGCGCTGCGCCCTCCCGTTTTCACTCGTGCTTCGCCGTCATAGACGCCCGCAAGCGCTGGCTTACGGTCTGGCACAGCCAATTTCGAGCCTCCTGGTAGTCGACCACCGAAGTAGAGCTCCGATCGCGCGGCGAAATGGCTGCATTTCCATCAAATATAGCCATCTGATTGGTTGAAAAGGCTCACTATCCATCACCAGACAATTCCTTCGCCAACGGCCATCATGGAGCGCGTGCCGATCCGTCTGGGCTCGCTCAGGACGACTATAAAGCCTTCCAGCAATGTTTCAGCGGCGCCCTTACTGTCGGAAGGTCCGTCGGTGTCTAATGCATCACTGGCTCGAGTTTGCCGCGTGTGCACGACTCGGGAGGCGAGATATACGTGTCCGCGCTGCAACATCCCCTACTGCAGTGTGGACTGCTATCGTTCCCACGGCGAAGACTGCACAGAACACTTCTTCGAGAGTCATGTTCGTAGCGAGATGCAACTTGCGTCAAATACTAGAGGAGACGACGCGAAGCAGCAGCAGAAGAGCATCCAGGAGCTGTTTGAGCGTGTTCGAGAGTTCCAAGAGGAGCAGCAGCGCGAAGACGATGAAGAATTGCTGGCGAAGAGGATGCAGGAACTAGCGATGATGGATGCAGCGGGAGAGCTGACATTAGAGAAGCTTACTCCTGAAGAGAGAAAGAAGTTTTTTGGGGAAGTGGCTGATGGACGACTAGGAAAGCTTTTCGAGCTTTGGTCACCGTGGTGGTTGATGGCCGAGCGGAAATATCGCAGCGAGACATCGGCACGACGTCGCCAGTTGATTATGGAGGAAATTAGCGGTAGCGATGATGCGGAGGATGAAAAGGAGGTTGGAGCTGTGGATATTGTAAAGGTGGAGCCGACTGTCTTGTACCCGGTTGGACTATTTACGAGCAGTGACGCGCAGAAGATGCCTACGAGTATGGGAGCTCTGCTTCCGAGCGGCAGACAGCCATCCCCATACCTGCGCTTTCATTTAGTGGAAGTAGTGTTCGCTTATGCACTAGTAATTCGAGTTTTTAACGGTGACTACGCGCAAGATGTTGCAGAGGCGGCTTTGATGCTGCTGGATTTGTGCCAAGTGTTAAGTGCTGATGCACGCTACGAGTCCGTAGAGCACGTGTGTTTAGCCTGTATGGAGAAGCAGTCTAGCGAAGGCTCAGCTAAAAATGCGCTAGCTATCCGGGACGCGCAGCAGCTTTTACGGACCAAGGTGTTTCTGCTCGATGCTCTCAGCGACACGCGTGCTCTGTTGGAGCGGTACCAGGAAGTCCTCCAACCTAGCAGTGAGTCCGACAAGCACGCTAAGAAAGAGAGGAAGGCAGCACAGAAAAGCCTCGCGGCCGTGCAGAAAAAGCTTCAATTCTATCTGACGTGGGCATTCCTCGCACCGATCGAAGAGTTTCAAGCGCTCAGCGGTGAGGTTGAAGACTATATGAACAACAAAGAATTGCTTGGATAGATTACTATAAAGTTTGTATTTGGCTTCATCTCATGTCTTTGATTTGCGGTTTGCCCCATACATTGTAAGCACATCACAAGCTGCCACCAACTTGCTTCTTCTTCACAGCATCGATCTGCGTTGATCGCAGCCACCACTTGGCTACCGCGATGGTACTATTTCCTGTCGTGTTGCTGTCGTCGAGACAGACTTCCAGCTATGAGCTCTGGGTCAATGTCCGAGCTAATATGAGCATTGCTGCTGATTCCTCAGCCGCGCGATCAAGCGGCAGTGGTAGGGGACGATGTTTGCAGTGGTTTAAGTGCAGTGACCCATTTGTTGAACTCACGCGTCGACGTCGCCGTTAGGATGAGTTTCTTGCCGGCTTGGCTAAACTCCGGCGTGGTGATGATAAACGTGAGGCTCCGCGGGTCCGTGATGTCAATTTTGGCGTCTGCAAGCGAGATAGTGCTGCTCTTGGCGCCGACCTGGTGAATCATGTTTTCTTTCTTGTAGCCTGTGAGGTGGTTACCGCGCAGCACGAAATACCGCTTCTTGGAGCCGAGGAAGCGTCTGCTACTGGCCACCTTGAGAATACCCTGCGTGCACGTGAAGGGTAGGATAGCGCGCACCCAAATGACGGGCCCAATAAAGTTGTCGATCAGCACGTAGTCCATCTTGCTCGTGGAAATCGTGAGTTCCTGGTACTTGGAGCGCGAGCTCACGGTCACGATCTGTGAGCACATGATCTCATCCTCTAATAAGTTAGTGTCCTTATTGACAAAGAGAAGGCGTTCATGGTCTGTGAGCAGCAAGTGGAAGCGCTTCTTGCGCTTTAGCGACACGGGTCCAGCCAACAAAATGCTTTCCCGCGTCTTAAGCAAGCTGTCCCAGAGCCGCATGAACGGCGACCGCACAATAGCCACAATCGCGTTGTTGTTTTTGCGCTTCACGGCGCTGCACACGTCTGGCCGCATCGCGAGCACCATGTCCTTCAGCATCTCCACCTCCTTCGGGTTCAATACGCCGTCGTTGCCCAGGCCTTCGCAAAACTCGAGCATCTCCTCCACCAGCATATTCTCGCCGTCGATGCCACTCATCGCAGACGCACCCGAGCCGCGGCGTGATCCGAAACCGTCCATACTACTGGGTCGGGGGGATGGCGCCACAGTGGACGCAAACGAGAAACGGTTGGTCATGACGCCGGTCGATCTTCCTGGCGTGGGAGGCATGACCTTGGAGCGCGCGAAAACCACCACCATGGGTCGTGTGCTGCGGCTGAGAAGACTGATGGCCCGGTTGTACTCGAGTCCGTTGATCACCTCTCCGTCCACGGCGTGGATGATGTCAAAGATGCGCACGCCGTGCGCTTCCGCGTAGCCGACGATGTTGGGGTGCGCCATGGGCAGGTCCTTGACGATGACATTGACGTCGTCCGTGGTGATGGTCATGTTGAGGCTGGCGCCGCGGAACTCGACGGCGAAGAGCCCCTCGCGCCGGAACGGGCGGAAGAACTGGATGCTGAGCGGCCGCGTCTGCGTCTGCAGCATCTGCACGACGTTGTCGTAGCTGCGGCCGACGGTGCGCGCGCCGTTGACCTTGTAGATGACGTCGTTGGGCTGGATGAGGCCGCTGGCCTCGGCCTCGCCCAGCGAGCCGTCGGGCCTGCGCTTGAAGTGGTTGACGATCACGCTCTCGTTGTGCTCGCGGATGGTCATGCCGAGCGACCGGTCCGTGAACACGACCTCGAAGACCTCGCTGGTCTTCATGGGCGCCAGCGCCTCCGTCTTGGGCGACAGACACAGACACAGCGAGTCCTTGACGTTGGACAGCACGTCCTTGGTGATGTGCACGAGGCTCGAGTTGGCCGTGTCGATGAGGTCCACCCAGGCCTCGTCCGACACGCCGAACTGCGCGCGGAGCTGCGACTCCACGAGGCTCTCGAAGACCTGGTCGGGCACGTTCGGGTCCCACGAGATGGTGCGCACGGAGCCGTCGTCCAGGTCGATCACGCGGATGCTGCACGAGCCCATCTGCTCCATGAGCTCCATCTTGCCGGGGGGGATCTGGCCGCCACGAGGAGTATTGGCGTGTGGGCGATGGCGGAGAGGGTGACGTTCAGCTGCCGGCCGGCTATCGCTGCTGTACGTTTTCAGGCCCAAAAATTGGGGCCTCCCCGTCGCTCGCACAAAGCGGATTCACCTACCGTCGCCGTTCTCGCCCGCAACGACTGCTCCTGTATTTATAGTTTACAATATATAAGTTTGACAGGTAACTGTAGTACGCATGATTACTGTTCTGTGGTTCTTGTCTTATTAGATCTAGAAGTGATTGTAAATTGAGAGGTGTGCAAAAGAACAAGACACGGTACTGCTGACAGCCCCTCCGCATGCCGATATTGCTCGAAACGGCCTTGTTATTCTGGTGTGAGGGACCATGTGACACACAGAACATGAGATTGCATCCCTCCGTCACCCTCGAGTTGACGATATATGGCTAGCCGGAGGCGGTCAGGCGCGGAATTCCGGCCGGGAGGGTTTTGCCAAGCAGCGCGGCGCTGGTGCAAAAACTCGAGAACGTTCGCTTGAGCGGCTGGAGCTCTACACCGCGCGAGCGGACACGCCATCATCGCGGCGCGGGGCCGAGGCGCGCTCGGGCCTATGCACGAGGCCGGTCACCGCGCTCGCTGTATTTTGTGGCCTTTTTGCCTGCCACGCCAGCTTTGATTGGCCCCTACCAGAAAATCCAAGCCAAATTTTGCGAAAGGGCAGGCGTTGCCTGCCGGTCGCAATGCTGTCAGCGCGATCGTCGCGCCGCGAGCCTTGCGCCGTTGGCCGCCTGCCGGCTTGAGCAGCGAGAAATAACTTTGAGTTGACGCTGGAACGCACTGCTGTGGTCTGCAGGGATGGACGCGGGCAAATCCGTTTAACCACAAGCGTCGAGGAAAGGAGCTAAAGACGCGCTGTTGCAAACGCTCGCTGTTAATCCGGGTCGAACACGCGGTCGCGGCGGCGCCAAGAAGAGTGGATGCTCGCTTCTGGCCGCAGTTACGGCGGACTTACCGCTGTCGTACCGCAGGCCGCGGCAGTGCCTCTTTTGTCGGCGGCTGTCCATTAGCGGACCCCGTCGTGACCGTCGTGGTGCCGCGCAGGAGCACATTCCCGATGCTGACGGAAGATCCAGCCTTCCGTTGGTCGTCACGCGATGGGCGCCGCCGTCAACATGCCTCGAGCTACATCACACCGCGGTGTAACTCGCAGGCGCCCGCATCAGCGGCATTACAGCGCGGATAGGGTCGGTGAGCGCTTCAGCAAAGAGAACGCCCCGACCAGATCATCGCTCGAACACGAAATATTGCGGCGTGAGCAACCCTGGCGCGTCCACTGAGGCACATCCAGCGAGCCCTCGCAGGAATCAGCATCGAAGTCACAGTGATCCAAGCGTTGGTCCATGTACAGGAAGCGGGCGTTACTGCATGAGCACCAGATTGCGCGAACGCAGTGCTCCATCGAATTCTTTAGGATGCTGCTCTCTACAGCGGCCAGCAAGCCACGTGCTGCTCGAAAGTTTATTACGAGTCGATATAAAAGACATACAATAACAAACGTCCGCAAGTGGGGATACTTCGCATACAAGCGACGCACTAGGCATTTCTCAAGGAAGCAGGAACTTCTCAATGGGCTCTACGAACTTCTTCAGAAATCGGAGTGATCTGGCGGGGTGAATGTGTTTCATGCTTTATACCAGGTGGTCAAGATGGCGAAAGTGTAGCTGCGCTGAGAAGTACACGACGAAGGGAGCGACTTCATCAAGCTCACCGCAGATATGGAGTTGCTGCAGGATGCTAGCAGAATCAGAGTCGTGGGCAAATGTGCTGAGTTTTGCCCAGCCACGTTGTCGCCGTTCTTGCTACAGTATATGAAGTTCGACCACAACACGAAACGCTCTTTGCGAAGCAAATAACGTCGACATCTATAATGAAGATGCAGCTGCACACTGGGCCTTATTTTCCGTTACCTTATTGTCATCTAATTCTGTCGTGGCCTTGTTTTCCGTCCCCGAGCAACACAAAGCTGCGCCACTTATTGTGCTCCATCCGAGCCAAAGCGACGACAGCGATGAAGCGCGGAAGGGCCGACGTCGGCGTGTCCAAGGAGCAGTACGAGGCGGCGCTCGCGGCGCCCGCCGCCGCCAACGGCGAGGCCGCCGCCTTCCCCCGCGCGGCGCCCAACGTCTTGCGCGCGCGCCGCATCGTGACGGCCACCGCGGCCACGCGCGCGCAGGAGGCGGCGCGGCAGCTGGCGGCGCTCAACCGCGCGCTCGCCGCCACGCTGCAGACGCAGTGGGCGCACAACAGGGCGGACAGCTGGGCGCAGAACATGCGCGAGTACCTGGTGTACGCGCGCGAGATCGACGCCAAGTTCGGCAGCCACGCGGGGCAGGTGCTGACCTTCGGCAGCGGCGACTGCGGCCAGCTCGGCCACGGCGTGGAGGAGGACGACGACCTGATGGTCAAGTTCCCGCGGGTGGTGCGGCCGCTGCTGAAGCTCAAAGTCGTGCGCGTGGCCTGCGGCGGGCTGCACTCGGCCGCCATCACGGAGGCCGGACAGGTCTTCACGTGGGGCTGCAACGACGACGGCGCGCTGGGTCGCGACGGAGACGAGAACATCCCGGCCAAGGTGGAGGGCTTTGGTCCCAGTGATGAGGGTGAGAAGGGAGACGGCGTGAAGCATGAGACGGCCGTGCTGGTCGTGGGCGGAGACTGCCACACGGCGGTCGTGACGCTGTCCGGCAAGGTCTACACCTGGGGCTGCTACCGCGACAAGGAGGGCAAGCAGTGGTGCGACGCGTCGTCCGTCAAGGCGGCGTTCAAGCAGAAACAGTCGCGTCCTTTTTTGATGAAGGGACTCGACAACGTTGCCGACATTCGTTGTGGCAGCGCGTTCAACCTGGCCAGGACGAACGACGGCCGCGTGTACTCGTGGGGACTGGGTGAAATGGGTCAACTTGGCCGGAAGGTGGACGCGGAAATGAAGGACTCTAATGGCGATTACAGGGTGGAGTTGGTGTACACGGAGCACCTGCAGCCGAAGCTCGTGACACTAGGAAAGGACCCGCTTCCCGTCGTAAAGTCGATCGGCTGCGGCTCTTTCCACAGTTTATTCGCCCTGAGCTCGAACGGATACCTCTACACCTGTGGCCTCAACAACTACGGCCAACTTGGAATTGGGGGTACTGAGAATTGCACCGAACTGCAGCTTGTGGAGGATTTGAGCTCCAAGAACGTTGCGGTTGTGGACGGTGGGACACATCACTCAGTTGTTCTTACCAACGACGGCGACGTATACACGTTCGGTCGAGCGGATTCAGGCCAGCTCGGTATGCTTGACACCTGCAGCACCGGCGAGTTTAAGGATCGCCCTCAAAAAGTGACGATTCCGAGCCCCAAGGCCGGCGGTTCACGCAGCGTTCGCATGATTGCTACTGGCTCCAACCATTCCCTAGCACTTACGGAAAGCAACGCGATCTTCTCTTGGGGATACGGTGACATGCTAGCACTGGGCCATGGAGTCGACCACGATGAAAATAAACCACGCCAAATGGACTGGTCGAAAGCCACGTTTGGCAAGAAGAAGTTTGACGGGGCTGATATTCTTCAGATCGAAGCTGGCGGCCAACACAGTGCAGTGTTGGCACGTGCGAGAGAAGACGAGTGAGCGATCACAATAATTGGTTGCTTGCTGGTATGAGCGCGAAGGCTTTGTCATTCGAATAAGCTAGACTGAGAAAGCGTAAGCAATATATTTGGCCTTATCCTGGAAAATTAAAAATGGTTAGATGTTTGGGAGCTTGTTATTGCTGTAAACTGGGGGCACTGCGGCTGTAGGCAACGCTGTCGGGACCTCGTAGTCCTTCAATAGTTTCATTGATCCATCTGACTACTGCACGCAGTCTCCGTTGCAATCAGACGCTCCTTTTGTACAATCGCGTAGCGCGAGAGCCAGCAGCAACATATTTCGAGTTTTTCTCCCGCAAATGGCTTATAAACGAAGAGCGGCCTTTAAAGAGCCTGAAGAAGGAAGCGTAATACAACAATGCATTGATTTTACTGTGATGATGAACGGCAACAAGATTCCAAGAAGATTACGGTACCCGCAATACATGAACAAGCAGTTGCAACTAGTTATTGAAGGTGATTGTTGTACACGCAGCACATGTCCGTGTATGACGTTCCATTAATGCCAGATCGCAGATCGCTGATCTGGCATTAATGGAACGTCATACACGGATCGCAGATCGCTGATCTGGCATTAATGGAACGTCATACACGGACATGTGCTGCGTGTACAACAATCACCTTCAATAACTAGTTGCAATTGTGCTGTTCGTACAGCTCTGGCATGCTCCTTACATTGCAGCAGCGCCAATAGCATCGTATTTGCGAATCAACATATGCGCCAGCAGTGTCTCCATCATTCGCAAACTTTCCTTGCCAAGCAACCATCTACTTTAGGAGCCATGGTCTCCACCATTGTCGCCATCGCTGCTGTCGCTTCATTGGCCACCGTCAGCGTCGAGGCGCAAGGCACTATGTTGAAACCTGCTGTGAAATTCACAGGCCAGGGCAACGGCGGAGCCAGGTCCGCAGAAGTTCTGAAGACTGCACTTCCCCCACTGGCCGGTGACAGCTACTCCTACGGAACCAATTATGACCAGGCTGCTGCTGCTTTTGTTCGCGCTTCAAGGCATCAACGTACTCGTCGCTAAGGGAATTCTTGCTCAGAAACCAAGACATGAGTAAAGGCATCTCCAGTATGCCCAATACACCTGAATGCGGTTACACAGACCCTGCTAGTGGCGACGTGCAGCCCTTGCCCGATCAAGTTGAGATGTTCAGCGCCGAAATACGACGCAGTGGGCCCTGTGAGATTTGGTGCGACGATCTTATTGTCTTGCCGTTCACTGTCGACTGTCGTTTGACTTTTCCGAATGGTAAACTCACGTACGATAAGGCCGCGTGCGTCGACAAAAGTCGACTCGCGCTGTATTATATGTCAATGTCTTACTCAGACTCGGACTTTGCGGTGTTCAAGCAGTGTGCTAAGATCGGTGATGGAGTGACTACTTCGACCGAGGGTGTCGCTACCAGCCCGCCTACTGATAACGGAGCCACAGCACCAAATGCAACCGAACCAACTCCAGGAACTGTCAGTGCAACCGCACCTCCTCCTTCAACTCCTGCGTTGGAAGGTGCTGAGCCAACGCCTGCGACTACTCTGTCACCACCGCGCCAACTCCTGTCACCACCGCACCAACTCCAGCGACTACCTCGCCAATGCCTGCGTCAGAAGGTGCCCCAGCGCCAACTGACGTTCCCCCCAGCTTCACCTTCTAGGACTTGTCAATGCCAATGTCATTGCCAACGTGATTAGCAAAACATTGAATTGATGTTTGGTATATCTGTCGCATGCACTCCTGAAAAATACAGCAGCATACTGCGGCGCCGCGCTGTCATTTCTCTTAAAAAAAAAAACATGTGTTTAAGTAACCTCTGCGGGTAGTTTTTACGTTTAACTTCTTAAAAAAAGTTAAACGTGCAGAGGTTATTGCAAACGAGGGTGTTCGCTAGTATTTTGGCCTTCGTTTTAGCGTGCATACTTTTTCATCACCAGTCTAACTCCCTCATGTTTAGCTTTTTAAATTTTGTTCCACTTAGATTAGGGCGGTTCGTGAGCTGTTGCACGTGTGTGTTACAGCGCTAAAATACAATAGTTGAGGGAGATTATCGTACATGAGCAGTCCGTCGAGCAATCAAAAAAAAAAGGCGTCTCGCAATCCATTGTATGGCCGACAGATGGAAGAGTCAACTCGGATCTGCTTGCTCGGAAAAGAATGCTTTCAAGATGAGTCACGTAGAGCAATACGCTGAAGCGAGCACCCGCGCTTACGGCAACACCCTATTGCCATGTATTGACAAGTTTGCTGGATAGTCGATCAACCTGCCCGAGAAAGACTCGCCTGCGGAATGCAACAAGGTGCCTTCACTTCGAGTTTTACCTCGGCGAGCGCAATTCATCAAACTTCGCTCGGCTTCCTTGAGTACTCTATTGTTCCCGGCCACGATGCTTAATCGTCTCGCTAGCACTGCCTCCGTTCTCATCGTTGCGGCGTCAGCTTTGGCATCGGCACTCCAAGCCCAGTCGATTTGTACGTTGAGCGACTCTGAAGCCTGTGCTGTCGAAGGTTTCACGTCGCTTTCCGACGATGGCAGTGTGCTTGTGTACCCGGGAGGAAACACACGTTGTGCGTTTGATAACTACAAGGACTCGGTCACAGGGTTCACCACGAACTCAACGTACTTTTTCCAAGTGTTCCCGAACACGAACCACGACAAGTCCAAGTTGATGATCTTCTTCCAGGGTGGGGGCGGTTGCACCGATGAAAATACGTGTGCGTTCGGATTGGAGTGTTCACTAGCTGAAAACGCACTTTTCACCACAGTCGCCACAGTGAGGGGTGCAGGCGTCATTGACCGATCAATGGCGGACAACATGTTCAAGGACTGGAACGTAGTTTTCGTGCCGTTCTGCACTGGCGATATGCATGTCGGGAATAAGGTCTTCCCTCCGTTTGAGAGTGGCTTTGAAAAGCAGTTGGGCAACGAGCAATGTCTCGGAAAGAAGTTCCCGATGTACATGAATGGGTACAACAACTCCATGTCGGCGCTGAACTGGGCTCTTCAAAACTTTCCAGACGTCGAGGATCTGGTAGTGGGTGGTGCTAGTGCGGGATCACTGGGTGCTCAGCTCTTAAGTGTTAAAATCGCTGACATGTGGAGTATCGCCTCGAAGGGTACGCGATTTTCAGTCATGGCGGATAGTTACGTCGGGGTCTTGCCTGACAGCCACCCCGCGCCAGAGTTACTGGAGTATTACGGCGCTTGTGATAATGGTCTGGCCTTTCCCGATGACATCGCTGCTGTATGCAACACGAAGAATGCAACGTTGATTGATCTTGTAGAACGACTTCTGAAGGACCAGCCTGAGGCTAAGTGGCTGTTCATTAACAGCAAAGGAGACGAAGTCCAGCGATACTATTACGCTCTCGTGGAGGAGGGTATCCAAGGTTACCCATTCCCGAACTTAATGTCGGAAGAGGACCTCTACACGAACATGTCTGCAACTTTGGACGCATACCAAAAAGTAAGCCCGCACATTTCCACGTTTTACATTGAGGGAGACCACCATGTTTTCTTGATGGACAAAAACTTCACGAGCTATGAGAGCGACCACGGCTTGCTTCTTGGTAACTTCATCAATGAGTGGCTAGGTTCAAACTCGAGTTTAAACCTGACTACTACTACAACGAATGCGTCGCTAACTGCGGGGGCAACTTCAAGTACTGTTAGTGCGAGTCCTAGCGAAGTGGGAAGTGAGCGTGCAATGATAGGAATCACTGAATCGACAACTTCACCGATGGCGGCGTGCTAGGCAGCATGTGCCTGCGTCGCTGAGAACACGACCTGATAATCCAAGCCTTGAAACACATAATGCATAAATCAATGTTACTTTGGTAATCTTGCTGTGCCCGCTCGTGCTGCACTTATTTTTTTATTGTTGCGCTTCCGTTGCCGTATTTAGTTTGCAGGAAGAAGTGAACACATCCGTAGGCTACAAGTTGTTGCCTACGAATGTGAACACTGGGGCGCTGAAGTTAACTGCCGGTTCATGCTCGTATTAGTAACATCATAATGCAACAGAGTAAACAAACAGAGAATACCCAAAAGGGAAGCAAATTGCATTGTTTGGAGTGAAATGGTAATACTTGGTACTGCAGTCAGCTGAGCGCAATACACTCAGGAGACGGTGATTACAGAACCGTGACCAGAGATAGCATGCCAATCATCAGTAGCAAGACTAACTGCTGTGGGATCCCAAAGTGAACTGCAGATGCCAAGTTCGTAGGTCGGCGCTTTTTGGAGAACGAGTCCGAGCCTGCGGACGACGATGATGACTCAGACGATTTACGTCGCTTAATTGGAGATGGAGCCGGCGTAGTTGTATCGCAAGATGACACGAATTTGTCGAGGCTCGATTGCAGCGTCATATTCTTCTTGTCAAAAGAAGCCTCACAGCGAGGAATATCCAAATCGTCCACAGCCCCAATCATGTCCTGGCAGGCCTTCGATTTGCATAGAGCAGATTGCTCCTTCTTCGATAGGCTCGTGCGTGGAGGAATCTGGAAGTTCAGGTTGCTGTCTTGGAGGCACCTGTTAACCTGGCCAGACACTTCGTTGAAGACGCCCAGCTCCTTCGACGTGCAAGGCTTAGCGCCTGATAAATCAAAGCTGCTAACAAAAATAACCAGTAGCAGCAGAGTCGTGGTAAGCCGTTCCATGCTTGTCGTGTAACCTTGGGGGTCTGAAGTGCGTATCGCTTGGCCGATTAATAAGTGAGTGATCCGACTCAGCGAGCTGTGCTCTCATAAATGTCTTGATCCATCCATCCTAACCAAGAAATCGATGGTCAGCGCTCGGGTCCAAAAAGAAAAACCCGGAGCCTTTCAAAGAATGCAGAGACGGATCCCTTCTCGTCACTCCCCCCGTTGTGCGCGTGAGGTTTGTTTTGACGGCATTTTCGGCAAGTGAGATGTAGACAAGTCTCCAGCACTTCCGGGCGACGGCCCTTTCGCCTCTTGCCTTTCCGAGTATTATCCTCCTCCTGAACCCGGGCAACTGGGGCTTGCTCAGACAGCTGCGAGGAAGATTTACCAGAAAAGCGAGCGCTAGCGCTCCTTGGCACCCCTATCGGGGCTGGATGCACCTCAGCGATGATAATCGACGAAAGCTGCTTCAATAACTCCTCTTTCTCGTGCTGCAAGAACACGTTCTGCTCCAGCAGAGTTTCTGATTTGTGCTGGAGGTCTTCGATCGTAGCTTGGGCGATACGGGCTGAAGTCTCCAGCTCATCGTTCGCTTGCTCCAGCCTCTGGATCCTCCACTTCATTTCTTCTAGCTGAGTCTGCAGCATGTGCTCTCGACGATGTGCGGTTGCAAGCTCCTCCTTGATCCCAGTGACACTAGTGGCAAGGTCTGTCTTGTCTCGTTCAAGTTGCATCGTGATCGACTCCAGCTGCTGCGTCTTCTTCTCGTAGCTCTCAACCTCGATCTCGAGCTCGCGCTCGTATTCACAGCTAGACTTAACGTACTCGTCATGAGTACGCTGCACCTGGGCCAGCTCCATAGACTTGAGTGCCAACAGTTGTGCTACCGCCTCGACGCCCAGCTCCAGGTCGAACGGCTCTTCAAGATCTTCGTCTGCATCCACCGTCCCGACGCTGCCTCGACGGCTCTGGTCGGGCGACAAGGGCTTGGCCGCCATCGCTTTCGCGTGCTCTGCATCTCGCAGATCCATCGTCGCCGCCGTCGCCATGGAGCACCAAATGGACAGGATCTCGCTCAATCGGCGCCCGCGTCTCCTCGTCCAGCGTTGCGCGCCACCAATTCCAAGTGCATCCCCCCTGATTCATGAGCACCGGCATATTTCTGAAGCAGCAGGCAGATAAGAACGCTGGACGCGCCATCGTCTCATTGACTCGGATGTCTATTCTAATGCGTGGCCGCAGTTATTTGGGAGCACTCGACTGCATTTAAACTTGGCCTTGCGCTTCTAGTCGGCGTGTCTGGCGTCGAACCAGCGGAACACGCGGTGGGTCATCTCCACGCCCAGGAAGAGCGAGCCGTTGGCCGGGAACGCCCGCAAGACGGCGGCAGACCAGCCGCGGTAGAACCCGTGGATGCCGAACTCCGAGTAGACCGCGCGGAAGGCGCCGCGCAGCGAGAGCGGGCCCGACGAGCTCGCGGTCTGCATGCGCGACTTGAGCACGTCCACGGGGAACATGATGCCCCAGCTGGTGGCGCCAGCGAGGCCGCCGCTGGCCAGAATCGCGACGGGGTTCAGGTCGTTCTTGGACTCCTTGCCCAGCACCTTGGCCGCCCCCGACGTGATGGCTTGGTACGACCCGAAGAAGAAGAAGCTGAACGGCACGTCACGCAGCAGCAGCGCCGAGTACCCCCGGAAGAGCCCCCTGATTCCCTCCTCCTTGCCCACCTTCAGCAAGCAGTCCAGCGGGCCATGGTAGCCTGGCACAGCACGCAACACCCGTCAGTCCTTGCCGCAGAAGCAGCAGCAGCACGATTTGCAACGCACGTCCTTCGCCCAGGTGGCCTCTCTGGAACTGCAGCTTGCACTTGATGTTCTCCGGCATCGTGATCGCCTGCAGCAGCACGAGCACCCTCATCAGTCCCCCAAAGCATACCATCGTCCAAATGCAGCCGTCGCTCACCGTGGCGGAGAAGCAGCCGGCGAACGCGCCCATGAAGGCCTCGTCCAGCGTCGTGAGCTGGTACTCGCCCTCGTGCTGCGCGCGCTGCTCGGCGTGCAGCGCCAGCACGGCGCGCTTGGCGAAGCCGTTGGCGCTGAACAGCACCGAGTTCTCGATGATGGAGCTGGACAGCGCGGGCACCGCGCCCTTCCAGAGCGCGAGCACGCCCTCCTCGGTGGCGATGCGGCGGAAGGCGTCGGTCACGCCCCGGTAGGCGTTGGCCGTGCCCTGCGTCTGCAGCCGCACCTTGACCACCTCGAAGGGCAGGCCGGCGTACACGCAGCAGCAGGCGCCGACCACGCCCGACAGCGTCTCGCGGGGGTCCAGCATGGGCAGGAGGGGGGCAGGAGGCCAAGTGAGCTGAGTGCCGAGCCAACTGTAACCTGCGAGCGTACGTACGTCGATGACGTCGCGGACGTCATCCGAGCGCTGATTGGCCCCGACAGACGGCGAAAGGTCGCTGCAAGCTGATTGGCCGGTCCCACAGTTCCAAATCACGGTGGACACCTTTGTCAAAGCACGGTATAGGCCGCTGCCACACAATACGCACAGCAAGCGATGCTGCGTCTATTGCGGCCGCGCGCGTGCGTCTGGGCGGCCTGTGCCGAGCTGTCGCTGCCTGCGCCCAATGGCGCTCGCTCGCTGCGCACGGCGAGGGGCGGCACGCGCCGCCACAAGGACCACATGGCGCGCATCGCCAAGCTGGAGGAGCTGGCGCAGCAGCGCGAGCAGGCGCGACTGGAGCAGCGACGCCGCGTGCTGGAGGCGCGCAGCCAGCCGCGGGCCGTCCCGGCCTTCATCCGCGTGCGAGACCTGGCCAAGACGCTGCGCCAGCCGCTGGACAAAGTGCTCAAGCGCGTCGTGACCAAGTCCAACCGCCGCTTCCAGCTCAAGGCCGAGAACCACCCGCCCGCCGAGTTCCGCAGCGTCAAGCAGATCGTGCTGCCGTTCCGAGTGGCTCAGGACGTGGCTGAGCACTTCGGCGTGCAGGTGGCGTACGACGACGTCGAGCCAGAACTGCTGGACGCGTCCTCTGGTGTGCCTGAGCAACTTCTGGGCCTCAGACAGCCCGTGATCGCCGTCATGGGCCATGTGGACCACGGCAAGACCACGCTCATGGACACGCTGCGCAGGCAGATGAACGCCGGGCTGAAGCAACTGGCCCCGTACGAGAAGCACGGCATCACGCAGAAGATCAATGTGTGCGAAGCAGCGCTGACGCCGGGTGTGAAGGTTACGTTCTTGGATACACCGGGACATTTCCACTTCTTTCGGATGCGCTCGAGTGCGGCGCAAGTGGCGGACGCGGTGCTGCTGATTGTCGCAGCGGACGAAGGAGTACTGCTGCAGACGGAAGAGTCCATAGGTGCGATCGAGGAGGCAGGCCTGCCTGCGGTGATTTGCATCAACAAGGTGGACCTACTGGGAGAAGGAGGTGAGGACCAGGCGGATAGCATTGTGGATGAACTGCGCTCGTTTGTAGCTCTCCAAGACAGCCCAGTGCTGAAGATTTCGGGCAAGACGGGTGCTGGGCTGGATGACTTGCGGCAAACAGTTTGGGAGTTGGTAACTGGACTAGCAGATGACCACAGACTAGATGCGCTTGTCGGGTCTGAGACGCACGCTGAGGGACTTGTACTTGAAAGTGTGGCATTAAAGGGCCGTGGAACGGTTCTTCGAGTTCTCGTCAAGAATGGCGAGTTGGAGCCTAAGCAACACTTCGTCGCTGGCATGATTCACGGCGTGGTGCGCAGTATGCGTGATGCCGAAGGTCGTGATGTCAAGCGCGCAGTACCCGGGACCGTCGTCGATATCACCTACTCCAACAAGTCGAAGAATGTCGACGCTCCCAATGAGCATGGTTTCTTCGTGCTTCCTGAAGCACGCGCGAAGCAAGTAATCGAGCAAAGGTACACAAATGTCGAGAAGGACAAGCTACAGCATAATGGCCTTCAACTAACCAATGTATTCTGTGACAGAGAGCTCGCCTTGGAGTTTAACGACTGCCTGCTGCCCGATGAAGGTGGTGCCCGAGACAGTGACGCGGAATATACATCAACGGAAAATGGAGAGGAGCGTGAAGACATGGCGGTGGCTGACGAAGCTCGCGACGATGAAGTTGACGACGACGTCATTGATGAAAACGATTTGGTCGAAACGAAGTCGATCATTGTGAAGGCCGACGGTGCGGGTTCACTTACCAGTATTCAGGACACAGTGGATGAGATGCCGGGCATTTCGGTACGCCATGAGAGAGGATCTCAGTAGCGGTGGGCTGTTCTAACTTGCTTTTTGTACGCTGGATGCAGACTGTGCGGCTAGGCATTGGAAATATCTCAGCGAAGGACATCGATGTCGCGATCAATGGCAAATGCCCGATCTTTGGTTTTAATGTGAAGCTGCGCAACCGTGAGGCGAAGCTGGCTGCCAAGAGGGGTGTGCGTGTTGTGTTGCGCTCCACCGTGCATGAATTGATTGAAGAAATCACTACCTTCGAGCAGGCAGAAGTGGAAGGCATTGATTCAGCTAGTGAGTAAGAACGCAGCCACCATATCCTTCAATCCTAGATATACATAGAGAGACCAACCAATTTTCTTCCTTGCTGCTTTCGTGGGGCCGACTAATAGACAGTTTGGTTGAAGTCGAAGAGAGGACTTAGACGTGTGTTCGGGGACCATGCTTTGGGGTATGACAAACTGGTAAGGCAGTTAGGTTGAAGCCGCAGAAAGCACTTGCATTGTAGCCTGGACAACGTCGGTTGGGTACGCTAGCCCACAGAAGGCGAACAGTGAGCTAGACATCAGCATAATACGAGAGACATCGATTTCACCGCTTGGATCGTTTATCGCCGAGTCAACAACTTGAACGCCACCAACAGCAACAACGCTTCCTGACACATCGCGCTACAGCATTGTAAAGTAACCGCGGAATAGCCCCTTGACCCCCTCTCTTTCACGGATTTTTGCCATACATTGCAATGGTCCGCGAAAGTCTACATGAGTGCATTTGCAGTGCGTGCAGTTAGCCCCCGTTTCGTCACACATTCCACCAAGCTCATTACCTCCTTGACCTACAGGCCACGTTGATATTGGAGCTTGGACTTGATATTCTCGGGTAGGGTATTGATCTGTCGACAGCAAAACTGAGTTGCTGTCTATCGTTTCCTTTGTTTTGAGATTGACACATACCGTGGAGGTGAATATCGAGGTGACCCCACCCTTCGCCACCATCTGCACCTTGTCGTCGCCCTTCATGTCCAGCATCAACGCCACCTTGTCGCTTACAACACTGCTGCACAATGCATAGCCCGCTAGACCCGGAGCACCCCCCTTCCACAGCGCCCTCCCTCCTTCCTACTTTCGCAATCCGTACGAAAGCATCCGCCACCCCCTTGTAGACGCGCTCAGGACCTTGGGTTTGCAGACGCAACTTCACTACCTCAAATGGTATCCCGATACCCATGAAGCAGCCAGCGGCCAAAATCAACGCCTGGGTGTCGCCCTCCATGCCGTGACCTTTTCTACAGAGGGGTACAAACGAAGAATGGACCTCAGGGCATTGCCCGCGAAGACCACTGCTTCCTTGCAATCATTCTGCATTTTTTTCGTGGTCTGAGCCGATGCTTTTGGGTTTCGTTTTTCATGCAAGTTACTGCGAGATATCTCATCTCGAGATAAACAACTTATTCAAGTGTTTTCAAGTCAAGAGCACCAAACAGTTTTGACTGCAACTCGCGTCAATTAACTACTGGTAGTTTCAATTGTAAAAAAACAGAACGCAGCGGCAAAGGCTGTCGTGGATAGTCCTCCACTAATGGCGGCAGCCGTGCACCCTCGGTAGAAACCTCGTAAGCCTTGGTGTGCGTACACAGAGCGAAAAGCTTGACGTAACGAGAGCAGATTTGAAGAGCTCGCCGTTTGCATGTGCGCTTTAACGACGTCAGCCGGGTACGTTAGTGCGAAGCTTGCAGCGGTAGCAAGTGAAGCAGCTGCCACTGTAGCGATTGGTCTTTCTTCTTCGACGAATGGAGTTGTCGTTTGCCCGATCACGGATGTGATGGCTTTGTATGCACCGAAGGTCGCCGCTCCCCCCGGAAGGTCTCGTAGTAGTATTGCTGAGTACCCCCGGCATAGTCCCTTGATTCTTTCTCTCTGGAACACCTTCACCATACAGTCGACTGGACCGCGATAGACTGGAGGCAGATACGGTGGAGAGCAAGCATTAGTATTTTTCGTCAGGCGAAGCCTATTACAGTTTCGATGTTGCGGCACCTCCTAGATTGCGTTGAAACTGTAGCTTGCATTTGATGTTTTCAGGAACTGCAGTGGCCTGCCACAGCGTAGCAACATCCGTAAGATTTCATTTTCCAGAAGTATGCAAATTTAGGACGCACCGTGGAAGCGAACATTGCGAGAACGGTCGTCTCGACTGATGTCGCCACCGTGATCACGTCTCCTTCCGACTTTTGCAAGTGCAACAGCATCGCAACTTTCGTGAACGCTCCACTAGCAGCCAGGCTCACTGGGGTGTACGCCAAATCGGCTGCAAGATTCGGGGCGCCTCCCTTCCACAGCGCGCCCCTGCCTTCCTCTCTCGCGATGCGCACGAGTGCATCCAATGCCCCCTTGTACACACGCTCGTGACCTTGAGTCTGCAAACGGAGTTTCACTACGTCGAACGGGAGACCAGCAAACGTGTAGCAAGCCATGGACGCCGAAGTGGCCAGTGTTTCGTTCATGACCGCCGATATAAATGTCTTGATGCCCGTCGATCTGTAAATTTAGTAATGGCAAAGTACAAACGCAGACTAGTGACAAGCATACATGTACCACATGCAGACTAATGGCAAAATACAGTTGCGTTGCTGTATTTTGCAAGCAAACATTCCTTGGCGGATACTTTTGAACCCATCGCTTCAATTCGATGTCACTATTCTCCCCCAGCATAGTGTCGCTCCATTCTCAGACAGTCTTCACACTGGATCATCATGATGGCGTTCGGGGATGACGCGGAGGACATGACGGAGCGGCTGCTGGGGAGAGCGGAAGGCGCCTCCGCAGCTGCGTCCCCCGCCCCGTTCGCCGACGACTTCGAGCTCATCTCGGAGCGCGAGACGCTCGTTTTCGAGGACGATTTCTTCCGCCAGCAGCAGCGACTCGGCAAGCGCGGAGGCTTCTTCCAGACGTACCTCATGGAGAAGATTCAACCCGGATCAGGTATTTGCTGTCATTCCCTGTCTGGTAATATGTGATTTTAGTCGCTGGTGGTGGCTAATTGGTGCCATGTTGACGGTCGGAGGACAGTGAAAGGCTCCATGTTCACTATGACCGTCGCCATCGTGGGGGCCGGCGTCTTGGCGTTGCCTTACGCCGTGCAACAGGCGGGACTGGTGCTGGGATTTTCACTCATTGCTCTGGGAGCTATCGCCACGAACTTCACGTTGAGATTGCTGCTGGAGTGCTCGGATCTCGGCCAGGCGCGGTCCTACATGGATTTGGCGTCGGCTACGGGAGGACGCAAGTTGGCGGGCTTCACGCAGCTGGTCGTGTGCATGAACCTGTTCGGAACGTCTATTGGCTACCTGGTGGGCAGCGCAGAGCTCATTCAGCTTGCATTGAGGACATTCTTGGAGAGCTCGAGTGAGAGTATTTTCTTGGATCGAAATGCGCTGATACTGATGCTGACGGGGCTGCTGGTGTTGCCTCTCTCGCTGCTGCGGAGTCTCGAGTCCTTGCGGTTCTCGTCGTTGTTTTCTATCGTGTGTATCGTGTTCATGGCACTGGTGATCGTGATCAAGTACTTCCAGTTTGTCCATGAAGGCCTGGCTCCGACGATCGCGTACCAGTTCAAACACTTGCCGCTTTTTGACTGGCGACTTAGTCATTTGCTGCGTGCTGTACCGCTCGTGGTATTTTCGTACACCTGCCACCCGAATGTGCTTCCTATCTACCTAGTACTGAAGCGTCGATCAAGCAGAAGGATGTACAAGGTCATGAACCGCAGCATTGGAATCGCGACGTCGGTGTACTCACTTTGCGGTTTCTTCGTGGTGCTCACTTTTGGAGAAGCTACCAAGTCCAATTTCCTCAAGAACAATTATCACGGCGACGGCGCGGTGATTGCTGGCTGTTTGGGTTTTAGCATCGCGCTCATCCTCACCGTGCCGCTGTTTGTCCACACTCTCCGTGACAACATCCGCGAGGCGCTTCTGGCCAACCGTCGACTGGACTTGATGCGTCACGCAGGGCTGTCCATATCGCTTGTTCTCGGTGCACTTCTGGTGGCATTAGGCTCTGGAGACATCGCGTCCGTCCTCGGCGTGCTTGGAGCAACAACGAACCCGACGATTTGCTTCATGCTGCCGGCGTTTTTCATTTTCCGTCTGGGCGGCAAGGCCCACCGCGTCAGCCAGACCATCGCCATATTGATGGCCGTCGTCATGACGGTCGTGAGCGCACTCAGTCTACTGCAACAGATGCACATCCTCGCCTAAAGTCTGCGCAGGCATATAAACCTTTGACACAAGTCTCACGTAGCTGTAGCCATCTCTAGTTGAAGTTCACCCTCTCCTCATTGGCGAAAAATCCTTCTCTTCCCCGCTCCCATTCGTCGAAAAAGAGTAGCCAGTTGAACCGCGACCATCACTCTGACATCACCATGGCGAGCAGCGACGCCGAGGCGCTCGTGCGCGCGCTCGGAGAGCTCGCCGTGAGTCTGTGCAGGCGTCCGAGGGCCGGCGGCGCCGTCACGGAGAAGCGCGCGGTGCTGCGGTGGCTGCGCAGCTTGAGCGGCGCCGAACTGGCGTCTCTGGGCTGCGTGGAGGACGTGGGATTCGTCAAGACGCTGCTGCACATGGCGGCGCGCTGCAGGGCGGCGGGCGGCGTGCAGGAGTTCCAGCTGCTGCCACCGACGGTTGGTGGCGGCAGTACAGTGTCGGGCAAGCGCGTGGCGGCCAGAACTGCGCCCAGGTAGGAGAAATGATGGTGTTAATCGGGGTGGAAGCGTCTTGCTGAGCTGTTGGTGTGTTTGTAGGGACTTTGTGAAGCGCCCGGTGGTGCGTACTGCAGACGGAGACGTGGTGGGAGGGTTCTACTCGAAGGAATATGAAGAGTGTAGCGAGAAGGTGCGGAAAGCCATGAGGGTGCTGAATACGCTGCAGTCGTGCGATACCGTCGCGCTGTCGATGGAGATTTTCCAGCAGAAAGGAGGAAACTGTGCTGCGGAGCTGCTGAAGATGATGGAGGTGATCTCAAGAGGAGGATTTTTGATGGAATGCCCGTCTGATGTGGTGTTGAAACACCGAGTGTGGGGCGAGACCAAGGTGCAGTTTGGCGACTGTTTGAATGACAAGACTTAGAGGGTTATTGATCTTATCGTTGTGTGACAGTGGCTGAAGGAGCAAGGATATTACTCGCTGCAAGCGCTGTTCGTCAACCAAATTGTGCGTACTTCGCTGCACTGTTGTGGGTTTTGTTGCTGCTGTGGAACTAAATCTCTGATGCTCGTGTTGCCAGGAACTTAATGTTTGGGCATTTTGGAAGCAGCACAAAAAAGACGCGACCACAAAGATTCCTATGCAAGGGCTTGCGTTGAAACTGCATTTGATGCGCGAGTGGGAGTTCGCAAGTGACTCTCAGCGGTCTGCAGCATTAAGAGTGCTCGGTGTCAAGACAATGTCGCATCTACGTGACTTGAAGCATTCAGTACCGAGTCAAGCGTCTGGGGCAGCTAAATACCAAGCAGCGCGGGCATCCTTGGAAAACGTTATAAATGTACTGACTGTGCTTCAACAGGCAAAACAAAGCGTTAGCCAAGTTCTCTCTGTGGATACATGTTTTTCAAGCTCTTTTGATGACACAATCGCGTTTCCTCAAGCGGCAGTGATGAAGCTGTTACTTGCGGAGCATCTTCAGGAGCAATGTTCACTACTTCTATGCCATACGTTGTCCAAAGAAGAAGATACATATGCTGCATCAAACAACTCGGCAAGCGTTGGCGATAATGAAAATGTGGATGACACTGTAAGCAAGTCTAAAACAAAAAGTGCAAATCACTCGCAGCGAAGACGTGCAAGTCGTAAGAAAATGCTCAAACAGAGACGACAAGAGAGTGAATTTCGGGCAGCCCTACAGACGCGATTTAGTAATGTGCTGCGTGAGCTTTGCGTACATTTTCGCAAAAAACGGGAAGAAGCAATCGCCTGGGTGGATAATGTACTAAATGACGTCATTGATACAGCTATTGACGGTGCTCGGCTTACACCCGGTGGATGGAGTGGCACGTCAAGGTTCCGTACTAAGGATAACATTCATCCCAAACAAAAAAAGAAAAAGAAGAAATCGAAGAAGAAGAAACTGGAGCTAGAGAAGACCACAGCGAGGCTAGAAGACAGCAATAAAATGACCACAGCATCTCCGCATACCCAGAGGAGGTTGAGTACTTCGTCTGCGAAAGAGAACTTCCACAGATCAAGTGGCGAAGAAGACGCTGGTGAACACAGTGCTGCCACCACTGGTTCAGACTCCTCACCGTCTCAGCTTGACAGGCCGGGCCTGCTTGATTGTAACAGCGACAGTGAAAGTGCGCACGATGATGGTCCAAGGTTAAGCTTCTTCTCCAACGTTGGTTCGACTGGTACTGCAACGTCATCGATTTCATCAACACCCGCGCTACCATTACCGGCATTTGGTTCACACTCTCTTTACTCCTCGGCAACAACGCCTTTTTTCTTATCGTTGGCACCACGTGACCACCACCCACAGCCGGCTCGTGCATCACGTGAAGAAATTGACGACGACGATGGAAATCAAGCACCAGAAGGACCCATAACCATTGGGCACGAGGCCTCAGTGACTTCAGAGTCGTCAAACTTCGAGTGGTACCTTCCATCCGTCTTCTCCTTACAGACCTCGGCGCATCGTACTATCTCTCCGTCGCCTGCTCTGGATTGGCACTTTAATCACTGGCAGTTTAAGGCTCAAGACGGGGGCATATCAGATAAGGGCGTGGCATCCAGTACGCCTTCGACTACAGGTCTAGACCCACCACCGCCGCCTTCATCGTCGTCGTCAACTTCCTCAGCTTCATCACGTTTCGCCAATGCGAGGATATCGGGGGCAACAAAGAAATACTCATTAGCATCTTTCTCTAAGATAGCAGGGATGGATGCAAGTCGTAGAGGATCCACTCAAGTACCCGAACATGATAGACATGGTTTTACAGTCGCATCAATTCAAGAGCATGGCGATGGTGCTTCAAGCGCCGCAGAAAGTGAAACTGAGTCTGATTTCTTGTATCGCGAAGGAGGTTTCTTTGATCGACAACGTGCGCTCAAACGTCGACGGCGCCCATGGCCATTTAATTATGCTCGTGAGGAGGATGAAGAGGAGATTACTGAAGAGCACGACGCTCGTAAGGAGGGGCGTCCAAGCGTTTGCGAAAGTCCAAAACGATGCATTGGTGCTCAATCTAATAAGAAGGACGATGCGTGGGCAGAATGCGCACATTGTTGTAAGTGCGCATGCCATCGCGCTGCTAGCCTCCGTAAGGGTGAAGAAGACTCAGCCGATGAGAGCGCTGACGCAGTTTACAATAAAAACGCTGACGCAGACAGTTGTGAGCAACATGGGAGCTCTGCAGCAGTAGCTCCTTTAGAAAGGACAGAGAAAACTGTAGATAGTGATGTTATCGCTAAAATCACGATGGCACTAGAGCGAATTACGCAATTAGAGGAACGACTCGACGAGAAAACTAAGGTGAGCGCTCTCTACGAGCCCCTGCATATTTTCTCGTATGTATTCCTAACTCTTTGCATTACTGCAGGAAATGGACGAACAAGCTGCAAATGCGTCGACAGAAATTACAACGTTAAAGCAGACCGTGTCGACATTGACGGTTCAGCTACACAATGCTGAAAACGAAATCCAAGAATTGCAACTCCAGCAGGCCTCGCTATCTGCTAATGCTGGTGGATTGGAAGATTCGTCTCGGGGTAACTCAAGCTCCTGCAGTTCACCTCCGGCTCCGTTTTCGCCAGCCCCTTCATCTCTGGACCAGCAACAAGTTGAGAGCCCGCCCACTGCAGCTCCGCCTCTTCCGGAACCATACACATCTGCAAACTCCGTAATGGGGCCCTTCGTTTCGGTTCCGTTGTCTGTGCTCCCTCCAAGAAGTAAACTGCACTGGGATTTATGTGAATTTGCTGCCCAGTTGCAAGCTGATAGCGACGCTCGCCTTCCTGCCCAGCTTGCTGCCCAACGATTGTGCACGGCTACAGTGCAGTCATTGTGGCCGCGTGCTCAGGTAAGACCGTACGGGTCGCATGTTACTCGGTTGGTACTTCCTTCCAGCGACGTCGACCTCGTGATTTGCCTACCAAAAGTGCGACGTGATGCACCTGCTGACGCTGCCGGCGTACTTGAAGGTCGTAATGCTATTAAGGAAACGTGGCAACAAAACCTAGCGCGCAAGCTGAAGCAAGAGCCCTGGGTTGTACGTGACTCAGTGAAGACACTACCGCATGCAGCTGTTCCAATCATCACGCTGCTCACAGCCCCACCGTACAACGTGAGGCTCGATATCTCATTTGAAGGCCCTGGTCACAACGGTCTTGCTACCAACGATGTGGTACTTGCGCTACTCCATGAGTTTCCACCACTTGTGCCGATGATGCTTGTTTTGAAAAGCTTTGCGATTGAACGAGGTCTCGCTGTTGCCTACTCAGGCGGACTCTCATCGTATGCGTTGCTGCTCCTCGTGGCGCGGTACCTTCAGGAACATAGCGACACAATGCCAAATGGTTTCGCGAATGCTTCACGTGCGGTCCAACACAGTTTATCGACGGTGCAAGCCGGTGTAGCAGATTTCGGACTCATGCTTATGGGTTTTCTTGACTTTTACGGCAACCGGTTTGATCCACGCACTACAGGCATCAGTGTGGCATCACGCTGCTTTCTGAATCGTGAAAGCACCTTTATGGGAGGAATGAGCGACCCGCACCAAGTGCCACATCAATATCAGCAACAGTATGCTGCAGACGATGCCGCTGTAGATGATCGCACTAGTCAGTACGGATATGCGCAACATTGGCAAGTACCGCCTCAGCCGCACGGACAATCCCTTTCACCAAATGCGGAAGCGGCTCAAGGATTACGGCGGTACGGCTATCGCTCATCGTTAGACTTGCCAGCATCCCGAGCGCTAGATGGAATGGGCGCCGCAACAGGGCTTCTGGACTATCAGCAACTACAACAACAAACGTATGATCCGCACAAGTTCGATCCGGTGTTTATCGAGGACCCGCTGTGCCCAAGCAACAACGTCGGGAGAAACTGCTTCCGCATCATGCAGATCCGACGTGCGTTCTCTGCAGCTCATTTAGCACTGCTTGCAGCGTCGCGGGATCCTACGGTGATTGCCGAAAATCGAATGGGGTTAGTGGCTGGTGTTGCGCTCCACCCGGACAATATCCTTCGCTCCATTTTAGGCCCTGGTGCTCCAGTGAATGCAAAGCCTGACGCTGCTACATCTGCGACGGTAGGAGTTACGACGTACGTTGGAGCTGTCGAGCACCCGTACGCATTCCATCCGTACAACCAGCAGCTACAACAACAACAACAACAACAGTATGCTTATCACCATCATCACCATCAACAACCGCCACCTCCGCAGTCATATCATCACGTTGGGGTTCCTCAGCCGCGCACCGTGAGCATGTACCGGAATGAACCAGGCTCACGGCGACACAGTGAAAGCGAGAGTGAGAAATTGACAACACGATCGGCAACCTCGACAACAAGTCATAATGAACGGACACGAAGAAAGCACGTGGGTAGTCCGCGGCTTGTTCCGCAGAGCCACAGCGGTGAAATGCATTTCCAAGTTCAACCCCGCCTACATCGCCAGACTTCCACTGAGCGCGGCAGGCAGCCTCAGCGCCAATCTTCTCTGAAACAGATTCATGGTCAAGGAACTACGAAAGTGCTGAGTCGGAAGAACAGCGAAAGATCGATGAGCTTGTCGTTGAGCTTTGCGGACGTCGTGCGAGATGGTGGCACAAATGGTGCTGGTATCCCAAAGACGTCGCCTCTAGCGCTGGCGCGACCGCCGCGATTCTCTCGTGATGACATGGCGCTAGAGGAGAGCATTAACGAGCGCTGGGAAACCAAAGACGACTCTGAACTGAAGTGAGGCGGCCATCAAGCAAATGGTAATCAAGTGCGCAATTCCATTCGAGTATGGATTAGATAAATACGGCACGCGATATGAGGACGCAGAATAGAAAACTCATGAGCAGTCCCAGTACTGCTGCGCTCTTTGGCCTCAGAACTGCTAGCCTTAGTTCGAAGAGCCAAAGCTGTAGACGAACCCCTGCAAAGCGCACAGCAAGCGTAAGAATAATGCTGCTGCTCGGCACAGAATCCCTCAATGGAAGAGGAGGCGACAACGTACCGATTGTTCGCGCTTGCGCTCGATGATGTCGAGCTTCATGAGTGTCTGCAGGATTTCCTTGCACCGAATCACCGGCAGTCCGCTGTGCTTGACCAGGTCGGAGATAGATCTACAGTAGCAAGCACGAATCAAATAGTTGGCACCCTAGCATCATTAGCCACCAAAGCAGTCGCAACATACATGGCGCAGTGGCGGTTCTTGAGGTAAAGCACAATGTTCTCGAGCTTCTTGAGCTCTGCCGGGCTCTGATACTTGCGCGGGATCTTCTCCCGAATATCTACAACAGCCACAGTCAGGCCCCCTCCCTCTCCAGCTCCCCGTTCTCCACGTACGGCGCTCCCACGTCCACGCGGACTGCGGCGTCTTGGCCACCTGCGTCTTCCGTCTCTTGATCCGCGTATTGTGCGGTCCGTGCGGCTCCACCTTCCCGTGCCGCTTCATGCCGACAGCAGGCGGCGCTTTCTTCTTGCTTTTCTCCCCGTTGCTCTTCGTCTCCGTCTTGCTCTTCTCACTCTTCTGACCGTTTCCAGAAGGCGACACGTGCGGCTTTTCAGGCTGCGGGGCCGGCGACACCTGCTTCTCCTTCGGCTGCGGCGCCACCTTCGGCGTCTTGGGGTACGTCAGACACGACGCGTGCAGCGCCATGGCGCCCTGGAAGGCGCCGAACGCCGAGTTGAAGTCGTCCACCGCCTCGTGCACGCGCGCCAGCTGCTCCACCTGCTCCTGCAGCCCGCGCAGCGCGCCGCACAGCTCCGCGAAAGGGGCGAGCAACGGGTCCGCCATGTTGGTCGCGCAATTCAAAATGAGACTGGCGGGAATATTGAATGGATGTGTAGGTGATGGTTTTGACAATAGGTGTATGAGCGAAGCGACGCGCCGCTTCAATGTGCATGAACGTAGTGATCTTTTGGAGCGATGGCGAACAACTTCGAACTGGACCAGGCGTATTTGCGCGAGGCGGTGGGCGCGCCGCTGACCGAGGCCATGGCGCAGCTGGCGATTCTGCAGCCGGAAGACCCCGTCGAGTTCCTCGGCAATTACCTGCTCAAGCACGTGGCCAACGTCGAGGCGCAGCAGCAGCTGCAGAAGCGCAAGGAGAACCAGCAGCAGTCGGGAATGCCGCAACGTGCTGCAGGGATAACGGGAATTGGCAGCGAGCAGCAGCCGAATGAACTCGCATGGGAACAATTTCTAGAGGAGGAGCAGCAGGTGCAGGCTCAGCTTCACAGTCAGCCTAGTGTGGCGATGGTTTTCCAGAGATTGTTAGAGTGGATCTGCTCGACATTGGGTGCGGAAGAAGCTTATATAGGCCGCAAGTGCGTCGATCCACAAGGGAACAGCGTGGTTCATTTTGTTGCCAGCTCCAAACACCCAGAATCGGTAGTTGTGGACAAGTTCGTTGCCCAGCCTAGCGATGAAGGAGATGAAGAAACCGTCCGCCGTGGAGTTGGTGTTGCTTTCGACGTGTTCAAGGAAATGGCGCCTGTTGGTGAAGATGGAAGCCCTGCGGTTGATGCAGAGGGCAATCCACTTTCAGCTGCTCCACCTAAGTTTGTGCATGTGGAAAACGTACTTCGAGAGCCGAGGGTCAAGTTCTTTGGCGTACCCAAACTGGGAGCTCTGCTGACACGTGCAGGCCAGTACAAGAGCTATTTGCACGCTGACGTGCTCAATGAGAGTAACCCGGAAGAGCCAAATGTGCTGGAGCAATGGCTTGTATTTTCAGCAGACACGATGGGTCAGGCCCGAGCTTTTACCAGGAAAGAGATCGATCGTTTCCGTCACGCCACGGAATTATTCCTAACAACGCTGGAGGAGAAAGAGAGGGCTTTGTATATGAAAGACTACGAGCGACGTGTCTCGAGCGACGAACCTCTACTACGTGAATTTCTCGTGGCTTTTGCAGCCCAGGTTGCTGTCCAGGAAGAGAACCTAGCGACGCAACTTCCAGGGCCCCAAGAAGGCGAAGAGCTTAGTGAAGCTGCCCAGCAACAACGCGCTACGAAGGAGGCTGAGCTCCGCTTATCGTTCCTGACAACATTGCTGGCCTCTCACATTCCAACCTTGTCCATCGCGTCCACCAGGGTCGTACCTTTCAAGCCCCTCGTCTTAACCACCTTTGCCGCGGGATTCGAGCTTCTAGGTTATACACGACGTGAACTGTTTAACCCCGCAACTGGCCAGCCAAGTTGGGACAAGATTGCGCCACTTCTAGGAGAGGCCATGCTGACGGCTTGTCTGAACACCTTTAAAGCATCATTAACAACAACGGTGGCTTTGGCTGAAGCAGATAGCACTAGCGCTGCTGGCCTCCGCGCTATTCGAAAAGCGCTCCCAGCGACCGCAGCTGCGGTTTCTCAAGCCAAGCAAACTCTTGCTGAGATATCAAAAGCTGACATTGATGCTGCAAGCCCGGTAGCCTCGTGCATTTATGTCTGGTCGCTCGCTGTTATTGCACGTGCCGAAAACTTAACTGCTATGGCAGAGCAAGCTCAGCAGCTTGAAGATGAAGCGGCAGCGGCAGCAGCAGAAGCCGCTGCAGCCGCCGCTGGTGGCGATGATGCATAAAACTAGGACAACCTCACACCTAATGCGCTGATGGATTTCATTTTGCTCATGCTACACCATTTCTTTCTTTCACTCTTCAAGGACCATCGCCTCTTATCTGCTCATCTTTAAATGCAGCCAAGACTTTTCGATTGCTACCCTTCAATTGAGAATGTTGCTGTTTGGCATGCAGCCGTTCTCGCGCAAGCCGCTTCATTTCTTCGGCGAACTTCGTGCGCTGCAGCTTCTTAAATTCCTCATGCCTTTGTTGTGCAAATGCAATTTTGTCTTTTGCGCTAGTGTTTATTAGCTGCGCGTCACGTCGGGCACGATCGAGTAGCCTTTTTTCATGAACAGCACGTCGACCGTGAGCATGCGCAGTAGCTGGTACCAACACACTGTTATCTGCTTGATAGGCCGCTTCCAGTTTTGCTCGGAACTCGTTGCATTCTTTGGCAGCCGCATCTGCTCGTTCTAGTCGCTGGCGCCGCAAACACTTTTCGACGTATGCATATTGATTTGAAACTCGATGCTGGGTCGTTGCATCAAACACGATTACGTGGCCAACATGCTTAAACTCGTAGAAGTAATGCCGAGCGAGTCGCTCATAGCGAGGCTGCCATGCTCCCAGCGTTTCGTTGCTACTACCACCTTCACCGTTTTTCATTGCAGTCTCAACGCGCATACAAAATTCATCACTTGTGATCTGGTGCTTCAACACACCACCTTCTTCCATGTTATCGCTGCTCTTGTCTTCCGTTACCTGTCCTGTGGGTGAAACGAGGTTGTCTGCTACAAGTTCTTCCCATATGCGTACAAATACTGGATAACATACTTTGCGATCGACAACCCAAGCCTTGGTCTCCGCTGATGTGTATCCGTTTGTAAAACTCGTTTGGTACTGGTCCTTTGGTTCCCACGTACTGCTTGTCTTATCAGGAAGAAGTGTAAATGGATTGCGACCTATTGTGAGAACATCGAGCTGCGAGAGGAGCCTATCGGCCAAATCCAGTGGAAGTGCCTCCAGCCGGTTATTGTACAAATCCAGCTTTCGGAGTGCTTTACAATGCTGCGCCATTTCACCAGGCAACATCGATATGTTGTTTCCGTATAGATTCAGCACCTCAAGTCCTGGTAACTTATAAAGGCACGGCTCAAGCTCTGTAAGTTGATTTTCTGCAACGTCTACATAGCAAAGCGAAGCAAGAAGGCCAAGTCCGGGTTCCAAAGGGGTAATTAATGCATTGTGTGAACAGCACAGGCGATTCAGTTGTTTAAGCATTACAATTGTTTCAGGAAAATGTTTAATATGGTTATGCGATAAGTCAAGCGATGTTAATGACTCAAGACATCCAAATTCATCAGGTATTCTCTCAAGTTGATTCCACGACACATCTAGGTCGCAAAGTCGAGTCAAAGCGCCAAGTTCTAGAGGAAGCGAAGTCAATCGGTTGTTGGAGAGGTGCAGCGTGCGCAATGAGCATAGCAACCCTAGTGTAACGGGTAGATTCGAAAGACGATTGTGCGATAACTGCAAAACCTCCAGCAAACGCCAATGTTCTCCACATTCCACAGGAAGCCACTGAAGCGCATTATTTTCTCCATTTAAAACAGCCAGTTCGGAGAGCTTTCCTAACGCGCCAGGCAGAGATCCGAGCGCGTTAAACTTAAAATTCAATTCTTGAAGCTTTGTTATTGCTCCAATACCGTCAGGCAATGTTGAAAGAGCGTTAAAAGACAGGTTAAGACTCCGTAGACTCAGTAGTTGAGCACCAAAAACGTCCTTTCCTAACCGTTTTTGATCGCACGCACTGAGGTCCCATTCGTTCAAGTTGCGCAGTTGTTGCAGACTCTTAGGTAGGCGTTTAAGATGTGGGTTTCCACGCAAATTGAGGCGCACGAGCTTCACCAAAGCATTACCAATTCCATCAGACAGTACTTCCAGCAAGTTGCTAGCCAAGTTGAGCTCCTCGAGTGAGCGTAGACCTTCGCAATTATCGCCGAAGCTCACAAAACGGTTGTACGCTAGATTCAGCACTCGTAATTCGTGAAGATTTGTAAGACTATCTGGGGTGGAAGACAACTGGTTACTGCGAGCGTCCAGCAACTGTAAATCGCGTGCTTCACCAATTTCTTCTGGAAGCGCCTTCAACTCATTTTCACTGACATTTAGTGATTGCAACGAAAACAAATGCGTGAAAATGGAACCTGGAAGACTTTGAAGTTGATTGCGCGCTAAATCCATGATAAGCAAACTCGATAGTGATGCGAGTGCATCTCGGCCATGGTACAAGTAGTAAGGGAACTCTTTTAATCCGCGACCGTGTAGATCTACAACGTCGTCACCACATTGCGCTTTCCGGCGGGTGATTCGCTCCATTTTTGTCATCATGAGCTCCTGCACAACTTCTCGCTCATGTATCACGCGTTTCTCGGCTTCATCTTCGGCTCGGTCTAGTAGGCGACGCTCTTCACGAGCCTGCCGATCCTTAATCATGCGCTCTTTCTTGCGATTTATCTTTTCTTGACGTTCGCGAAGTGCCTCTTTGGTTCGTGTCGACGTAGCAGCATGGCGTTGTTGCTGAAACAAGCGCCGAGATTCCTCTTGTTCCACTGCACGACGCTCCTTTTCTAAGCGGACTACCTCATCTTTCGCTTGAAGCGCAGCATGTAGCTCTTCCTCCTCCTCTCGATTTATTACGTCGAGCAAAGCATTTTGCATTAGTTCCATTGCCTTGTTCCCCTTCTGTTGCTTTGTCACTTCATTAAACCCTTCAACATTGCGTTTTTGTATCTCCACAGGCACATTGACTAACTCTACCCATGCGCGTTTAAACTGCTCTAACGATATCACTGATGATTTAGGTAGCTTAGAACGCGCTTTTTTTCGATCGCGCTTAGTGTTGAGGGGGACACCGAGCAGCTCTAAGGCTTTCTCGTACTC
Source organism: Phytophthora taxon juncus (assembly GCA_033558005.1). NCBI lineage: Eukaryota > Oomycota > Peronosporomycetes > Peronosporales > Peronosporaceae > Phytophthora > Phytophthora taxon juncus. The sequence goes on from JAUCEE010000002.1 coordinate 1,473,717, forward strand.
AAATGCGTTCAACGCTCCGTCTCGATCACCGTCTAATTGATGAAATACATCGATCGGCGATAAGTTTTGCGTAGGATCTGTAGTTTTACTGCCAGTTTGTCTTTGCTTCTTCTGATGAGCGCGTAAGTAGTTGGTGATATACATCGCGATCACAAATTCACGCTCATCGATGTAGCCTCTATAAGAAATTTGAAAGAGTGTGTCAGGATTTGTTAGACGACTGTCGTAATTGGAGTATGGAGAGCACGATTTAAAGCCGACTCACGCACTTGTGTTGGTCATCTACTAGCTCGAAGAAGCGCTTGGCTTTCGACTCTAACAGGTTAACCTTCATATATGCAAGCATTTGCTTGTACTCTGTTAAGGTCGAAACAACATCCAAGTAAGATACCAGCATTACGGTCGAGCAAAAGATGACTGTGTAGCACCTTCGAAGTCGATTGAATCAGACTTGTCCTGGTCAAACATACGAAAGAGCTGTCGTGCATTGCGTTGAAGTGCATCTAGAGATAACTCCTCTTCGCCTTGCAGCTGATCTTGTTCCACCTCCATGACGGTTTGCAAGAAGCGATTTGAAAGCGCTTCCATTTCGAGTGCAATTTGCTCTGCAGACTTGGTTGGTGGTACGTATGTTTCAAAGGCACCATAAGCAAACACAAGTACCTGTGCCGTAGGTGGTTTTGCTGCTGCGGGCTTACCGATAGCAACACTAGAGAATACCATAGGGTCAAACACGAGTAGTTCCTGCTCGAATATGCGTGGCATGTGCAAACCTTTCCATTGACCTTCAGGCCCGCAATCAAGTAGTACAGGTTGCGAGCGAGCCTCTAACTTCTGCACTGCGCGATTATCATCCAACGCAGTGTCGTTCGTGCGGGAAAGGAGCACATACAGTGGTAGATCACGGTCATTTCTGATGCTCACGTCTTCAAAATGCAGCCAATATGTTACGTGGGCAGGGCTCGTTATTCCTGTTGGCGGTGGCGACTTTCGTCGGATCAACTAATCCAATCAACGCTACTTAGTTGACAATCGATGGTAGCGATCGCTTCAGCTTACCTGCACTTTGCCAATGACGTTGCGTGGCGGAGGAGGTTTTGCTGGACGAAGGCCAGACAGCCAGCGTTTTTCCTTTGGCTTGAACGGATTCATCACCGTAGTTGGGGGGCTATAATCATGGAGAATAGCTTCTAGTAGCACAAGCGTCTCCATCTCGTTCACTACACCATGCAAAGACTTGTTGCTCGTGAAGAGACACTACGTGAAAAAAAAAATGCTAGAGGTGCGAAACTGCATTTCAATTTTACCCTACGATGGAAATCTACCCCATCGGCATCAGTCTATAGGCATAGCATGCGTTCCCAGTTGTTCGCCCCCTCGGTTAGGATTTTCGGCATGTCATCATCCCATTCGTCACACTCGAGTTATGACGACTGCCCTAGTGTACATGACGTAAATTACTGTCATCTCTCCTCTGCTTACCGTTAAAGCTGACGCCGCTGAGTTCCCACAACTGAGCTGGCGATTGTGCTCACGCTACTTGCGGTCGTGGTCGAGCTATACGGGGGCTGTGCGTAGTCCTTCTCGTCTTCTTGATTAATAGTGCCAGTGCTACCGACTGTCGTGGTGGAAGCCGTGTTACGTACAACAGTAGTTACCTTCGTGTAGCGCGATGGAATTGTAACGAAGTACTTGTTCATGGCCAAGCAGAAGCGTTTGCGATAGTGTTTCGGGTTGAGCACCGTGATCTCGCCTTCTTCCTGAATCAATCGCTTGCCGGCGTGCTCCATCATTTTCATGAAGTCATATTTGTGAATGTAGTCAATAATGCACGCTACCAGTTCTTGTTTGTTGACATCGTAGCCCACCAACATCGAGTAATCTGTAGCTTGAACAGATGCCAGAAATGTTGTGTCATTCATGATTGCGGACAGAAGCAGCGACAGCGCAGACTCTTGTAGCGGTAACGGAATACCACCCGCCAGCTCCACGAAATTGCGGTCCCATAGCACGGAGCGGCTATCACCATTGCGATCCTCTTTGTATCGCCCTTCCATCTTGCCTTTCAGATCAAACGAGAAATCCACTTCGCGACCGTACATTAAATTCTCCATCACGACTACGCACATGCGTACATTTGGATCACTGTCGCCGCTCTGGGTTGTGTTTGAGATTGACACCTTGTAAATACCTAGTACTTTGGAAAGCATGGACGATAAATCGTTTTCAAATGTTTTTGCCATGTAGCAGAAGTACTCGTTTGCCATGCTTAAGAACATCTGAAGCTCGATTTCAGGAATGGCTTTAGCGATGAAACGTTCGTCGCGTGTTTTCAAAAAGCCGGCTCCAGACTTACCACCAGCTACATTCCACTGCTGGCAGTTGCAGAGAGATTCCACGTAGTTCCGGTCACCACCGTAATACAGCTTTCGGAGCGCGTGGAACTGCATTGCGTAGTACGATTTACAGCTAAATCGCATGGCCGACTGGAATTGATTCTCGTCCACAAAACTGTGATCCACATTATTACGGGTCGCTGAGCGCAGGATACGCAGCATGCTGCTAGTTTCTTCGGATTGTCCGCAATCAACAGGCTGATCGCCATTTTCGTTGGTCTTCGTCTCAAGAGCATATCGAGTGGCTTCCTTTCGCATATTGTCGTTAATGCACTGGTTGTATTCCTTCGAGAATAGTGAATACGCGACAACCGAAGTTGGTTGCTTTGCATTCACCAAAACAACCGCCTTGTTAGCCCCTAACGGCAGGCTAGGGTGCCACTCAAGAAGGCGCTTCGGTAGGGCCAAATATCCTAAGCCGTCGGACTTTTTCGTTTGTTGGGTCAATCTGAAGTTTTCGAACGCTTTCTTCGACGCGAGGGCTCCCATAGTGGACGAAATATGACCAGGAACACCTATTGTTGAGATAGCTTGTCCGAACACAGGAGCCCCTGCTGGGTAAGGTTCCGTATCCGCCATGTAATCGGCCGGAAAGGAGTGGCTAGATTCGTCATAACGATCGTAAGCTTCATCAGCGTCCCATGGCTCCGATTGATGCGAGCTTGTAGTAGTTCCATTTTGTCGCAACGTATTGGTTACTTCGTTGGCAACCTGAGCCATTCCGCCTGCTGCTGGTGAAGCACTCTTCGCAGCTGCCAAACTGCGCGCAAAGCTTGCGAGGTGAGCAAGATTTCCAGGCTCCTGAAAATTTATGCTCACTGGTGTTGTCCCCAATATGCTTGGGGTTGATGGTTCGCTATAGCGATCACTGGACTCTGCTTGCTGTGCTAGCTGATCGAACCAAGCCTTGGGGAGAGCGCTCTTGGGGCTGTTAATAAGATTTGCCATAGTTGGTTTCACCGTAGCTTGCACAGCCCGTGTAATACGCAAGCTCCAGCCAACTGCGTAGTCGTAAATTTCCCTAAAATGCGCATTGTATGCAAACACATCATGCGGTGGGTTTGACTCGATCTTTGCCCCGAAGCAAGAATACCATTGCTGTACTTCGTTCCGTAGAATCTTTAAGTTCTGCTTTGCGTGGAGCGGAGTCACGAGGTCAGCCATAGACTCCGCTACCTTTGAGGTCGTAACGCCATACACCTCACGAACGAGATCGCATAGATCATGGATGGCATCGAGTTGAACCTGGTGGTCAATATGATCTTGCCACAACGCCGGTTGCAGAGCCACATGGAGTACGGGCTCAAGAGGTTCAACATGCACACTTACGACCCGTCCTCGACGGGAGAAATAATGCACTAACGAAGCATCTCGCGATCCACTAATACCAGCTAGATGCGGAAAACGGACACAGTCAATATCCATAGCTTTTCCGTAGAACATATCCTCGAGGAATTTACCAAAAGAGTAGTTCCAAACATCGCTAGGAACAACGGAATATTCCGACGACAGCAGACCACTGCTGCCACTGCTCATGTTGCGGGACCACATCAGCACTTCATCAGATCGAATCTGCTGTAGAACCGCGCGATAACTAAACTCCCGAAGAAATTCAGCAGGGGGAAGCTGCTCACTCATGTCCTTGAACTCGTTCAGATCTTTTACTCGAACAATGACGCGGCCCGTGTCGTGAGAAAATGACAGCTTTGATGTTGTAAAAGCGCGCTTGAATTCAGCTTTGCTATTTGCAAAGCAGAAATTGTCTAGAAATTGGCCTACCGACATGTCGTTCGAGCTGTAAAAGTCAATGCACATCATATCTGCCTTGGACGCCGTTTTACCTTCTAATGTGCTCCAGCAGGTAGAAAACAGAATTCGGTCCCTCAGTGAGTTCGACGACTTTGCTCCACATGTGCACCAATTGGGATGGCCTGACTGTACAATAGTCGCGCTGGCGGAGGAGCTATCATCATCATCCGCACCACGAACCACCCGCAAAGAACTAATGTTATTGAACCGAGTGTGGGCTTTGCACCATTTACACATTGCCTGCGTTTCTTTAAGGGCGGCGCGCATCGACAGCGAATTTGATTTGAGCGAGATATACAAGGACGTTGAAGACTTGGCGAACCATTCTTCTGCGACAGAACGCTCGTGGTTCTGGCTAGGAGCTATGTAGCCATAAGCTGCAAGCACGGATCGCTGAAGTCGCATGTTGTACGCCGCACGAATGATCTCCGTCAGGACTTTCGTAATCTCCGTGAAAACATCTTGTGTACCTCCACGCAAACACAAAGTACACCCCTTTGTTGTGATGCCTCCTTCAAATACAATATTCTGGCGTTGAGTACGTTTCTTTCGGTGTCGAGGGATTCCAGAGCCTTCTTCGGCTACGAAGAAACCATCTGCATTTACCCTAAAGGCAATTTTCTTAGCACTTTTTGGTTCTTGGTCACTCAGCAACACATAGAATCGTTTGCAAGTTCCAATAACCTTAACATCCGACATTTTGTCGATGTGATCATAAGATGTCAGCACGGACGCCCCTGTGCACCGAGCAATTCGCTGCAAATCAATCAAACGAACGTTCTTCACAACTGCGATGTTGCCTTTGAAGAGCAATTCCTCAGCAACCCGGTGAACGTGCCCTTCAAACATTACAATGTCTGGGTTTAAAGTCATGATTTTTTCTGTCACAATGTGCATGTATTCCACTTCTTGACCGGCAACACTCTCCAGCGACGAGATGGCCTCTTTCTTGCGCTGATAATCTAATGCCGAGGCGATCAATAAAATACGCGGATTTAAAATGTCGCTTCGCATGCCTTTGCGTGCCAGACTTTTGTGGACGAGGACACCATCAATAAAGAAACTGTCTTGCACGCGACCTCCATCGAGGCACTGGATGCGAACATATTGCATGATGTCCAGCAGATCTCCTTGATCAGGCTTACACGAGACAGTGAGCGCAGCCCGATGAGCGAATAGATTAATAATTTGCATCCACCGGTGTTGCTCGACCATAAACAACTGCGACACAGCTGGGGAGCTATCCAACAGATGAAATATGCGCTCTTCAATCCGATCACGAGCATCCTTCGACATTTGCTCCATGGCCGCATCACGCCTAAGGACACGTTCAGGGTCTTCACTTTCGTCGTGCACATCTTTCGAAAGGCCAATCATTGCAAGAATACCAATATCTTTGGACGCTAGTTTATCAGGACCGAATGGGCTCCATGGAACAGCATTTCCAAAGCGTGGGGTGTCAAACGTACCAGACAAAGCCTTAGGACGTGTTGTCAGGGCGTTGGAAGTGGGAGGAAAGGCTCCTGCTAACCGGGCTTGCGCGTTTGACTCGGCAACAAGACGTTTAAACTCGGCCTCGCTCCAGCGGTGGTTGCTTGGGTTTCCCAAATCTGCCTGGCTGTTCGACCGTTTAAGCGTCCGTGATGCATGCTGCACATCCTTCCTTCCCAACAAAATCTGCGGCTCACTAAATGTCCTCATTCTGCGACCTGTTCCGTGGCCAATGGGTTTAACTTCCTTCGTCAATTCGTGTAAGTGGGGTTGGTGGGCTAGGTGCTGGGCACTCGCAACAATCTGGACCTTCGGGAACATACTAAACAGCACTGGCGGTCGAGATTTTTCGGGTTGCTCGGTCACTCGCATGTCGTCACTGATTTCGTCTTTGTCAAAAAACTCTGGTTTGTCAAAATGCTTGTAGTTGGACGCGTCGGACGTCGACCGTTCCATTGCTTCAGCAATATGCTGCGGCATCAGTAGCAAGGTCTGCGCTGGCGGGGAGTTCGTCGGCTTCTGCGGGTCTTCCTCAAAATTAGCTCCCGTCAGCTCCATCTGCAGTCCTTCTCGCAATTGTCTGTGGCACGTGTGGCACACTAGCTGCTTCCGTAGCCTCTCAATAGACTCGTCGACCTTATTTCCTCCAAAAGACTGCGGCAACCTAGCGCAGCAGTTGGCGCAGAAAATCTGTCCGCAGGAGCGGCAATGGTGTCTGCGTCTAAAGAATGTGAACAACTGCTCGCACTCGTAGCAGGCCTTGCTAGACCTGTCCGACATCCAAAAGTGCTTGAAAGACCTGGATCTGCCACGTCCAAGTGAAGGCGACGTCTGTTCCTGAATCTGCAAGGCTTCCTGTCCGTCGTCCGCCTCTCCGTCGTCTCTGAACTGCTTGACCCCCGGCAGATGCTGGCCCTGCGGCGACGGGAACTGCGTGAGCGCGAACGGGTTGCGGTCCACGTTCATCTCGTGCTCTCTCTGGGCCAGATCCAGCTCGATGAAGTCGCCGCAGTCGGGCACGGCGATGGCCAGCGCGTCGGCCTTGTCCGGCTCGTGGCTGATGGCGCGGCGGATGGCCGCCTGCACGCGCGGCAGACTCACGCCGCGCATGGACTTGCCGTTGAGCGCCACCAGCAGCGCGGCCGGGTGGATGCCCAGCGCCTCGGCGTCGCTGCCGGGCAGCACGAAGTTGACGCACACGCGGAAGTCGCGGCGCGCCGACGCCACCAGCTGCACGCCCAGCCGCGCGTCCAGCGAGCTGAACATGGCGCCCACGCGCTCGCCCGCGCGCAGGCGGCGCACGCGCAGCGTGGCCACGCGCTCCACCGCGCGCGTGAACTGCGCCAGCGACGTGTAGCCCGCCTGGCTGCTGCGCGCGGGCCCCGAGAGCAGCGCGAGCTCGCGCGACGACGACAGCGACGCCGGCCCGACCTGGAGCGCCGGCGGCGAGTCGGCGGCCGACACGCAGCCGCTCGTGAGCTGCCGCAGCGCGCCGCAGAGGGTCCCCATGGGCGCGGCGGGGCTCGACTTGGCAATTGCGCCGCCGTGTTGCCTATTGCGAGAACTGACCATCACTCCGCAGCACTCTATGTCGCCCACTATAATTATCAGCTGCAGACGGCGCGGAGATTGTCGAGACAATGTGGAGGCCACGACGGAGACGACTTTGGTTTGGAGATTCGGGATGCACAATGTGGCGGCGGCGATGGCCAGTCGTCGCGGAGTCTCGCTGACTATGGACACGCCGCCGCTGGCCCGAAAATCCGGCTCACATTTGGGGCCACATCAGGATCTTGGTCATACACCTTGCAGACAAACACATCGTTCAGGATGCGGTACTCGACCACTTCGCTCACCACGAAGGCGCGGCAGTGGCGCTGGTACAGGAACACGAATACCCCGCATGCACCGCATGCGGAGCATGAGCTCGTGGATATGCAAGCGCGCTTCAACTTCACAACTACGACATTATTGCAACTAAATGCAACAACCTTTAGGCTGCCTTAAACGCTTAGCCACTCTAGTAGCCTCCAACTGTTCGAGGGTACTAAAGTGGTGAAGTTGGAGTCCAGCTACAGAATTGCCATGCCATGGCTTCATTTGCAAGACAAGATAACCCAACAATAGCCCAATACGAAAATCGAGTGCGACTCGGTCTTTTGCGGTAGGCAAGTCTCCTCATCAAGTCTACAGTAGTCAGCATTTGTAGAAGGAGGTCCAATTGAAGTTGTCTTGCAACATTTTTGCTAAAAATCCACAATCATAAAAACAAACCTAATACCTGTAGAAGTTAATAGCTAATTAAAAGTAATAACCTTGAAATGTTAGTTACAGTATTTTACTGGCCAAATCGGATTAATTCGGCGGTGGTATTGTGAATTCAAAATTGCTGTGTCGGGTCGAGCGAATCGCCGACGAATAGCCCACATACAAATTCAAGTCAAATCGGAAGTAGGTGTGGTCCACACGAGACGTAACCATAGTCCTTTCTTTGCGGCTTTATGTCGTTTGGGCGATTCGCCGGCGGTTCTTTGAATCAACCGCCGGCGGCAATTTCGAGTAGAGCGTACAATAACTGAAGCCGGTTACTAAAATACTGAATATTAGCTAGCTCCAAAGCGTCGGAGCCCTCACTGTATGAAATAGCGAGCGATGCAGGTGCACTAAGAGGTAAGCAACTATGAGTGGATAGATCTACGACAGAAAGTGGTAGCGGAGACGATAGTAAGGGCGCAGGCGTGTGGATACGCATAGTTAGCGGTAGATTGCGACATGGTTGCACTGCAGGTAGCCGATGATGCTCACTTTAGTGACCCTTCGGATTTGCAACACACAAACGGCTGCTTTCTCAAAACTTCGTATAAATGCGGAAACCAATTGCCCACCTTTGAAGGCGATTATCTCGATAACTCTAAAAAAAAATGGCTCATTAGTATCATTTGGTTCTGGGTTGTCTCTCATATGACACATGGCGGTGTCCCGGGTCGCAAGACATTTTTGCGGATCTCGACCTAGTTATTTTCTGAGGGATCGCCCATTCGGCTAAGAGCGGCCCGAAACAGCGACGCAGCAGAGGACAAAGGGAATCCAACCAAACAATATCTACACTGCAACTACTTGCTGTGAAGCATCGAAGTGCTTTAGAACAACGTGCCTACGAGACACCCTGCGAGGATGTTGTACGGAATCTACAGTTTATCTACAGTGCTTTAGACTCTTCTTTGCATGGGAGAAAACAGGTTAACGGTATGGTGCTGAATATGCTTAAGCAGTCCATACCTGAATGCCCTGCAGCAACCGCCTCCACCTCCCCGAACGGTGATTCGTCACTCCTGTCGTTGTATGAGACCAAGGACCACCTAACCAAAGGAATATATAAGTTCATAGTTTTGCGAGCCCCAGGTCACCACCGGTGTGTTCATATGCTGATTTGTTATTTTATATGATCGATGAGAATGCCTAAGTGAGACTGGTATACACCTTTTTCTTTTGCATCATCATTGTCGGGATAGAAACATGGCATACGGTAATCGTACGCTAAAACAATCCTTTGCGCTTTGGAGAGTCTGGGTCAAAGACTTAGCTTATCTGTTTAACAGGCTACAAGAGGTTTTAATTTAATTAACACGTTATCGTTAGTAGCGTATACCAAACAAAGCGGTAATTGATTTTGGAGGATATCATGTAAGCTTTGTACACCGCATACAATTCATAGTACGGTAGAAATTTGTACCCTACGTTGGTGTCGAATCTAAAACACCTTCATAAAAAATCTTAAATATAATTGGCGGTTTCAGCGTGAAACGTGCAACTACTTGTCAAATTTGGGCCAATGATTCACAGGATTCATAAAGTTGAAAGCTTACATCTGCAGATGAAAATGGCCCTAACTAAGATTGGCCTCACGAGAGGATAATGATAGCAAAGGTTTTTTGGAGTAGAGTTCACGAAAAGCAATCGGAGAGGATAATGATAACAAGCTTTATTTTATAGTTTGGGGCTAGAGAATATGGCCGCATCGAAGATGGCCAAGCCCTGCCAAAATATGGACACGCTGCCGCTGGCTCGAAAATCCGGCACGCATACTCTCGGCACCCGTGCTCCACATCAGGAGGAGCCGACGATCTGCACCACGTGGTCGTACACCTTGCGGACGAACACTTCGTCCAGGATGTGGTACTCCAACACGAAGGCCAACAGGCGCTGCCAGCACGCGGCCAGCAGCTCGCTCACCTCCAGCACCACGAAGGCGCGGTAGTACCGCTGGTAGAGGAACACGAACACACGGATGAGGCCGTTGTAGACCCCGCGTACATTGCTGACCTGCGCAGCCAGGCTGCTGCTGCCCGAGGCCAGTCCGTGGTCGGCGCTGAGCACGTGGTGCATGCGGCGCATGAGCTCGTCCACGGCGCGGCCCTCGGCGGTGGGGGACTTGATATCGGACAGCATGTCGTACATGATGGACACCTCGCTGTAAAAGTCGGCGGCCATCTCTTCTGCCAGGCTCACGGCTTCGGATGGGGACACTGCCGACGGGTCCACGAAGAAGTCGGCGAACTGCATCAGCGTCGCGGACGGCGACGCCGTGGTGGACGTGGGCGTGACGGGCGTCGGCGGGAACGCGCTGCCACCACCATTGCTGTTGTTGTTGTTGTTGCTGCTGCTGCTATTTCCGCCGGTGGTCCGCGCGACGCCGGACCTGCTGAAGGACGCCGCGTTGCGGCCGCGCAGGCGCTTGTGCACCACCGCCAAGTCTTGGTGGCAGCTCTGCGGCCGGCAGACGTCGATGCTGCGGCCGCTGTTTAGACACGGCAGCGAGGGGAAGCTCGGGGACCGCTCGCGCTTCATGCTCGGGGGCGATTCGGAATGTAGCGCTCGATCCGCGCCAGGAAGCTTCACGTTTGGCGGCGCCGCATCAACCCCGCGCTTTCCGTGAAAAGTAGCCATGCTCGGGAAGCTGAACGTTCTTTTGCCGAATCAAGCGCGCTGATTGGCCGCGCGCGGTGATTAGGGACCCGCAATATTTGCCGGAAATTTTGCCGTTTGCACGTGATTGGCTCGCCTCCGGCTCGCTAATGGTACGTGCGACTTGCCCTCTCGGCCTCAAGTCGATGCGTCTGCTTCAAAGGCCTCGAAGCAACGCTTACGAGCGCAGGAAGCGATGTGCGTGGGGGATCGAGGATCGAGAGTGCGCTTGCATTCGGCATCCAGCAGCTGGAGCAGCAGCAACAGCCAACGCCATAGTGGCGTTAGGCTAGAAGAGCTCGCATGCCCGGCAGAGGGGTCACCAGATGCTGGCAGCAACAGCCAGAAGCGCTTGTCAGGTGCTGGAGTAGCACCAGATGCGGTGGCCGCCTTGTAAGCCTGGCTCAGGCGCAGCGGGGTTAACGAAATGACCCTCGCTCTTTAACTGGAATCGACTTGGCGTTTTGGGGACGCAACCGGACGAACCTCGAGTTGCCCGGCCAAAGGTAGAGAACTTGGGTAGTGAGACCATCAACGCGTGTCGTGGTCAGCGCCTTGCTGACCACTACTAAACGCACAAGCTGACAGCTCGCCAACTTTGCAGTTCATGCGTTGTGCACCAATTGACTATGCTAGTGCGGCTGCTGTAACAGGCACTCGACTACAGGCACTAGCACTGCAGACCGCTATCACTAGCAATCCAGGATTCGTCGCTTGTTGGCGTCGTCGCGAACGACACCAACAAACCCATAGCGGGCCGTTGCAGTTCCATTGCAGCAGTAAAGCAAGTGGTCGTGAGCATCATAAACCGTTGTCCAACATTTCTTATGTGAGGCGACTAAACCTCTCTCGGAGTAGCTGATTGAAAAAATATCATTTGCTCAACGTGGGGGATATATACGCAACGCGGAACCTCACGCCTGGAAGGCGCACACACGCACACAGCACAAAACCGACCATCGCCTCGAAGGCGGAAATCGGGAATGAACCAGTGCATGCCCAAAGCCAAGTGAGCCCAACGACTGGCTATCGGTGCTCGTGGCGATTTGCGTAATTACGCGTAATTACATCGTAAAAAGGGTTGGCTCCAGAAGGTACGATGTTGAAGTGGCCTCCAACAAATGCGGCGTCCTGCTTTGGTCTGCCGGCGCGAGACGACGTTACGGCTTGTTGGGCGGCGTGCACCGCCTTGAGCGCCAGCGCACGGGAGCCGCCTCCGACGCCGAATTGCATAGTTGCTGCGCTCCACTGCCCGGCCGGCCGAAGTCGCTCACGATGACCACGATGTCGTCACGATGATTGTCAACACGCCGCTCGAAACTGCAGCGCAATCGGATCGACAACAGCCGCGCCGTCCTCGTCCGCCATCGGCGCCGGCCAGCCACGACGACGGCGCCCACCGCAGCGTGGCCACCCCACTCTCGACGCTCGCCACGGACGGCCCGCGGCTGTCGCAGATCCTGAAGCGATGGCCGCAGCTGGAGGAGTCCGGATCTGGCCTGCCTGCAGCACCGCCGCGAGCCTTTCACAGTCGCCCGCAACGCTCGCCTGGCAGACTATCAGCAGCAGACTCCGCGGGGCTCCTTGTGAATAGTACGCGTGCTCGCGCGATTACGGCGGCGGAGCAAAATATTGGCTTGCAGGTTGCCGCAGAGTGGGATCAGATTTTGATCCACCCCGGCATACGATTCCCGAGTCAGTCGCCGATTCTATCCGCGAGGTTCAGCACAGAATTTGATCTTCCTCGCCGTGCCGAGGCCAGAGTCGCACGAACTCGAACCTCGCCGCTCATGGACACGGACAGGAAGCGCGTGCTGCAGCTGGCGGAGCAGGGCGACTGGCCCGAGGTGCTGCGGCTCGTGGCGCGCGAGCCCGCGCTGGCGCAGGCCCAGGACGACTTCGGCATGCTACCGCTGCACTGGGCCTGCACGGAGCAGGGCGTGGGGCTGGACGTGGTGCAGGCGCTCACGCGCGCCTTCCCGGGCGCCTGCCGCATCGAGAACCTCTCGGGCATGCTGCCGCTGCACGTGGCCATCAAGGCCAAGACGCCCGGGCTGCTGCTCGAGGCGCTGCTGGACGCGCACCCGCAGGCGGCGCTCGCCAAGGACGGTGCCGGCCGCTACCCCGTGGACTTGGCCATCGCCGGCGGACTGCCGAGCTTCACCATCGACCTCATCCGCAAGACCGGCGCGCGCGCCGTCACCAAGCTGCACCAGCGCGCGGCTTCCACGGACGACCTCACGAGCGTGAGCAGCGTCGGCAGCGTCGACAACCAGAGCGAGGACGACGACGACATCCCGATGCTCGTGAAGACCCGCTCTATGGCCTCGTCGCGCCAGACGTCGTTCGGCAGGAAGCTCTCCACGGCCTCGTCCATGGACCCCGTGGACTCGAGCACCATTTCCTTGCAACTCAAGGAACTACTCTCCCAACTACACCAGCTGAGTGTAGACATCCGTGTGAACAGCACGTCGTCGTCCTCCAGCGCGACGTACCGCAGCTCGTTCTCGAGCGCCTTCTCCTCCAGCGGCCACCACGGCGCGGAGGGGCTGACGTCTGTGCTCTGGAACCCGAGTGACCGCTTCGGCATCGTGCTCGAGCCGGCCGTCAAGGAGATGGGGGCCAGGATAAAGGGCTTCTCGTCCCGCAGCGACGTGCTGGGCGTCGAGTCCCTGGCCGTCGGCGACGTGCTGATGAACATCAACGGCGCGTCCGTCGTGAACACGTCGTTCGCGTCCATCATGCGCTTCCTCAAGCACTCCAAGGGCACTTGCAAGCTGCGCTTCAAGAGCGTCGCCGACGCGACGGCCGCCAGCAAGTGCAGCACGGGCAGCAACCCCGCGGCGGAGCAGGACAACGCCATGTACTCCAAGGTGGCGGAGATGCTGGAGACGACGCTGAAAAAGGTCTCCGCCGTCGAGGAGACCGTGCGTCTGAGCTCCGCCATGTCGCTCTGCACATAAACACTCGAGTTTTGACCTCGTGCGCGAGGATCAAGGGCGCCAGAATATAATCGCGTCTAGGGAGTGCCTCCGCCGCCATCGCGCGGCGCGCACACAAACTTGCTCACCGCTTAATGTTAAATTTATATGCGTCAATCTCCTTGCCGCCGCCAGGGACTCCTTGGCATTGGACTCCATTGTGGACTCCATACATCATCGTGCACTTCAACGTCCGTCACCTCCAGTGATGTGCGGCACACCACTTCGCACTTAGCCGGGGTTCAGCTTAAATCTTGGCATTACCGACACCTACGTGTCCCCGACGCCACGATGATGACCCCGGCGGCGGCGACGTCGCTTCAGGAGAAGCAGCGAGGTGCGTCCCCGCGGCAGGCGGCTCTGCGTCTCCAGCGCTCACGTGTCTGCGCTTCCCCCCTCAGAAAACCTGCTGCGCATGCTGGACTTTAACTCGGAGAGCGCCGGCGGCTTCGCAGAGGCGGCGCAGGACTCCGTGTGCGTTTGTCTGCATAGAAAAACCAAGGTTTGAAAGTGGTGTAGCTAATGATTTGGTGCTGGCGATGCAGCGAGCGCTGGGGCGACCAGTGGAAGGTGCTGATCTACGACAAGTTCTGCCGCGACATCATCTCGCCCATCCTCAAGCTGCACGAGCTGCGCAAGAAGGGCGTGACGCTGCACATGCTGCTGGACACCGAGCGCGACGCGATCCCGGACGTTCCGGCCATCTATTTCGTGGAGCCGACGCGCAAAAACCTGGAGCGGATCGTGGCAGACTGCTCCAAGGAGCTCTACAGCTCCGCGCACCTCAACTTTGCCTACCCGCTGAGTCGCGAATCGCTCGAGTTTTTGGCACGAGCTTCAGTAGAGGCTGGCTGCACGAGCATGGTATGGTCATTGTGTTGTGGGGTGATTGATGGTCGCATGGGGTGGTAACTTCGTATTTTTTTATGTTTCTGTGCAGATCGCCAAGGTGTACGACCAATACACGAACTTTGTGTCCCTGGAGCCGAGCTTGTTCTCACTCAATCTGCCAGAGAGTTACCGAGCCTACAATGATCCGAACGTCGCGGACGTGCAGATTGAAGAGTCCATGAGTGCCATCGTTAAGGGGCTCTTTTCCGTGCTCGCTACTGCTGGTAGCGTACCTGTAATTCGCTGTCCAAACAATGACGGACCGTCGAGAATGGTGGCTGAACAACTGAGCTCAACGATTCGTGAGCAGTTGGTAAGGATGATAGAATTGTGGCTGCTCGCGTTACATCTTGTGGGGCGTTATCTAATTGTTGTTTGCACTTGCCTTTTGGTCCTTAGAACGCGAGGAATGGCGTATTTACGGAGAATACCTCAAACTTTCAGGTATGTACGATTCCTGCAGTGGACTTGAAAGACTAGTTTCTGATAAGACCTTTCTACTGTTTTTTCAGCGTCCGGTTTTAATTATTATGGACCGCAACGAGGATATCGCTTCAAGTTTGTACCACCCATCGACGTACCAAGCACTGGTTGACGACATTCTGACTATCCAGATGAACCGCGTCAAGGTAACGGTTAAGAAGTCTGGTGGGGAGGACGGTGGTGACGATGGACGGTTGATGGAGCGTACATACGACCTAGACGTTACGAGTGACAAATTCTTCGAGACGCATGCGGGTAGTCTGTTCCCGGATGCCATTGATGCGAACGAGGAGGAAATGAAGCAAGTAACACGAAAAGAAGAGCAGATCCGAGCCCAGACGGGTGGCAGTGACGCCCTGATGAACGGCACGAAGGATCTCGTGGCTGCTGTAGACACCTTGCCAGCTCTCGTAGAAAAGAAGAAAATGCTGGAGGTTCACACGAACATCTTCCACGCCGCATTCGAGGGTGTTACAAAGCGCCACATTCCGTCCTATTCTATGCTGGAGCAAAAGCTCATCGATGGCTCACATGTTGACAAAACGGAAGTGCTGCAGCTACTATCTAGCACGGAAATGGGTACGTTGGCAGACAAAATGCGTCTACTCATGATTTACTTCCTGTCAAGTGGTGCAAGCGGAGCTGAAATGGCCGAGTTTGAAAACGCCTACCAGCAATGCGCCGCCGCAGCAGAACAGCCGGAGGCATACGCTCAGGCATGGAAATTTCTCCGCAAGCACTCGGCTTTTCAACGACGTGCCAGCGTCGGAGCCAGCCTACAATCCGAAGCTGGTGCAGGGCCTGATGGTGGCGTCAGTAAATTCAAGGGCCTGGCTCAGGGTTTCCTTGCCCAAGCTGCTGCAAGCTTCAAGAACTTTTTGCCTGAAAACAAAAAGTTGCACGTCACTCGTGTTACGGATGCCATTTGCGAGATGAAGCCGAACACGGAAGACGAAAGCTTCTTGTACTTGGACCCGAAGGTAATATGCGGTGCGGCAACCAGGTGTGGTCGATTTAGTTTTTTTCTAACGTATCTGGTTTTCGTTGTGCTCACGCAGATCAAGGCTAATGGAGATGTGCCCAGGCAGCGATCGCCTTTCCGCGAGGTGTTGGTATTTATGATCGGTGGCGGCAACTACAACGAATATCAGAACCTGTTGGCGTACGCCAAGGGGCAGCAGCCACCTAGGTCGATTTGGTACGGCTGCACGGAGCTGCTGAACCCGGAAGCGTTCTTGCATCAGCTCGGCTCCATCGGTGCGTAAAGCTTAAAGTAGACGCCGTCCTTCCTTTATGAAGAACACTGCAGCGTGGAAGTGAGCTCGAAATCAATTTACGTCCGTGGGCGGAGGATACCCCAATTATGCTTGTTCGCATCATCAACTTGTGTTGCTCGTGGCGGCTTCGGACCAACAACAATCTGGCTTGATATTTTTCCGGAGGGAGATACATTCGATGTCAACTGCTGCGCTTGACCAGTAGTTAAACACGGCAAAGAAGTGTGTCCTATCCGACAGCAATAGGACACCTGACGAGGTCGAAGTTACAGAGAGCACTCAAGACTGCACCACCAGCACATGAGGCATGGCCTCAAACTGCCTGGAAGGCAACGTACATTGCTACTGGTGCTGTGCCTCCACTCCGTACAGGAAGCGACTATCCTTGCAAACTAATTGTTAGGACGACTATTTCTTTATTTTTTTAGTGGCGGGGGTGGTAGACTAGCTACGTGGGCAGCACTGCAGTGGTGCTCTTAAATAAACGCAGGCGCTGACCGCTCCATGGCGAGCGAGCGCGGCTTGGTCGACTGCAGCAACAGCAGCGACGACGGGCACAGAACACAGAAGACGAGCGACGCTCTAGAACATGAACGCTCCCTGCTGCGGCTCGAGCGGCAACGGCGACCGACAGTCGTACTGTTGCTGCTGCATCTGCTGCTGCTCGCGCTCGAACTGCTCGCGCTCGTGCTCGACCTGCGCGTGCAGATGCCGCTGCTGCGCGCCGAGGTCCATGTCCATCTCGTGCTGCTCGAAGAGTTGTTGTTGCTGCTGCTGCTGCTGCTGCTGGGCGTGCCGCCTCCGCCGGCGCTGCTGCTGCTCCTGCTCCTGCGCGAACTGGCCCACGAGCTGCGCGAGCTGCTGGAGCTCGGCGGCGGCGCCGTTCACCTGCACCTGCATGGCGTTCACCATGGCCTGCAGCTCGTGCACCTGCTTGCGCGAGGCCTTCTTGGAGTGGTGCTTGTGCGTCTTGGGCGACGCGGCGGCGGCGGCGGCGTGCTTGTGTCTGCTGCGCGGCGTGGCGACGCTGCTGTGGCCGCCGCCGCCACCGCCACCGCTGGAGGAGGCGCACGCGGGGCCGGCGAAGAGCATGGCGGCCTCGGGGTCGGCGGCGCTGAGCAAGAGCGCGTCCAGCGCGTCGAGGCTGTCGTCGAGGCGCCGCGCCTCCAGCTCGGCCAGCTCGGCGCGCGGCGGCGGGCGGTCCAGGCCGGCCGGCAGCGCGAAGGCGGCCAGCTCGTGCTCGAAGACGGCGTTGCAGCCCTGGTTCATGCGGGCTGGCGGCGTTGAAGCGTGCGTTGAAGCGAGCGGATCGAGTTGTGACGGAGGGCGGCCGTGTTGCGGGGCGTTTCGTCAGCTGCCGCCGTGCGTGCCGGAAAGAGTGCGCCACTTGCAACTCGGCGCCACAGACAAGTGCGCGCTGACTGGGCTGGCGGGCAGGTGCCTCTGCGCAGGTGCAAGTTGCTGGCCTCGGACTGATTTCAGCGCCGCCCGACGCGCGAGAGTAAGCGGGTGTGTGGTGAGTGGCCCGGACGCGAGTGGCTGGCGCGCCGGCCGGCGGGTTGAACGCGCGTGCATGCGGGCTTTGGCTCGCGCTCGCTGTGTCACAGCGATGGGGGAGGTGGAATCTTTTCCTTCTATGCACCTCGCAATCACCGCGCTGGGTCGGCGGCCGGTCGCGCTGCCGAGGCGGCGCACACTGGCGCCCAGTATGGCTCCGTCCAGCCGGCCGGCCGGTCGGTGCGCGACGAGAGAGCCAGCGCGAGACAGGGCTTGTTTCTGCGGCGAGCGGCCGGGCTATAGCCGTTTCGTTAAGCGCAGTTGAACCGCTACAGAAGGAGGCCTGTTGCGCGCGCGGGTCGGTCGCGCTGGTCGGCCGGAAACATATGAGGCTTTGTATGCCAGCCAATCCGCGCGCCTTCCTCCCGCTTTCCCGCCGCATGTCTGCCTCCCCGAAAGCCCACGCTGGACTGGACGGCGGACATTCTCTTTCAAAAGGCCTGGTGGCCCTGCGCCACAGGCGGTCTGTTTGTCAGCACGGTGGCCGGTCGAGCAGCGGTGGCGGCCACGACGGCACTTGCCTGTAGGCGTTGCTGCTGCCGTTGCTGTTGCTGCTGGCTGGGACGAGTCGTGTGGGGGGCGTGCTACGAAATCAGAAACCGGGGATGAGCGGCGGCTTAAGCCAAACGATCTGGTCGCAGGGTCTCCCCCAAATTTGGTTCGTCGCACTAATTAAAGGTCTTGTGAGTCTTCTTCAAACACGGTGCTTAGTAACTTATACTAGCCACTATTGAGTTGGTAAAACTTTTCTGTCCAGTTTATTTTGTCGCTTATTTGCTATGAGCATCGGCAAGTTGGTCTCTATTAATAGGACACCAATTTGAAGTTCTCGGCCCTTGCATGTATTAAAGAGATAGGTTTTGCCAGACGCACGAAAGCCGTGCTCGTCACACTACTGAAAAATTGCCCCCAGCACTTAAACTAACGATGTGCAATGGTAGACGAATCTCGTAAGGTGGTTGCCAAGAACCGTGAGTATACTTTGCTGCAGTTGTTTTTCTTTGAGGGTGGCTATTTTTATGAGTATAACAATGCTAGCAGACTGCTTTACTCGTACTCGTTGGCCAATATCAGCTCTACTTGACCATCACCCAACTCTTTAGCGCAACCGCCTAGACCGCGTCGAAATCATACTCTACTGCAAGCAGCAGTCCTTGCTGCAGCTTCCACGGAGTCAAATGGTTCACCCTGACTCATTAAAAGTCCCCCTGTCAAGGAGGCTGCTGAACGTCCTCAGCAATCGGATTGCATTCCGATTACGACACCCAGACCAACATGCCGACCAGCTGAGGATTTTCACTGCGCGATCGAAAAACAACCCGTTGCCGCCGCTCATCCCCGGTTTCTGATTTCGTAGCACGCCCCCCACACGACTCGTCCCAGCCAGCAGCAACAGCAACGGCAGCAGCAACGCCTACAGGCAAGTGCCGTCGTGGCCGCCACCGCTGCTCGACCGGCCACCGTGCTGACAAACAGACCGCCTGTGGCGCAGGGCCACCAGGCCTTTTGAAAGAGAATGTCCGCCGTCCAGTCCAGCGTGGGCTTTCGGGGAGGCAGACATGCGGCGGGAAAGCGGGAGGAAGGCGCGCGGATTGGCTGGCATACAAAGCCTCATATGTTTCCGGCCGACCAGCGCGACCGACCCGCGCGCGCAACAGGCCTCCTTCTGTAGCGGTTCAACTGCGCTTAACGAAACGGCTATAGCCCGGCCGCTCGCCGCAGAAACAAGCCCTGTCTCGCGCTGGCTCTCTCGTCGCGCACCGACCGGCCGGCCGGCTGGACGGAGCCATACTGGGCGCCAGTGTGCGCCGCCTCGGCAGCGCGACCGGCCGCCGACCCAGCGCGGTGATTGCGAGGTGCATAGAAGGAAAAGATTCCACCTCCCCCATCGCTGTGACACAGCGAGCGCGAGCCAAAGCCCGCATGCACGCGCGTTCAACCCGCCGGCCGGCGCGCCAGCCACTCGCGTCCGGGCCACTCACCACACACCCGCTTACTCTCGCGCGTCGGGCGGCGCTGAAATCAGTCCGAGGCCAGCAACTTGCACCTGCGCAGAGGCACCTGCCCGCCAGCCCAGTCAGCGCGCACTTGTCTGTGGCGCCGAGTTGCAAGTGGCGCACTCTTTCCGGCACGCACGGCGGCAGCTGACGAAACGCCCCGCAACACGGCCGCCCTCCGTCACAACTCGATCCGCTCGCTTCAACGCACGCTTCAACGCCGCCAGCCCGCATGAACCAGGGCTGCAACGCCGTCTTCGAGCACGAGCTGGCCGCCTTCGCGCTGCCGGCCGGCCTGGACCGCCCGCCGCCGCGCGCCGAGCTGGCCGAGCTGGAGGCGCGGCGCCTCGACGACAGCCTCGACGCGCTGGACGCGCTCTTGCTCAGCGCCGCCGACCCCGAGGCCGCCATGCTCTTCGCCGGCCCCGCGTGCGCCTCCTCCAGCGGTGGCGGTGGCGGCGGCGGCCACAGCAGCGTCGCCACGCCGCGCAGCAGACACAAGCACGCCGCCGCCGCCGCCGCGTCGCCCAAGACGCACAAGCACCACTCCAAGAAGGCCTCGCGCAAGCAGGTGCACGAGCTGCAGGCCATGGTGAACGCCATGCAGGTGCAGGTGAACGGCGCCGCCGCCGAGCTCCAGCAGCTCGCGCAGCTCGTGGGCCAGTTCGCGCAGGAGCAGGAGCAGCAGCAGCGCCGGCGGAGGCGGCACGCCCAGCAGCAGCAGCAGCAGCAACAACAACTCTTCGAGCAGCACGAGATGGACATGGACCTCGGCGCGCAGCAGCGGCATCTGCACGCGCAGGTCGAGCACGAGCGCGAGCAGTTCGAGCGCGAGCAGCAGCAGATGCAGCAGCAACAGTACGACTGTCGGTCGCCGTTGCCGCTCGAGCCGCAGCAGGGAGCGTTCATGTTCTAGAGCGTCGCTCGTCTTCTGTGTTCTGTGCCCGTCGTCGCTGCTGTTGCTGCAGTCGACCAAGCCGCGCTCGCTCGCCATGGAGCGGTCAGCGCCTGCGTTTATTTAAGAGCACCACTGCAGTGCTGCCCACGTAGCTAGTCTACCACCCCCGCCACTAAAAAAATAAAGAAATAGTCGTCCTAACAATTAGTTTGCAAGGATAGTCGCTTCCTGTACGGAGTGGAGGCACAGCACCAGTAGCAATGTACGTTGCCTTCCAGGCAGTTTGAGGCCATGCCTCATGTGCTGGTGGTGCAGTCTTGAGTGCTCTCTGTAACTTCGACCTCGTCAGGTGTCCTATTGCTGTCGGATAGGACACACTTCTTTGCCGTGTTTAACTACTGGTCAAGCGCAGCAGTTGACGTTGCAAGTACCTCCCAAAGCGTGATATGAACCTAGAACTGGACCTCGCGGACTTCGAGCAATCAGGAGATTTTTGCCGCATTTGGCACGATAGCAAATTTTAGCTAAACTCTATGCTCACACGTTTTTTTCCAGAATACTATGCGTGTTTGTTTTGTTTGTTTACTGAGCACGTAAGACGTAAGTTGGCTTGAGTCGCTGCTGCCATAAAGAAATAGGTAAAATGCAATGCGCTTCATCGGGACCATACCGCTTCAAACGCAGTCGTTTCCACTGATATCGAGCGAGGAGAAGTCGTGCGTAGACTTCACCACCTTGGCCTTGTACGCTACCGTTTTTCCACGTGCCCATGAGAACGAGTTGTCCCAGGACAACACGACAGTGCCGTCTTCTGTGGCTGTGAAGGAGCTAGCAATGGGCGCTCCACTGGAAACACGCTCTGGTGCGACCTTGTCGATCTCCTCCGCACCACCCATGCCCTGTGTGCGAAACTTCACCGCAAAAACAATATCGCGCTCTTTCACCACGTATTCCCAGCAGAGAGTATCATTGGCACTCATACGGAATGGTAGTTGCAACGTGCCACCTGCCTTAATATCCGCTTGAGTTGCGCCATCTTCACAAAGCAAAAGGAATGTATTGCGGCCCAGAAACCCAGTCTGAGGTATGGCATGTGTGGTGCTTCGACCGCCCAGTAGCTTTGGTAGCTTGTCGCGACCACCTGCAAATTCCAGCAGTTTTTCGAGAGAATTACCTTCCATGAGCACCTTGCGCAGTTGAGTTTCCTGAAGCATGGACTTGACAGTGTTCCAGACCTTATCGAAAAGCCAAGGCGCGTGAAGTACAAGCACTCGGTGCATTGATTCCGGATAGCATTTTGTAGCAATCGACAAAAGTGGTCGCAGACGCTTGAGCAGCTTCGGATTGAAACGCGCGATGGAGAAGCCCGAGAGGTCTCGAACTAGAATAGTCTGCACCAGCTTTTCATTTTGCCGACTTAGCTGGTCGAGCTTCAGAGCGCGGTATTCCATAGAGTAGAGGAAAAACGTCTGCCATTCGTCTTCAGTGATATCGGTCAGTAGCTTGTGGAAGTCAGCGTATCCCGTCATTTCAAAGTAGAACACGTGACCGTCAGGTTCGGAGAAAATATCGTACGTGTCGAGAAACGGCAAATGAGGGATTATCTTTTGGAAATGAGGGAACTCATCAGGCCCCATGCTGTTGTTGACGATGTCGTCACGTATGTCATCAAGGTTGAGTTTTTGACGCAGCGCCAGCATCTCACGATATTTTGTGGCAGCCACCGAAACGTTCATCTTGTGCCCACGCAAGAAGCGCAGAAGACGAACGTCACCTACCAGCTCCACATATTTGGCATGACGCTCCACCTTTAACTCCTCTTCCAAGCTCAAGCGAAGAGCTGTTCACAACAAATCGAGATATACCGTTAAAAAATCATACTACCCACTCGTTATCCAGCCAGCGTACCGTGCAGTTGGTTCTTCTCCTCCTGAGCACTTTCCGACGCAATGAAGCAGCGCCACTCTGAATTTTCATCCACAAGGACCTTGGATGCTGATGCGTGCACAACAGGGATCTCGCTCAAGCCGTCCTCTACCATTTCCTGGTCAGCCCCTGCTTCAGCCTCCTCATCCTCTGCATCGACAGTTTTGCACGAGTAGAACCTCTCCAGCCCAGCATGAGGATCACTCTCCTCACCAGTTCCAGACGGAGCTCGTTCCCGATGTTCCGGAAGACTCAAACGGCGTACACGCTCCTTCTCCATAGCTTGCACCGCCAGCTCCTGCGAGAAGGCGCGCTCCTTCAAGTCCCGCACCTGCACCTCCTCGACCTCCGAGATGCGTCGCTGGCGCTCCTTCTCCGCGGCTTCAATGGCCGCGACCTGGCTGCGTCGACGGACCATCTCGTCCTGCACCTTGGCGATCTCGTGCTCGTGCACGCGGCGCTCGCGCTCCTCCTCCTCGGCCGTGATGGACAGCTCCACGTTGATCTGGCGGACGACGGCGTCCTCGTCCTCGCGGTCCTTGTCCTCCTCGACGCGACGCCGCTGCTCCTCGTCCGCCAGCGCGTCCGCCAGCTTCTGGTTGGCCGCGCGCTCCGCCTGCAGCGCCGCGAGGTCCTCCGGCGTCTCCTCGCCGGCCTCGCCGTCCTTCTTGAACAGAAACAGCCCCGCGCTGCCGTGGCGGCCGGCGGGCTCCTCCTCGCCCACCGCCGTCGCCGCCGCGATCTCCTCTCGGTCCATGGCCAAAAGATCTCTGCGCGCACCTTGAAGCGGCGCATGTAGCCATGTGTGTGGTCCACACTCAGGTGGCTACGTCCTTTCCGTCGTATTTAGCACGGTACAACACGTGGCATTTTCTTGCCCTTGCGCCTACAAATCGCGAGTCAAGTTGGGCGGGAAGTGCGTCATGTCCGCGCCGGAGCTCAAAGAGGGCGACTGGATCGGTAGAAAGGAAACTTGCACTTGCACATACTCAAAGGAAGAATTTTTGATGTAGTTGCTTGTTGCGTTGCTGCAGACGTCCTGGACGGCGACGGCATCTGGAACGTGGCGCAGGTGCTGCGCCTGCCGTCGCCCGAGACCGTCGAGGTCACGTACGACTGCTGGGGCGACGAGTACAACGAGCAGCTGCGCCGCGACAGCGCGCGCATCGCGCCCTTCCACACGCACACGTGGGCCGTCAAGTGCTGGGCCAAGCTGGACACGTGGCCGTGGTGGCCGGCGCTGCTCACGGTGCGCGCGCCCGGCTCCAAGGCCGGCGCGCAGAACCTGCGGCTCGAGGAGAGGCTGCTGGTGGACTTCCTGGACAGTCCGGACTTCACGGAGAGATGCAGGTTAGGCTATAGTTTCTTCTTTAGTTCGTTTTTATTTTGAGTCTAAGTTTTATTATATTTTTTATTCTGATGTTGTTGACGCAGGTGCTGGGTGAAGAAGACTAAGATTGTGCCGTTCCAGTCGGACGAAGAGACGAGGAAAAGAAGGACCAACAGAAAGAAAAAGTGGACCAAAGGGGAAGCGCGACTGGAAAGCATGGAGCTGTCGACGGAGCTCCTGGCGAAGTGCGATGCACGAGAAGATTTCCCAAAGTTTGTGGTGGGAACACTGCCTGTACAGTTTGCGAAAAAGGTTACAAGGCCGACCGCCGAAGTGAGAAAAGAAATGGGCGAGGAGATCTGGTTGCGGGGGTTCGCCGAAAACAGGATCAATCATGCAGCGACGCACGCGTACACGCCGAAGATCACCGCGGAAAGAGAATCAAACGATGAAGATAGTACTGAGCTCCCGCCATCTGTGGATGAGAATGGTAAAAGTGCTCCAAGTGGCGAGTCAAGGATGCATTCAGAAAACAGGTCAATTGTTGACACGTACCCTGACAAGGATACCTCGACTAAAGACCCCAAAACGCAAGCGAAAGCAAATTTACCTCTGGATGCATCAACGCTTGATAAACTCAAAGATGCTAAAAGTTTAAAAAGCCGTGTCGATGACCCTGAGAGGCCGCAGCAACGAAAAACGGGGAAAAGGCGCAAGCCTGCTGAGACTGATGATGAAACTTCTGGCAGTACCAATTCCAGTCATACTGAAAAGACTAAAGTGCCTCGTGAAGAGGTCTCGACTGACAGCACAAAGCAACTTCAATCTGCCACCTCAACGGCTGACGAGTGTCCCAAAGAACAACAAGCCGAGACTGCATCGATTTCACGCTCTTCGAAAGTGCTCAGCGTCTCACCACGGAAATATGGGAAAACTCCAAAGGTATTAAAAAACCCTAGGAGGTCAACTACCCATCTGCCACCGTATACTCCTCCTTACGCTCGAGTGTTACTTAAGGTGAAGCCGCGGAATGATCAGCACGCCGCTCATGACCGTCGTACAGCTCATCCTACCCAAGCGCGACGGCGTGCTGAAAAAGGTAACTCGCCGCTTTATGCAATGTGTGGATACTCAATCCCTGTTAACCGTTCAGCAGTTGTGGCAGATAAAAAAGTGTCCGCCGCCAAACAAAAGCCGGCACAGGCTCGTGTTGCAACGGTACGCATATCCAGCAAAGCGAGTGCTAGTGACGGCCCCTCAAGCCCGATGAAAATCCTTGCCCGATTGACCAAAGCCACGCTGCGAGCAAATGAAAAACTGCAAACCGTGGAACAGGCACTGGAGGAAAAGCTCAGTGAGCTCGCAGAGAAGTCCGCCAAGGCAGAGAAGTTGCGCAGCCGATGCGCTTCTTTGCGTAAGTCGTACTGCCAACTGGCCAAGGCAGTTTTTTGCGCTTCCTGAAAAATAGTTTTCTAACCTGTCCCTTAATATCATCGCGCTCCCCATCCTCGCCCCCAGCTAGTGACACTCGACAAGTTAACCGGGAAGATCCACGTCGTGTAAAGAGGACTTGTGTTAGACCTGATGCCTCACGAGTGCCAGCACTTGCGAGGAGGTCATCCCAAGCTGAGTGTGATATTCGAGGATTGGAGCTAGCTTTGGACGACAGACTCTCGAAGTATCAGGCTATCACCAGTACGCTGTTCGGTGCTAAGCTACGTCAAAAACCTTCCTACTAACTGAATATGTTGTCCTCTAGACGCAGAGCTGGATGACATCAAAGCTGACCTGATGAGGTGTCCTGAGGTGCAAGCTGCGATCGCGCGTATTCAAAACCCTAGCTACGGATGGACAACTTGGACAGGTGACTGCATTGAGTTCACTACAAGCAAAGCTAGACAGATTCGCTAACATTTTCGCTTTCGTGCTGCATTTTTACTTGCAGGCACTACTTCATCGTTATCAAGTGACCGTCGTCGGAACAAGAAACACGACTCGAAGCTACATCACGATCTGTATCTCTCTCAGCCATCACGTCAACAACCTGATCGGGTGTGGGGTTATGAGCGTGAAAGCGCAGCAAGTGACGAGCACTGCTGGGGGCCGTCTAGCCTTTTGCTGAACGCAAGGCAGGCAGATTTCACGAGTTTTGGCTTCAACTTGGACGACAACTTCTCCATGAACCAGTGGCATCGAGATTTGTACCCGAGGTCGTTCGGCTATCAGCGGCCATGACTAGAATGCGCTGCCTTCTGCAGCGTTGTATTTTATTTGTAGGAAAATGTACACTGCAGTGTTTAAATCGAGTAGCTTCGTTCAGGAGCATGTGCTAGGAAACTGCGTGTTCCAGACCGCGAACACGCCGTCTTTGCTTGTGCAAAAACTAGGACCCACGACGACCACTCGTCCAAATCGAATTGAATCCCGATGGCGGACGCGCAGACTCCGACGCTGTTCGCGAGCGCGCTGGACGTGCTGACTACGGGTGATGCATTTGCCAAGGCCGAGAAGACGACCAAGTACGTGGCGCAATGGAAGAGCGGTGAAATCAAGGTCGTCTGCAACGAGGACGACGACGTGAACAACGTGCCGGACCACCCCGCGCGACCCGAGAACATAGAGGTTGTCCCAGCTCATAAGGCGAAACAAGGTTCTCGCAAGGCGTTTGTACATAGGTAACTAGCCATACTTGCTTTGCTTTGTGAAGCTCGCGGCAAAGTAGCCGTCCCGTCCAGTGATCCTATACTATGTTCTAGGACCACAGGAATGTGGAGGTGTGATACAATAGGCTAACCAATCATGTTTTCTGCGTTGAGCAGTTTGGCACATGCTGAAAGCTACGCAATCGATCTCATGTGGGATATGGTTTGTCGGTTCGTGCCGCACAACCTCCCCCGTGCCTTCTACGACGACTGGGTCCGCATCGCAGGCGAGGAAGCAGAACACTTCAACAGTTGGGCACACCGTCTTACAGAGTTGGGCAGCTTCTACGGCGACCTCGCTGGTCACGAGGGGCTGTGGGATGCAGCGTACGAGACCCGCGAGAGCATTCTGGCGCGTTTGGCTGTGGTGCACCTCGTTCATGAAGCACGCGGGCTGGACGTGTTCCCGAACGCTGTCCAGAGATTCGAGAAGGCCAGCGATGAAGTGAGTCTAAAAATCATTCACAAGAACTACCACGAGGAGACAACACACGTAGGCGCCGGCGTGCGTTGGTTTCGGTACGTTTGCGAGCGTGACGGTCACGACGCAATCGCAAAATTCCACGAAATCGTGCCCCAGTACTACAAGGGCACACTGAAGCCACCTTTCAATAAGGAGGCGCGCGACAAGGCTGGAATGCTAGAGGAATGGTATCTGCCTCTTAGCACTGAAGCTGTTGCCACCGTGAAGAAGCAGTCGGCTGGTGCGGCTAGCGTTGAGGAGGCGACTGCTGCAATCGCAACAATGAAGCTCGAAACGTCTTCTTAACATCGAGAGTATCAAACCAAGACGAATACACTTGGCGAACCTCTCCTCGTATATGAGGTACATTGCTTTAATTAAACCTCGTACAACCAAGCGAGCCCAAGCATCTTCTCCTGACGATTGTTTAGGTTGGCACCGGGATCATTTTCGTGTGAAAAAAGATGGTTTGCAGGATTTAAGGTGATATTCCCCTCAAAAGACCACCATGTTCTTCAATGCAAATTACTGATTGCCTGCATGAGGGGGAAAAAACTAATATTGTGGAACTTTCGTGTGGATGACACCCGAAGAAGCTATGCGATCTCAACTCCTTCATGCTGTACATCATGAAGAGCTATGAAAATTCCTTAAACTTGTGGTATACTGTGTTGTGGAGCTGGACTGGTACTGTTGTGGACCACAACTTACGGTGCACGATTGTGCTATGTTTTTGGAGAGTACAATCGTAGCAACAAGAAGTCAGCAACGGACACACGAACGGCAGTTTTTTATTCCTTTCCACGACATTTAGTGCAATCATCACGATCCCCTACAACTCACCAACTACATCGATATACTCGACTTTCACAACACACAAAATGCATGCAAGCTTGACGGGCTTCCTACATCTGCGGAGTGGACATGTCCGAAGTCACGCCGCACGTCACCTCGCTAGAAGAACTACGGGCAAGACGGATGTAGCCGTCCTCACCCCAGTAAGTGCCCCAAGAGTTGCGAATCTTGATGGACGAAGAATCGTAGCCCACTGCAACAACAGCATGGTCTAGATCCGAGGAGTCACACGACGCCACCACGCCACCTGTGTATTGCTTCCAGACATTGTTTCCCGAAGCCACCGCCACGACGACCGGGTGCTCATTGATTGCACTCAGTAGCTCATCCTCACCAGATAGGTGTGAGTAGCCTTTAATGCCAGTGTCCTGTGCATTACAGCTCGTGCTACATGAATTGGCGTAGCCAATGTCAGATGTGTACGGGTAGCTATCTTCTGTGCAAAGCCCATTCTGCTGCACATACTCAAATGCGTAGACTGGAGCTCCTCCATTGCATCCCCAGTTCTGTGAGTCACAGCTCACTAATTGCTGCTCCGAGTACTTTGTGAGGGACGTCTTCCCGTTCGCAATGCACTGTGCCGACTCGATAGCTGACACTGTAGCAAAAGCCCAACACGAACCACAGGACC
This sequence comes from Phytophthora taxon juncus, assembly GCA_033558005.1. Classification (NCBI taxonomy): domain Eukaryota; phylum Oomycota; class Peronosporomycetes; order Peronosporales; family Peronosporaceae; genus Phytophthora; species Phytophthora taxon juncus. Next base: position 1,502,369 of record JAUCEE010000002.1, read on the forward strand.
CTTGGCTTTGAATTGGAGCGACGCAATCAGACGTGGACCAGTCCACCGATCCCGAGTTGACGGTTGCATCCTCAGTCACTGCCGGTGAAGATGTTGTCGAGGGCTGTGTAGCTGGTGCGCTAGTCGTCGGGGTGGGAGTCGGCTTGTGAGGACGCCAATCCCAAAAATCCGAGAACTTGTAGGTCGCCTGACTTCCACTCGTCCCCGCGGAAAGCACATTAGCGGAGCTGTCGCTTGCGGGCTGAGCAGTATTTGTGCTCAGTCCACCAATCAAGTTCTTAAAGATCGACTCGATGGTTTTGATCAACGAGCTAGCGTCGGAACTTCCGTTGATCAGATCGGTGACTGAATTCGAGCTAGCGTCACTACGCAGTTGGCGAGAAGTAGTTGTTTTGGTGCCACTTCCCGTCGAGTTGCCGCGAATGTACGAGTTGAGCACGTACTTATTGAACTCATCGTTGGTCATGGCTGAGAATGGTGACATGATGGAGAAGTTCGCTTCAGGGTTGGCAGCTTGCACGGCGGCAATGCTCTGTTTAGTCAAAAAGATACGCTGGCGGAGATCCTCCTCTTGATCATCAGCGCTGCGGTCTTCGGTGACAGGCATCCAACCATTCTTCTGGGCAACATCACCAAATTTGCTCTTCCACTCGTCCAGTTCGGCCTGAACGGTGTCTTTCTCCTCGAGATATCGATGGTAGTCGATACCGGCATGCATCGGACGAGCAACTACTGACGTTGTCGCAGCCATAACCACAACGGCTGCAATTGTGATGGAAAGAGTTAACGTATGCATGGTGCGGAGAGGTGTTGCCAGGCGAGCGCTTGTGTTGGAGAGGTTCGACTTCTTTTGGTGCTGGGCTTGTTGGTGTGACAGGAAATTGAGGAGTGAGTCTTGGTGCCGGCTACCTTTTGGTGTCACCCTAGCTTGTCAACGCAGATCACAATCGCGTTGGCCACGAGTTGAATGAGATGATTTACCACTGAAGCCACTTCTTCATCGCTTTAGTTCCTTGCGGACAGAGAAAAGTGAGCTTCAGTCCGTTTTCACCGTGAGGCGGAGCCACATGCAAGCGGTGCACTCCAGAGCTGATGTCAGTGACATGGTCTGAACGTCCCAGCTGGAAGATCGGACATTTCCCTGCCATGTTTGAGCCGATAACGTTTCGCGTTCACCCACTTCAAGCACCACCACAACAAATGCTTTCAGGACAGTTGCTAAGAACTGGAGACTTCAGTATCCAATGTCTCCTGGCCACGTTTTGTGTGGCGTCGACCCTCCCTTTACTGTGCGACGGTCTGGCGGTGAACAATCTCGCTCCACCGATATTGAAAAATGTTTGCGAGGCTCAACATTTAACGAATGCTGCGTGCCACGACGGTGACTAACTCACAAGGAATCAAGTACAGCTTGAACGATTTCTTTTGGTTTCGGGCACAACTGCAGCTGCACGTGGGGTACGCCAAAACACTTAGCCTATCTAGTGTCACCACGTGGTTGTGCTAGGCAGTAGAGGAACGAAATGCAGCGATGAAGAGAGAGTCGGCTCAGGATGCTCAGTCTGACCACAAGTTCCAACCAACGATCCAAGAACATTTCGCGTGGTAGACTCCACTCTAGCCCATTACTATAGTTTTAGTCGAGCCAAGAGTTACCACATGTCATCGCAGGTTTGATGACCAACGATAATCAAAAATACAACTTGATGGTGACAAGGTCGTGTGCACTATTATTTACAAGTCGACTGCTACAATTACGCATGTACATCTAAGGCTGACAGACTTCGAGCTTCTTACATCTTTGGGCGAGACATGTCCGTGAGCATACCGCAGGTGCCCATGCCAGACGAGCTACGCGCCATGCGGACGTAGCCAGCCTCGCCCCAGTTCTCACCCCACGAGTTTCGGACCTTGAAAGTGGTGTCATCGTAACCCACAACAAGCACGGCGTGATCCACTTGCGTGGTTTCACAGCTAGACATGACACCACCCGCGTATTGTTTCCAAGCTGCGTTACCTGAAGCAACGGCCACGACAACAGGCTGAGATTTCAGTGCCTCAACAAGCCCAGCCTCGTCGCCATCGTCCAGGTGCTCGTATCCAGTGATGCCAGTTTGGCTCTTAGAGCAGCTAGCACTGCAACCTACAGAGCCGCCATTGCTCGAAATGTACGGGTACGCGCTTTCCGCGCAAAGTCCATGTTGCTGAATGTACTCGAAAGCGTACACCGGTGCGCCGCCACCGCAGCCCATGTTTTGCGAGTCGCACCCTACCAATTGCTGCTCCGAGTACTTGTTGATACCTTTTTGACCACCCTTGATGCACTGCAGAGATTCCACTGCAGCCACCGAGGCGAATGCCCAGCACGAACCACACTGACCTTGACTTTGAACAGGAGACATGCACCGCGACGCGGACCAGTCGACCGAGTTAGCATTGCTAACAGTGCTCTTCTCAGTTTGAACAGGTTTGGTTGGCTGCTTTGTTAGAGGCTCAACAACAGGTGCGCGAGTCGTTGGTGTGGGGGCCGGTGTGGGAGCAGGTGTCGGGGCAGGCGTTGGTGCTGGTGTGGGGGCAGGCATCCGGGGTGCTGCCGTCACAGGAATCGGAGCAGGCGTGTTAATATGCTGGTTCCACGGATTCTGGTTGTTTGTCGAAGTGTCCCCCTCGTTCGCAATTGAGTCCGTAGCAGGTTTCACCGTGCCAATTGTCCATGTTCCTCCCATTTGCTCCTGAACACTTTTCATCAGTGCGTTGATCATGTCCTGCATGCTCGTGAAAGTGTATGCGTCCTGTTGGCGCAGCGCACGCTTGGAAGCAGGGGTCGGTGGGGCTGGCGTGTTCGTCTTGTTGCCTCGAACGAACGAGTTGAGGACCTTCGAGGAGAACTCTTCTTTTGTGAGAGCCGAAAACGGCGACATGATGGAGAAGTTGGCGTTGGGGTTTGCAGCTTGAGCTTCAAGGACGTCTTGCTTGCTCATGAAAATGCGTTGGCGCAAGTCTTCGTCGGCGTCCTCGGCGCTGCGTTCCTCAGACTGCGGGGGCAGCCAATTGTTGGTTGTCACTTCGTCCATGAACTTGGCCTTCCATTCCTGAGTAATGGTTTCGATGTCGTCAATCTCGGCGAGATATCGCTCGTAGTTGATGTTGGCGTGCATCTGACGCGCGCTGGCGGGCAGGGCTGCAAGCGTTGAAGCTGCCAACACACAAGTGGCGACTAAAGTGGACGACTTCATAATAATTGCTGCAATTGAAGTCGTCGAATGCAGACGCAGGAGAATTTAAGAGTGAACGGGCTCAAAGACATCCCCGCATAACCACCGACGGCGAAGCCACGGTAGAGCTTGGCGAGCCTAGCTCCATCTGATCGCCTTGTTCATCTGGTCCATCTGGCAATTAGTAGGAAAGAGCCGATCCTGTTCGAGCAGCAAAAAAATTTGAAATCTGTTCGGAGATGTTGCCGAAGGCGCAACTGCGAGCGTTCTGCTGGGCCAGGTGACACGAGCCTCTGCCTCTCGAAAGAATGGACACGCGAAACGAAGCTCGCGGCGGCGCCCGAGCTCATTTGCTTCGTGTGCCTTTCACTTTGATAAAAACGGCACGTGCAAGTGGTTTGAGGGCGGTTGCGTCTAGCAAAATGCTGGACAACCTTGAGTTACTACGCCGATAAGACAACTTCTTTCCAGCAGCATTTGCGTCGCCACACGCCACGCGGTTTCGCTGGAAACACCCGCGGAACTGCAGGTCTAACATTGCATGGCGTGGCTCAACTCATGGCTGGGACGGGAAAGACGCGCTCAGCTGTGTATTAGTCGCCACGGCTGGCTGTTTGGTCGATGCCTGCATTGTGCCACGATGCAGAGGCGGGGGCGACCCCGCGTGCGCGCCAAATGGCAAACCTTGTGGAGATTCCGTATCAATCATCACCTGCTTAGCGAAATGGTCTGGTCATCATGAAGTTGAAGACGCTGCGCCACCGAAAACCAAGACGAGTATTGCTGTTCGTGTACTAGCTATTGACTCAGTTATTGCACGCTTCACTTACATCGACACACTCAACATTTACTTTCTGAAGGCCTAGAAGGTCGGGTACGACATGTCGCCGTACATGCCACAAGTGCCCGTGCTGTCACTCGTTCGCTCTAGCCGAATGTAGCCCTCCTCGCCCCAGGAATCGCCCCACGAATTGCGGATCTTCCACTCGCTGTCCGTGTAGCCGACAACCACGACGGCGTGGTCGAGCTCACTGGTGTCGCACGACGAGATCACACCGCCGGTGTACTGCTTCCACGCGTTGTTGCCCGACGCGACCGCAACAATCACGGGCTGCTTGGCGACTACAGTAGCGAGGTCCGATGCGCCATCTATTGTTTCGTAGCCAGTGATCCCCGTGTCAACTGCCGAGCAGCCCGAATTGCAAGAAGCTGCCGTTCCGTCCGAAGACGTGTAGGGGTAGTCACTTTCCGTGCAGAGGCCATTTTGCTGGACGTACTCCATCGCGTAGACTGGGGCGCCACCATTGCACCCGTAGTTTTGGGTATCGCAGCTCGTGAGCTGCTGCTCCGAGTACTTGTTGAGCGAGGTCTGGCCACCTTTAATGCACTGGCCGGACTCGATAGCTGCCGCAGTGGAGAATGCCCAGCAGTCGCCGCACGAACCTTGGCTCTGGATCGGGGACATGCACTTCGAGGTCGTCCAGTCCACTTCATCCGAGCTAGACGTTGGTGACGTATCCGTGGCAGTCACTGTTGCAGTCGAAGCGGATGACTTGGTTGAAGAAGTCGTACTTGGGGTTGCTGTTGTCGGCGTTGGGGTAGTCGTAGGCGCCGCGGTAGTAGGGGCCGATGTTGTTGGCGCGGCCGTCGTAGGCGTCGGCGTTGCTGAACTGGAGTCGGAGTCCGTAGCAGGCTTGACCGTCTCGGGCTGAAAGTCGTTCTGCCCCATGCCACCAAAATTGAAGCCGTTGAAGCCGTTGCCCCACTGCTGCCAGAGCGATGACAGCCCCGACCCAAAACCAAAGTTCGACGCCGTGTTGGCAGCAGATCCTGACGAGGTTGTGATCGTGGTGGACTCCGTGCCTGGCCCAGAAGACGTCGTTGTGGTTGTGGTCGTACTGCTTTTCCCATCAGCACCCGTGGTTGTGACGGACTTGACGCTAGTCGCGGTGCCATCTAGGAGCGATGCTAGCCCGCTGCTAGGGGACCCACTGCTGGTCGTGGTGGTCTTTGAGGTGACCGGCGAACCGTTGCGATATGTAGTTCTAGTGCTGCTGCTCCTATGCCAGCTTCGAAGTCGTCGGCCCGTTGAGCTGCTTCCCACCAACGATCCATTGTGGGAGCGGTAGGCCTTGCCCACATAGGCGGCAAACTCCTCGTTCGTGAGCAGCGTGAACGGGGTGTTGGTAGAGAAGTTAGCGTTCGGGTTGAGCGCCTGAATGATGGAGATGTTCTGCTTGGTCATGAAGAACCGCTGCAGATGGTCCTCTTCCTCGTCGTCGATGCTGCGCTCCTCCGAGTTGCTGCTGGAGGGCGGCATCCAGCCGTTGCTCTTGGCCATCTCGCCGAAGTTTGCCTTCCAGTCGTCCAGCTCCTGTTTGGTGACGCTGCGCTCAGCCAAATAGCGGTGGTAGTCGATGCCGGCATGCATCTGCCGTCCGTCCACGCCGGACGCGGCGACGGCCGCGGTGGCGGCCACGCTAATAAAGCGGAGGGCACGGACACTGCTGGAGGACCGATCCTGGCGAGCCTGCATTTTCGACAGTCACGCGCTACGTTGCACTCTACTCGCTCCGAGAAAACAAATTAAAGAGTGAGCGTTGGAGGCGCCGCCAAGGCGCGCGATGAAGAGGAGCGCCGGGCATGCGTAGTGATCGAAAGGAGTTGGGCATCTGCCGATAGCGGTGGCACACAGACCATTTCGAGGCGCCATGGACGCCTCGGCAACGGCACGTCAGCCGAGCGTCAAGGTAGAAGCGAAGAGCACCTTGTTCATCTGGTCACCTCACACCCGCCTCATGCCGTTCTGCACGGACAGCTGGCGGCAGCGTGTCGAAATGGCAGGACTCGGTGCGCGCTCGTCGCGCTACATGACGCGGCGACCGAGCGTGCTGATGCCGAGGCGAGTGACTGACAAGTGGCTTCGCTACGGGGGCCATGCAATCGCCGGCACCTGGACCGGAGGAAGCGTGCGGCCGGACAGCCAAAATGTTGCTGGATCAGAAGCGCTGGATCAGCTGTATCCGCCCGCGGCAGGCTGACAGAGCTGATCGACGGCGTCCTATCCAGTCCCTGTCACACGCAGCGCGGGCGGTGCCATTGCAGGAACGGAAGGAGAATCAAAAGTTTCCGATCCACACGAACGCAATTTGTCGCCGTAGATGACCGGTGCCAATGGTGCCTGTCCAAGGACGGCGTGTGCATGTGTTGTAGCGCTCGATGCGGCGAAAGCGTTGCTTGTAATAGTTGTACGCTGAAAACCACTTCGCCGGCGCCAATCTCGCGCGTGTGCACGACGGTGCTCCGCCCTAGCGCGTTCGCACTCGGGAAGGTGCTGCTTCAATTGGAATCGGTGTGCACAACGACGTGGGTTATCGTATTCACTGCAGTCGTGAGTCTCCATCGCGAACGGACACTTGAAAGCTCACGTTCGTTCACAGTCAACGGATATCCCAGCGCTGTGCCTTTGGATAGTGCAGCGAAAGCGTTGCAGCCTGAGTCGACCGCGCATTCGCACGGAACAACCAACCGCGCCCGCGAGGAAGCGCGTACATGTAAAAGCAGCGAGGTTGCTTTGTGGCTCCTAGCGAAACGAAGCCTTGAGGTCCCGCCATCCGGCTTCAAACATCGAGATGGCTTCGGTAGCTTGGCAATTACGTGTGCTGAGTAAAGTAGACTTCGAACTACACCGAAAAGAGGCAGAGTGGCATACTCCCACCAATGCGACCGATTCGAGTGCCGCGATTACGGGGCACGACAAAACGTCGATCCACGCACGTCTCCTCCGCTACGTGCACGATTCGAAGTTTTTCGACTGCTTGTCTTCAGCTTGTCGTTGCGGCTGGAGGGTGCCAACAAGTTGTTGAGGACCATCCTGGAGGCAAAGCCGCAAGGGCATCGTGCACGTAATAGCGTGGCGCACTATCGCGTTTGAGGGAGCCTTTTGAGATCGCTTCTCAGGTCACATCGAAGTACAATGTCTACACTGTAAAGTACTTGCAGACGTTCCCAAACTTTGATGAACCTGTATTCCACAATGGAAATTAATGTTTGTGTTTGAAAGGAAGACGCGTTTCTGGACTTCCACATGTTGCTGCCGGACCATGATGGGGATCACCGGTGACTCTGGTCGAGACGGACACCTGTGCCCCTTGGCTGTTCGAACGTTAGCCGTCGCGAGGAGAATTAATATGGTGAGTAGTCGACGCTGCCACGGCGCGGATGCTGGTGTGGTGGCAGGCAATGACAAGCGCCAACACCGGCAGGCTCACGTCAAGAAAGGCAACAGGTGCAAGTCGCCCACCCTGTTTATTCCGACTGCAGCCAATGACACTGCCCGATAGCAGCTCGAGGGCCGATCCTGGGCTAAATCACAATCGCAACTCGAGCTCTCTGGTCGCTTCTACGCCGTGAGGCATTCTTAAACTCGCTGTGTCGCTGGCACTCACCGTTGTTTGGCTGGATTGGAAAACGCAGCGCGAGGTCACAGGTTACAGATAAGAAGCTGATGCAGCCTCGAGTGTCCAGCGCTGCGGTCGCGCTGGCCCTGGCCGTGACGGCGATTGGCCTGCCGACGGCGGTCGACGCCCGACCAATGCACGCCGCTATCGTGGACAAGTACCATCGCTACTTGGCAGAGAAGGAGACCGTGTCGGCCGAGCTGGAGGAGTGGCTGAAGGTGTACGGCCCCAAAGGACCGAAGAACGGCTACATCCCCGTGACCGAATCGCGCAGCGCGGACGACGCGCTGGAGGACCAGCGACAGCGGTTCTACCTGACGAAAGAGCAGATTTTCGAGGCGCGCGAGGCCAACCCCATGGCTGAATTCGGCACAGACGGCCCGTTCACGCTCATGACAATGGAGGAATTCAAGGATTACCTGTCAAACGAGCATGTCAGCAACCACGACAAGACCGATGCCCCCAAGACCGATGCCCCCAAAACGAATGACCCCCAAATCGAAAAGCCGAAGCCGGAGACGTTGTCTGACGACAATAACAACGCGCAAACAACAATCAAGAACAACAACGATGACGATAAAAAGAGCAAGGACAACAAAAGCGGTGGCGGTGACAACGACAAAAAGACCTGGGCACCCGCGACTGAAGGCCCGTTGGTTATTTCAATGGTGCGGAGACTTCGAAATGAAGGCAAGAGTCAGTATGCCTTCGATAAGAACACCGACTACAGCACAAACGGTGAAAGCTACCAAAGCACCTCTGACACGTACACGCAGACATCCCAGCAGACCCAGCAGACGTACCAAAGCGAAACTTATCAAAGCAACACAGCCCACAGCGGCAGCAACGGAGGTCATCAGAACGATGGATGGAACTTTGGAGCTCTTTCCACAGGTGACAGCGCTCAGGTGGCTGGAGTATCTAGTACCTACAACACCGGCAACACTTGGAGCTGGTGGGGAGTCAATGGCTGGGGCGGCAACAATACCTGGTGGGGCGGCAACAATACCTGGTGGGGCGGCAATAACTGGTGGGGTGGCAAAAACAATTGGGGGACAGGAAGCTCGAATTCTCAATGGACACCACCACAGTCCGGGTCTTCGAACTCTCAGTGGACGCCACCAGATAACCAGTGGACGCAGCCTTCCAGTACAGATAACAATGAGCAAGAAGCACCAGCCCCGCAGGCTCCATCAACGCCTGCGCCGACATCAGCCCCTACAACACCACGCCCGACAAAGGCCCCAGTCACTAACGCACCCGCTCCTGTTGCCCCTGCAACTCCGGCAACAAAGGCCCCGGCCACAGCAGCTCCTGTCACGAAAAAAAAGAAATTAGAGGCGAGTGAGGATACTTCCACAGATGCTAGGGCGGCCGCCGACTCGGACTCGAATTCGGTTGATTGGAGTACTTCAGCCTGCGTTAACCCTCCTAGTCTGCAAGGCCAGTGTGGCAGTTGCTGGGCGTTCGCGACCATCGGTGCGCTTGAGGCAGCCCAGTGCATTGCCAACGGTGACAAGAAGGCGCCAAACTACTCGGAGCAGCAACTTGTGAGCTGCGACACCAAGGACTTTGGCTGCAACGGCGGAGCCCCCGTATACGCGATGGAGTACCTCCGCGACAACGGAATCTGCACGGACGCGAGCTACCCGTACACCGAGGTGGATGGCGGCACCGCAGCCGCGTGCACGAAGTCTTGCACTCCGACCAAGTCTGGCATCACTGAAATCGCGCAGATCCCCGCCGGCGACGAGACCGCTCTGCTCAGCGCCGTAAAGCAGCAACCAGTGATTGCGTCGGTCATCTCGGACAACACCGCGTGGAAGCAGTACATGAGCGGCGTGATCACGGCCTGCCCCTCTGCCACGGTCGACCACGCCGTGCTCGTCGTGGGCTACGACGCCACCACCATCAAGATCAAGAACTCGTGGGGCACGGACTGGGGCGAGGACGGCTACGTCCGCATCAGCCGCAGCTCCGCCGGCATGGGCACCTGCGGCGTGCTCACCGACATGTCGTACCCGAAATTGTAACTCCCTGTCCTCGTGAACGCGCCAGCCTTAAAATATACGTCCACCTTGCGTCCAACTTCAACGTGCCGCTCACCAGATGTGGTCCACGCCAGTCTCATGTGGCGCACATCCCCCCCACAGCCCTCTGCATAGACCGAGACCCAGTCAAGCATCGACGCATAGCCCGAGCTCGCAGATCCGCATGCCCCCGCTGCTGCTCCGCGCCAGCCCCCGCCGCCTCGCGCTCCGCACCATGAGCCGCCTCGCCCCCCGCTACTTCGCCTCCGCCTCCGCGCCCGACGCCAGAGCCACGGCGCTCACGCGCTTCGTGGACGAGAACGGCGCCGTGCGCTGCGGCCAGCGCACGGACGACGGCTCCACGGCGCTGCTGGTGGAGGACGACGACCCGCTGGGCAGTCTGCATTTCACGGGCGAGACGGCCAGCGTCGAGAAGGTGCTGGCGCCCGTGGTGCCGTCGCAGATCCTGGGCATCGGCCTCAACTACCGCAAGCACGCCAAGGAGACCAACATGCCGGAGCCCAAGTTCCCCGTGCTCTTCACCAAGGGCGTGAACGCGCTGCAGAACCCGCACGACCCCGTGGTGATCCCCCGCATCGCGGCCGACCCGCCGGAGGTCGACTACGAGTGCGAACTCGCCGTCGTGCTCAAGGAGGACTGCTGCAATGTCACGGAGGAGGAAGCGCTGACCTTTGTCGGCGGATACACTTGTGCCAACGACATCTCGGCGCGTCGCTGGCAGGGCAAGAAGGGCGGAGGCCAGTGGTGCCGCGCCAAGACCTTCGACACCTTTTGCCCCCTGGGACCCGTGCTCATGACCCCCGAGGCCATCCCCGACCCGCAGACGCTCGAGATCGCCACCTACCTCAACGGAGAGCAGGTGCAGAAGTCCAACACGAGCGACATGATCTTTTCGGTCGCGAAGCTCATCAGCCAGCTCTCCCAGGACTGCACGCTGCCCAAGGGCACGCTGATCCTCACCGGAACCCCGGAGGTGGGACACGAAATCGTGACGCATGGATGGCATTGCGCTTCTGAAAGATACTCATTTCTTTTACCGTGTTGTGTGGCTATACAGGGTGTTGGTGTCGCTCGCAACCCGCCGCTTTTCCTCGCTCCCGGAGACATGGTGGAGATCGAGATCGAGCGCATCGGCAAGCTCGTCAACCCTGTTGTTGGCGCCTCGGCGCTGTAAGTGCAGGGCGACACATGCGTGCGTTTCAGTCTGGCCGCTCCCTGCACCGCCAGCCTCAGCCACACGGACAGAGATTCCTTCGGCAGTAGCTTGTTGCAAGTCCACTCCCCCAAAGAAACCCGTCCACGTGGCGTTTTGAACGAAGTCACCCAGCCTCAGTGTCCTCAAGTCTCGTCTCCTCTTGTGCGGTTTGTCTCTACATGTAGCTTGTGTCTGCGAAGCGGAGGCGAGGCTCTTTTGCGCTCTTGAAGCCTTTTCGGTGCGCTGCGAGCACTGAAACGAAGGCGATAGCACGATGATAACGCCTGCCGCATTGTTCCGTTCTCCTTCATCGAGGTAGGACCATAGCAAAGAGGGCGGAGAAGGCTCCGCTGCCTTTAGCAGAGTGCTCGATCTCATCCAAACTTGATGCAGCGTTCAATCGCTGGGTGGTCGCGGGTCTTCAAAAACGTCTCAGCAGGCCGGCGGACCAGCCTCGAGCACGCCGGTACGTCCCAGCGCGGTGCGTTTCAAAGCGGCAGCAACACGCACATGTCGATTCGACAATCTCCCCAGTTTGTTCGTGTCGAGTGCCGGATGCAAGGGTGCAGGTCGCAGTCGAGGTGCAGATATCAGGTAGGTGCATTGTGGGGACCTGCTGGCCACGGGATCCGATAGGACGGTGGCGTCCAGTCTATTGGAAGCTGCTGCAATTTCTTCAGTGGATTAAGACGCAACCTCGTCTAACTTTTCTGAAGACGCTATGCTGCTTGGTTGCAAGACTTGCACTAGGTGGTCTCACTTTGAGCGATTGATGCATTCGGAGTGCAAGTATCTTCAACGAGGGGGCGTTCGTTACTTCATACCGCTACTTAGCGCGAAAACATACGCGAATGACGGAAAGCGTGTATTCACAGCAAGCGTTTGTAATCGCTCTCTGCCGAAGCGCCGAGTCTCGAAGTTCTTCAGGCTGCCCCCCCTCACTTGGTGCTGGTTTAGCTCTTTCTGACGGCATTTCTCCCGAGGTGGTTGGATGAATGGATTAGATGAATGGCCATCGTTCGAGTAGTAAGTCAATAGAATGTTGACCACAAATTTCAATTCATTTTCCTGTTTCTTTCCGACCAAACGGACTACAAAGTTGTGTTAATGCTGTTTTCCTTAAGGGCCTGGTAGGTGGTAGGCATTTCGTGCTTGCAGTTATACGTCGATTCTGCGCAGGTGAATGAATGCCAGGAACCAGGCGGTCTACACCTTCTGCATCTTAAAATACAAATCGACCACGCCTCGAGAGTGGCCCATCTGCTTTTCGGTTCACACCGAAGTGATCCTTTCGCTGCTATAAGAAGTTCATGATGATGGCCGTAAGTTGACTTCGTGCAAGGACGAATACGCCACCTGCTCAACTATGACCGCAAGAGTCAAAATCGGCGGCAAGCTACAACCTTTAGGTTTGCTGTGTCCGTTACCGGTCGTTTCGCCGGGCATCGCACCCAGACAAACGTTCAGCGCCAAAACTATGCGGTTCTACCTAGCGCCGCTAGTCCTCAAGGAACCGAGTGTCGAAATCAGCAGGTTCACCCGTTCGCGCCGAAACACAACTTGATTCAAGCCCGCGAAACTGCGAGCACACCTCGCGCCATGACGTGCGCACGAAAGCCCCAGCAGCCAAGTCGAACTCTGTCGCTCGAGCCGGCAAAATTTCTCGCGGGCTTCGCCGAAACGGCGGTCGGCCTGCTGGCCGCTGTCGCCAGCGCGTTGAGGCGTTGCAGCCGCAGTGAGCACCCCCATCGCCTGCGCCGTTGATGTCCACGGGAAAGCCTTGGGCCGCGCTAAGCACACGCCCCCCCCCCATCTCCCGGTCTCTGTTCACCAGGCGCTGATTGGCCGCGCCGGGTCTACAACCCCACGGCCTGAAGTAAGCGCAGCGCCGCCCGGGAGTCTTCAGAGCATTCCCCCGGTTTCAATAGAGCGAGCAGCCTCCCGGCAGGTAGGCCGCCCCTACCTCTCCCCCTCCTCCGCTCTACGCGCCCTACCCGTCCCAGGCGGCCGCCCCCCGTCGCCCCCGCCTCTTCCGCGAGCCTCTCCCGACGCATGCGCGCGCGCGACATGCCGGCGTCCACCAGCACGGAATCGCCCGCGGACGACCAGGAGGAGGCGTATCTGGCCCAGCGCCAGTCCACGATGGACTCGGCCACGCTGGACAAGCTGCTGATGGCCGAGAAGAACCTGGCGCAGGCCGGCCAGGCCACCACCAACGTCTGGAAGCTCATCGGCAAGTTGCCGAGCGAGGAGAGCGAGTCTCCGCCGCCCGCGCCCCCGGCGGGGCTCTCGGCCAGCGTCTCCATGCCCGCGAGACAGAACGCCAGGTCCACGACCAACTTCTCCGCGTCCCACGGGAGCAGCAGTCCCCGCAGGACCAGGACGCCCACCGCCAGGAGGAAAACCTCGACGCAAGCGTCGGACGACGTTCCCAGCGGCAAGTTCCTGGCCACGGGACCTCATAGCCCCCCGAACGCGAACAAGTGGGCGGCCACGGCCCCGTCCGGGTCGAGAGATCTAGTGATTGATACCACGGACACGGCGAGCATGGAGCCGAGAGCAAGCCCTAGGTACAATATGGAGATCCCGCGCCCCGAGGTGGCGGTGGGAAGAAGCTCGCTCGGCAGCTATGCCAGCACCTCGCAGAGCAACAGCTTCTACGAACGCTCGGGACACTTTAACAGTGGCGGCCGCGCAGTGGACACTCTCAGCGACTCGACCAACTTTTTAGTGGAGAACGGACGCAGCCGATCTACGCATACCAGCAGCAACAATGTCTTTGGGTTCAACCGCAATGCGGCGCCTCTGTCCGAGGTGACGCTGTTTACGTTCACGGTCAAGAAGAGCGATAGCGTGCTGGAAAAGCTGGGAAGCAAGCGTGCTAGCATCCAGCTACAGGTGGACGTCGATGAACGCATGCTCTACTTTTTGTCGGCGCACGATCAGCGGGAGGAGTACAGCTGCGCTGCCGTAACAGCGAAGCCGCAGTCGCGCCTGGGAATGCAGCTTAAGATTCAGACTGGAAATGCTGGCGTGAACAAGAAGATCACATTCTACAGCACGGAAGACCGCGCCAAATTCGTGCAGGCGCTGGAGCAAGGAAAAGTGATGTACAACAAGAAGCCGTCGTCTGCTTTAACGCCATCGCGAGCACCAACGGAGGTTATTGACGAGACTGCATCGACGGTTTCCAGCACCTTCGAGCGCTCCAAATTGCGCGACTCGATGGTTAGTGACCACTTTCAGCTGCTGCCAGGCGAGTCGGTGCTGGAGCACGTCCAGCGTGTGACCAACCTGGTGGTGATGTCCCAGAGCGACCGTGCTGTGCAAGGTGTACTGAAGATCACGTCTTATCGGATCACGTTTGTGCCTTATGACGCATCATGGAAGTTTGGCTCGTTTGAACTACCGCTTGCAGCCATCGACTTGATCACGCGGGATGGTCTGATGCTTCTTATCACGTGCAAGGACTTGCGTACGCTGCGACTCGCCATGCACGACGCGTACTCGCGGAAGAAGGGCTACGATCAGCTGCCGTCGACACCGGACTTCCGGTGGCTCAATTTGCTCACGCTGCGTATGAAGCCACCTAACATGATTGGCGCGCTTTTTGCTTTCGATTACCACACGGAGAAGGCAAAGCTGCGGGGTGGAGCACTTCCCGAGAAGCACAATGGGTGGTTTGTGTATTCTCCCTTTGCTGAGTACCAGCGTCTTGGGTTCCTTTCGGCCAAGAAACAGCCTGAAGAGGAGGGCGTGATCACGTGGCGCCTTCTTAAGAATTCCAAGTTCCGTTTCAGCCCCACGTATCCGCAGCTAATGGTGGTGCCATCGCTCATGTCGGAAGAGCAACTAGTGCAGTCAGCACGCTTCCGGTCACGAGCACGTTTGCCTGTGGTTGTGTGGCGCCACCCTGTAAACAAAAGCGTGTTGTCTCGCTCCAGCCAGCCTAACTATGGTATGGCGGGCAACCGATCCGAACCTGACCGGATACTCCTGCGCGCGTACCGCGACTCAGCCAACAAAAACAGCTCAAACATGTCGCCCCCTCTTCACATCATCGACGCACGTAAACCCATTGCAACGAAGGGAAACCGGTTAAAAGGCAAAGGTACGCTGAGGAACGAATCATTGCATTCATTGGCGAGAGCGCACTAACATTGTTATGGATATTGTTGCCCTTGCAGGTGTTGAAAATTCGCAGCATTACGATAACGCGACTATAGAATTTATGGGCATCGCCAACATCCATAAGATGCGCGAGTCCTTGGATGCGTTGAAGTGTAAGTCTGAAGGCATGCCGATGATATGTATGCTTTGATAACTCACATGTACACTTGTGTCTGCCTGTTTATATAGCCTTGGTCAGTCCTAGCAGCGTAGAAGACGGCGACAAGCATTATCACAACCGCCTTGAGAGTGAGTTTGCTTCGTGCTGCAATTTTTACTCGTTCATAGAAAGCTCACAATATGTCATTTTGCAGACACACGGTGGTTGAAGCACGTAATGCGTGTGCTGTCAGGTGCCCGTAGAGTAGCCGAGGTGCTCCACGAAGACGGTGCTTCAGTTTTGGTGCACTGTAGTGACGGCTGGGATCGCACACCACAGCTTGTCGCTCTGGCGCAGCTCATTTTGGACCCCTTCTACCGCAGTATTCGGGGCTTTGCCAGCCTTGTCGAGAAGGAATGGTGCTCTTTTGGCCACAAGTTTGCGGACCGTATTGGTGTGGGCAAGGATATCACAGATCAGCCGAACGAGCGGTCTCCAGTCATGCTGCAGTTTTTAGATTGTGTATGGCAGATGACGCGTCAATTCCCGACATGCTTCGAGTTCAACGAGAAGTTCCTGCTACACATTTCGGATTCCCTCATCTCTGGCCTGTACGGTACATTCTTGTACAACTCGGAGCGTGAACGCGTGTTGGACAAGGTTTGGGAACGTACAGAGTCCGTCTGGACGCCTGTGCTTGAAAACCCAGGACCATACAAAAACCCTTTGTATCGCCCAACTAACCGCGTATTGTACCCCCGAGCCAACCTGAAGCGCGTTGTATTGTGGGATGGAATGTTCTTCCGGTGGGATCCCGAAAGCCACCCCGACTACATGGAGTACATGGATCCCGTAGAAAAGCACGATGATGACGCTTCGACACATGACTACGATGATGATGATAGTCCACGCGGTCCTAGTGTCCTCGACTCTCCTTCAGTGATGCCAATCGGCGGCGATCTTGACGAAGACAAAGCAGAGCTGGATATTGATGTCATTCACGACTTCGATGAATTCCGAACGAAAACGTTATCAGACTGCTCAGACATGAGCGATGATGATGACTTCGAGATTTCACCGAGTGTAACGGCCCGATATGACGGCTCGTCAACCTTAACACCGGACGAACTGAATATGACTACGCCAGCGACCAGCGAAGCCGACTCAGAGGGCTCATCGTCTGCCGAAAACCGCTTCCAACTAGACGAAGGTGTACTCAATAGATATCACCGTGGCGCTGAAGAACGCACTCGTCAGCGTGCTCAGGGTCGCAACATCCGAGAAGCATTGCTCATGGCACCTGATCAGAGCCGTATCAAGTATTTGGAACAATTGCTCAGTGAAAGCGTTGCGCGTGAGCTGCAGCTTGAAGCGGAGCTGGATTCGGTTCTGCATCGTGCAATTCGAGGTGCTGGTGTTGCCTCTAATAGTAACGGCACTCCTAACTGCTGCAACGTAGTGAGTGAAAGCAGCAGCGGAGAGAATGGTTCTACCCAGTCTTGAGGCAGTTGATCGCAAGTAGTCGAGAGCGAAAGATGGGTTTTGGCTGTCGCCAAAACTGCTCTTCTGCCCTCCTGTCTTCCTCGCGCAGTGGCTGCTGGCAAGTTTTATTTGCTTCTGCTTAGTGAGTTTGCGTGTTTCGGAGCGTTTAGTGGGCGTGGCTGGAGCAGTGAAGCTGGCGAGAAAGGCTTGCAGGACACGCCACGCAATAGATTCGTACTCAGTAAAATATAGTCGATGGCACTCTCCATTTCATTGCTGTGTTGAGTTCCGTGATCATTTCGTCAAAAGTGAGACCGCCAGGGGGATCCAATTGCGACAAAATGAGTGGTGAGGAACAGTTGATGGCAGCTATGGGCTTCTCGTCGTTCGGAAGACCTCGCCATGAGCGACACCACACGAAGCAGGTGACCAATGCAAAGACAGATACGTTACCACAACTTATGCCGGGGACAGAGCTAGCAGGGAAGCTTGCGGAGTTTTCGAGTGGAAGCGTGGAGGACGGTCCGCACGGCGTAGTGTATCTTTTGTGCAAGGAGAATGGACCAACAGCACTCGAAGCTGCATTGGACCAGGGCTCTAGCGAGGATGACAAAGGGTTTGCTGTATCATACTCCGAGCTTCTGGCAGAACTCGAGCAAGAGAAACAAAAGTTTGACAAGCTGGAGAGCTCAACGTTTTTGAGTGCTCGGGCAGCAACAAATGCGTTCGAGAAGCTAGGAAGGCATCGATTCCTGAACAGATCAGCAATGAAGCTAGTGACACTGGACCATATATTTCAGTGGACACGAGGTTCAGACCAAGGCGAAAAGTCCTTTAGCTTTGCCGATATCTGTGGAGGCCCGGGTGGGTTTTCAGAGTACTTACTGTGGCGAGCAAAGCAGCTGAGCGGCGGCTCAAATGATGAGGATAGAAAGACCCCGCTTGTTCATGGATATGGCATAACGTTGAAAGGTGCAGCAAATTACTGTGACTGGCGGCTACCATCTAAGTGTATGGAGTTATTCGATGTGTGCTACGGCGAGGACGGAACGGGCAATCTGTACTCGATAGCAAATATTCACAACTTTCGTGACGTGGTTCGGGTTCTTCATCCAAGCGGTGTCGACTTGGCAGTGGCTGATGGTGGCTTTCTCGATGCTCGTTCGCAATCCAATCAGGTTTTCCAATGTGCCTGCTCTAAGAATGCGAGTAAGTGCTGATACTTTGCTGTGCTTCATGCAGGAATCGATGATGACCAAGCTGATCTTAGCGGAGGTACTTGCCATGTTTGCTGTGCTGAGGGTTGGTGGGGATTTTGTCTGCAAGACGTTCGAAATGGCAACGCCTCCTATGCTGCAGTTGTGCTGGATACTCCACCAGTGTTTTGATCGATTCGCCGTCGTGAAGCCTATCGTACGTAGTGACATCTTCGTGAAGTCTACTTCTCGGGGACACTGACATACGATGCGAATGCAGACAAGCCGCCCAGCGAGCTCTGAGCGATATATTGTCGCACGAGGCCTGCGTCCTGGTTGCCCCTCAACAAAACTCGTGGAGACCCTTGAAGGCAGACTTGTTGAAAGCAGTAGCAGCAGCGCGAGCGACGATTTCCAGCTTTATCTCTTACCGACTGTTTTCCCCGTCTGCGAAGATATTGAGTTTCTTCAGTATATGGCGGAAGCTAACGGAGCAATCTCCAGAAACCAACTACAGGCGTGCCGGCGCATCAATGAATTTGCTGCCAACAAAAACAAAAGGTACGAACAATCGGCTTTTGATCGCTAAATTATTCCGATCTCTTATGTGAGTGGCGGTTGCAGAAAAACTCGTGAAGGCCACACTGATATTGACCCCCAACAGTATTATCAATGCTGGCAGCTTGGAAATGTATCTCGAGGTAAACCTACACTCTAGATCAGTTCGTTTGTAGTTGCTTATTCTCTAGTTACTACGAACTCGATGTTGCATGCATTGCAATATCTGCTGAAAATGTTCATTAGCACCCTCGACAGAGTACACCCCGACACATGTCACTCGTATGCTTTTCCGCAAAACTCTTCCCAGCTTCCGTCTGCGCAATACATAGACCCATGTCTCGTCAACTCAGTTGAAGTAATAGTCACCAATTCGCACACAACGGATCGAACCTATTCATTGGAGAAAGAACAGGTACTTCCTGCTCCGTTGCAAGTGTCACTAACTCAGCAATCTTTTCTTCTACGGCCCTGCATGCTTCTGGGTTCGTCGCAATTAGCAGCAAGCGAACCTTGTTATTCAGAAGTCCTCGACGCACTTCATGAAGTCCAAGAACCAAACGTCGAGATCGCTTGTCTTGCAAGGGATTTTGAGTATGTGCACGTTCCTACCATAAAGATGACTGTCAGTTAATAGTTAAGACAGTGCGTTAAAGTATAGTCATTAGCTCACTTGTAGATCAGCAAGCCGCTTCAAAAACTGCTCAACAAGATTTTGCAGCTCGATTGATTCACTGGGCTTTAACATCAAAATCAGCAACAATGATTAGATATACTCAACGGTCTGATTACAGAATAACAGACACTTCAAGGTCTAATATCCGTACTAACCTGAACGATGGGGGCCAGAGTAGGTTTTGTTTCCTGTTCAGGCGTAGCCTTCTCATGTTCGACGCTATAAAATCCGTCTCCACTCTCTTTTAGCAGGACTGCCGTTAACAAACGTCCACCATATCGAGAGCCATTTATCGCTTGCACTGCTTTCCGTCCCGCGCTCTCATTGCAAAAGCTTACAGTCGCGTCCCCAGTAACCTCGCTAAGTCGCAGCTCTGCCACTTCACCGTGCCTACCGAAAATCTGCATCATTTCCTCATTTACCTCAGCCGCTTCATCAGGGTCTTCTAATTCTTCTGGCATTACCATGCCTCGAACCTCTACTTTTGTTCTTGCCACCTCCTCACCAACTGTATCCTCCCAAATGCACGCTACTGTTTTCCCGCCAAACACGTTTCCATTGAATGCAGTGAAAGCGGAAGCAGCAGCCCCCGCATCTTGAAATACAAGGACCACATCACCTACCAACTCCTTTTCATTTTCCTCGCGGACAATATCAAAAGCATGCAGCTCTCCAAAACGTCGAAAGTCTGCGCGAACTTCTCTCTGAACCTCCTCGGCTTCATCCTCATCTTCCAGCTCCTCAGCTGTTACAAGTCCTCGAACTCGAAATGTGCAACGAAGATATACTTCTCGACTTCGCAGGACAGCATTTTTCAATTTTGACTTGCGTTTGCTCCGCTTAGGTTTTGCTTGGACTGGTGGCGGAGGTGCGGGTACTTCAGGTTTGACTTGGACTGAGGCCGGCTCGAGTTTTGTCATTTCCTGCCGCTTTTTACGTCGCCTCCGAGACTTTTTCGGTACTGAAGGGTCTGCAGGTGCCTCTGCATCAATTGCAGCCTGGATGAACGCATTCAGCGACTGCGGTTTGCTCGGTGGGGCCGCTGTCGCCGATGCAGTTCCGGGCCGTCGAGACATCTGCTAATGGAGACCAGCAAAAAAACGTTACATACACATTTCGGCAAAATAGTTGCAGTGTAACTGCTTGTTTGTTGTAACTAGGAACACAATGTTGGGGTTTTCCATATACGTTGTACACGCTAGTCACAAGAGGTTATCCGATCGCTTTACTCCAATTATCGTACCGTTTTTTTTGTGAATTCTCCACTTGTATCCCACAAACCAACGTACCAGTACAACTCGCCGACCAAAGGAAGCTCCGAGCTCTGGAAAATAAGACCCTTAGACGAGTAGATCTGTATTTGAGACAAGCGATACACCATCGATTCATTTGCTACTACGCATCTGTACTCAAATCCCTCTTGACAGTAAAGCAGAATTGACTGAAACTCACAACTTTCGATATGGCTGATGGTCTCCAGCTTCGCATGACTGGCACATTCTTCAGGGTTTTGTCGCCATACATGCCCGATCATTGTCTTATTCTTCCACACCTCAACAATTACATCCATACTCTCCAGACCATCCACGTACGACAGAATTATGCGGAATCTCTTTTGCTCAGAAATTATTGGGCTCAACACAGCAAGGTACCGATTCCCATCGTTCGTTTGAGTTCTGCTGCTCGCCCAAGTGACTTTGACCGGCAATGAGACAGAAATGTGTTCTGGAACCGTGACTTCCATACGATATGTGCCAAGGCGTAACTTAAACGCTTTCGAGCTGCCCACAGCGACGTCCCCATCGCTTTGCTCATCCTTCGCCGACAGGTCACAGCTCAGAGGGATTTTAGCATTTCGCCGCTTACCTGCTGCCGCACTCTCAATGCTTCCGATCGAGCTCGCCGGATGGAAGCGAATGGTGGCTATACCTGCAGCTTTGGAAGTTGTGTCGAGGACTGGGGCTATGATAGCAACTAGTACAGTCACCCTAACACCACCAAACAACACGGGCATCGTAATTGTCCTCGAAGTGCGATATCGCCCTCCATCAACTACCACTTGCTTTAATGCTGAATAGAGAACACAGCTACATTCTCTAAGGACATCAACAGCGTACAAACCTTTGGATACTTCCCATGTTGCGCAACCACTGCTGTCGGTCATGACTACTTGTCGTTCCGAGCTGCAGTTATTGGTAACTTGAAGGGGGATACCTGCAAGTTTTATGCTGATGTGTGGATGAAAGTAATCAACAAGTTGCAAACTGTAAGTCCAGCGGTACACGTCAAGTGGAATCACAATTTCCTGAACCGAAGATGTCGCTGTTGTCATGCCAGTGTATAACCCCGAGGCAGAGATGGTAGGGTAGACAGCAATATGTGAGGTCCACTCGAAGTAATCGAGATGAAAAACATAAAGCGAATAGCTTCCAGGGATTAGACGGCAATTCGTTCTCCCTTCGCTGTCCGTCACAAACAACTGTCTCCGGTCTTTAATGCCTTCGACAGGTGGCTTTGAGTCTTGACATTCTGAGGTGGCTTGATTGTCTGGAGGACTCATTTCATTTGATTCACTTCTCTTGGAGCTATCTTCTGATCGGTCCTCTAAAACAAACTGAGCTTTCTTGCTTCTCCATTCTTCAAGAAGAGCAAACTCGTCCAATTCAGATTTCGCCTTGAAAGGCACCACAATTCCACGTAACATCAAATCAAGATCGGCAAGTTCACCTCGCGTCGAATGCTGCAATAAATCACGCTCAGACTCTGATAATACTAGTGGATTTGTAAAAAGGCGTTGGAGTCGAATGGGGACACTTTTTGAATACTCTCGAGCATGCTCGCTCTTACGAGCACGCTCAATGATGCAGCCTTCGATTTTCTCGTAGCGTACGCGCATAGCTCGTCGCAGTAGAGCCCGTGCTCGAACGACTGATATCAACCTCACATTCAAGTTTGCTGCTATTGTGGCTCTTTTTGATACTTTGGCAATACAATCAGTGACAAATGCTTCAGCTACTTTTTGCGTAATCTCAATTGCTCGCTTTTTCTGCAAGCGACGACGAATGGACATTAATCGAGATCCCACCATGAGCGTTGGAAGCACAGTCTTTGCGAGATTGGAGTTCAACGCATCAAATGATATGTTTTTCTCGATGAAGACATGCACTTTTTCGACAGGAGCATTGGTCTGGGCACTTACGACACGGAACTCGACATGCCGTTTTACCCTTTTGTTTTGTGGGGCGAAGGGGTTTTGCTGCAGGCATTCCTTTATTCCGTGTTGGGATAAAATGCGAAGCAATGTACGATAAACCGACTGAATCGTTGGCAATGTCCGGTTCGTCGCGTTGCGGTGCGTATAAACGTCGATTTTGTGTTCCACCTCCTGCAGCTTCAGGGTTATTCGCAACCGATATTTACTATCAGTATCTGCCATGGGAATCAACATGATGCGGCCATTGCGACCAAAACGAATGTTTTTTGCCAAACGGCGAGCAAATTCTTCACACTCATGGTCTTCCTTTGTGCCTTTTTCCTTCTCAGTTTCGATAAAGTAGACTTGTATTTCGTAGGTTTGAATAATTCGAAGTTCAGCAAGCGTTACGTTTAATTCATCGATGCTTGCGTAGATCGAGGTTGCATTACCGCAGCTTCCGATAGCCTGGAGATGCCACTGATTGATTTTCTTTGAGCGGTACGCTGCCGCCAAAGTAAACCACCGGCACCCCGGATTCGGTCGAGCGTCGAACATGCCCAAAACGTGACGCTCCTCGACATTTTCTAGCTGAATCCGTACACCTGACAGCTGGTTTGGTATTCGTGTATTCTCTGTAAGCTGGGGATTGTTAATATCGTTGGCGTTTTCTTCCTCTGCAATTTTCTGTAGTGAGAACAGAATACAGAAAACCTTGCTTGACAAAGCTGTAAGTCGAAGGTATACTCGATCCACGATGCCATTATAAATTGATTGTCCTTGACGATATGAAATTCCTCCCCGTTTAGTCACCGAACAGCTTTCATGAACGAAATCGACGAGTTGGAAATCATAGTCTACCAGTATACAGACAAAACGCCACGGAGACTTTGGAGCACCGTTGTCACACGCCATAGTTGATGAAAATAAAAGCGTATTCATGAACGGAAGAGTGTATAGTCCAGTTGGTGTCGGCGTGAGCATCGACAAACTTGGTAGGTCATCCATTCTGTGGTTTTGTGCTTTAGAATAATTATCCTGGTACGGATATATCAAGAACAAAGAAGATAAGTATACAACCCTTCTACTAAGCATCATCGATTAGCACGATACCTGTATGCGTTTGAGGTAGGACACGACCTCCTGCAGCTCTATTGAAGCAAAAAAGAAACCAATCTTTTCGAACTCAACAGAAACTTTTCGCTCAGTCAGCACTAGCTTGCGGTTGATCACTGACTCCATGAATGTTCGCTCTCTATTTTGTCGTGTCTGGCCAGCTAGTGCAAGCAGATGACGAAAGGCTTGAATTTGAATCTCCTCGCCAGGCGACCGCTTTGCCTCAAATAAAACAATAGACTCGATTTTCTTCTTGACATCGTCGAGCTGTGGAAAGCACCCAGTAGAGTTCATCGAGTGCAGCACAACAACAACAGGCTTTCTACCTGGCGCGCGTGTGAGCTCGACAGTAATTTCGAATGAACCCATAGGCGGGCGGACTCCTTCATAATTTACAGCAACGCTTAACAAAGGACTCATCTGTTCGATGCCAACAACTAAGGCATTTGATTTCTGCTCATACTCTACCTGCGATCGGCAAACGTGATCGTGACTTCGCTGGACGCTAAACTCCATAGCATACTCAATAATCACGCGAATGTCTCCAGCTTGTAAAGCCGTGAGTAGCAGGTTCTCAAACGACTTTGGGCTAGCAAAACCGATATCACAGTGAGCACCATCAAAGAAGTTTGACAACAGCACGATCGAACCCTTGGTTGTCGAAGATACACCACAGACGGCAGATGCTGCTTGTGTAATTGGTGTCCAAATAGGCGGAGCATTTGTTCTCCAAAACACATTTCGATGAATGTTCACAACGTTCTGAAAGCTGGAGTTGTCTCGCACTGCACCAACCTCTGGGATTGTCAATGACACCAGTGGATCGTCATTTACACCGTTGCGTTTTTGCCCTAGATCGCTTGAAACCTTCCAAATCTTGAATGAAGCAATTAGCCCAACAAAACCAATTCTTGCTCGCCAGTCCCGTACACTTCTAGCGTAGGATGGATGGCCTCCAACATAAACTGAATTAGAGCTTGAGGGAGCCTGGACCCATGCTGAACTACCGCCGCCACGTCTTCCGCGCGGAGAATTGCTAGACGGACTAGAGGCTTCGATAGGTCTGATTCGCGCGCAATCAACTAGCTCATTGTCGAAAAATATCTGGAGATATCTGCAATCAAACACAATTCTCAGGTTGACCCACCGATTGCAAGGCACCTCGTATTCGTTAGCCCAGCACTCCCACTTTCGCCAACGAACTCGACAACCCCCATCCTCTCCTTTATCGCGATAATTAGGAAGGACACCGCGATCATAGATCGAGAAGGTTGTTTCATCGTCATCGGAATTCTCTGTGCGAAGTTTTGCAGTTAGCAGCTTCGGAGTTGATTCACTCAACCCTGTGCTAGCACACACATATGAGCAGTCAACGTGGTATACTTCTCTTGCAGTTTGCTACCCACCTTGAAAAGTGTTTGAAAGTCCAGATCGTTTGCGTGTTACTACGGTTTCTTCCCCAAGACTAGCAGAGCAGCCAAAAATGCTACGATTCGTGCTGCCGCAACACAGCCACCGCACAAATTCACCTGAGTCGTCCAGCTCAGGTGTTTTATGACGTGCTCCATCAGCTTCTCTGTCGATCCAAACCACAAATAAAAGAAGTCAGAAAAAAGTTCATCTGCTGTACTTGGTCTCTCAATAGTCAACTTGTACACTTTGGTTTTGTGTTTTTCCGTGTCGGCAGCTTTGAAGAGTAGAATAGAGATAGAGAATCCGCTGTCGCCCAGAAAGCGCGAGGGCTTTGCATCGTTTGATTCTGTCGAGGCATCAGCAGACAACGGGACTTCGATAAATCCGTCTCCGTATAGCGAGACGACAGCTCCTTCATTTTCTACTATAGCGTTTGTGCCACCTTTGGTGCTAACTGCCGCTGTAGCAAGCTCATCTTTTGCCATCAGCGTACTTCGTCGCGTTTTTCTGTAGTGCATTTTTGTTCATTAGTGTTTTGAGTTTTTCAAGTTACATATTAACAATCAGATCTGCGCTGCAAACCTCGATGGATCAGGCTCAAAAATATCCAAAGGATGCCTCTCTTCACAAGCAGGGATACGCGCTTCTGACGGTGGTGCCTCCAACGGTACCAAGGGATTTTCTCCGGCGGTGTTGTTACCCCCCACATCATCGACGCGATGCTCTTTAGACTCACTTCGGAGATAAGGCGCTGACCGTCTCCGACCATTGCTCTGTGGAGCTACCACGGGAGTCGAAGTTGGACGCTGTGGTTTCTTTGAAATCCTCTTTCTGCCGTCATTCCCAGCCCCGTAGATACTCAGCAAAGTCTGCTGCCGACCTGAAAGCCTCATGGGAGCACTGGGTCTGTAACTTGCAGCGTTGCGCGGACGTTAGCGACGGCTAGTAGAATCTAGTTTTAGGGTTTCAAGCAAAGCGTTTTTTTTTCCGTGAGCATAAAAAAATGTGATCCTGAAGATGTCAATGCCCACATGAAGACCAACTCGGACTTCGTCATGTAAAGATAATGATCTGTATTGTCAAAACTATCTGTACAATCGACGAATTGTCTATCGCAAGTGCAGATCTACTTGTCTGCATTTTACCAGTGCTTGGAACCGCCTTCAATCGGCGCGTTCGACTGGCAGAGTAATGGTTGTGCTCTAGTTGCTCGAGCCGTTCTACCCGTAATTTATCCTAGGGATGCAATAACTTGTTTGCAAACCGAAGAAATCGCGTCTAGGCCTTCGCTTGCTGCGTTTTCGGAAAGCTGCAAAATTGTGGCATATATCACATCTACGTCCACCGTAGCTCGGAGAGTGTTGACACTCAGCAGTGCTTCCAGCAACTCAAGCGTGACAACAACCAACTCGACATCCTCTTCGTAGAGTGGCCAACGAGAAAGCGGCTCATGCAACGTCTGCGTGACAGTTTGTGGGTTTGCCATGCAGAACGAAACCACGTGCAAAAGGAGCTTGCGCTCCGCTCGGATCAGACCACACAAAATCATAAACGAGTGAACATTCTCCGAGGACACGACGGGGTCCAGCAGAAAGCTGATGAAGTCGCTGATCCAAGGGTGGTTTTCAACCTGCATACCACGTGGCACGTTACAGTTAGTGTCTGGCCATACCATAAACACAATCTCAACTAGCACGTACTCGGAAGTCATCATTTTCAGCACACCCAACAAGCACCGTCGCGACTGCTTCGGTGCGAAGGCGTAAAAACTTGCCCCACTGAGAGCCGTCAAGCATTGAAGGCAGCAGAGGGAGCACTAGCTCGTTTGCCAATGGGTGGATATCCTCACGACAAGCCGCTGCAAGTCTAGTTAGACCCGACACGATCCGGTTCGCCGTGGACTTGGAATACCGGTCCAGCTGGTTAATAGCCTCACAAAGAGTCACGACAGCAAGCTGGCGGCCTGTTGCGTACTCTGCACTGGCCTCCGGGACATTCGACGCGCGCAGAACAGCCAGAACATCGCCGTAGACGCGCGGGTCGGCAAGAGTACCAGCCACATTATGCAAGAAGTCAACTTGAGACGTTAACAAGTTGGCCGTGTCTGGGTGATGGAGCCAAGCGAGAAATGCTTCTACGAGCGTGTGTCGAATCGCCGAGCACGCTCCCTTAGCACTGCGCCGCTCAGGTGAGTGCTTCTTAGAGAATTGTGCCAGTGCGGCCTGCAGCAATAGCGAGCAGAAATGTGTGATGACGATTCTAACAACCGATTTCGCTAACAGCAATAGCGCTTGCTTACCTCTAGTCTGGGCATCACATTACTCATTGCCTTGAAAGCACCTTCCTGTGTTGGAGGAGATAACCTTTGCTGGTAGAGACAAATGTCGCGAACAGTTTCGAGTAGTGCATTGACGAACTCGAAGTCAGGAAGTGCAACGATTTCCGTGTCGGTTAGCCTGCGCATGAAACAACAGTTAAAACGTGAGCCGGGAACACACTCTAGCAGCCATGTAAAGCCAACGTACGCTTTGGTAATCTCCTCAAGTGGGGTGGTAAGTGACGTCGCAGCATTGGCCACGCTTTCAACGCTAGTGCCATTAGCAACGACACGATACATAACAGCCAGTGCTTGTGCTGCCACCATTCTCTGACCCTCCACGTTCAGCCAAGTGCATAGCACTCTGCAGGCTTCCTCTTCCTGTTGCCTTGCAATCGCTGTTGCCGACGGCTTTTCCTCCTCTTCATCGACAGTCTCCATCCTGTCAGATTTAGCTTCTGCATTCGTAGTAAACATGGCATTGACCGCTGGGATTTTTGATTCATCTGCCTCCATCTCCTCGACAAACGCAGGCAGCGACAACAGTGCAAAAGTGTTGGGAGGTGTGAATGGAAACTTCGCTTCCAGCAGCACCGCGACAGTCGTAGCCAATTCAACTTTAACTGCTTCCGCCACTGCTACGTCTTCGTTGTCTGCGCCTTCCTTCACTAATAACCCCAGCAGTTGCGGGAGCACCTAATCCAGCACAATTACTCGATGAGTGCCAGCTAGAAGCGAAACACATACAGCATGGAATACCTCCGTGAAGATCGCTTCTCTAGCAGCAGGGTGTGTCTGCATCGCCACAGCCACATATTCACACGCAGGACGCAGCAGTGTATTCAACCGCAGGGCCGTTTCATCACGCGCGAGACTTTCGTCCTTGAACAGCGGAAACAGCCATCTCAACTGCTTCAGCACGTCGCCAGCGGGCACCTGCTCACCGAACGACTCGAGCACTCTAGTAGACCCCATGAGTGCCACTGCCTTCAGTCCATAATAGCACTTGTGCGTCCACGTCGGATACTGCAGCACCTTCACGAACGCATCGCGGTACCGCTGCAGCAGCGGCGTCATCGCTTGTCGCTCCGTCACGTAGCGAATCGTCTGCCATTCACCCCCAGCATCCAACTAAGCTCTCACTCCAGTCGCCATGATCCAACAGCATTGCAATCGACGTACCAGTGACGCTGCAGACAGCAACGTGCCTAGCTCCACCTCATTGTCATGACTCAGCGGCTGGTCATTGGCCGGTGCAGCCGGTAGAAACTCGTTGATGGCGTCGTCCAGCTCTTCGACCACTTGCAACAGGAAGACGAAGGTGGCGTCCACCCCGACGCTCGTGGAGTGCACGCACTCCTGCACGTAAGCTGCGGATTATGACACACGACGGAAAACGGTCAATTCGGGGGCGTTCGAGGCCGCTGCAACGCGCAAAAGGACGGCGAACGCACCGGCGACGCCTCCGGACTGAGGGTCCAGCAGGGCGCGCGCCAGGTCGCGCTGCATGCGGCGAGGCGCGGAGGTCTCGGGGCTGGTCGACGTCGTGGTAGCCATCTGGGCCTTTGGTACTGAGTTGACACGCGACTCATGATTTGAGGGCCGTTGGTTGGCTAAGCTCGCGCGCCATACAAACTCGCAGTCGAAAGCGCTTCAACATGTCTCGAGTGCTAAAGTTTTGCGGGGCGAGCAGAGACTGCGACGATGTCATCGCGGAGAAGCTTGCGGCAGATGCTTGGTGGTCGGAATGGCGTTTTCAGAGGATGGAGATGGCTTGGCCACGTTGAAGAGGGCAGCGCGATCTCTTCCTAGACGTCTATTTAGCGCAGCAAGTGGTCCGCACCGAGGCCGCGCCATCGAGCCAGCGTCTTGGACGCCAGACAGGCTGCAGTGTCCGCGTTGCGGGCCACCATCGGATTTGTCTCCGCTCGGGGCTTCGGTGGAAGGCGCGGTCGATGGATTGCAGCCGCGGGCCTCGGTCCAAGG
This sequence comes from Phytophthora taxon juncus, assembly GCA_033558005.1. Classification (NCBI taxonomy): domain Eukaryota; phylum Oomycota; class Peronosporomycetes; order Peronosporales; family Peronosporaceae; genus Phytophthora; species Phytophthora taxon juncus. The sequence continues at coordinate 1,531,497 of JAUCEE010000002.1, forward strand.
CGCGTGGGCGACGCGAGAAGCGCGGGCCATCGCCGAATTGTGCCCGGCGTGGGCCAGTGATCTCGCTGCTCAACGACACACCTCGTGGACGAGGCGGCGGTGAATCCTCTCTGCGTGAGCAGGTTCCCGCGGTCACAACTGCCCGACGAGAGGGAGCTGTCGGTGCTGCCATCCACGCTGCTTGCTCCGCAACGGCGAGAAGCGAGAGCTGCCTTCCTCGATGACGGCGCATGGTCCGCCGCAGGTGGCGGACCTCGGTGCTGGTGCCAGCGCTCTATTTTTTCAGGGAAAATATCGAAGATGTGACGGTTTTCGCCTGGTGCCTCGTTTGTTGGCGTTCTCCGGCTCACTTTCCCTCCGGCGCCAGCCTTGTTGGCTCGGCTGCCTGCTTTCTCCGCTGTCCGCGGTCTCCGCCGCCAACGAGGCTCTGCACATGCAGCCGCCGACACTAACTAATATAACCGCACTAAGACGACCGCGCCTAGACGACGGCCATTGCAACCCAGGCCGCAATTGCCAAGGGCGACTTGCCATTGACGTCACCCAGGCCCGACCGGGCGTCACCTGCAAGCCCCAACTGGCAAATCTTGGTACAGAACACGATCAACTTGGTCGAATCCTGATTTCCTGAGGTGCTAGATTATCTTAAGTAAGTGGATAAGCTCCGTCTTGCACTAGTGCAAAGTCTATCGCGCCATTGCATGCAGACCAACGCCTGATGCATCCGGTGAGATTTTATTCGAGCTCAGTGCATGGATCTACTTGCTCTGCGAAAAGAAGCTTTGCACTGAGAACCTTTCGGTTGCTGTGAAGCGACGTCTAGGCAGAATTGCAGCGATTGGAATGAGCGCGATCCCGACGAAGCTGGCAGGCAATGCATTACGCCAAGCTTAACAGTTCAGGAAAAGAACCGCCCTGGATACTACCGACGGACTGTGTAGAACGGGATGAGGTGCGTGCTGCTGCTCAGCGCTGGTTTCACACCGATATTGCTCGCGCAGACACTTGCGCGTGCATGCCTTGCGCCGACTGACCATCCGTACGCTCGCTAGTTTCACTGAGATAGGTTATTTGCTGGTCCCGCCGCCTTTCAAATCGGCCTGTAGCCACTCGGGGCCTTGCAGAGCCGGGGAGTCGGGAATTTGGAACGCACCAAGTCTCGACGTGGCGGGGGGCCCAGAACCGAATCGAGCGGCGAGCAGCATGGCCTCGGGCGTACAGGTGGAGGGCGCGGAGCTGCGCATCCGCGTGTCGACGCCCGTGTCCCCGCGCGAGAGCGCGGACGCCAAGCGCCAGGAGGCCGCGCTCTTCCTGGAGAAGACGTACGAGCTGCTGGAGCGCTGCCCGCCCGAGCTGGCCAGCTGGACGGCGCGCGGCGACAGCTTCGTGGTCAAGCAGCCCGCGGCCTTCGCGGAGCGCGTGATCCCGGCCTACTTCAAGCACCGCAAGTTCAGCTCCTTCGTGCGCCAGCTCAACCTCTACGGCTTCCGCAAGGTGCGCGCCACGTCGGCGGCGGACGAGGCGGACAACGACGCGGAGGACGCCAGCCCCAAGGACTGGTGGGAGTTCCGCCACGAGCGGTTCGTCCGCGGCAGGAGGGACCTCCTGTGTGAGATCCGCCGACGCTCGCCTAACGACGCGAGGGTCACGACCCCGCTAGGCGCCGGCACACCCGTTGAGCGCGTGGAGTTCGAGGAGCTGAGAGCTGAAGTCACGGGACTACGTGAGGAGATGCACAAGCTGCAGAAGACAAATCAACAGCTCACGGGACTCTTGCAAACCTTGTTGCAACGTTTCAACACCGGGGGTGAAAACGACGGAGGCAACAGCGTGAACCGACAGGAGTACGCTCAGACAACCGGCTTCGCCAACTCGCCTTCCGTAGCGCAGCAACCGCCGCATAGATCTCTGCCGTCGATTGCTTTACCCAGTCCAACAGCCACTGCCAGCGGACCTCAACTAGCGTTGCTGCAGCTTCGACAGGGAATTGGCACACCGTCAGCAGGCCAACTGGACATCAGGACACCTCGGACTCCTGCCTCCGGATCATTTCATTTGCGCTCGGTGCAGTCGCTGATGGTCAATTTGAGTCCTGGCAGCCGCCCTACGCCGAGTCCACGACCCAGCCATGGCTACGTGGGCACGCCCTCCGGCAGCAACTTCAATCAGCAACAGTCAGAACAGCTCAGCAGGAACCAGCAGCGTTGGTATCAAACCACGCCACTTAGCCAACCATCTCCAACAAACCGCTCGCCACTTAAGCGACTGCGTGTAGACTCAGCCACCTCCGTGTCAGAACCTCAGGCGGGGTACGGCCTCCGTTCTCCAGAGGATGTCGCTGTGCGCGAGCTAAGTCGTGTCGCCTCAGAGATCCGCACTGACCTGCTAGCCTGCATCACGGCACGTGTTACGGGTTTCTTGCGCGTGCACCGCGACCAGACGGGACCAACACGCGAAGCCGATGCCGACGCTGTGGCGGAAGCTGTTGGCTCTGATATCCGCCAGAAGCTCGCACTACTCCAGGCATCCACGTCTGCGTCGGACCCGATGCTACTAGATGCGGAAACAACTTGCATGTACCGCGTGGAGATTTTGAAATTTATTTCCCGCGAACTACCACGTGCCGTCCAAGATGCCGTCGACAAACGGCTTCCCGCACCGGAGAAACTTAAACAACGCCCAGCGAAAGATCGGTCGTTGCTCGCGCTGCTAGTGCAGAAAGCACAAAAGACACTGGAGCGACAAATGCACACGGAGACCGCTGCCGTAAGTACAGGAGGACGTCGATGAATGATGTAGGAAAGCGGTGTAGGAAGTCTAGGATATTTTGATTATAGTTAAGCTTAGTTGAGGAAGTACTAATTGTTGATAGTTACAAGAGTAGTTGAGAAAGCGAGGTGTCGTCCTGAACTGCCCGTGATACCTCTGCCATGGTGACACAAGAGGAGAGCTTCGTCGTCCAGAAGGCTCGAACCGACATGGCTGCCGCTAGTCGCGAGGTTTTGTCGCTTCGCTTACCGCCTCCCCGCTTCACCAAAGCGTAGCAGTCGAGCGACATCAGATGAGTTTGCAGTTCCTCGCGAGTCAACCGCGGTACCCAGGCAGTCTGCGGCAGGCCACGAAGACGAGCAAGCTCCTCGCTCACTTGGTTCATATCACACTGCAACATTGCCCCCCTGGGGCTGCTGCCGTCGTTCGCGCCGCTACTCGGAGCGAGAGCTGTAATCACGTACAGCAATAATTTCGCTTGCCGCGGTAACTGTTTAATCTGCTGGACAATTGGAGAGGACAGCATTGAGGTTGCACACTGGAAGACATCACGCATCGTGACCTTCACAGGAGTTGGTGCCGGTGAGGGTTTTTCTGAAGCTGCGTCCGCAACACCACCCCAGCGTTGAAGTGCTTGGCGGGCAGACTGCTGCAGCAAACTGATGGCGAGACGGGCGTCACCATCACGGGATGCCACCTTCCTGGCAATGAGCTCAATTGCACGAGGCTCGATAAAGTTATCCATGTCCGAGACGGCTGTGCCTTGAGGAAACGCATTCTGGACGTAGCTCTGCATAATCAGCAGCAGCTTCGAGTGTGAGTACGAGCCAAATACCACACGAGGAACGTGCGAGTCCGCAGCACCTTCACCAGTCGAATGAACACGAGAAACGTGCTCATACATATCCACGCCGTTCATGATTCCCAAGAACTTAATATCACGCGGCGCGACAGCGGCCCACCGCACGAAGAAGTGAAGGACCTCTTTTACCGTCGGCTGCATGCGTACGGGCAGTCGCAGCAATTGGTCAACTTCATCTAACACCACCACCACCGACTGTATCTTAGTTCTGGAACCGGCACCGATTGACGCAACAAACTTGTCCATCTCGAATGGTTCAAGCAGCTCCGGCACTTTCCAACTCGTTGCTTGTCGCACTAGCCGTGCGACCGCAGCGTACAAAGCAGCAGGGTCCGTGAACGTGCTGCAGTTCAGCTTCACCGCAGCTTTGGCGACCTTCTTCGTCCGTTTCCGCTTCAACGACGTCGCAGTCTCCACCGTTTCATATCCCTGTTCCTCCAGCAACTCGTTGACCGACGAGGTCTTGCCGGTTCCTGGGGGGCCAATGATGAACAGACTGCTGCTGCGCTTCTCGTCGCCCTTGAGCACCTGTCGCACAACGTGGTGTTCCTCCACACGCCCCACAATAGGCAACTCCTTGCGCAGCAGTTGTCCCGAGCACATCCGCTGCAACACCACCTGTGCGTCTTGCGCAACGTCCGAGACGGCAGGACCGGTGTATTCCAGTGTTCGCCTCAGCGCCACACGCTTGACGGTGTTCGTCTTCACTTCCGCAGTTTTTGCCGTGGACTTGGCGATGCTGAGCGTGGGTGTGCGGGGCTTGGGGTGGTGCGGGGTGAGCAGCAAGGGGGAGGCGGAGACCTCGTCGGTCTTGCGCTTCTTGGACGCCGGGGGACTCAGCGGCGCCGACGCCGCCAACGACGCGGCCTCGAGCTCACGCAGACGGCGCTGCAGCTGCTGCGCCATCTCCGGCAGGTGTTCTCGCTTCTGCGCGCGCGTGCGCATCGTGACAAGGGGCAGACTCAACGGGCAGCGTTGCGCTTTCGAAGGCGAATGCGATTGTGAACGTGGCGATGGATGGCGCGAAGCGAGAAATGGCGCGAAAATCGTTTCCACCAATGGGAATAGTGTATTTTGAATTTGGGCGAATCAGAAGAGGGATACGGGAAGAGAGATACGCGAGATGTGATTCGTTGAAAAGAGAAGGTACCGGATACACGGTACAGATTCCCCATTACCAGATAAACGGCTGCTTGAGACCGTCGCCGCGGGTGTTTGCTCTTGCATTGCTGCAGGATAAGGTGGAGCGTGTGTTAAGTTCTTGTCGTGACAAGGAGGATCGTCAGGAAAGCAGCGCGTCATTTCCGTCGCGCAACGGAGACGAAGAAGGGAAACCATTAAGTGGTAAAATCACAAAGCTATATTTTCATAAGTTACACAGAGTTCTGCTCTCGAACCGGTGGAGTGCACATCTCAAAACCGAGATGCTGACAATAATGCTGACCAGGTCAGCACGTAGCAGCTTCGCTGCTGACAGTCTCCGCGGTGGCCACGACCTTGAGCCGCTCAATGCGCGAAGTCAAGAGCGGGTGCGACGTATCCCCCAGGTAGTCGCCCTTCTCGGTGATCATCCACGTGTTGAGGACCGAGCGCATCTCGCAGTTGCGGGACAGTTTCCGCTGGAAGCAGTTGATGCCGCCCCGAGCGAAGCCGCTCTTCGCGGCCACCTCGTCGGCCTCGTGCTCCAGACTCCAGGACAGGTACAGGTTACCACCCACGATGCCCAGCACGCCGACGATTCCCGCGACCAGCTTGTTCGGGATCTTGTGAATGGCGACACAGCTGCCGACGAGCGACGCTGGGAGGAAGGCGCCTGTGTACATGGAATGGTTCTTGGCGATGTGGGCGCTTTCGTGCGCTAGCACGAAGTCGATCTCGTCCCGCTTCGGGATGTCGTACTTGTCGTGCAGGTGCGACGGCGCGTAGAATGCGTCGTAGAGCTCCATGGGCAGCACGATGCAGGCGCCGCGACGACCGACCGTGAGGTTGGCCCCCATGGACGCCCCCGTGGACTGCTCGCCGACGCGAATTGACACCCGCTCGGGGTTGTTGACGCCCACGCGGGCCGCGATGTTGCGCACGTTAATAGCGAAGGGGTCTTTGCGGTCGAGTTCGTGCGCGTCCAGACCTTGCGCCAGGCGCAGCGAGTGCGTGCTGGTGGGCTCGGCGATCGGGTACGACGCGTAGCCGTACAGCAGCAGCGCCGACGCGCCGATGAACCGCTTCGAGTACAGCGCCGTCGACATGAGCTTGATCGCCGCGCGAGTCGCTAATTTCCAAATGGGCTCCGGCAGCTCGGGCATTTGCGGTGGTGGCGGTGCCCGCATTGTTGTTTCAGCGCGTTTCTTGGTCAATTCGGCGGGTCCACTTCGTGTGTCTTTGCGATTGACTGCTCCTCACTATGGTGCTTGCCTTTGCTGCCTCCCCAGGGCGCAGGAGACACGCAGGATTTGTCCGCGTCGACGTTTTCGGAGATCCTCGCTGCGGTCGCGGTTGCCGTCGAGGCAGGCGAGACGGCCGCTTGGTGGTGGCCTCGGTGCTCGTCACCGGCGCTAATGGAGCTCGCGGCAGGCGCTGGAATTCGGTTTTGGCCCATGAAGCTGTTGCGCGGCGCTCGATGACGCACGTCGTTCGATTGCTGGCCACAGGCGATGGACGCTTTCTATTGGCTGAAACTAGATTTTGCACTGCATAAAAGTATTTCATTGAAGTAGCCATCTCGGTGTTCTACAGCTACAACTGCGAGAAGCTCGACCAAGTCCACGACAAGATAGCACTTAGCGGCGAGAAAGTTGAAAGGCTTTATTGAGCTGCCAGAGCTCCATGCTCTGCAAAGCTTCATCTACTGCATCACTGCAGCCACGATTCAAAGGGACAACAGCGCTGCGACAGCCTCTTGACATTTTGCTAGAAGCTCCGTGCTCGACTGTGTTGTGTAGCTGGCAGGCGAGAGGAAATTGCATTCAAAGCTTTTCAAACGAGCACAGTGACGGCTAGCACGAGCGTAAGCTGAACTCAATGTCGTGCCGCACCGCGTTGGAGAGTTGAAACCCCAAAAAAATTCATTCACTGGAGTGTTGCGTATTGAATCGATGCGTACATCCAATGGTACAGTGTAACTTGAGGAATAATTTGGCCTCTTGGATTGGATTACCTTACTTCGAGCGACTACGCAGATGCGTGGCGGAAATCCTGCTTGCCGTTTTTGCAGTACGGGCAGTGCTTGTTGGGCTCGTAGTCCGGGGAGCGCCGGTCTTCCTCGGTTAGCGGGCTGCGGCAAGTGAAGCAAGAGGTGGTGGCCGCCTCAGTTAGGTCCGGCTTGAGCGCCACACGGTCATCAAAGATGTAGCAGTCGCCCTTGTAGTGCGCGCCGCCCACCTTCTCGAAATACTTCAAAATGCCTCCATCGAGTTGATACACCTCTTTGTGGCCCTCGTTGAGCAAGGCGTACGACGCTTTCTCGCAGCGCACGCCGCCCGTGCAGAACATCACAATGGGTTTCTCCTTTGGTACCTGCTGTAACTGCGTTCGAGCTTCGTTTGGGAATGCCCGAAAGCTTTTGATGTTCAGGTCCACCGCGTTCTCAAATGTCCCCAAGCGCACTTCGTAGTCGTTTCTGTTGCCAGCGCACCAACGTTAGACATGCCGCTCACACTGTACCCACACGCGCTCAGCACACTCACCTAGTGTCTAACACGACCATATCTTTGCCGTCATCCATCCATGCCTTGAACTCCTCAGGCGAAATGTGCGCTGCCAATCCATCCACGGCGGGGTTGACCTCCTCCATCCCCATAGAGATCACCTCCTTCTTCAGTTTCACCAGCATCCTCGGCAACGTCATGCGCTCGGAATACGAGTCCTTGAACTCCAGTCCGCGAATATCGCAATGCAGATCAGAAATCGCAGCCTTCATAGCAGCCACCGCCTCCGACGTTCCGGACAAGCGAATATTCACGCCTTCCACAGACAATAAAATCGTGCCGCGAAGCTTCTCCTCCCCGAAACCCGCTGCAACTTGCAGCAACTGCTGCTTGAGCTCCGGCAATTGCTCGCCGGGGAACACGCAAAACCCATACGCCGACGAGTTCACATACGGCGCTGGCACCTTTTCGCCTGGTGTTGCCATTTTCCTAGCCTCTCGTTTATAGAGACGAGATGGAATAGTGCCCCCCTCACATGGATACACTCATCAATAGTGCCCCATGGCATTGATGTTCAAGGTGATGGATGCATCACTTCCGAATCATCAAGTGACCACCCTCATGAGCTCTTGCGACTGGATGGAGACGCCCAGTGTCGTGCTGGACGAGGCGCGTCTACGACACAACATCGAGCGGATGCAGGCGCTGGCCACGTCGCACCACGTGAATCTGCGGCCCCATGCCAAGACGCACAAGACGCGGGAGATCGCGACGATGCAATTGGCGGCGGGAGCTTGCGGACTCACAGTTTCGAAGCCATCCGAGGCGCTGCAATTCCTGCAAGGCGACGTGCCAGGTCTGAAGAGTGTGGTGCTGGCGTATCCTGTGGTGCAGAGCGCAAAGGTGCAGACGGTGCTGGAGGCGGCGCAAAAGGCGGGTGTGGAGTTCTTGCTTACGGTGGACAGCCCCGAAGGAGTGGATGCTGCGCAAAAGGCGGCGGAGGCGTGCGGCTGCAAGCTGAAGCTGCTGATCCACATTGACGTCGGGTACCATCGCGTGGGGATTGAGGAGGACGATCCTCGTCTCCTGGAACTGGCACAGTGCATTGACAAGACTGACAGTCTTGAGTTTCGCGGACTACTATCGCATGCTGGTCACGCGTACCGATGCAAGTCGGTAGCTGAGTGCACGGAGGTGGCCGAGACGGAGAGACTCATCATGGTCCGTATCAAGGAAATGCTGGAGTCGAATGGAATTTCGGTTCCTGTTGTGTCCGTGGGGAGCACCTTGACGGAGCCAGCGCGGAAGAGCTTTAAAGGGATTACAGAGATTCGCCCTGGAAATTATGTGTTCCTGGATCGCACTCCCGTGCGAATGGGACTATTCACCGTCCAGGATGTCGCGCTCAGCATTCTTGTTACGGTGGTGAGCTCTAACAAGTACAATTTCATTGTCGACGCGGGAAGTAAGGTGCTAAGCTCGGACGGTGCGCGATCTGCCGGTGAATTCGGGTCATCGTGCTTCGGTCTGGCTTTCTACGAGAAGGACTTTGAACGAGTGGTGAACGAGCCCACTCAGAATAAAACACTGCTCGACGATGGCCAGGAATTGGTCTGCTTCGAAGTGACCAGTCTGTCAGAAGAACACGGCTGGATTAAGAAAATCGAGGGAGTTCCTTCGCCCGCCATCGGCGATCATCTCGTCATCGTGCCAAACCACTCGTGCGTGGTTTCGAATCTTACGGACAAGTTTTATGTGAAGGGCAAAGAGCCAAAAAGCTGGAAGTTGTTGTCACGTGGGTGCACGCAATGAGAACATGGGACTGGTAGTTGGTGCAACAAGCGTCAGTCAACAGTGTTTAAAACCACTGCAACTGGATACTTTTAACGAACTCGTCGTTGGTCTTGTCTTTCATCCGCTCCATGAGTTCCTCTTTCGTTTTCGGCAAGTTGCTGTCTGCACCAGCTTTAGTCCGAAAATTCCCGAGCATGCGGGTTGTTGCAGCTTCGATGACTTGCAACTCTTGTTCGTGCGTCGTCATGTAGTGCTCAAACGCTTCTGTCTGTAGGTGCGACTCGCGTAATGACTGCGCCCACTCCTTCGCATAAGCCAGTTTCACGAGGTGTCTACGAAACGGAGATTGAAGAATCTTGGTGACCATGGCCCGGAACGCATCCTGCTCTGATGTCATGGTCTTGTAATAAAAGGAATCACTTTCAGCCGTGGCAGTAGGCCCTGGTGCATGGTAAATCCACGTCGTAAGAGCGTAGCGCTGCTTGTTCGCCGGCATTACGCGATGCAGCATCTGCTGCGAGGAAAAGAGCACCAGCTCGCCAAAACGTGGCTGCACCACGACGCGCGACTTCGGGAACGGGTAGAGCACAATTTCACCCCCATCGCTTTCTTCCCACTCTTCATTCAGGTACAGCACTGCAGTGACACACTTGCCATCGTCCCCGTACGAGTCAAAGTGCATGGGGAAGCATCCTCTTCCTGCATTATGCTGCACCTTACACATGTGACCTGCCAGCCCCAGCCACTCCGGCAGCGCTCGACGCAGAGGGTCGAACACGACTTGCTGCTCGAAAAAGTCTCGAAGGAACGGCACCGACGTTTGGTCACGCACCGCGTCCAGAGCCAGCTCGGTCTCGAGAATGTCATGTTTCTCGAGTAGCAGCGTCTTGGCTTGGCCTGCATTTGCTGCGTCGTTCAGCAATATGTGGGTCGAGTTCGGGTACAGTTGGCCGCTGGTGCGCAGCAACTCCATCTCGTCGCGAAGTTGCCGCAGATACTCGACCGGGAACGCGTCGTGCACCACGTAGTAGCCATCGCGCAGCAATCCGTCCACCAATTTAGACGTCACGGATACGTCCCAGTTGGCGCCGGCTCTGGCATCGGCTGGAAGCCGCGACTGCAACGAGGAGAGCGATCGGCGCAGCGTACGCAGCACTGGTGCGCGCTGCATGCTCGTCGCTACAAAATTGGCAAACTAATCAGGGTCAGTTTTGCGCGCTAAATCAGGGTAAACAATTTTAATCAGGGTAAATTTTGCGCAATGAAAAATGGGGAGCGAGCTGAGCTTGCATTCATATTGCAATACCAGTGTTTGGGAAGGTGGCTCCTAGTTTTCGAACTCTTCAGCTAAATGCCAAGACATTCCTCCCCATACCATGGACTTGGTCATTACTGAAGTACTGAAGTTAAGACAATGGTTGCGGTAATGCCCAAAGCGCTACGCTACAGTTGTAGTTGAGAAACACTGCACGCAACACTGCCGGCACACTGCGCTACGCACCTGCAGCTTATGTGAGCAAAGCACGCACACCGCGACGGATCACTGTTACTTACGCGTGTACACTTGAGCTGTCGGTTGCCGTTCCGTGAGATCTGAAAAAACAAACACACAAAAAATGGGGCTGCCGGCACTTCCACCATCCGCGAGCTTACGAGCCGGCGCTCGACATTGAAGTGTACACGCTCAACACTCGATTGCTTCGGCACCGCAACGTCGTCGGTCCCATCCGTACCTCATTCCTCCCCACTCAAATTTCTTCCGTGCACGACGCTCGACAATACTACTAGAAGTAGTAGTTTCTATCTATCTCTCTGGCAACCATTTCGCTCTTGTTGCCAAACGCAAAGCCACTCTTTCCATCGACAAAGCTGCTGTAGTGCGCGTAAACTCCCATTATAATCTTGAAGCCTACAGGCAGGGAGGGCCATCAGTCTTTCACAATAAAGGTGACGTGCATCGCTTGCTGCCGCCTCGTCCAAGTACTACGACATTAAGTAATACTATATTTCGCGTCCTCGCATGTACTACGACTACCGACGCTATGCCGGCTGCTATTGGGCAAAATTGACCGTCTCTGCGCTCATACAAAGCCCCAGTCATTGCGCCGTCTCTCAGCCGACTATCGAGCGGCCGGCCCAAGCACAGGCAGGAAGCCCGAGGCGAGGCGACTCCGCCACTGCGCTCCCCCCACCGGCCCTCGACCATGGCGCACGACCGCGCGGCCACCGTGACGCGCGCCGGGCCGCCGCTGCTCGTGGCGCGCAACCTGCTGCCCTCGGCCGCCAGCGCCAGCAGCAGCGCCAGCGCCAGCTCCACGAGCGTCATGAGCTCGTCCTCCGCCTCCTCCGCCGCCATCAGCGCGCGCAGCGCGGCCAGCGGCGCGCGACGGAGAGACCGCAAGTACGTGGGGGACGACCGCGTGGCCACGGCCACCGCCACGTCCTCCTCCACGCTGTCCACCGCGTCGTCGGTGGACGCCTCGTCCACCACGACGGGAATGTCCGCGGCCGAGGCGGCCAGGCGAGCAAGGAGACACACGCACCACAGCCAGCCCGACCAGGACCCCAAGAGTGCTAGGCGGCGGGGCGTCTCGTCCCCGCATCACCACCACCACACACATAGCCACCACAGACGTCCACGAACGAGAGATGCACCTGCAGAGGCAGCGGTGACGGACACCGCGACAGCGGATATCGGACCCGAGAAATTCGCGTCGAAAGTGTTTGCGCACACTCATAGTTCCAAGAAGGAGACGCCCGTGACGGCAACGGAGTCGCCGCCTTCTCCTGAACATTACTCGTCGTCATCGTCTGGCGGACAGGGAAGTGATAAGGAAGAAATGGCCGGGCTGACGGACCAACAGAGACAGCAGCAATTAGCGATGAAGCCGTCGCGGATGGTCGTGAAGCGCAGGGCGACAGCTCCTGCTAACAGTAACAGCTCGCGAAGGATGTCGTCAGGACCTACACCTGTACCGTCATCGCCAGCTCGTCAGCCGTCTCGCAGTCTTGGGAAACCAGGAGCGACTAGCAGCCCGAGAATTGGTGCCAGTAGCCCGCGTATTGGAACCAGCAGCAGCCCCGGAGGAACTACGAGCAGCTTAGAGAGATGGCAGATTCGATTGAAGCGGTCGATTTCTGGCAATTCGAGTGGCACTGATGATGAACGACATGGACGAGAACCGGCATCATCACGCCGATTGTACAGCAACCATCGCAGTCGCCAACTCATGGAAAGCCCTCCCCCTCCAGACCAGGTAGCTGCTACAAGCCGAAGGCGCGGTAGCGACTCGCCATTGCTGGATCAGGCAAAAACTCGAGCGCGCAGTACGTCGCGGGGTTCAAAACAAGCTTCGCCAGGAGTTACTGGTGGGCTACCACCACCGCCACCTCCTTTATCGTTGGCATCGGATTCCCAGGGTGGATCTACTACACCTCGTACTCAAGCTCGAAAGGTGCCCCAGTCTGATGACGACGCTGCAGACGACGCCGATGATAAGACGCCAAAGCCTCGACCTGTTCGTATCCGTTATGAGACCCCAGAACGTGGCATGGGTGGCAAACGAGAGATCTCTCATGCATCGCTTGGCAAACTTATTGCGCGACTTACGGATGCTCACCAGTACGACACAGAGTTTCGTGACGTGTTCCTACTGACGTATCGCTCATTTTGTTCTCCTTATGATTTTATTAAGAAACTACTAAAGCGCTACACTGCTGTGCTGTCGCTGTGTGGAGGTGTGGACGCAGAAACTATCGAAGAAACCCAGCGATTACTCGATCAAATTACGTTGGAGGAGGAAAGCGAGCAGCGTTCTTCAAACGTAACGTCAATTTCGACAGCACGATCTGACATCAACACAGGAATGGAGGCTAACGTGTCCATCATGCGGCTACTAAGCGTACTTAAGTTTTGGATCAAGGAAAGTGGGTTCATTGAACAGGATCTGATTAATGACCGCAAAGCTCAGAAAAAGCTCATGGGTTTTCTTAGCGAGATTCAAAGCACATCTCCGATCCCATCCATTCGCCGACATGCCGAGAACCTGTTGCTGACGGTTGTACAATTATTATCGGCCCAGAAGCAACAAGCGCAAGCCCAGGCCCAAGCCCAGGCCCAAGCTCAGGCGCAAGCTCAGGCTAAAGCGCAATCTCAAAGAGGGCCTGTTAAAGTACCCCCTCCTCCCGCGTTAGTGACCTCTTCTTCGGCATCAGCGCTCCCGGACAGACCATTCTCGAAAGGCTATGAAGCAATTCAGCCGCCTCAGAGCGCGGCAGCGTTAGCTATGGCTCACCAGTTGAGTGACCGTGGAGCGTCTCATTCACGGATGCGCTCGCAGGCAGCAACAAAGCTTGCTTTGGCTCGATCCTCCTCGGATCCAAAGCGCGAGCGCTCCATGGTTAAACTACGCACCAAAAACTCTAGCGGAGACATTTTCCAGCTTCGAAGTCGGTCGATTCCTGCAGGGGCGGACGATCAAGCGTTAGTTGCAGCTGCCACAAGAGACAGAATGATGCGCAGCGCCGCACAGCCGCAGGTTGTTGTTCCTAGTGCGGCGGCTGTAGCGCCAAAGATTGCTCGTGGTATCACAACGGGCAGTGCTGAGGCAGCGATCAAAGCGAACGCTAATGGAAATAGCGTCGGTGGGTTTGACGAGATTATTCAGGACACCTTGCAGCGCGCACGTCTTACGGCAGCGTCGCGCAAGAGTGCACGCATTAGTTATGACAATGTGGAACCATTATCCGGACTATCTGCGCAAGAGCTTGCTGATCAGCTCACGCTCATGGAAGCAGACCAATATTTCTCTAAACTAAACCCGCGTGAACTGACGAACAAGGCGTGGACACGCGAAAACAAACACCGTGAAGCTCCGCATGTGATGGCGTTGATCGAGCTATTTGATGCCACAGCTGAATGGGTTTCAAGCGAGATTCTGCATCCTCAGTTGCAAGCAGTGGAGCGAGCGAAGATGATCACGCTTTTCATCGACGCAGCTGACAACTGCTACCAGATGAACAACTTTAACACGCTGTTCGAGATCACCACTGGGTTGTCGGCACCTTGTATTCGGCAGCTGAACACCACATGGAGCCTCGTAAGTGCGGCCGCTCAGGAAAAATACCAGTGCCTCCAGCAAGTGTGTTCACCCGACGACAATTACCGCAGCTATCGTCAAGCCTTTGCACTTGCTGAAGGCCAACCGCGACTTGCATGCTGGTTCATCCTAGTCAAGGATTTGTTCACGTATGAAGAAGCTATGAAGTCTATGGAAGACGGATTGGTAAATTGGCAGAAGTTCCGGAAGATTTACCGTGTCATCAGCGAGGCGTTGGACCGCCAAAACTTTAACTACGTGCCTGCTACTTCCAGCGGTACAGCAGCGAATGGAGCTTGTGGAGCTACCAATAACGCTGTCTCAAGGAAAGGCCGCGGTATCTTGCGGCATGACAGGAAGACGCAGATTCACATCCGGCATCGGATTGACACGTACGTTTTTGTCCCTGCGTGGTTGGTTACTTTTTCGAGGCAAACTAATAACGTTGTGATGCCGCTCCGAATGCGCAGCATTCGGAAAGACAGCTCCGTGCTGTACCAGTTAGCGCGGAACGCTAACACGCAGGAAAGCATTCTGTTCGTCAACAGTTTATCGGAGGCAGGTTTCCTGTAATCAAGTCGTAATCAAGCTAGTCATGCCACCCCGTTGCGATCGAGGCGAGAAATAGCGGGAAGGAAAGGCGCGAAACCGAGGATACTTACAATATCAGTTCTGCCACGGCAGCAGGCCACACTACACGAACCGATCCTGCCTCCCGCAATGTACAAAACGTTATTCAGAGCTGCAACGATTGAAGTCAGCCTTGATCAGCTCAAATGGAATGAAGAAACAAAATGTGAAATCCATCGCAGTCTTGTGGTGTTTCAAGCTTGCGCAGTTGACAGAATGCCGTATCGTACACAGATGAGCATTTAAGATGACCAACAGCTTCGCTCAATTTGAGCTAGTGCTGTGGTCATCCGCCACCCCTTTTTCTTTAACCTGTGCGTCTGCTTCTGTTGCTGATCTCACGTCTGCTTCGGATTTGCCCTTCTTCTCCTCTCCTTGCCGTTCTTCATCAGACGAGAGTTTTCGCTTTGCACCAGCTTCTCGCTTTTCATCCGTTGGGCCTTCCACCTTCTCCTTTTCGTGTTCCTTTGCATCTTTCTTCTTCTCGCTGCTATCCAGCTTAGGTTTCTCTCCGTCGGCCTTGTTACCCGCCTTCTCTTCTTCTTCTTCTTGCTTTTCTCCTTTGACCTCCTCACTGGTTGCATCAGTTCCCGTTGGGAGTCTCGTGTTGTCAAACAACGCCTTAACTGTGACACCGACGCGGACGTCACCTTCGTTCTTACTCTCATCAAGCTTCATTAGCACCTCATGGGGGCGCCACTTGTACAGCTGCTCCAGGAAGTCATCCCGTTCCAGATCCTTGGCCCCCAGCCCCATCTTGTAGTCCATGGACATGCCCAAATCCCACATCTTAAATCCGGCAAGATACAAAAACTTGCTCAGCGCATGCAGCTGCACTGTTCCAGCGCCGTTGGCCTTGCTGAATCCCGTCAAGCTCGTGTAGACGCTGCCGACCGTGTATCCAAGCTCCCCGGCCGCCAACGTGTCCGTCGCGACATCATAAAGCTCGACCGTGAAGAACCTAACTTTACGTCCCGGAAAAAGTTCCACACCTTCATCTCCTGCCTGGAACAGCGTCTTGAAGCTCTCGACAATGGGCGGGTAGAGCCACGGGATGCCGTGCTTCTCGTGGCAGCCCTCGACGACGCCGTCGAAGTCCCTGTTAAGTACGAGCTTGTACTTCTTGGCGCGCTTGCGGACGCTCTTGGGCACGTGCTGGGGCTCTCCGGGCTGCAGCAGCAGCACGCAGCGCTGGCGGTGCAGCTTGGGCAGCAGGAAGCACTGGCCCTGGAAGTCCGAGGCGATGGGCAGGAAGCCCTCGAACATGAGGTGGCTCAGCAGCAGCGGGTCGAAGTGGCGCGACACGTAGAAGTCGTCCTGCGAGTGGAAAACGAAGTGGCGCAGGTGCGGCGGCACGTAGTCGGCGTCGGCGCGCGGGCGCTGCGCGGGGGGCGGCGTCATGGCGCCGAGGTGCTGGTGCTCGGCGGTCTGCCGGGGGTTTGAAGCCATGGTGGTGTGAGCCACACTAGTGCCACTACCGTGGCGGACGGGTTCTGTGCATCTGCGCCTGGCGAAAACGTGCCGAATAAGCCTCGGTGGCTGCCGGTTGAAACCGCGCGCTGGGACACTAGCGCTGGACTTCTCGCTCCGTCTGCGGCGAAATGAGTGCGCAAGGTTGGAGCGGCTGGAGGTGGCCGTGGCGAGCGCCTTTGGGCTGGAATCCGCCGCGTTGGATGCCGTAATCTGCGAAAGACCTTCCCCTGGCAAATGTATCGCAGCGCGGCTTGCCCTTTGGGGCGGCGCTCGAACCGCAGCGGCGTCGTGCACTTGATGGCGCTGCTGGTCGCTGCTTGGTGAGCAGTGCGCAGTCGGTCGTCTGCCTTGTGGCACGGTTGCACTTTGCGCTCGACGCCTGCATGTGCTCCTTGGCGCCGCTCGCTCTCGCCGCGAGTATCATAGAGCGAGAGCACGCCTTTTTTTGACTGGGCCCCAGTATGGCGCGGCCCTTCCCCCGCCACATTTCTGTTTCCCTGCTGGCGCCGACGAGCGAGCGACGGCACGCCAGGCAGCGCACAAGGAGACAGTCGGCGAGCCAGTGACTTGCACTCTGGCAGCCATGGGCACGCGGCCCGCGAGCGAAGACGGCGGCAAGGCGCCGGCCTCCGCGCCCGCCGCGCCAGACCCCAGCGGCGTGCACCTGCAGCGGCTGGGCAGCGGCAACCAGGTCGCGGCCGCGCCGGCCAAGGGCGCGCGCCGCCGCCCCGAGAGCGACTGCCGCTCGGCCGCGTCCGTGGGCTCCGGCCGCGTGGCGTCCGCGCGCCTGGGCCGCCGCCGCGCCGAGACCGACAACTACATGCGCGCGTCGCTGCCGCCCACGCTCTCGAGCGACGTGGTGCTGGACCGCCGCCTGCTGCACAAGTACGAGCAGGTGAACCAGGAGATCGAGCGCATCGTGCGCGCCTCGCAGATGGAGCAGGCCTTCGCCACCGGCGACGCCGCCAGCGCCAACCAGGTCAAGAGCGAGCTGCGCCAGGCCAAGAAGAGCTCGGCCCAGATGATCCACGCGCAGAAGGAGCTGCTGGACAAGATGGAGAGGCAGGAGCGCGGCGGATTCCGCCGCGTCTTCACCATCAACAAGGCCGCCAAGATGGCCAAGCTGCGCACCAAGCTGTGCGAGAAGCTCAGCGAGTCGGTGCTGGTGGACGAGGAGCTCCAGAGACTTGAGCGACAGAGCACGGCACTGTCGGCGACGACGCTCGGCACCATCACGCAGAACGGCACGGCCGTGGTAAACGTCAGCAACGTTCATGGAGGCAGCAACAGCTTCGCCAGCTCCAACAACTTCGGCAGCAGCTTTGCCAACACGGGCAACAGCGTCTTCAGCATGAGTGTCACGGGGCTCAGCAGCTTGGACGAGACGCGCGATGTGAGCGGCAGTGAGAGCAGCGGACCCGTCCCGACCATGAGAATGAGCTCAGGCTGGGAAGACGCACAGGAGGAGCTGCTGATGCTCGAGCGGGAGAAGGAAGACATCCTGAACAATTTGTTCCAGACGGTGGACATGCCGGCCGTGCTGGATCTACACGCGCGCATCGCAAGCTTTTCCAGTGAGATCAAGGCCGTGGCAAGTGTGAAGAAGCAGGCAGACCGCGTCGAGGAGATGTACCGCAAGGCACTGCATCTGCTCCGTGTGGCACTAGCTGCCGTTGTGTCGCCGAACTATTCAGGTAGCATCCGTGAGTTCGCTGTCAGTTCCTACCCGCTGGCCGTGGAAGCAGGTCACCTCATTGAGCAAGCCTGCCATGTAATCCAGCCGGAGGCGCGACGCAAGTACGAGGCGTTCGCGTCAGAGCTGACGCACGTTCGACCGCCCAAATTCCCGCAGCCCGTGTCAGACTTTGCTCGGCGCTCTCGGACACACTACGACCCGCACAGCGCGCTCTCGATCGAAGGGATGCGCAACCTGCACGCGGCTGAGAATGTCCTCATTTTGTTGCAGCGGCTGGTGATCCAGAAGCTGGAGGGCATCGAGAAGTGGCAGGCGAAGCTTACCAAGGACCAAGAGGCTGCTGAAAGCGCCCACGCGCAGATGGAGACAAGACTGCAGGAGCAGGTGGCCGTTCTTGCGCGTTCCGTGTCGGTCTGATTGACGGCGGACACGACTGTAGCCTATCTGTGGAAAA
Source organism: Phytophthora taxon juncus (assembly GCA_033558005.1). Classification (NCBI taxonomy): domain Eukaryota; phylum Oomycota; class Peronosporomycetes; order Peronosporales; family Peronosporaceae; genus Phytophthora; species Phytophthora taxon juncus. The sequence continues at coordinate 1,549,918 of JAUCEE010000002.1, forward strand.
TGGTGCGTGTGCTTTTTGGCTTGATATACATATCGGATCGCGGTGGGCAGGTGGAGAACAAGAGGTGAGAGTGAGAAGACAAAAGAAGGTCGGCTTTCGATGGCAGAAAGTAAGGTCAGAGGGAGGATGCAGGTGGAGGTTGGCGTCGAAGTCACGAACCAGGCTTGTCTCTTTTGGCGGGTGGCGCGGAGGTCGAGTAGCGGCGCGTCAATATATTTATTATTGCCGCTGTTTCGTGGAGAATGCTGCGTGTGTGTTTTGGCTTGGTATACACATCTGGTGGTGGTCGGCTCTCGCATGGCAGGTCGGAGCGAGGGGCAAGTCGTTTCCGCCTGAATCCTCGCCCGGATCCCCGTTTCATGAGTCGGCGAGCCTTGCAGGATCCCTTGGCCACCGTGAAGGCGCCAAGAAAGCGACGGCGACCGCGTCAAGCCAACAGGATCAACGTCCGATCGCACTAAGCGAAAGCCAAGGCCACGTCGCACGATTCGTGCCACTGCATCGCACCGCGCGATCCAAACTTCAGACCCAGACGACCCTCCGACGTATTATTTTTTGGTGGAGGTGGCGTGCGCGATCGCCGTTTCAAAGCAGGCTGCCTCAACGGCTCACGAATCTCCAGTTAACCTCCGCCAGGGACCGAAGCGAGTCTCGCATCGAGCTTGAATACATACGTGCAACTCGCGTTGCGTTAAATTGAAGGCGCTAGAAAACTACTACTAAGCTTAGTGAATACAGGTTGCGTGCTCTGCCGAACGCAGCTTGGGTCACGGACTCTCTGGTCGTTCGGGCTCGTCGTCTGTGAGCGATCCGTCGGTGAGCGAGTGGCTCTCTGGCTTGAGCACGACCTGGTCCTTCCACCGCGTGCGCGGAGGCGAGGCGTCCGCGACGCCACGGCACATGACGCAGCCGCACTGCCCGGTCTTGTCCTGCAGCACCACGTACGGCGACACCTCGACGTACTTGAAGTAGTTCTGGAACTCTGTTGGATAAGACGTTGTCAGACGTTGGCATTGCACACGGCGCGCGTTGCGACGCAGAGCGCACCGGCGTAGTCGAGCTTCCAGCGGATGGAGCAGCAGCCGCGCTCGCACATCCAGAGCTTGGTGTCGCCCTTGGGGCGGCAGCCTTCTGGTCGGTGTGGCCGGCGAATTGGCTGACAGCGTCGAGAATCAGCGACGCAGCTTCAACATGGCAAGAGGCACGTCCGACTCACCTGGTGGCCCCAGGCGTCGTAGTACTCGAGGCTGCTGGTGTTGGCGCACGAACTGCGGCAGATCCCCATGGCCGACTTGGACAACTTGCAGTGTGCGGGAGCGGGCAAGTGCGAAAGTGACTCGCTCGAGTTCGTTCGCAGCGCCCAACGAGCGATCTTTCCCGCCAGAAAGGCTTCTCCCACCAATGTATCGCGTCGTAACGGTCGCGAACCGAGGTACAAATTCCGTCTGTATCACCACGACAGTGCTATGTGTCACCACGAACTCACCCCACACAGCCATCACGTCGCCGCAGTCTCCACTGCCAGCACTTTTTCGGCTACAGATTCAAATGCCGTTAGTTGCACTGGTTGAAGTTGCATTGCACCAGCTCCACCAACATGGCTACACGTTCTATTTCAACCAATCCACGATCAGCATTCGTCGCCCACCTCCCCATTGGCCGAAAACACGCATTAGCTCTTCCTGCACGACCATGATGGAGCAGCGCGCGGCCGCCAGCGTGCGCGCCTCCATGGACTTCAGCGGGCCGCTCAACGCGCTGTCCACGTCGCCCAACAACCGCCTGGTGGCCGTGGGCGGCAGAGATGGTGCGGCGCTCGCTGCTCTGCCGTCGTCGGCGACGCTAACGTCACTTTTCTCGCTCTTATTGGCATTTTTGCGGGTTTTTTGCAGTGCTGAAGGTTGTGGCGCTCGAGGCCGCGGGGTTCACTGAGAAGCGCAATCTGCGCGTGGCGGGCAAGCCCAGTCTCAACTTCAGCACCAACGACATCCGGTGGCACCCGCGTACGTGCTGTAGATACGTGGGAAGGTGGATCTCTGCATTTTGTGTTGATACGATGGTGCTTTCCCGACCAGAATCGGACTATTTATTGGCCACGGCGGCGACCAACGGAGCGGTGGTGATCTGGAACTTGGAACGCGACGGGTACAAACATGTTCAAGGTGAGTGCAGGTTGAAGTTTTTGTGAGGTGAGATGCTTACTTTCGTGCTGCTGTTTGTGTGTTTTTGTTGCGGGTAGAACGCGTGCTGAATGGACACCGACGAGCGGTGAACCGCATTTGCTGGCATACGACGGACTGGAACGTGCTCATCAGTGGCTCCCAGGACGGCACAGTCAAACTCTGGGTAATTAACTGATCACCTTCCTTGTCCAAGACCTCTAGAGGAATGTGACTGATGCAGCTGTTTGTTATCTTTTTATCGTGCACGTGGCTGATGGTGCTGAATAGGATAAAAGAGGTGGAAAGGTAGTATCGACGTACCAGCCAAAGTCGGAGAGTGTGCGTGATGTACGCGCTAGTCCGTTCCACCCCAACAAGTTCGCTGCTGCCTTCGAGAACGGCATCGTGCAGGTGTGGGATATGCGCAAGAATTCACAGCCTGAGCTTAAGTTTACGGCTCATAAAGGATTGGTACTGAGTATTGACTGGCACCCAACCGACGCGAACGTTCTAGCCTCAGGTGGACGTGATCGCTACGTAAAGATCTGGGAGCTAGGCGACGTACGACAGCCAAAGCAAACGATTCAGACGATTGCAAGCGTTGGTAGAGTTGCGTGGCGACCTACTTGCGTTACACATATTGCCACCAGTGCCTCACTCATGGATAATAGTATTCACGTGTGGGATACAAAGCGGCCATTTATTCCGGTGGCTTCCCTAAAAGGGCACTCAGACATTGCTTCAGGGATTTCGTGGATGGATACTCCTGTATCACCAAACTTTGGTCAACCTGAAATTCCAGGCGATTGGGAAGGTCATGACTACTGGCAACACATGCTAGCTTGCTCGAAGGATGGCACCCTTAAGTTGCATTCGCTTGCTGACTCCTTTAAACCACATCAGTCGCTTCCGACCACAGCGCTAGCGCTAAACTCAAAGGGTCAGGTTGCATTTTCCCATGACTACATTGGTACGTAATAAGCTGTGCAGTTTTTCATTTCGGTTGCGAGTTATGTGCTTATTGGGTTTGTGTGCCTGTGTTTCGTGTGTAGATCGATCATGTGCGTCCTTGAAGATTCATCGACATTTTAGCTTAGGCAGCTCGCTCTTCACAGTGGCGGGTATTTCCTCTTCCTCTCCAACGCTGGGTCCTGCGACTGGCGATCGGAAGCTCGGCGATGGGCAGTTAACGATGTCACTAAGTCCTCACAATGGCAGCTCGGAGAGCCCAAAGGATGTTGGTGCCGCAATACCAGAACAGCCATCACGCACTACTGCGTGGTCGTTTGGTGCTGGTTCCCAACAGCCACCATTAGCACCAAAATGTTTAAACAGGTCATCTGGCAGTAGTGCAAACTTGACAAGTCTGTCTAATGGTGGATCATCGACTGGGGCCAGCTTCAAGTCCACAGGAGGAAGCAGTAGTCTCAACGCAGCAACTGGTCTTGGCTCTGGAGGAATTGCTCGGGGCCCAGGTCCTGCGTCTTCTTCGCAGCCAAATGTGTTATCCTTGCAGGGTTCCAATAGCAATGTGGCAGGAGGAAACACGCTGCCGGACGGAAACTTTGTGTCGGTGTCAAGTGCGTCAGCTTCGTTAGCATCTGCATCACCAGTAACCCCGATGATGTCTGGTTCAGCAGTTCCTCGTGCTCTAGTCGCACTTGTGACCATGCAGAACGTAAACAAAGCGGTCCAGCTCGAGAGAATCTTTCTTGGCGATGAAAGTGAATATTTATTGGCGGGAAAACAAGTTGAAGCCATGCGTGCGCAATTTGAACAAGGGCAATACTTAAAGGAGTCATTTGGCTTTGATGAGCATACGTTTCGGTTTTTGGCCAAGCACTATTTACTCTTTCCTGAAGGCAACGCGAAAACCGGAACTAGCGTTTCTAGTGGAGCTGGCTGCAGCAGTGATTCTGCTGAGGTAAGCTTTGCACAAATGTGTGCACACAACGCGTTGGCAGCGTTTGTCACAGGGAATGCTCACTTGTGCCAAATGTGGCGTATCCTCGAAGTTCTCTACGCAAATGAGGAAGCCGACGTCGAAAAAGCTAAGCGTGGTGAGCGAAGAACCGGTAAATTCAAGTCTGATCAACGTTATACGGAAAGTTTCAACCCAGACGATAGTCAAGTCGGTATGCCGATGGATGGAGACCTTGACGATGACAATCACGAGCGGTCGCCAAGCGAGAGTAACCATGGCGACCAAATGGATGACTTCATCCAGCGAGATGATAACCAAGCTGTTGGCGAATTTGGACATGATGGTCACAGTCACGCAAACCACGGCCACAATAATGCAAGCGAGACAACCATGTTGCTCGAGCAACTGGACCACGTTAATCCGCAAGCTATGGAAGGGTTTGACCCGTATCCGTATGATCCTAGGGGTAGACTTGCTAACGAGAACGGACGTGAAGGAGGAGATCGCACGGGTGGTTCCGGAATGACAAACGTGCGTGGTAATTCGTCAATGATCATGAACGGGAGTGCCGTCATGGGTGATTTAAGCCATCTACGAGATGATGTTTTGAAAGAGCTTCTGGAGTACTACACGGAAATTGGAGACTTGCAGTCTTGCGTTGCCATTACAGTTGTCGTGGGAAAAGTGACAAGCGTCGAAAAAGTCATGGGGAAGGCTTGGTTGCAGCATATCTATATGCATTACATTGATCTCCTCCACCAATTGCAGATCTATACAACGGCGAACGAGCTAGTGGCCAATTGCTCAGATCAATCTATTCGGCAAATGAACATGGTATGTCTACAGGACAATTTTTTTGAAGCAACGCTGTGGTATGCATTTGCTAATACAACTCTTTGCTATTTAATGCAGAAATCTACAAGCGTCTACTTCAACTGCGCAAGATGCTCGAAACCTCTTGAGTCGTCTGGCCCCAGTGAGCTTGGTGTGCCTGTTTCTTTATGTGCAAGCTGTAGTAACGTCGCCACTCTATGCTCAATTTGGTAAGCGTGTGATTGCTTGTCTCCACTTATTCCTTGTCCTTTACCATTTATTTATTGTTTGTTTTCGTAGTCAACTCCCAGTCCGAGGTCTCTACGTTTGGTGCCCTGTGTGCGCACATGGCGGCCACCTGGATCACCTGACCGAATGGTTTGCTCACGAAACAGTGTGTCCAACTGGGTGCTCGCACCAATGCTCCTTGAACTTGGTTGAAGTCGGAATGGGAAAATAGATGGATGTGGGTGTTACTACCGGGTGTTTGTAAATGTCAAGCAACATCTTTGAAGTGGTAGTCCAATTTAACATCCAACTCCACAGCAGCAATATAGATAGAGCATCTTTCGTTTCTCACTTGGATTCAGCAAACCTGCCGCGGGGAAAACTGCATAGCAAAATATCTGGCAATCAACGCACTTAAGGGTGGCGAACACGAAGAAAAGTGCACCGAGAGGGATCATAAGTGAGCGGGTCATATCTAGACGTTCTAGCCGCCGAAGAGGCAAAGGCTGCGGTATTTGTTGCGTTAATTGAATTCGATTAGGCACCAACTTGCAGCATCTTTAATTGGTTCAAGTTAAGAAGACTACGGTTAAGAAATTCAACAGATCACCTGACGAGCCTAGTACGAATGCGTATTGCATGGTTTCATCGGTTGGTGGCAAGAAAAATTAGTTACTGTCAATGTTGAAGACACACCACAAAATCGCTAATTCTAGCAGCAAAAAGCCGTAAACAAGTTTATTGTAGACAGTCTGCTCTGATGTTGTGTATTCAAGGACAAAAGCGAAACCCAGTCCATTTTCCATCTAAACTAGAGTGATGAAGTCGCCGTGGGGTTGTTGTAATGGGAAGATAACAGTGATACTTAGTTGGATGGATTTTATTCCCACCAAATGGTTGTAAAGCCAGGTGAGTAAAAGGAAAGTTTATGTCTGGAGAAGTTTTGGACACTCCTGCGCGAGAATTTGACACCCTGAATTTTCTGTCAGACTTCTTTCTTCTCGCTCTGAATATATGCTTTAGACCTGATACCACACAATATGGTGCCACAAAGGAGGCGATCAATGCAGTCTCGGATTTTCCAACGAACTGCAGAAGCATACTCGTTCGATCTAGTGTAGTTATTCGCGAGTTTGAGTTTACGCTGCGGTGGTCATAGAATTGACTCCATCCTTCGTCTCGTCCAAGTTGCATTTCTAACTTTGATAAGCTACGACGAGATACCCCGACATCGCGTAGCGAAAATGCCATTAGTAAAATATCGAACATTATAAGCTCCAGTGTCATCCAGACGGAAGGTGAGTTTTGCATGCAATACGAGACAAAAAGTGTATTAAACATGTCGCAGTTAAAAGTACAACCTCCGGTATATCATCGCGTAGGTGAGGGACAGTGCGACCAAAGACATATTTCATGATCCACTTAATGATTGGAAGCAACAGCGCAAAAACAGTTTTACTCTGCGTGGACAAAGTCATAAAGATGTAGAAGTAAGCTGGATACACCACGGTTAAAAACACCTGGCAACCCCGTAATTTGTGCGCATTTGAGAGCATCACAATGGCTCCTCGAGTTTCGCGAATTTTCCATCTCCACTCAGGGCCGTATTGATCAAATTCAGTGCAAGCCATGGCGGTGTCGTTGTCAGCATCGAAAAAGGAATAGGAAAGCCGATTGTTATAGCTACCCCGTAGTTGATGCCGACACAAAACAATGCTATTACCACCGAGTTTCTAATCAACCGCTTCAAAGGATACGGTAGTGCCGGAACGCTGATGCAGAACTGATGGATAACGAGAAAGTGGAAACCAAAAGATTGTAAAGCAAACGCAACAAAAACATTTTGTTAGCTGCGAGTCCTTCGGAGGGGTCGGCGAGTGGCAGCACATCGATGGATACAGTAACCAGTAAGTATGGCAGCGGTGTGAGAAGCAAAATTGCGATCACGAGGAGCCAACTGGTCTCATTCGTGTATTTAGCCAACGCTAGTGTGCGCTCCGTAGAGTACTCAACATCCAATTAGAGATCTTCCCTTACGTTATACACGCAAGGTTCAGCGGCTGCTCTAACCGCGGAGTTTCTTCTCCTTCTGCACTACGTCGAAATTATCATATCACTTATTTTCAGTACGTATGCATATTATGCAATAAGCCTATCAAGCGAGGGTCTGGTATAACGACAGTGTTCATGTTTGTTTTATATTCTATGACGGCCATATATCTCGTTGCAATGTACTATCTACCCAATCGGAAGTATTACGCACAAATTTGTGGCTTGGATCTAGACCATCTGCGTCACACGCTGCAAAGCGTACTCTTTTACTGCTCACTTCAGTTATTGTCACTACTGCTGTTGTGCTTCGTGTTGCGTGATGTACTCGATCTCTCTCCAATTCACCAGCTTGCGTTGTTTTAGAGAAGCAATTCAGAGGCATTCAAAACAGGCTGGCGTTCTGGGTACTACAACGTACAGACATCATTACAACACTCAGGTCCGTTAAACACACTCGTATCACATTCCTTGACTCGCAAACAATACTTACTCATTTTGTAAAAGGTTATACAGCTTTGAATTCCGTTGGCTCGAGAACTAAGCTGGCACCCATACCCAGCCACTCGGTTTTCCGGCATCATTCAAATGCGATTGCTCTTTAATTTTCTCATGATTCACAACTGGTAGGGTTACAACAACGATCACTCGCGCTTATATTTTCACCTTGTTGCTTAAACCCGCCATCGCAGCACGGATACTGTTAGACGTACGTTCTCAGAAGAGATAGAACACTAAGGAGGCAGGGGGCGAAGAACATGAATAATACTCCCATCTGCTAGATTGTTAAATGAACCGCTTGTAGTATCGTTGCTACCCTTCATTTTATTGTGCTGTCCGGTACTTGCGTAAATACCATACAGCTGTCGTGACACAAATTGCCACCGTCGTAGAGATGAGTACGTAAGCTTTTCCATCAAAGAAGTCCGTTCTTGCTGTGAAAAGCGCTGCCGAATTTGCAGTGGACATATTTGTGTCCGAATTTGTTGCTCGATTGCCCAATAATAAAAACACTTCAAGAGGCGAGTTTTGCAGCCACTGCCGAAGAACCAATCGCGCTATAGCAAAACGTATCGCTAACTGTATCTCTATGGATTCTGCAGACAACTCAAGTACACGATCATAGTAACGTTGTGCTCGTTCCAAATTCATTTCAACACCATCACCAAATTCGTTCATATGGCCAACGTTATAAGCTCCCACGTCGACACCTTCAGCACTTGCTCGACTATACCATCGAATGGCAGTTTTGGGGTTCCTGCGCATGCCGGCAAGTCCATAATAGTGGTAATCACCAATTCGTACAATAGTCTCTTTGTCACCGTTTTCGTTAAATGCTAGCAGCAAATATTTCAAACCCCTCTGCTCGCTTGATAAGTCGCCTGGCTGCAGCAAGCGTTGGTCATAGAGGAAGGCTAAATTACTGGTTGCCACAGGGTATCCGAGTTCGCGTCCTTCATGGTAGAAAATAGCTGCGCGCTCGTTGTTGCCGTCACTAAATTGATCAAAGCCCTTCCTCACTGTGTACCCCCACTGTCCTCCATCTGAAGCTGCTTTCAAATAGTCTAAAGCTGTCACAGAATCACGCGATATCATACCAGGCACACCGTTCATCATAATCTTTCCCAATTCAAATATGGCATCAAAGTGTCCAAATTTGCGTGCAGCTACGAGATAAAACTCCATCGCCCGAGATATGTTAGCCTTTGTACCAAGTCCAAGCGCATGACAGTACCCGGCGTTAAACACGCTATCACCATCTTCTTCGTTTTTTGCTGCACGCTCGAAGTACTCAAGGGCAAGCGATTTGTTCTCCGTAACACCGCCACTCCCATGAAAATGGATAAAGCCTAAACCATTTAATGCTCGGGTGTGATTCTTCTCGGCAGCTTTCTCATACCACTTGATGGCGGTAGTATTGTCCTGAGCGGTCCCTTCTCCTTTTAGAAGCATCCCTGCTACTGCTGATTGCGAATTTACATCGCCAGCAGCAGCTGCACGATTAAAGTAGTTGTATGCCTGTCTGTGATCACGCGGGACCCCGTGAGCACCCCAATAATATAAATCTCCCATGGCTGCCATCGCTTCAACGTCGCCCTCTTTATCTGCACGCATTTTTTGAAACTGAATTAATTCGTCATCATCCCCTTTCTCGCCAACAGTAATATCCCGTTCCAATGAATCGTAAAGACGTGTCACTTCGTGCAAGGGCTGCTTTCCGAGCTGGTGAAACTTGTCTGCGGCTTCTACAGCAGCGTGATAATAGTGATAGACCGCAGTCTCAAGATTAGCTGTACTCAAACCAACCGACTGGCGATACCTACGCCCTAGCATCGCAAATGCCTCTTTAACACCGCTGGATGCAGCATAGTGAAGAAGCCCAGTTGTGAGCAGGTCTAAATGACTTCCTGCAAACTCATACTGACTTTCATTACTCACTCCCAAAACAAGTGCTAGAGGCTTTCCAGCACTGTGACAACCAAAAACAAAAGCTTTAAGAAGGAACTTTGCTGCAATAGTCAAGTTTTGGTCGACGCGTATCGGTGCTGGACATTCATCGTGCCCTGCGTATTCTCCATACAAGTATGCCGAACCAACATCACGGCAAGCAGCTGGATGCCCTAAATCTGCCGCCTCCACAAGAAGATCCCAGGCATCCGGTTCGCAGGTGCCTTGGGCGGCAACGGCCTTTTCGAAAGCTGCCGTTTGGATATCGACGAAGCTGCTGAAGGGTCCAGAGCTCCCGCCGAATTCATCGAAATCGCCTGCTTCAATTTGTTTAATCTTAATACACTGCGATAGGAAGGAAATTTGCTTTGCTGCTGCCATGAAGTTTGCTTTTCTGCTGAGTGCACAGTCATCAAAATTATGATGGATGTCACGATTAGTGAGATACTGCTTGCAAAATACTTCAGACGACACAGGTACTGGGTATAATTTCAAGCTGCTAGTAAACCCTCTCATGCCTGGTGTCCATGGCCCCTTACCAATGTGCAATGGACCATTGTTCGCTACAACATGTTCGTTAATACGAACTTCTGTGTCCACCACGCCATTCACATAAAAAGAATAGGAATACGACCAATTCCCGGCAGAGCTGCTCTGTGGGCACGTGCTGTGTACCGGCTCTCCTCCAGCGCTAGCATTTTGGGAGCAATTGACAAATGTAAAGCCCATGTGGACCCACTTGTTGAGAGGGAGTTCCTCACTACTATCAAGCCCAATATCAGAACTGGTGTTAGTGCTTACTCTCAGCACGAGTCGGCGTTGATGGGGCATCCACCACGCCGACGGTGTTCGTTGTTGACGTTCGCCATCGCCATTGAAAAAAAGGGTACGAAAAGAGTCTGTTGAATCCTCTGTTAAGAATACCCAAAAACTTAAACTCCAAGACCCCACCGTTTTCATCTGAATAGAATCGTGCGGCACTACAAATCCTTCATCTCCACCATGACTTAGTACCCCGTCAATCTGAAAACTGGGGGTTGTATCACTAATAATGTTATCTGCCAAACTCGTGTCCAGTCGCCTGCCGCGTCTCGGATCCACAACTAGGTAGGATGGATCACACGGCTTAATAGAAACCTCAGGAGACCACACCACGACCTCGCTAGAAGTAAGAACTCGTAGTTTATATTCTCCAGGGAGCTCAATTCGTAAGTTCTGTATGCCTTCAAGCAAAGCTATCTCTGTCCCTTCATCCCTCTCTTTGCCTCCCCCAGCGACGATAATGCTGGTCCGTAACAACCCCTGCATCAATTCCCGCACCGGCTGTACTTTGCTTTCATCTATCTCCTTTATTTCAATCACCAGCACCCGTCCATCGTCGGACCATGTTCCCCTTAGTTCATCTCCAATATACTCCGTGAAACTCACAAAGCCATCAATTTGTTCCTTCGTGCTTGCATCAGGTCGATTCGTCGGCTGTTCAAACTCCAGCTCCATTGTGTGGTCTCTCTGCAGCGACGATGCATCCTCATTATTCTCAATCACATCCGGTAGTCGGATGTTCACGAGCTTCGGAGTACAAAACTCCGGGTCAAACTCGCACTGCAGTCCCTCCTCACTCTCCGCAGCGGTCTCCTCCCTCTCTTCCGTCTCTGCGTCACCTACTAGCGTCACTCCAAGTCCCCCAACTGCCACCACCGCTCCATGTTCATATCCTTCCACCTTTTCGGCAATCAATTGCCACGTGAAAACATCGTTTTCATTGTATAGGAATCTTTTAGCTGCAAAAAATCTCACGCCGAAGTGGAAAGCGTCCAGCGCGCAGACCGACAGCGGGTCCTGCGCGCTCCAAACTTCGCGCTCGGGTCCACTGAACCACCCGACGTCTCCCTCGACAGCCAAAGCCTCTAACGAGCTCCAAGACGCCGCGAAGAGGCCCAAGAAGAGGCGCAGGACGCGCATATTGCGCGGATAAAAGAAAAATCCAAAATGAGCACTTCAACCACGCGCTGATTGGTGGAAAATCGGCTTTTTACGATCCAATAGACGCATTTTGACAGGCATGGCGCTGGAAACGGAGGTGCGGCTACGCTGCCGCAAGACGCAGGCGCAGAAGGAGGTAGCGGCCTGGTAGGGAGGCGATGGAGGGTGTAGAAGGTTGGCTGACGTCTTGCGCGTGTGGTGGTATCTTTTTGGCGGCGTTGCAGCTAGCGAAGCGCAAGAAAAACAAGAAAAACAAGCGCCGACGACTGGAGGAGAATGACGAAGTGGAGGACGCGTGTGCCGACATGTACAGAGCTGCACAGGCGCAGTTAGAGCAGGAGATGAAGGCGGCGGGGATGGAGGGCAGTTTGCCCATGAGTTTTGGCGGAGGGTCATGGGAGAAGACGTCTAGGAAGAGAAAGCGCTCGCTGGAAGCTGCGGAGATTGAGGAAGAGGAAGATGAAGTAAAGGAGGTGGAAGGTGAAGAGAGGAAAGGTACAGAGGAGAAGGGACAGATAGATGCAATAGAAGATCGTCCGGAGAACGAGGAAGATGCCGGGGAAGGCAAGCCGAAAACTGAGACTGCAATTGTTGACAAGGTGCGCGTTGTCTACGATTCGGAGGGGGAAGTAGCAGAGCGTGTTGTCGAAAAGGTCGAGGTGGTGACGGTGGTGAGGCCCGAGGAACTGAGTATCAGGGAGATCAAATACAAGAATTCGAATGGGAAAGAAGCCGGTGCTGGCAAGAAGAAAAACAAGTACCCAGGTATGTTTGCCATTAATTGCGCGCTCGACGAGCAGCCGGAGTGCTAATTTCTTGGGGATGTATGCTATACAGTTCCGCAGGACGTTGTTAAGTTTTATTTGCAGAGGCACGTTCTTTTCGAGAAGTTTGAAGATGGCATTCAGCTCGATCATGAGAGCTGGTATTCGGTACGTTGGATCTGCAGCGTTGATGTAAAGGTGAACTGTAAGTTTACACGGTCTCTTACTTATTGCAGGTCACGCCTCAAGTAATCGCAGAGCACATTGCAAAGCGTCTCAGATGCGATACCGTCGTTGATCCTTTCGCTGGGTGCGGTGGAAATGTTATTCAGCTGGCAATGACGTGCAAGCATGTCATTGCTATTGATATTGATCCTGAAAAGATTCGCATGGCGAAGCACAACGCTGCCATCTACGGTGTGGCTGATAAAATCGAGTGGATTGTTGGCAACTCTATCGACATTTTGCCCAAGGTCAAAGCTGACGCTGTGTTTTTGTCGCCACCGTGGGGAGGGGTAAACTACAGCCGTAAGCTTTTCAGCTTAGAAAACATGCTCGTTAAAGGTGTTACTGGATTAGACCTGTTTGCAAAAGCTCGATGCGTGTCGAAGAATATTGCATACTATCTCCCGAGAGGAACACCAACCGAGGACCTGGAGGCTCTAACGCCAGGAGAACCCGTTGAGCGCGAGAAGATTTTTCTAGACAAGCAATTGAAGGTGGTGACGGCCTACTACGGCGACTTAGTAGCGCCTCAAAAGGACGCCGACGACACTGCCTCACCAAGTGAAGAAGTCGACCCACTAACATAATCAAGCAGCACGTACGTCACGTTCTGACATGTTTGCCGTTATACGACACCCACCAGCTCATGCAAGTTTTACTTTACAGGCTGCACGCATCTTTTAAAACGGATCCTTCGGCAGCTCCAGCAGTCCGAACTCCTTCTTGTACATCTCGGCCATGGTGTTGTACGCTAGCATGTCCCCCGCGCGAATCATATTTCCTTCGCGATAATAAGATCCACAGTTCATTCAGTACGCAGCATCCCTTCGAATACTTTGTCGATGCTACCCACCTGCATCGCAGTTCAGCGGCGAGTCAGCCGCAGGGTCTGAGAGCAGCGAAATCACCGCCAAGCATGCAGCCTGAGCACAACAAACTCCAGCAATTAATTACCCACGACACAAGCACTTTCAGCGACTACACCCACTTACTCTCAAGGTCCACGCCGGTGACCACTCACGCTTGAGAATGTCGAGGCAGATACTTCCGTCCTGCAGCGATTGACACGTAGCACAACCGTCCAGAAGCACATTACATCAGCAGTTATACTCCCTTTCACGACAAATGTAGCACAACTGCAAGTCACAGCGTCGACTCACCTTGAAGTGCACGTTGGGGTGGAAGATCTTGGTGATGAACTTCATCTTGGGCGGCTCCATGGGGTAGAGCGGCGTGGTCTGGATGGCCAGCTCGAAGCAGCGGTCCTCGAACGGGGTGTCCTTGGGCCCGCGGATGAAAGCCTTCCAGCGCATGATGGTGTCCTCCTCCGGGTACAGCACCATGTCCTCCTCCGGGTTCTTCTTGAGCTCCTGCAGCTCCTTGCGCAGCCGCTTCACGTTCGTGTTCATCGTTGCTTGAGCCAAAATGCAGAATGGCATAGTAGCCCGGGGGTATAATTGAGTTCAGATGTGTATCCATTTGTGTGGGCCACACTGATTGCGCGAAGCGACGCGACGGATCATGTAGCCATTTTAGCCATCGCGAAGAGCATGAGCCGCGGGGACAACCAGCTTCCGAGCATCTGCTTCGATGAAGACTGCCAGGTGCGCATGCTGGATAAGGACAACATCGCACACACGCAAGAGCTCGAGCAGGAGAGCAATCAGTTTGCAACAAGCACGTGCCTTGAATTTTTCTGGTTCTAGAAGAGAGTTCTGCTCGTTCTGGACGAAGATGGAAATCTGACGACTGCATCTGTTGTTGTCATGGGCATTACCATCGCAGAACTCGAAGAGTTCCATGAGATCGTGAAGGGTGTGTTAGAGGTCATGGAGGGTCAGGCCAAGCGCATTGAGCGCGAAAAGCTTAAGGTCGGGATTCTGGGTGTTGTAGTGGTGCTACAGTGTATTTTTGTGGAGGTCTAATGTGTATGCATGGGCGTACGCAACGTGCAGGCGATCGGCCAGCGCAACCGAGTCGATAGTGAGGTAGAAAATCGTAATCGCCAGAAGCAGATGCTGGAGTTGTTGATCAAGGAAAAGAAAACCGAGCTGGAGCGGTGCGTTCACGTAGTGGTGGCACGCCGTCTGGGTTTGCTATTGCTAACACTTGATTCCTCGCTGTACACATTTGGTGGGTGCAGATACAACCTTCAGTATCAGTCGCTCAGCAAGATAGCGGACGAGCAGCAACTGCTGATGGACAAGCTTAGCAACAACGAGGCGTAGCGCAGCGTCGAGGCCACTGCAGCCAACAGAGTGTTAATTAGGCATCCTAGAGAGCAAAGAGAGCAACAACCCGTCGAATCAAGTTGTAGGTTTGCGCGACGTCCTTGTGCATCCCAGAAACTCAAGTTTGTGTTTGCGAACGCTCCTGTATCTTGTCAACGTTTATCCTACCGATCTTACACTTATCTGCCCTTTACATCAATAGCTTCCCAAGTTAGGAATCCCAACATGCTCTCATAAACACCTGCGCCAATGCACGTTGCAAACTTAAACAGAGATCGTTTCATGCGTATAGAGGTTTTCTTACTGCAAATAATAAGGCTAAAATACTACGGGTTGCGTGCTTGAGTACTACGCCCCATCACACACAGCAAGCCAAAAGAAAGCTAACTGGCGATAAGAAAAAAAAAACTTGAGATGCTGCCGCCGAGCGCAGCCTCAAGGGCAAAGAGACAACGAACGCTGCAGCAGCTTATGTGCGCTCGCCGCGGATGCGCCGTGCAAGCTGAATGTCCTTGGGCATGATGGTGACGCGCTTGGCGTGGATGGCGCACAGGTTGGTGTCCTCGAAGAGGCCCACGAGGTAGGCCTCGGACGCCTCCTGCAGCGCCAGGATGGCCGTGCTCTGGAAGCGCAGGTCGGTCTTGTAGTCCTGCGCGATCTCGCGCACCAGGCGCTGGAACGGCAGCTTGCGAATCAGCAGGTCCGTGGACTTCTGGTACTTGCGGATCTCGCGCAGCGCGACCGTGCCGGGGCGGTAGCGGTGCGGCTTCTTGACGCCGCCGGCGGTGGGCGCGGACTTGCGCGCGGCCTTGGTGGCCAGCTGCTTGCGCGGGGCCTTGCCGCCGGTGGACTTGCGGGCGGTCTGCTTGGTGCGGGCCATCTCGACTGAAGGGAGGGGACTGGGGGGCTTGGGCTTGGTCTTGGCTGGAGCTTGGAAAAGCGGAAATGAATCGAGCGCGGCGCGCGCGGAAAGAAAAGGAGGGCGTGTCGCCGGCTCGGGCGCGCGGCATACAAAAGCCCAGTGGTTTGCTAAAGGGGGGTGCAACCACGGGGGATGACGCGTTTGGGGCGTGGCGAACCCCTGCGCGTTTGTAGGCGAAATCGCACCGCGCGGGCCGGGCGGAGGTTCGGGCGGGGCGGGGCGACGTCGCCGCCCGGCCGCGCTCCCCTTTCGCTCTTCGTGTCTCTGGACCACTCGCTGGCGCGCTGGCTCCCCCATCCCAGGCCCGGCCAGAGCGTCTGCGTGGCCGCTTTATATGGGTCTTTGTATGGGCCGCGCCGACCCCGCCGGCTGCCGCCAACGCCCCGTTCAAAAATCCGAAGGGGGCTTCGCCGCTGACTTGGTTAAAGTATGCGCCCGCTGGAAACGGCGGCGCGCCGAGGGCTCCCCCGCGGGCCAATCACGGCGCGACCCTTCCCCCAGCGGTGCGCACGCGACGGGCCAGCATGCAAGTTGCAGCATTGCACTGCCGCGCTGGGCGCTCGCGGCGTCGGGGGCAGGCAGACTGCGCTCCAGCTCCGGCGTTAAATCGCGCGGGAGCCAGTCAGCAGCCTCCAGCGCTCGTCGTGACGGCGGCTATTGCAGCAGGCCGGTCGCTGCTGTGCACGCGCACCGTTACGGCGTCGCAGCCCATGAATTGCGGTGGCGTCGGATGCTTCGTCAGCCCAACTCCTCTGCGTTGGCGTGAACTGGCTGCCGAGCGTGCACGCCGCGAAGCTTGCGCTGCAGCGGCGGCGCTGGTGCCGTGCCGGTCCATAGTACGGACTCAGTGGAGACCGTGATCCACAGTAGCTCAGAGACCCTCTTCCCAACATCTAGGGCGCGCAAACAGCGTCTGCGAACGCGGCTGCGTGTCTTTCGAGAGCACTCCGGCCGTGTCCAGTGCTTGCCGACGGCAGGAACAGCAAGGAAGCCTCGGCTCGCCAGGCTTTCGGCCGCGCGATTGCCTGTTGCAGTGCGCCCCGTCTTTGCTCTCCAGGTGGACAGTTGGTGGACGATCACGACCATCACTCATCTTCAACCGCAGCCAGTTATGTGCGCCACACCACCTCCAGTATTTCGTGTACGTCTGGTGTGCCATCACCAACGCAATGGACTTCGAAGCACTGGCGGCGAAATGCCGCAGCGCCGCCTTCCGGTACGTGGCAGCGAGCTGCCGCCACGCCGCGCAACCAGCGTCTGCAATGCGCGCGTGGCTCACTTTCCCTGTGTATCGATTTAAATCTGACAAAAAGCTGTTTTACCGCCTCCAAACGCGTTGATTTTGTCTTTCCAGGGAATCGCTCACCGCGTCGCCCGTGTGGACGCAGGCTGCAGAAGCAATTCAAGCCTGCAGTGAGCAGTTGCAGACTGATATCCGATCTGCAAGTGCACTGGAAAATGCTGGAGATGACAAGAAGGACGGAGCAGACGACCAAGACGACGACGGTCTGGGCTACACGTTCCGTGTGGATCGCAAGAACCCGACAGCCGAGTCGCTACGAGACGACTTCTCTCCGCCAAAGCCTGAGGTTCATGACATGGGCCGAGTGTCGGAAAACATCGGCGTGGTTACGTCAGTCTTTCGGTTCCTGCGAAACGCGTGCGCAGCGTCTACAGACAACCAAGACGACTGCCAAGAAGCAGGGTTGCTCAAGAAGGTGAGAAAATCCGGGTGATTCGACTTATTCGGGCGATACTGACTGATTTATGGGGCTGTGTAGGCGCACGATGTGATTGTGCAATGCTGTCTCTGGGCTGATGTGGAGGATGAAACATTGAAATGGTACGTTGTCATGTTTCGCCTGCTCGCGCACACGCTGCGGCAGCGATAGCGGTTACGAGTCGAAGGTTGGACGAGTGCTCACACCGTGTGTCTGATCTCAGCAAAGTCGTTCTTCTACTCCAGGTGGCGCTTCAGTTTTGTGTCAATTGTGTCACCAGCAACACCAAGAACCAAAGGACGGCATGGGAGCTCTTCTTCCCTGATAATTTTCAGGTGAGTGGCGGAAAGTATACTTGTTTTATCTTTTACTACAGATGCTTCATCTAACATATCGCGTGGATATCTGCAACAAACAGAAAATATTGGTCGAGTGCCATCAGTATCGCAAGGTTGTAGCATTTGCGGTAGCACTTGCACTTAATTGCATAACGTCAAGCAGCACCGTGGCCTCCGACATGGAGGATATTGCAAGTCGCCGTATTGAGTTGGTAAGTTAGCAACTGGATAAGATACAAGGTTCGAAAATATGTTCGCTAATTTGGTATTGCAGGTATGTGCCCGTAATTTGGTGATCACAATTCTCCACCGTTGCATGGTGAAACCTCCTAAAGCAGTGGATTCTAGTGCGACACTTCTGGGTACTTCGCATGTTGATGACCAAGATCCTGCTTTTGAGTGGATTTGCTCTTTGTTTGGAGTGCTGTTCCATGAAGGTCGAGCAAAAGATCTGTACAACGCCGTTGGTGCACACATGCTCAGCAAACTTTGGTCCCGTGTTACACCTGAACAACTGATCTTGCTACGAATGTTTACGATGTGGGCCGTTTCCACGCCAAAGTCGACCACATCAGCAGCAACCAAGAGAGAAATTAGCAAGACGCCATCACTTCCTGCGGGAACGTTTGAGTTTGTAAAAAGTACGTGGACTTACATCATTACAGTTGACGACGAAGATAGACCCGACGAAGCAGATGAAATCAGAAAGAAAGTGTGGATCGAGTTGGAAAATGAAGCCAAGTTAATGCTTCTTGATGTACTTGGTGAATTGACAGTTGGGTACACCCAACTAGATCCAGCTGGTGTCAAAGAGCTGCTTCACTCGCTGCTTCAAGAGCTCCAGCGAGTGTGGGAACTTGGACGTCAAAATCCAACACCGAGAAATGCACGGGTTGCGAGTTCTGCGCCGCAGCCACTGAGCAATGCGGAGCCATTCGGGTACAGATCAGGCTTAATTCGTGTTATTGGCAACCTCAGCTTCCGCCACACTGATCACCAAGACTTCGTACGTGAGCAGGGCTACTTGCCGCTGTTCCTCAATCACTGCAATATCGATGAAACGAACCCATTGATCAGGGAATGGTCATTGGTGGCCCTACGCAACTTGTGCGAGGGTAATGAGGCTAATCAATCCTACATCAATGCCCTTCGACCGCAAGGCATGGATTCCGCATCAAGTGCTGCGCTAGAAAAGGCAAAAATGCGCGCAGATATCGGGGAAGATGGAAAGGTCAAACTGACAAAGAAGGAAGATGATACGTACTAATGTACAACTTCAGCTTTAAGCTGTCACGTCCCTGATTCCTGCTCGATTTTTCGAAAGCCCGTTCTGCTTCTACTTGCAAATTGGCGTGTATGTTAGCAAGGGTTTCCGGTTGTTGCTCCATCAGGCGTCCTTTATAATTGAAATAGCTTTTCTACAGAAGTCACCGACCAAACGGCCTAGCTATCTCGCAACGAAGGCAAACTCCCTTGAAAAGTTATCGCTTACGATTTCAGCAAGCGCATTTTAGCCGTCTACGTTGAGTCGATTTCAGTTTGCGTGTACCTTCAATCACACAGGTAATTGTTGGCTACATCAATACGTTCGACTACTTTCCGTGGGGGCTAGTCCCCGCATCGTCGGGTGTTCAAGCGTTGGTTTCCTACCAAATCCCTGGGAACATTACAGATACCGACCGAGAATTATCGAGTAGTGTTGGATTTTAGTCAACTCTGTTGCTGCTTAAACTGCAATATTTACCTATGCCAACTTGACTGCTGCACGATTCCTTATAAGCTCTGTCTTGATTCGATCTGTTTCTTCTCGCAAGCACACTGTCTGCAGTCGAACTGAGGTGAGCTTGTTGGTTGGATCCAGACTTAAGCTTTTACGTAAATCATTGATCGCCGGATGAAGACTGCCCAGCCCAATGAGGGCATTTCCACGGCCAAACAGTAGCGCACCAATTTGTTTGTGATCCACGGAATCAGCAATGGCTAAGCACTTATCATAGCCATCTGCGGCGTCCTTGTATTGCTCCAGACGAAGCGATTCATCAGCTTTTTCATGCTGAACTAGTATATCTTTTAGGCGATTGTGATAAGCTTTTAACGCCCTGTCAGACACTGTGTCGTCGTTTGGTTTTGTTTGTTGATCGAAAAATACTTGAACAATTTCAAGCGACTGTCTGTAGAACCCCGTGTAGGCCAATGCTCGTGCACGTACTAGTGTCATTGCTGGATGCTCTCTTCCAATGGCCCAATGCTCCTGAAATCTCGCAACAACGTCGAATTGCCGCTGCTTCATTAAGGACTGAGCCAGTAGCAAAGCAATTTCGATGGAGAAGGGTGTCTGACGTAGCAACAACCAGAAATCTCTGCTTAGAGAAGTCAGGATATGAGGTGGAGCTTCACGACGATCAAAAAGTTCTTTATTGCGCTCGAGAGATGTTTGTATTGCCACACACTCAAGCAGACAATTCTTTGCCGTTACCGCAACACACCGCAATGACTCAGTAGTGGGCACCACTGCACCTGGTAGAGGTGCTTCTAAATGCCTTCGAGTAATTTCAAGACATTTTCCTAACGTAAAACGCGCTTGAGTGATATCACCGATAAGCTTCCAGCCCCTAGCAAGGACTATTAGCTCCTGACAATAGTCAACATGCGCGGTTGAGGAAATAACGTCTCGTTCGCCTATCGAGTTCAGCACGTTTTGCCACTTTGCCAAAAATGCTGGTAGCCGCCTTTGCGGTTCTTGACTAGACAGGATCGTTATCATCGCTTGTGTACGAAGCCCTTGGATGTCTGTCAGCTCCACAAATTCATTACGAATTTCTTGAAACTGAGTTGCTAGTTTTGCGACGTCTCGTTCAGCATTGTCTTCATCTTTTTGATAAACGAAGCTACGCGGAGGAGACTCAAACGCTGGAGCTGGAAACTGATCTGTTATCGATTCGGCAGCATACACTACAAAAGTTTGTTGTTCAGTGTTCCATTCAACACGGACCAATCGCCCCTCCTCCAAGCGAGGAGGTGAAGCTTCCTGCATGAACGAAACGACGCAGTTCTGAGTATTCTTGAAAAAGGATGGTTTTGGATTGCCTAGCTCAAATGCTGCACACCAGCAAAGTACTGATTATCTCTTGCGTATTCACATCCTCAAGTGGTCGAGTCTGAAGACTGAACTACTGACAACTGCCTAACGCAGATGAGTGGACGACGGAGGAGATAATGCAAACTGCGCTGCCGGCCAGTGATCTATCCCGGCTATCTATCAGAAGCGCTACGCGCGCGATCACCAGATATCACGGACGTAGCGGTGCTCCGTTCCCAATTCTCGCAACTTCTGCTCTGCTTCTTCCTGCGTAAATCCAGCGTTCTCTGCCAGAATGCTAACGAGAGCACCGTGGACATCCTTAGCCATAGCCATTCCATCGCCACAAACAAACACGTAGCCGTCAGATCCCAGGAGCAGCTCAGATACAAGCTTCGAGTTGTTGCGCAGATCGTGCTGGACGTAGTGCTTCTCGTCTTGATCACGCGAGAATGCAGTAAACAGTTGCGTCAACGTGCCGTTCGCCACGTACTCCTGCATTTGTTCCCGGAACAGCCAGTCCTCGCTTCCACGACGGCAGCCAAAGAAGAGGTATGCATCACCGCGTGACGAAGAGGTAGGGGAGACAGCGTTTCCTTCAGCGTGGCGATGCTGCAGAAACCCCATAAATGGAGCAACGCCAGTGCCTGGGCCGATCAGCAGCATCGGCGATTGAACGCTATTTGGAAGATGGAAATCCTGTGTTTGACGCAGGAAAATAGGGACCTTCACAGTAGCAGCGACACCCGGATCAGCAGTGATAAGCGGTTGACAAATCTTGTCCAGCCAGTTCGTGCAAAGTCCACGACGGCGAAGCCCGTGCTCGCCTACCGTATGATTCACAATAGTGAACGCGACGGACAGGCGAGTGGCGTCAACCAGCGGTGATGTTGCAATCGAGTAATACCGCGGCATCAGCTGGGGCAAGAGGGTGAGCAAGTGGTCAAGCGGGGGCTTGCACGACGGGAAGAGGTGAAGAAGCTCCACAAAATTAAGATGCTGTTCCGTGATGAACGTCTATGTATCACACGTGGACGACACGCACACATCAGATACAACAAACCATGAAAAGTGTCTCAGTGACGAGCTTACCTTGTACTTGTCCGCGCCAGTCTTGCTACTGAGCAGAAGCAAACGAGCACGTTGCTCCTCATCTGAACAGTATGTTGCGAGTGCACGCACTGCTGCCTTTTTAGGCGAGCTCAAAATGTCCATATGATGCAAGAAAACATCGCGAACACTGCAGGGCGAAGGAAAATGAATCGATGTGTTCTTCTTCTTGGCCGCGCGTCCGTTTGTAGCGGCAATTGGTTCCGCACTGATTATTTTGTCTCCACTGATTCCAAGACACGACAGTAGGGCATCCACGTCTTCCGCTCGGTTAGAGCACTTGATGCCAATGGAGTCGCCAGGGACATATTGAATACCGGAACCACTAATGTCAATATCCAAGCGAAGAACCTTTCTTTCCGCATGCGGGGCAGTCAGGTACTCAGCGCCACAAACGGATGCCATGAATGGACTCGTTGATGTAAATTCCGTGTCAGCTTCTGCGTTGGTCGATGTGGTACATGCTTGCTTGGCTTCTTCGTCGGTCAGGAAACGCACGCTGAGCAGCGAAGACTGCAGGCGTGGAAGATCATCGGGGGCCTCAGTAGGAGTTTCCAGTGGACCAAACATCTTTTCGTATGAGATGAGGTTCTCAAGAAGATACGAAGCATCAGCGTTGGCAACGGTTGCAGGCGACTCTGAAGAAGCTGTAGCTTCTGCGGCATTCACGTCGCTGTCTCCACTGCTTGAGTCCGTTGACACACCGTCAGCGTTTTCGCTGGAAGCTCCCGATGCCGCATCATACGCTGCCCAGAGACCGTTCAGCCAGGGCTCCACACTGTCCTCCAGACCCATGGCCTCATCAGCAGCGCCTAAAACCGCATAAACCCACATCAGAGTCCACACATGTACAAACTACCAGTCCCTGCGCCACCAACCAAAGTCGTAGAAGCTCTGTGCGCCGAGCTCGCGCATGCGCTTCTCAATGCTCTTGCCCATGAAACTGCACCAAAGCAATACCAAGTGCATCCAGCGTCAGTCACTGCTTCTCTCGCTCTCAAAACCTCAACTCTCCATCCTCACCAGAACTTGTCGTAGTTCGTGTCTCCCAGCCCGAGCACCGTGTACCGGAGCTTGGCCAACATGTCCTTAGGCTGCGAGCGCCGCTTCACGTAGCGCCAGAACTTGCCGCAGTTGTCGGGCGGGTCGCCATTGCCCGTGGTGGAGCACACGATCACCACGAAGTGGCCGTCGCGCGTCTCCACTTTGCTCTGCAGCGCCGCCATCAGTCTCCGCATCGCAACACGCGGTGCAACCGCCGCCTACCTTCTGGAACTCGTTGAGCGGGTGCAGCTCCGCATCCAGTTGCTTCTCCAGCGCCTCGTCGTAGATGCGCTGCGGAATGTGTCAATGCGGCCGTGCGAGCCGCACAGAGCGAGCAATTAGCAACGCAATTAAGTGCGAAGCGACGGCTGCACACGGGGGCGACTCACCTGGGCGATGGACTCGGCACAGCCGGTCTGCGAGCCGTAGAAGACGGAGACGGCGCGGGGGGACATTGCGCCTGCAGGTGTGAGCTCCTCGCCACGTATTTGTTAAACCAGCGAAGTAGTTGGGAAGTAGTAGCGTTACTTCAAGGTGGAGGGGACCACACACAAAAGTACCATTCGATACAAGAGAAAACAGTTTGTACGAGCCTTTGCCTGTGAGGATGAAAAATTGCAAGCAAACTGTTTTTTGTTGTTGTTCCTTAGGTGCACTACAGGACTGTTCAAGGCATTTCCGTTGGAGATATGCATAAACTAGGAGGAGGGACTGCTACGTACGTTCAGTTAAGCTGATACAGCTTTTTTAAGTAGCAGCTCAGGGTCTGTTGCAGTCACCAAACACCCGGGTTCATGAATGCAGTTAAGTTAATACAGAACCCAGCGGCTACATGACCAGCAACCGTTATTACGCCAAGAACTCGCGAGATCGAACGCAGTGCTTTAATAATGCAAAAGTTACAACGGTCTTGGAGTTTTACGCAGAATTTGGCATTTATGTACTTCCTCGGGATCGAGCTCCCTGCGCTACCATGCAGCCCAAACGCGTTGTTCCTTGCAGCACGCCGAATACTGTAGAGTATCAATGTACTAAGGAGACGGCATGGATGTGATTCACTCAGCACCAACGTTTTTATTGCAACAAAGAGGTCAGCCTCTACGGTCGGTGTAGCTTTGCCGTTTCAACGAAAGAGGACACATCCTGCTTTAGCTCCTTCATGATCGCCAAAGAACGATATTGTCTATTTGAGTGAGGCTATCCGTTGTTTGGTGTGGAATGCTCGATGCCATCACGGCTATACGTTGCCTCGGGCAATGCCTTTCCAACTCCTGACTCACGCTGTTTCAAGGTGAAACTTTCAACCAGTGCTTGTGCATGAAGATCCCAGCGGGATCGGCGTCAACTCTACGGTCGAGATTTCGCTGTTCTGCCTTATGGATAGTTCACATTTCGTGTAAGAATGAGCAAACCGAGTGGAGTTGGATAGTTGGATGGAAACAAAAAGTGACGTCGGCTACCTTCTTTGCAGGGCCTCGACCATCTTCGCCAGCACTTTAATGGTAGTAAAATACAAGCATCATTCTATACCTACTTGTAGTGGGCCAGTTTTCTATTTCTCCGTTTCACGCGCTAAACCTTTAGTGAGTGTGTGTGAACCTCGTAGGGTGTCGCACGGCAAGGTGTGGATGGCGTAGATATCGTACATAATTACGTTTTACACATCGCAGCAAAGCCCACAACCATCTTCCTCCGGATTGGGGCGTTCAATTGCCACCAACTTTTTTGCTTCGCCCGCGCAGACACGCTGCCCTCGCCCAATAAGGCTCATCGGTTCAAGCACTATAACACGGTTTGTGCGTTCCAAAGGGACGCTTTTCATGTAATTGTAGCGTATACACCAAGACGGCCTACTGTCCACCACAGGCAAATCTCGCCGCCCCTCTCAAACAGAAGCCATAAACAACGATAGGAAAGCACGCCAAGCAAAAGAAAAATTTACTTGAGCCCTAAGCCTATGCATGCTTTGTATTAGCGTTAGTTTATTGTGCTGATGTTGGAAACATCCAGCTATGGAAATGATGTGTCTGAGTTCATTCAGCTTGTTGTTTGAGTACGCGGTACTGTATATTCCAATGAGAAGTATTTGAGTATCATTAGGTAACTTGCTGTCGAATTTGTTGGTAAACGGACAGTCGAGTAGTCCGATTGATAGGCGCCGCAGTCCCCACGAAAGCTCTACAGGCATTATTATGCAAACGAAATCCCAGCTGACGGCCAGGAACCGCGAGTAGGGACACTAATGACGATCGAGATCTTAGCGCAAGATGAGCACTCGAGTGTCCATAGTCCTGAAATTGCCATTCTACAATTTACTTTCTGGCAAGCAACCAGACCATCCACAAAAAGCATGAAGGTCTTCTTTGCTACCGCTCTTATCGCTGCTTTTGCGGCTACAGCTTCGGCGGACTCGATGGGCAACTTCGCCAACAACTTGACGCAGCCCCCGACCGCAACGTACGCCGCAGGTATTGACACTCTCGGCTCATCAGCTGGAACTACTAGCTCAGGAACCGACACCACTACACCATCTGACTCCAGTCCAATCCAGTCGACCCCGGGCCTTCCTTCGACGTCCACCGGCGGATCTACTGGTGGTTCGAGCGAAACCGAGACCTCCACTGGCGGTTCTGGTGAGACCGAGACTTCCACTGGTGGATCGAGCGAGACTGAGACCTCCACTGGAGGTTCTGGTGAGACCGAGACTTCCACTGGTGGATCGAGCGAGACCGAGACCTCCACTGGAGGTTCCGGTTTGACCGAAACTTCCACTGGCGGCTCGAGTGAGACCGAGACTTCCACTGGTGGATCGAGCGAGACCGAGACCTCCACTGGCGGCTCGAGTGAGACTGAAACTTCTACTGGTGGATCAAGCGAAACTCAGACTTCCACTGGCGGCTCGAGCGAGACTGAAACTTCTACTGGTGGATCAAGCGAAACTCAGACTTCCACTGGCGGCTCGAGCGACACCGAGACTTCCATTGGTGGATCAAACAGCTGGAGCACTCCGTCGACTTCTTTAACGGGCTCCAACAGTTGGAGCACTCCGTCGACGTCTTCGACTGGATCAAACAGCTGGAGCACTCCTACTACGGCTCCTTCAACGGGATCTAACAGCTGGAGCACTCCTACTACGGCTCCTTCCTCCAACTGCAAAGTCCGTCGTCTTCGCGCGTGAGCTTAGGCTCGACGAGATTTGGACGAACTGGTGCAGGAATTGTTGAGTGTATAGTGCGGTGTGTATGTTCATGCTTTCACGAGAAGAATCGTCCAAGCTACCCCACTATTGGAATATAGCTCTTCTCAATAAAGTAACTTGATGTGCGATATACTCGACGTCATTTTTCCTGGAGTGGTAGTTGTAATAGAAGTCTAGCAAAGCGTTCTCCTCGGTGTATGGGGCTGCTTCCGTGGGAACTTCTCTACCTCATACAGACAACGAGAAAGGAGCTATTCCATTCTGATATCCACCACCTCAACAATGCAAATACATGCCATTTCGAATCGTTAAGCACGTTGCAGCATGTTCGTATGGGAAGGTAGATACTTGCTTTGTCAATCCGTTTGGCACATTTCGAAAGGGTATTCATTTCCAGAGATCGCTGAAAAAAAAAGTTGAAAAGAGAGCGCTTTTTGCCGTGCAGAGTGAGTTTTGGGTTTTGCTCTTGGCGCTTATGCCTGCACCATTTTGACAGTGATATGTGAAGGAGCAAACATAATTTCTTGTTCGCATAGTGTTTAATATCTAAGGTTAAAGTGGAAGTCCGGCACGAGCACGTCCGATGTACTTCGTCTTAACGACTCGCCAACTGTCGCACGCATGAAGATTGTGCAGTCGGAGGATGAGAACTGGCACATTCCGAGCGCGTCTCCAAGCACACGAACAGCTAGCACCGCGCAACGTTTACGCCATGGACATCCCAACGCTGTTGAAGTGACGCTCGGCGCTCCTCGCCTCGATGCTTGCTCGCTCCGGGTCCTTGAACCCGTCTCCACCGGTACCAGCGAAGGCAGTACAGTGTAGGACACGCAGGGTCCCGACAGCGACCTTGATTTTATGACTCCTGCAATCCCGGCGCCGCGACAGATAGGATATCCACGAGGGACGAAAGGGTGCCGCGGCAACCGTAAACGCAGGAGGCCTGGTGGATGACGACGTGGGTGGTTTGTTTGGCGAGGCGGCGTTGGAGCGGTCTCGCAAAAGGAGATTCCTTGCCTTTTCCTTGCCTTTGCCAACGCGGACAACTCTGAGAATAGCGGTGCCGGTACTTTGAAGATGAAGTTCGATTACGAGCCAGAGTTGGCGTTCGAGAGCTGTGGCTGAAGCACTCGCCCAGGAGCTTTGCCGCAGCCTCCCGCAGGACCCCGTGCGGTTCAGCGGTCCGCTGCGAGAGAACCTGGACCCGTTCAACGAGTACGCAGACGCGCGCATTTGGGCCGTGCTGCAGCAGGTGCACATGGCCGACAATCTGCATCGCTGGGGAGCCGGCCTCGACTTCGAGGTGGACGAGGGCGGAGACAACCTCTCGGTGGGTCAACAAAAGCTCCTCTGCATCGGACGCGCGCTGATCAAGAAATCAACGTCGTGGTGCTGGACAGACCAGGGCCAACGTCGACACGGCCACGGGCGCGCTCATTCAGACCACGATCCAGCACACGTTCGAGGACAAGACCGTATTGACCTTCGAGCACCGTATCAACACGATTTGCACTGCGGCAAGATTGCCGTCATGGACGCGGGTCGTGTGACAGAGTTCGGATCTCCATCAGGGTTGTAGGCACAACTTCAGTAGTTGTTTGCTGCATTGGCGAAGCGGTCGGGCAGCATGATGCGATGAAATGGTGTTGTATTAGTTGCTGAAGTTGTTGACGCTCACGCTGCGACACGGCTCAGCTTCGTACTGCCTCGAGACTTGGTTTTCGTCGGGTCGACGGCATCCTCACGCGCTCAAACGGAGATCGCATCGGCTATCAGTTATTGCACTCGGTGAACTTGGACGGATACGGCGCGTTGCCCGAGCGCTGGCTGGCGTGCGGCAGAATTTCGAGCTGCACGATTTTTCGAGACACACAAGGCGGCAGGCGAGTTGCTGTGTCCGTTCGAGATTAAGTGGAGCAACACGGCAAACTGCTCGATTCAGCGGCTCTCAAGGCAGCGTCGACGGGATATTTTAACCCGTGGAACGCTGTTGAGTGCTGCCACGTGAAAAAGCTCATGTGGTTCGTTGAGAACCCGCACCTGATTAGCGGTGAAGAGGATGCTGCGGCTCTTGCTCGTGGCCCAGACGCGCGGACCCTTTCACACACTAGCACTAGTTTTGATGGACCGAGTGGCTTCCACCTGCGCAACATCAGCTTGGCTAGTCCCAATGACCGATGCGGAGGCGCCTGTGGCCATAATTGGGCTGTGCTTGCTGTGCCAAGTGCCGATGCACTCCAAGTGCCGCGTCACGAAGAACCTGGCGTACGCGACCTGCGAACTAAACCATGAGCGCCGTGAAAGCGTAATTTGCCGCTCGTGCGTGGCAAAAGTGCGGCCCCAGCCTGTCAGGTTTGATACAACTGGCGTTCGAGCACGCAGCAACAAATGCAGCGTTTGGAGGCTCAAGCTACGAATTTGGTGGCTTCATTCTCTTTCAATTCGATCTGCCAGCTCGAAACGAAGTTCTAGCTCAAGATCACACATTCACTTCAGCGGCCCAAGCGCGGGGGCTCGCTCTCACACGGGATCCTCAAGTTCGCCGACAAGTCAGCGGTTGAACCAAGTTTAGCAGAAGAACAGAACATGAGCCACCAAGGCTTACGGGTGCTGCTACAGCTTCGAGGTCGTGCGGATGCAATATTGGCGGCAGTGGCGAGTGGCGGCTTCAAAACCTGCCTTGTCCGTCAACTGCAGTCGCATCAGCGTCCAGATGTAGCCATGCCGCTAAAGGACGGCGGGCAAGCGTTTGCCGTACTCCAGAACTGTTGCAGCTTCATAATATTTCTGTCCTCGTTTGCTCTTTTTGCCCCTCCTGCCCCCTGCCTTGCTTTAGCGCTACCAGCCCAATCCTCTAGTACTGGGAGGTAGGTAGCTATCGGGAAGCCCAACAGGGATCAACTGGGTCAACGTTCGTTCAACACTCAGCTGTGGGCATCACACGATGATCATGCGAACTGGTAGAGTCTTGCGACTTGGCGCACTTGAAGTTTTCTTCCGCTCACAGATCTTTGACCAGTTGGCATTTTGAATGCATTTGGAAGGATCCCGAGCAGCGATTCACGAGATCGATGGTATACTTCCGCTGACACTCCAGAGATCTTGGTTCAATTGCCGTGTTGGGACTACACTAATGGCTTGTTCGTTTGCTGCTGTAGTCTAGCGAAGTGAGCAGCAGTGTTATTCCCCTGTTGAACACGACCTTATTCATAGTGAGTGGGTTGGTACATACCCGCATTGCAAGGGAGGTGGCCATGGTGGTGCTGCTGATTGCCCCCTGGGCGATGTGCTGCGTTGGACCCCTCGTGTGTCTCTGACACAAGTGCTACAATTCTCTAGAACTGTGTATAGTTGGACCTATGGTTTTACTCCTCGCTCACAATGCTGATACATGCATTCACGCGCTGCTGAAGTAGCGCCTCGACGTGACTTGCTAGCATCGGATCTATTGGAACTTTGGCTGAAAGCTGGAATTTGTTGTATATTTCGTGTGGATCGTGTGATTCAAGATTCCTAGCGCCTACAGCGCTTTGCAATACTCCAAATAAATCTGCTCCAACGCGCATTTTGTATTATAAATCCTACTTCTAGAAGTACAAGTGTTGCTGCATTTGGAACAAGTTCAAGGCCAATTGTTGATGTGCGATTAATATTCTAACCCACTCCCAAGAATCCAACCTTACAGACTCAACAACGTACCTAGTTTTCGGCAATGCACGCAATGCGTGTTTGCATCAAGTTCGTGCTATGAAGAGATAAAATACCCGCCCTGAGCTTGTGAGTGATGCAAGACGCAGAAGAGAAAAGAACTTAAGGCAAACAGATTCGAGTGCCTGCTTGTTGTCGTGGTGAGCTGCGCGAAAGCTGTTTTGAGAGATTTCGCTGGGCCTCTGCTGTTGGATACACGACGCTGACGCCTTCGGATCTTGACTGGTCTCCGCCGCATGCATCAGAGTCTCCTTGCGTTAATCGCAGTCAACCACGCCTGTCGACTTGCCACATGCACTGCATGATGCAGCGGCGCCTGCTATCGCCACGATAGTCTGGGAAATTATAGACGCTCGCGCTGCCCGCCAAGCAGCTTTGCCGCCCACTTGACAGATCACATAGCCTGCTGTGCTTGAGCGTGGCGGTACAACTCGCTTCGCTAGCGATCGCCGCTTCAGTAATGTAGGCTTGGCCCACCACCACGTTATATATATTCCGACGTTGACAATGCTCGCTTTGCGCTCGTTGCACGTGCCCTGGTCTGCAGACTACAAGTGTGGGCTGAGACGGCGCGCCAAGCACTTCAACTAGAGCCAATCGTAGCGCGCAAAAAGAGTTCAGCGCCTGCTTCAGTTTTCACGAGACGCCACTGCCACTTTGGCTTTGTATGTACTCGTCCTTTACGCTGCGGACCACTTGACTGCAACAAGTATCCCAGCTGATGTCCGGGAATACGCGTAGTGAAAGGTGTCATCGCCCGGTGTCAAGGTGCCAAGTGACCAGCGAAATCGCAGGCAGGAGGATCGCACCATTCAGCAATTTGCCTCGTTCCTCCTCTCGACAAACCATGAAGGTGTTCTTTGCTGCCGCGGTAGCCGCCACGGCGCTGGCGGCTGCCTACGCCGCCGACTTCTGCGATCAGTGGGGGACTGCAACCACGGACGACTACATCATTTACAGCAACCTGTGGGGTGAGAGCTACGCAACGTCGGGCAGTCAGTGCACGGGCCTGGACAGCAGTAGCGGCTCGACTGTCGCCTGACACACCAACTGGACATGGGCCGGAGCCTCATCGAATGTCAAGTCGTAAGCCAATGCCGCTCTTCAGTTTGACGCTGTACAGCTCTCCAGCATCAAATCCATTTCGACGACTATGGAGTACTCGCTCGAGTACAGCGGAACGATTGTCGCTGACGTGTCGTACGACCTGTTCACGAGCTCTACCTCTGACGGTGACAATGAGTTTGAGATTATGATCTGGTTGGCTGCTATCGGTGGCGCCGGCCCGATCTCAAGTACGGGCTCTGCGATTGCTACAACCACCATTGCAGGCACGGAGTTCAGTCTGTACAGTGGAGTGAATGGTGACACGACTGTGTACTCGTTTGTTACTACTGAGACCGTCAAAAGCTTCTCAGGAGATCTCATGGACTTCTTCACGTACCTCAGTGACAGCGAGAGCTTCTCCTCTAGCCAGTACCTGAACACCGTACAGGCCGGTACGGAGCCTTTCACGGGCACCGATGTGACGTTGACGGTGTCTTCTTACTCGGCGGTTGTCAACACTGGTGCGTCGAGCGGAACCACAACAACGAGCTCCGGCACAACTTCAACCACAGGCTCATCCACGACTGCGACTAAGGAGTTGGTAGCAAGCAGCTCCTCGACGGAGTCGGACACTGACACCATGACACGAGCTGCTACGACAGCCACACCGTCATCTTCCACCACAAGCTCGTCTTACAGTCAGCAGGAGACAACTGCACCTTCGACATCCATGACTAGCACGACCTCGTCAGTGAGCGGCGAAGCCACGACTGGCACAACTTCTTCTGTTAGCGGTGAAGCCACGACTTCCAGCACAAGCTCGACCTGGAACGAACAGGCATCGACCGCTGCGTCCACCTGGAGCACGACTTCGAGTGGCACAACTTCGACCACTACGACTGCCTCAACCATCAGCTCTGCTTGGACTGAGACGACGGCTCCGGCTACAACCACCTCAAGTACATCGGACGAAACGACAGATTCGGCCTCCACCACTTCATCGTACTCGAAGAAACTACGGCACCGACCACCACCGCCACCACGGCTCCTAGTGCCTCTGCGACAACGGGCCAAAAGTGTGGTAGCCGTCGTGTCCGTCGTGCTTAAACTGCGCGATAATGTATGTTTTGTGTTTCGTTGGAAAAGTTGTGTGATTTCTCGAGAACGCTGTTTCTGTTCAGCACTTCTAGAGTTTCAAACGAGATCGGAGCGTAGACGCAGTAGTCTTTGTAAGAATGTTGAAAAGCGCCGTCTACTACCGATGCGAGTAAATAAAGTTTAGCAGATTAGAAATTTGCTACGTAAAATACCCCATTTTAAAATGTTTGCGAGTCGCATTTAGACCACAGACGTAGCTAAACGAGCACTTCCCTTATTGCACTTTTCAGTATTGAATATGCACACGAAGTAGTAGGCTTGCTTTCCAATGAAAAGGTTGAAAGGTGCATTTTTCGTGGCCTCCCTGAAACTATCAAACCAATTACTACGTATTATATACTAAATTAAAACCGTATCAGCAGACGCTCTGGATAAGGAGGAGGCTATTGCTGAGACGTTCCTGTAAGGACTTTGACTAAAGATCACGTCAGAAACAGCACACAAAACGGGAAAGTTATTCTGTAAGAACCTGCCGCCGGAGATGGTCGCGGCATTCGCAAGTAGGAAGGTATTACCCATATTAGCAATGGTTACACCGTCTGCAGCACTTGTGGGCTATTCATTCCATGGATGAAGCTTTGCTACCTTATAGTAGCAAAGCTTCAGAGTTGGCGGCCTACACTGTGTCATTATGTTCGCGGGAATCAATTTACGATGCGTGTCTGGCAGTCACGCAGCCACCATAAGCAAGCCATTGGTGTTGATAGTACTTCACCAGGTGGCCGTCAGTGGAACCTACCAGCTGCGAAGATCTTGATTATGAACAACCCAAGCAACTCGCTCGCAGATACAAAACCCGTAATAATTGCACTTGCCTGAATATAATTGAATGGCGCCAGCGAGCTGGCAGCACGTCTGCAACAAAAAACGACTATGTTCCACCAAGACCTCGAGTTTCACTGTAAAGGGGCGGGCATCTGGTCTAGATGACGCTTCCTACGATCACAATGCAGCGATAAACCAAATGAGACGGCGAGGCTGAGTTGAGACCAAGCAGACTGCCAACAACTAAAACTTGAACTTGAGATCAAGCCATGACCTGACGGTGCGGAGCCGCCCTCGTTAAAACGTGTCGAGAATCGATCGCGTGCTTTCGTGGCGGCGCTGTCAAATACAAAATGCAGGCAATCAGCCAGGCGTTGGGGCCATAGCTACGAGCACCGCAAGGTCGAGCAGAAAATTCCGGCTTCCGCCAATCATGGCACTCAAAAAGAGTTCAGAACGCCGAGTTTGACAGAAATACGAATCAACTGCTGCGTGCTTTACGTAGAACGTCAATTTTGCCGCCACAATTGCTGAGCCTGCTTTTGCCTGCTTACGCCCGTGCTGAGGCGCTCAACCAGATCATGGGATCCCATCTGCCGTACCGGAACGAATGTACTCACAGCACTGGATGAGCAGACGCTACGGCAATGCTGATTGCCCAGGCTCACGAACAGCACAGCAACATAGGCAAGTGTTGACCAGCGCTCGCAATCGGACAGAGGGCACCATTCAGCGATTTGCCGTGCTCTCGCCATTCAGTTCGCTACAACTCAACAAGCATGAAGGTGTTCTTCGCTGCCGCTGTGAGCGCTGTGGCCATGTCGGCCGCCTACGCCGCGGACTTCTGCGACCAGTGGGGCCAGACGAAATCGGGCAACTACATCATCTACAACAACCTGTGGGGATCCAGCGCCGCCACCTCCGGCGGCAAGCAGTGTACTGGTCTGGACAGTGGCTCGGGAGACACCGTTGCCTGGCACACCAACTGGTCGTGGCAGGGCGGTGACAAAAGCGTCAAGTCCTTCGCGAACGCCGCCCTCGAGTTCGACCCCGTGCCGCTGACGGAAGTCAAGTCCATCCCGTCGACCATGTCGTACACGGTCAAGTACAGCGGTAACGTCGTTGCAGACGTCGCCTACGACCTGTTCACGAGCTCAACTGCCAAGGGTGAAAAGGAGTTCGAGATTATGATCTGGCTGGCTGCTATCGGTGGCGCCGGTCCGATCTCAAGCACCGGCAAGGCGATTGACACGACCACCATTGCGGGCACGGAGTGGAGCGTCTACAGCGGCCCCAATGGCCAGATGATGGTGTACTCGTTTGTTGCCTCCAAGCAGGTCGAGAACTTCGAGGGTGACCTCATGGAGTTCTTCAACTACCTCGTCAAGAGTCAGAAGTTTAAGACCAGCCAGTACTTGATCAAGGTTGAGTGCGGTACGGAGCCGTTCGTTGGTAATGACGTTACCATGACGGTCTCCAAGTACTCTGCCGTTGTCAACACTGGAAGCGGCGGTACGACTACGCCCACGCAGTCGAGCGACAGCAGCTCTACGGGTGCACAGACGACTACTGCTCCGGGTACTTCGACCGGCGGCTCGACCAGTGAGCAGACTCCTGCCACCTCGACGGGGGGTTCTTCCAGCGAGCAGACTCCGGCTACTTCGACCGGTGGCTCGGCCAGTGAGCAGACTCCTGCTACTTCGACGGGCGGTTCCTCCAGCGAGCAGACTCCTGCTACTTCGACCGGTGGCTCGGCCAGTGAGCAGACTCCTGCTACTTCAACGGGCGGTTCCTCCAGCGAGCAGACTCAAGCTACTTCGACCGGCGGTTCCTCTGACGAGCAGACTCCTTCTACTTCGACCGGTGGTTCATCGACCCAGCAGACTCCTGTTACTTCGTCTTCGGACGACGAGCCGACGACTTCGGGCTCTGGCGACGAGACGGAGACTTCAGGCTCCAGCGACGCCAGCACTCCATCGGCTACGACTGCGCCTTCCACGGGCTCGTCATGGTCGACGCCTTCTACCCCCAGCACGGGTTCGTCGACCGAGCAGACCCCGAGCACGCCGGCGACCAACCCGAAGTGCACCCTCCGTCGCGTTCGTCGCGAGTAAATGTAGTCTATGATGAGTTACACTACCGTGTTCGTCTGTGTAATTGACTCTGTGTAATGACTCCCGTCCATGGGTCTAGAGCACATGCAGTCGTCTTAGCGAGTAATGTTGAATGTTGTGTTTGCGGGCACTAAAGCCCGCCATACTTGAGTATTTGCGATGTTGTTTGTTGCCGATCACATTTGCAGCACCCGTCGTACATTCGTTGAGCATGCACTCATCAGCAACTAGGATCGACCTCAGCTCTTACATGGTGAGTCAACGTGTGACTGCTACAACTCCCCCGATGTAGTATGCCGTCGATAGTAATACTACTACACTGAGCGTCCTGCGTAGTAGACCCGCACATGAACGCACTTGTCTTCCCAGCACAGCGAGGCAGTCAGCGTGCAACGCGAGACAGACTGCGACGCTAGTCAAAGGTGTGGCACTGCGTTGCCTCTGCCATGACGACCAGCTCAATTGGCGGTCTCGGTGATCGACAGCAGTCACGATCCATCACATCGGGGCTGTCGTTATCGCGTACGAGCACTCGCGACGACGACGGAAGCAGGCCTGCAACTTGGCAAGTGATCGCGCTCGGAGTGGCGGCGCAGTAATACCAGCTAAGACGACCACCCAGATGCCGAGGGACCAGATGTGTCCCTCGAGGAGCACTCTCGCGACGCGCTAACGTGTGTAGCGAGCCCGGTTCCACGGCTGCAACGCTGGCCAAGAAGCAGCGCGAGATCCAGAGGATGGAGGACCGACACTCTGGTCCGATTCGCAGCGACCGAGGTCTCTCAGCGGCTCCGGTGCCGACCAGCTCGGGTCTGCAGTGTGTCACGCCCGGCCCCAGCCCAAAGTTTGAGCCCGACCAGCGGCGCCGTGGGTGTGCAGCGAGTGGAGCGCAGTCCTTGAGACGTGGGTTACACACGCTGACTCGATCGGAGCTCGGCGCCCGTGCCAATCGCCAGCCTCACCGAGCTTCTGCTGCGCCCGCTGTTTTTCCCCGTGACGCCAAGCCCGGCGATAAAGCAGACAACTGGGTGCCGCAAGACTCGATTCGGGATGGGGTGACCGGCGCCTCAAGGTTGTCGGCGCCGCTCGTTTTTACAGTCCTGTGCGAGAATTGGCCCCGTGCACAAGAAGCAACCGAACACCACCGAACTTGCAAACGTTGGCGCTCCAGCCTCTCCGCGCACTGCATTTGCACCGCATTTGCGCTCGGCGGAGCCGTTTGCCGGCTGGCGTAAAAGTCGGTTAAAAGTTCGGTGCGACCCGGATTTGACCGCGGAAAGGTCGGGCTAGGGCGGCGACATCTCGGCCGGCCAATCGCTCCGTGCCAAAGAGGCTTCTTCTCCCGAGGCGAGCGAGGCGGAGGAAGCGCACAAGTCGCGTTTGCGTTGCGTTTTGCATGAACGGCGTGGCGTGCGCCGACATGACCACGACCGCCGGCCAGCGCCGCCTGCACCGCCACCGCCAGGACCAGCCGCAGGACGCGCGCACGCAGGCGCAGGACGCAGGACTCGCGCGCATGCAGGCGCTGCAGGCGCAGATGCAGATGCAACAGGGCTACGCGGCCTACGCGCCGTTCCCCGCCGTGAAGCAGCTGCCGCTGCGGCGCGCGGCCTTCAACTCGGCGCAGAGCAATCAGGTGCAGACGCACACGCGGCAGCCGAGACTGCACCGCGCAGCCACCAACGAGATGGTGGCCAAGCGCCCCGAGTACTTTGCAGGACGCCAGGACAGGGACGAGGATCTGGCAGGACGCCCGGCCATGACGGCCGACGACCTGCCCTTTGAGATCGCCAGGGAGCGCCGCAGCGCAGACAGGGACCGCAGCAGACACCGCAGCCATCAGAGACAGCCGGAGGAGCATCGCGGCAACAGCAAGTCGGCGGCTTTTCACGGCAATTGCAGGAGCAGCAGACCCGCCAATGCAGGGAGCAACCAGAGCCGTAGTGCCAGTCGCGGACGCTCAGCGACCACTACCAGCAATGCGGCTCCAGAGGCCAGGAAGATGGAACAGATGACGCGGAATGTCGCGCCGACACGCAGCTCGGTTCCTGCTGCTCGGAACCAGGCTCCGGCACGGACGTCGGCTCCTGTTCGTTCGTCGGTGCCGGCCCCGACGCAGACGCCGGCACCGGCGCCGGAGCCGGTGGCGTGGCGAGTGGCCATTGACCCCAAGTCCAAGAAGCCGTACTACTACCACCCGATCACTCGCGAGACGACGTGGAAGAAGCCGGCCGAGCTGCTGGCTGCTGAAACGCTCAAGAAGCGCCAGTTCTTCTCGGTCATGGAGAATAACATTCGTCTCAAGCTGCGTGATGGATACTACACCCGTGACAGTGAGACGTCCAACTCAAGCCACAGCACGCCGGATGCCGTTCACAAGCCTCAAGAAATGTCCCCGACGTGCCGTTCGTCTGCGAGCACCGTCAGTTGTGGCAGTGCACGCAGCAGTCTCAACTCGTACACGAGTGGATCTGGGCGATCCTTGCCTGGATCGGCGCGTCAACTCATTTTGAATGCGACAAGGTCGCTTCCCACGACTCCGGAGGGAATGGGTGTGCCGTACCTGAGCCCAGGTGAAAATCAACCTCAGCAGGAACCTGAGACTATGGAGCGTGACTCTGAAGACAACCAAGATGGTAAGAGGCGTCCGTCGCTATTCAGAACGCTGTCTTCGTACGAGACTCCTGTGATGACTTCGTTCCGTAAAGGCAGCGATGGTCTGGATGTCGATGAGGTTGGCCGTAATGCCTCTGTGTGCCTCGCAGGTCCGTCTCCTATTCAGGAGCGTGTGCGCCTAGCTTCACTGGCGCCTCGTGCCTCTGACTTGGAGGCCTATGCTCGCGCTGTACGAGCTGCGAATGGCAACGGAAGACCGTCTTTGCAAGCTCCTATGGTGGGTGTTACGGCTGGAAGGGGTAGTTCCTCGTCAGCGCTCATGACCAATAAGGGTCCAAGCAACAAGGGTGAGGTTCGTTCTGAGAAACCTCGTGCGCTCCGACGCCGTTCCAACAGCACGAACTCCATCTACCTGCGAATGGGAACGATGAATGCGCCGGACCAAGACGCTACGATTCAGTGTGTTGCAACCGTGCTTCGCGCCCATATGATGGAGGTGCTGGAAGACCCAATTCGCTCGGACCCGCGCTTTGATGTTTTTGTGACGGCCCGGGACCGTCAACGGCTGGCGTCCATTGCAGATGACTTGGATACTGAAGCCACCACATTCGTGGACGTTGAGGACGAAGATGTTATCCTGGATGTCGTCCCCACCCTGTCGGAGATTGGCAACTTCATTAAGCACGTTTTCTCTCGTGCCCAGATGGAGTCGGAATGCATCATTATGAGTCTCGTGTACGTGGAGCGCCTTCTGAAAGCCACGAGTGGCTTATTGCAATTGCGCGGCGAGAACTGGCGTCGCCTGGTGTTCTGCTCTATGGTGATGGCTTCCAAGGTTTGGGACGATTTAAGTATGACCAATGCTGATTTTTCCAAGATTTGGCCTGAGCTCTCGCTGAAGCAGATCAATGAGCTGGAGCTCGTGTATTTGAGCGCTGTAGAGTACAATGTTCGCGTGTCCGCCGTGTCGTACGCAAAGTACTATTTCCACTTGCGCTCCATGTGTGCCACCATGGGCCTGTTGGAAGCTTTTGATGAGAGTGCGCCGCTCAACTTAGATGGTGCCCGCAAGATGCAGGTACTGTCGGAGGAATATCAGGAGCGCTCGAAGCTGATGCCAGTGCCACGTCGCCGCAGTGTGACTATTACGACCACATCTGCTGCCGAAAGCATGCAGGCCGGAGCCAATGCCGGCCGCTCTGCTGTGGGTGGAGGCCAGCTCAAAACCACCAAGGCCTCACCTGCTGCTAGCCTTGAGCAGCTAGTGCACATGCAGGTGCGCGTCGCTGGTGGTAGCTCGCTCGGGTCTTCAATGCACCGCTTGTCGACGAACAGCACGGTCAAGCAGTGAGCAAGATCAATGAAGTGTCTGTCCAAGCCGCCCGAGTGAGAATGAAGAAAGTGGAATCAAGTTGTGCGGCGAGGAGAGAAGTGGTGATGATGTGTCTTTATTTTGATGAGTAAGTGTAGTGATTCGTCAGTGCCTAGTAGCTGTTGGATGAACTTCTTGGAGGAGGCTTTGCATCGTGCGATGTCAACATCGCTGCATGCACTAGCATGCAGGTGATGGCGACAGCGCAAGCAGTCTCAGATGGAGAGAAAGAGAAACATGTTGATGTAGTGAGTAACGAAAGCTGGATGCTACTGTAAGTATCTATCTATGATACCAGAAAGAAAAGCAAACGTTTGGAATTGTCATTTGAGTTGTCAATGAATTGTTGTTGAATGTGCTTGCTACAACAGAGAAGCAATGTAGGTGTGCAGCCAGGTGAGAATTGCTTGCTGTGCTGGATCCTCTAGTACCTGCTCGCCATCAGTGTCCTTCACATGTTCGGATGGAGGTAACACAACACCGGCACTCTTCGGCAGGCGCTGAAGGCGCTTCTGAAGTGCCAAACGGAAGGCTGGATCTTCGAGCACTGAGGTGTTAAGGGTTTCCAAAGACAGCGGAGGTGTTGGAGCCGTAATGGGTGGCGAGTATGGCGGTGGAGGCGTGCTTGGATCGAAAAGTTCCTCTGCTGGTCCGCCTTCTTCGCTGTCGTCATCGCTGGACGTCATGTCCGACTCAACAACGCCCTTTAACTGAAGGACCATGCGCTCGAACTCTAAATTCGCCATTGACGGCAATGATGTCAGGTCGTGGTCTTCATCGTCCTCGCTGTGAGAAGAATGGGCAGTTTTCTCCACATCCTTTTCTACAAATTCTGGTAAGGAAGAAGTTAAAGTTATTGGAGCTGGTGGAGGCACTCGCTCGGTAGTCATTTGCACGCAAGGCGTTGGTGGGGTCTTGAAATCTGGTAGCTGTTGAACAAGAATGATAGGGTCGTCTAAAGGAGACGCACTAGTTTTTCCATCTTCGTTTGCTAACTCTGCTTGCCGCTTTCGCTGAAACTCCAACCGATGCTCGCGAAGAGAAGGCTGGTTTGCACGAATTACAGGATGTTGTGACTTTGGCGCAGATGACGGAGTTTGTTGACGACGAATGCGAACTGGAGCTGGGGGCGGTGGAGCGTGTTTATTATCGCTGAGAGTTTTGCCTTCAATACCAACGACAACTGGCTTTGGATACGCTGGAGCAGATTGTTTGGGCTTTGGCGGACCATTGGCGCTCTTGGCGACTCGTCTAACAGCACTAGACGGAGGTGGTGGTGGTAAGTTCTGCTTTAACTGCTCTCGCTGGGCAGCCCACTACACGGAGAATAGAGAAAATTGTTAGAACTGACGAAGACACTTAACCTATGTACTTGGCTCGCGTACCTTTGTGTTGAAATCGGCTACGCGTTCCGAGATCTTGCTTAAAGGCTTAGCCTGGCCTTGGTTCTTTAACTTAGTCTTTGGTGCAGTTGGCGGATCAGGAAGCGCTGCAACTGCAGCTGCAGCTGCTTCGTTTGCTTTGTGGTGAGCCTTCAAATTCTCTTTCACTTGAGCTGAATTACCCCCTCCTGGCCGTTTTGCTCTCACACGCAGATTAGCAGCGTTCGCGTTGTTCACGGCAGCAAGTCGAGAAGGAATCTGAGCTGGCTGAACTTGTTTTTGAATAGGACGGTTGCGTCGCAGTGCACCATTCGGCATGCCACGAGCTTTGCGACTAGCACTCAAGAAAGAACCTACTCGTACCTTTCCCTTTTGAGCACGAGGTGAAGTTTTCTTGAATTTAGCTTGTAGCTGGCGAGATGATGGCTTGACAGCAGAATTCATTTCCGACGCTTGAGCAACAAGCTCAGCGCGGCGTACTTGCTGAGATGTCGGGGCCACGGGTAGAGACTTGTCCTCGCCTATTGATTTCTTACGGAATACGTTTTCCCCATGGAGCACCGTGTGATTCAACTCGGAGGCTAACGCATGAGCCGACAAAAACGTTTGTATTCGTGCCAATACTAAAGGCCGTCG
The DNA here is from genome assembly GCA_033558005.1 of Phytophthora taxon juncus. Classification (NCBI taxonomy): domain Eukaryota; phylum Oomycota; class Peronosporomycetes; order Peronosporales; family Peronosporaceae; genus Phytophthora; species Phytophthora taxon juncus. Next base: position 1,590,956 of record JAUCEE010000002.1, read on the forward strand.
GATAAGCTGGTTCACACTCGGCCGCGCACGAGGTTCCTTGCGTAACATGTCATCCACCAAAGCTTGTAACTCTCGCCTGATACTGCTTAGGCTTTTGCACGCCGGAATCTGTGGCGACATACCTCGCACAATATTATCAAACAATTGACGTTGACTGCGGCCCTCGAATGCGTGCGCGAAAGTTGCCATCTCGTAAAGAACGCAACCCAGACTCCACACGTCTGCTTTCGCGTTGTAGCGTTTACCGAGACAGATTTCAGGAGCAGTGTAGTACGGCGTGCCAATTGAGGTCTGTGCACAGGCTAGCGTATGACTAAGTACTGTAGCAACGCCTAAATCTCCGACCTTTACCACCCCTGACTTTGTGAGAAAGATGTTAGCCGGTTTGACATCACGATGAAGGATTTTTCGATCGTGCAGGTGCTTGAGCGCGAGGCACACCTGTACAAAGAGCCCTAGAAGCTCATCTGGGTCAAGGAATTTGCGATATCGAGCACGCCGCTCAAGGTCTTGGCTTAGGTCACCACCGTCAGCAAACTCCGTCACAATACACAAGACCGTCGGATGCTGCTGGTAACGCCCCAACAACGCAGCGTTCGATATTGACGACTTCAGCAAAAAACTCTCTTTGCAAGCAATAATGTTAGGGTGATCCAATGCTGCTAGAAGTCTTGCTTCTCGCTGAGCGTTGGCCTGGTCACGAGGGTCCAGCAAGATTTCCTTAATGACAAACTGCTGCTGGTGATGCTGTTCATCTAGTTTTGTTGATGGATTTGACACGACAGTCTTGCGTGTCGCCAAATACGCAGACCCATAGCTCCCTTGACCAATCTTGCGAACCTTCACGTACTTCTCCATGCCAGTGTTTCGCTCAGACAATCTGAAAGTGTGCGGATGCATCGATAATTACTAGCAAAAATAGAGAATGAAATGGAAACCCGTAGCATCCCATGAGTATTGCCACTAACATTTTCACGAAGCCGTAAGCATTCTGTGTCAGGCCTCCATCAGCTCGACACTTCAAGTGAAGTTGAAGAATGGACTCTCAAGAATCACGACCCAGTAAGTGCAATGCTTCAGCTACAGACCCAGCATCGCCGATGACCATGGCCTGCCGTTTTCCTCAAGCACTGTCTACTGAAGACGGTGATGACGGCTACCTCTACAAAGGCAGCACCTTCCCTGTATTATCGGGTCCCAAGCGCAGTGGAGGGAGTCATGGATTCCAGCGTAAGCCTCCTCACCTTGACATGGCTCGTGAATACGAAGCTGCTGGAAAAAGCTATAAGGCAGCTCGAAGCACTATCGCAACACTCAATGAGCGACATCGCCAGCTACAGATTGCGCAAGAAGAGGCTTTCATACGTGAGCAACAAGGCCGTAAGTTTACAGCCAATTTTGCCGAAACAAGGCTGGCGACTTGTGGAGAACCTACACTCAATACAATGAACGTTCGCATCGAGCGACAACGCGAGCAGGCAAAAGTTAACAACAAAGCGTCGTCTTCATCCAAACCACCAACAAATAAGAAGTTGCGTGAGGCTGCGCATCGTGAACACTTAAGCACGCAGATCCGGGCTGCTGTACGCCGATCGTACGGATCTCAAGAGCTTGACCTCAAGTCCTTAGAGCTTGTGCACATTCCACGAGCAGCCGTATTTACAACGTTATTACTACAGCTTGCCCGTACTATCCGAACTGTAAACGTATCTCGTAATGCTCTACGGGAGCTCCCAGATAGCTTTATTCAAGCCTTTCCCGAAGTTGAAACACTGGTTTGCAAGGAAAATGCGTTGGCACGCTTGCCCCCACGTGCACTTAGTGGGTTACAGTACCTTCGAGTGCTAAACGTGTCTGGGAACCAGCTCGATGCACTTCCTGTTGACTTGCCAAATACACTTGAGGTACTAGACGTCAGCCGCAACCGTTTGCATGACATTCAAAACTTGCACGCGCTCGTGCGACTTACAACTGTGGACTTCAGCTACAATCACTTTCAGTTATTACCATGCGGACTTACGGCACTTAGCAAGCTGCAGACGCTTACACTGACAGGGAACCGCCTAGTCACATTGGCAACAAGACCACCGCTACTTCGAAAGCGCTCGAGTGGTGACGATGCTGCTGCTAGTCCTCAAGACGAAGAAGAGAGCAACAACAAAAGCGATCCCACAGAAGAGGAGAACGAAGCTGCACGCAAGCAGTGGCGTGTTGAGGTGGATCCAATTACACAGAGCACCGTGTATTATCACTTGCAATCCAAGCGTGTGACTCGTACCAAGCCCGCATGCTTTCAGGTGCGAATCCCAAAACTACAGCTACCAGGCAATCAAGCTCAACTACCAAAGAAAGACAATCGCGCACTGCTGGAACGCTATCCAGACGGCTGGGAAATCGTCTTGCCTAGTCCTTCAGACACTTCCACAATGCTGCAGTTTGTAAACCACTGCACCGGCGACAACTTCTCTTCCATCCCACCTGCGCTTGATCGCTGGGACGGCGTTGATCACTTGCATTCGATTTACCTTTCAGGCAATGAGCTACTGGACCTGCCACAATCGTTCGTACGATCAGTACAAAATTGCAAGCAATTTACCAAGTCCGCAGTTTTGACGTAAGTCTTGTATGGTTACAGGGTAAGCTGAAGCGGTTAAAGCGCCTTGAAGCTGAGAACAACAAACTTTTAGCACTTCCTGATGTACTTCACAATCTAGAGGTGCTCGAGACGGTCAAGCTTGGCATGAATGGGTTGGCAACACTACCCCCGTCACTTTCAAAGCTAGCAAACCTCACCGAGTATGCTCTTGGTCTCTTTGAGGTTTTCGTCCCGATCATACCATTACTAATTGTTGTCTCTTCTTGTTGGCTTGTGAAGGCTAGATATCAAGCTTAATCGTTTAAGAGAGTTACCAGGAGCTTTGGGTGATCTGAAGCAGCTTCGCGTGCTCGATGCAAGTGCCAATGCGCTGGAAAAGCTTCCACGATCATTCTTGGCGTTGCGTCGAATTGTTACGCTAAGGCTGTCAGGAAATGCTCCACTTCTAAACGCAGGCTTTGCTTCTGAGACTCTTAGAACAGGGAACCTAGCTGAAATACGATGGCAACTGGAACACCAGATCGAGATCGAAAAGCACGGCGGATCACTCCCACCAGAACCAAAAGCCCGGCTAATTGGAGTCGGTTCTGAGTGCTGGAGCACCGACTTACACATTAATCGAGAGTTTGCTCGTGCTGTGGAGCTTGCTCGTGAAACGCACTCGTTGTCAATGCATTGGCGTGGTATCGAAGTTCCTCAACTGCCTCGTGTTTTCTTCACGGCCGTGCCAGATTTGCGTGAGCTTCGACTGTCGGGGCAAAACTTTGAGGTGTTGCCTGCCGGGTTTAGCGTATTCACAAAATTGCGCTTGCTGCAGCTACGCCAAAACTGCATTCGCGCTATCGCGCCTGAAGTGTTTGGGAACACAATAGATACTTCCGATGGAACGATCAGTAGCCAGGGAATTGCTACCAGCTTGGAGACATTTGATCTGCGCTACAACCGGCTTAAGTTACTTCCGGACTCATTTGCCAACTGCACAAAGCTTCAAATACTTCTTGCTAGTCACAACGATATCGCTTCACTACCAGAATCGATGGCAGGTCTTGCAAATGACTTTGTGGAACTTCAGCTCGCTCACAACCAGCTTACCAAAGGACCAAGAGCAATATCTGAGCTGCGTTCGCTTGAGCGCCTCGATCTGTCATTCAATCGTCTGGAAACACTTGATGACCTGGACTTTTCGCAGCTACCACGACTTCAGGTTTTGCGCTTGAGTGGCAATCGCCTTACCGAGCTGCCAATGTCCTTAGGCGGCGTCGGCACATCAGATGGAGGAAAGCCACCGCCGATACGAGAGTTATCATTTGCAGGCAACATGTTGCGAGAATTTCCAACAGCAGTGTTGTTGCTCGGTGCAACACTCCAACGACTTGAAATGCAAAGCAATCGTCTAGAACGGCTGCCTATACGTTTTGGGGCAGCACTTTCAGCCCTAGAACTTGTAGAGAGTGATGGCAATCCGTTCCGATCACCGCCTGCCGAAATCATGCGCCTAGGAGCCAAAGCTATTCGCCTGTACTTGGCTAAACGTGAGCAGCGCGTAGAAGAACTTGCAGCACTGCTCAGTGCCTTGGGCCTGGTGTTTGATCGTGAGGCCTTCGACAAGCCCATTGTGCGTCATTTGCTTCCTCCAGACGTGCCGTTGAAAAGCCTGCCTTTCTTGACTTCAAAACATCTCATAGCTTTTGATCGTGCTATCGATCGCTATGTGAACGGCGCTTTCTATCTTCCACCACCACCACTAGGTGCAGGATCGCTTTTTCGTCGCGGTGCCGACATCTTCCACAAGCTGTTGCTGAGTACGCACTTTGAAATAGCGCAACGACACCACCGCACAGTCCTGGACGAGTTGGTCCGGTTGATTACACTTATCCGTCAAAAGCGCTGGGCGGACAAGACAGACCTACGTTATGATATGTTGCGACCTTGGGGACGTCGTGGTGAGCAGGTTGGCGTTTACATGGTGCGTGGATCCCTCCTCTTTCCAGAAGAATACAAAGATACAAATGACACAGTCCTGCCTCCACCAAGTCCAGGCAAAGCACTTCCAAGCGTCTTGCGCGTTATTGAGACCAGGACACAACGTGGGTTTCCACCTGAGCCCTTCATTGAAAACAAACGCACCTTGCATGATGTTGAGCGTGCGCTGGAACAATACGTTGGTCATTACGGACCGGTAGGTGTTGCTCACGCTAATGTGCCGATGCGTTGTGCGTGCGAGGAATTGTTGCGCTTTGGCAAGATGCATGATCCGTGCGAACAACCAGGATGGACAATGGTCCGCGTGTTGTACACCGAAGAAGAGGTCGCACGACGAGAACTTGATGAACGTAGGCTTCGCGAAGCTCAAGACGCACTACTTCCGCAAATTCGCGCATTCCTGGAGACACCCGAAGGTGAAAAGCGATTCCAACGAGAAGTAAGAATTGCCAAGGACGCATTGCGTACACATCTTCGCGCAATGAAGAAGCAGCTCAAGCGCCATCGTGCAAAGTGGAAACCCTTAGCCAAGGCCCATGCCAAAGAAGAGAAACTGGAAAAGAAGATGGAACGTGCAGCCCAGAAAGCAGCGAAGTCGAAAAAAGCTGACGAGGAAACTCCTTTGAAAAAAGCGGAGACGCTAGGTGAGTTGAAGGCGCGAATTGCGAAGCGCGAGAAGCTCGAATTTGCCGAAGCTCGCGTGCGTGAAGACACAGAAGAGCTTGAGAGGGGTAATGCCCGACTTGGTCAAGGCCACGCAGCATTTCGAGAGGAAGTTGAACAAATTTTGCTTGAGAAAGTTGGCGCCACCGTGCGACAACATCTTGTACGGCAGCAGCGTGATAAGGCTATTGCCATGGGCTGGCGTCGGCCGTGGGATGGAATTGATGGAAGAGCCTTTGAACGCTATCAGCGTGAGATTCTGCGGCACAAGCAAGGTGGAGTGGCTGAAGAGGGGGCTGCAGCGGCTCCTGATAGCGGTCCGAAAAGCGTTCTCAAGCCTGACGCCATGAGCAAACCTGCGGAAGCGCCAAAAGTCGATACGGAGAACGAAAATGACGAAAACGATGATGATGACGATGCGGTAGCAAGCGATGACAATAGCGAAGTCAGCGAAGTATCCTTCGACGGCTACGATGACTTGGTCGCAAATATGGCCCGGGGTGCTCCAGATAACACACTGCATGACGACGACGATGAAGAGGACGAGGATGAGGGGAGTGTTACGATTGCAGAAGCTGCACGTGCTGCTGCCATGGCAGCCTTGGAAGCGGAAGAGGCAGAAAGAGCAGCAGACAACTTGGACGACATCAGCTCCGACGAAGATGACGATGAGAAGCCACATGAATCGGAGGACAGTGATCTATGACCTAACAGCATATTACGCAACAATCTACAAAGTTGTGAGGACAACAGGTGAGGGAGGACACAAGCAACTTTGACTAGACAAACTAGAGGCTGGAAACATCTATTCCGAATACAAGCGTAGGTCAGCGATCTGAATCAACACAAGCAAGGCCTTTCGAGCAATGAAGAAAAGCAACAAATCTGCAGCACACAGCATGAAGGCTGGTCACCGCTCGCGTTGCCACCTTTCCGCCATCATCCACGCGATCTTTGTTTTTCGCTGCAGCAAATGTAGGCTGACCAGCGCACTTGAGATTGTACTGGCTGTTACCCACTCCAAGCTATTCTCACAAATACAGCGGCTGCTGCCCATGTTGCTGCTGCTGCTGATATGGCGTGCTGTAGCCTCCCCCATTCGTGGCTTGCTGCGCATGTTGGGCTGCAATTCGATTGGCGTTCCGGATAGAGGGTGAAGTACTTCGCTTCCTCGGTGCTCGCATTGAAACACCATCAATAACCGGATACCGATCTGCGAATGACGGTGTACGTGGCGTCTTGAGCAGAGTCTGCAACACTGCATCACGACGACCCGGGTTCTCATGCAGATAGCGAAACTTCTTGAACACTTTCATAGCGTACCGGGCATCGATGACCGGGTCGTGGTCAGCCTCCTGAATATCCTGACCGAGCAGGTACTTGGCTACGTGGCGCAGCGAAAAGTAGCGATAACGCACCACGCCATTAGTCGACTGCATGGGCAGTCGGAAGAGATCCGCCACATCAAACTCTCCCTTGTAGTCCGTGGGCTTTTGAAGTGTCAGCCATTCAAGATCCTTCTTAATCGACTGCCCCACAATGACGCTCTCCACTGGCAGGATGGCCTTCAACCGAACGAGCGCCTCCTCTAGTTCTGGTGCGTCTTTCAGGTTACTATTCGCAAAACCAGCAGCAAAAAATTATGAGCAACACAGCGCATTTCTCCACTTGTTCTCTTTCTCACCTCTCTGTAATACCCGTGAGCTGTGTGAGGTAGCTAACGATCGGCTTGGTAGGTTTGACATACTGGTCGAAAACCACCTTCTCGTCTTCGTCCACCACTGCAATCCTCGCCACATCTCGATCACTGCAACAGCGCAAGACATCACTCGTCAGTTGATCATCACTCTTCTCTTTTTCCTCTGCAACTTCTCACTTGGTGCCGTTCCCCGTGGCGACACATTCAACGTCAATGGCAAAAAACTGTGTGCGCCCATGCCAGAAAAAAAAGTGAAAGCGTCGTCAGCCAGTGCTCGTTCACTTTTTTTCACTTCTTGCACTGTACCGGTCCCTCGATGTCCCGCGTGAGCACCGGCAAAATCTCGCTGATCGTCTCCTTCTTTTGCGGATTGGCCTGGATCTGCAACTTCCGTCGAGGCGGCGCCGCGTTGCTCGGCGGCGTCGCGTTCTCGTCGCCCTTGTCCGGCACCAGCAGCATGGGCGGCGGCAGCCCCGGGTGGTTGTAGAACACGGCGCCGCCGCTTGCCACCGCCACCGGGAAGTCCTGCGGCAGCGGCGGCGCCAGCTCGTCGAAGGCCGCGAGCTCGGGCGCCTCGGGGCCGGCGGCCTCGTGCACGAACGGGCAGCTGCTGCCGTTGCGGCAGCCGCCCGACGCGAAGAAGCGGCAGGGCCGCGGCTGCGAGCTGCCGCCCGTGGGGATGGCGCCGTTGGCGTACGGGTTGGCGGCGCTCAGCGGCACGTCGTCGGCGCTGGCGGCCGCCTCGCCGTCGTGGCGGAAGCTGCAGGAGGCGCCGCGGAAGCAGCCCTGCGGCGACTGGAAGAAGCGGCAGGCCATGGCTAATGGCGGATGGAGAAAAAACCGCGATTGGGTGGTATAGTGGAGGCAAGTGACGGGGCCCGAGCGGAGACTTTGGCCTCTCCCGAAGGCGGCCGGCTGCCGGGCCGGCTGTGACGGTGCTGGGGCCGGCGGCAGACGGAGGGAGCGCAGGTAGCGGAGGCGTGCAGCGCTGCACGCCTCGTGGCCATTGCTGAGCACGGGGCTGTTACGCCTTCTGCAGGTGTGGTCTGCGCGGTTTAACGCCTGCAAGGCGTATCGAGATGATGTTGAAGCTTATGGCTGGCCGTGATAGCCGCGGGCAGTCGACAAGCTCGACAGGAGCCTCGGATGACTAGGTTTGATAGAGAGCGGCGAGCTTGCAATGGTTAGCAGCGGAGGTTGGTGAAGTGTTATCGTGGAAGTCTTCTTATTCAAACTTGTGTTTGAAACCACCATACTACTACCACTAAAGGCACCTCTGCCCCTCGTTGACGACCGACAATTGCGGACACTTGCTGCACCGGCGTCTTGCCGCGCTTACCTCGAGCGAGGTAAGTAAATCGACGCAGAGATTCCTGTTTCCACTACTTGGTGCCATGTTGGTAAAGAAACTACGGGCGGTGGTGCCACACCAAGCGACCCACAGCCATCGTGGTGCAGTCTACTTCCACGACAGTGTTTGCCGCTGGCAACCGCCAGCCAGGATTTCGCCAGCGAGCTGCAAGCGAGTCATGGTGACCTGCCACGTCACAGTTCGTGTGCACCACATCCCGATCTGCGGAGAGGGGATGGGCTCCTCGAAAAAAGCACTTTTTTCAGGGGATGCGCTTGGATAGTCGGACGTGTTACGGTACTCTTTTGCGCTCCCACTTTTGGTGCCTGTATAAATATATGCAATTGTGAGACCAGATAGGCAGCATCTCCAAAAATGTCATTTTCTTCTGCACAATTGTTAACTTGTATATTCTATGTCCTTGACGTATTGATATGGTCCACCCCGGCGAAAACGGTGAGCGCGACTGTACTCTTTAGTAGAAGCTCTTATTGGCCGCGTGTCTTTGGCGAGCTGTATTTGCTTCAAGGATCGCTGGCGCGCAATGCGGACTTGCATTTCCGGTGGTCTCCGCTCCATGCATGCCGGCGTGCTCGTCGGAAGTGCTCGCCGCCCTCTAGTAGCGCTGACTATCGCCTGCGCAATGGCGCGGTGACGCCGTCGCGCGTTCTGGTGGTCTCGTGTTCCTGCTCGCGCCCGACCCGCGTGCTCGCGGGCTTTGCTGGCTGTGCAAGCCTCGTGGAGGCTTTGCACACGCGTGGCCGGCCAGCAGCAGCGCCTCTGCTGCTGCTGCTGTTGCTGCTGGCCGGCACGCTCGCGCGGTGTGTATTTTCACCTCTGCGTTTGGTGTTATATTTCTTTCGCCAGCGATGTCTTCAGCTTCGGCCACATTGCGCCAAAACCAGCTTTGTCTACACTATCATATCATACTTAGTTCCGCCTCCATTGCGAAGCTTGTCATACATCAGGTCCTCCCGCGCTCGGCAATCCCGCGGGGCACGTCACACACTCGCGATCATACGCGCAAACGGTAGTGCTGCTGCACTGGGAGCAGGCGCCGCCACGGGTGCGGGCTTCGCCACCGAGGCGGCGGGGGTCTGCTTGGCTCCAGAGGCCAGAGTCGATGCGCACGATGCCGCCACTCGGGGCACCGCCGACACCTGCAGCTTGGCGGGGGCTGCCATCACGGGCGGAGCCAATGCGCCGGTGGGAGACGTCGGAGACGCGTACCCAGCGGACGTCGAGCTCGGCGGAGAGGCAGCACTGCGAGACGCCGCGCCGGTCTTCGCGTCGCCGGCGTTCTCGAGCACACGCACAAACCGGCCCTTGATGCGCGGGCGGTCGTCGGCAAGCTTCTTCCTGCAGTCGTACTTGATGCTCTTCTTCCAGGTGCGGTTTTTGCGCTTCTCGTGGAACTTCTGAAGGCGAAGCTTGCGGGCCGCCGGGCTGTACGAGCCGATCTTTTTCTCCGATGAGCTCGACTTGGGGGTCGACGATCCTACGTTAAGGACACTGAGAAGTGAGTCCGTGGGCGCGCTGATCGACAGCGACGACGCCGAGCTGCTTGATGCAGACACGCGAGCCTGTTCCTTCCGCAATTCCTCAGCAGCAGCCGAGTTGGCAGCCAGCACACTAGCAGTGCTTGAAGCAGCGGGCGCCGACGAAGTAGCCTTGTCTCCAACCTGTGTCGCCTTAGCGTCCTTCTCTGAGAAGATGCTGGAACGCTTCTTGCTAGAAGTGCTCGTCGGCGACGGGATCTTGAAGTTCATGGTGTCAAAACTCATGAGAAGCTTCTCCGCGTCCTTGGCATTGCTCGACTCCAAACGGATGTAGGCCGGGTCAACTATAGGCGCAATCAACGCATCAAACGGCAAAGGATGAGCACGCGTTCGTCTCAGCCACCAGGCACGCCGTGATCGCGTGTCGATTTCGGTTTGCATTGCAAGCAGCAACAACAAACAGAAAGAGCAAAGAGCAAGAACTAACCGAAGGTCGAAGCCATCTCCGCGGGGTCCTCGAAGGCCAAGCCGCCGCGCAGGAACGAAGGGCCGAAGCCGAAGTCGTTCACCTCGTCGCTCGTCGTGTGGTCCTGCGCCAGAGCGTCCATGCTCAGCGCCAGGTCCATCTCGTCGTGTGCAACCCAGTCGATGTCCTGGCTCAGGCGGTCGTCGAAGTCCATTGCGCGCAGGTAGTCGTCGCTGATCCACCCGTCCAGGTCGAGCTCGAACTCGTTCTTGAACATGTCGTCCAGCCGGGCCTTCTTGGCGTCGCTGGCGCCGGCCAGCACGCCCGCGGCGTGCGAGCGCTTGCTGCGCTGCGCGCCGGCGCTCTTGAGCTTCTCCTGCGGCGACAGGCACATGGCCGGCTTGCTCTCCTCGATGGGGCTCAGCGGGTTCATCATGACGCGATCTTTGAGTCTGTGGTCTCAATTGCGATCCGGAGCCGACTGGTCGTCCGTGATCCAAGCAGAAAGCGACTGGCTGGCTGTGGTCCAACACCAGGCCGCAGTCGGTTCTGGTTTAGCGCTAGTCGAAGCGTCGCTGGAGGTCGAGTGTGCGTGGCGCGCTCACTTGACTTCCGGTGGGTGTAGTGGCGAGACGCGATTGCAATACAGCGAGCGGTGCGTCGCCGGTGCAATGCGCGATCGGAGCTGGAGAGAGGAGGCTGGTCGTCGGCTGGATCACGGAGCCGCTCGCCCACTGCAAGTAGCTGGTCGCGCTCGAGCCGAGGAGTTCTTTTTCCGCAGAGGATTTCAAAATGACTGCGGCGGGAGGAGCTTGCGGAAAAAAGCACATCTTTGGAAGCGAAGGCAAAAGAACGGATATAAAAAGCATCAGGATTGGATCCGAGCGCGGATTGGTCAAAAATAAAACGCACGGCGCTGATTGGTCACGACTCGAATCACGCAACCTTTGCGCGATCGTACGAAATTGGTTTCCGTGGATGATGGCGGTTCGATCCAGCCAATGGCGGCGCGCCGAGGGCTGAAGTTCAACAGCGGATCCTCGGCTAAGTACCGTTCGTTACACCCCTTACCCATAAAAACCGGTCCCTGACCTGCTTTTCGTAGGGCCCTGGGCGGGAGGGTCGCGGTAAGACACATTTAAGCGAGAGAAAGGTTCGCACCTAGCCGGAGAGCGTGGTCCTAATTCAGAAAAAGTGAAACTCCTCGCAAGCAAGCAAGCAGTGCGGTCTGCGTTTGGTGGTCCAGCGAATGCCTGACCACCTGGGCGGCGTCCCGGTGGCAAATGCTCGCCGCCGGTCCGGCCGGGCTGGTCAGACTTGGGCAAGAGAGCACCGTCCGGCTGACGCGAGTGCGTCGGGCTGGCGCTCTCTGATGGCGCCCAGCGCCGAGCTGAATTTCCGACGTTCAGGCCGAATGAGCTCGTCCTGGCGGGAAGCCCGGCAAGAAAGCGGGCAGCTTGCCCTTTATCAGCCCCGCGCCCCGGCTTTCGCTGGCAGCGAACCCGCTCGCTCCGGAGGGCGGCCGTATTGCTGACAGGCTGTCGCGCGGGGCGGGTTGGGCTGGCCGACCTCGTTATCCAGCGACGTGGCAGCAAATACGCCTGAGCTCAGCTGGGCTGGTTTTACAGCGCTGACTTCCTGCGCACTGTCGAGGCCGCCGACCACATCACTCGAGCAGCAGCGGAGACCGCCACCGCCCGATTGCCGGATTGCGGAGACCCTAGGCCGCCGTCTGATATGTATCTCGAAAGCTGCTTGTTTGCTTCCGCGCAAAACTGAAGATCGGAAACGAGTGGCGACCGACGAGCAGCGAGCAGGAAGCCTCGTCGCGTGCCAACTTGCACTCTTCGCGCGGGCTGGGGTGCAAGCTCGGCGACGCAAACGAGTCGCTTACGTCCGCGGCGCCCTCGGAGCGGGGCGCCGTCACCAGTCAAGCGCGAGGCAAAAACAGGCCGCGAAAAAAGCAGCTTTCTTCTGAAAAAGCACCAACGGAAAAGCGGGGATGCGCGCCATCATCACCCTTGCATCGCAGGCGCTTGTTTCGCGAAGCTTGTTTCGGCCAGCCGAAGCCAGCCGTGGATGGGCCAACTTTTGTTAGGTGGTGTCCGCCCTCGCGCACGATTACGACCAAAAAGCATCGGAAAAAGCGCTTTTTTCGCTTGCGCAAGCGCCTGATTGGTCGCGACGTAAGGCGCTTCAGGTGATTTCGCGCACGGTTCAACGTGCAGAGTATCCCCGCAAGCGCCGCCGTGTCGGGTTCGACTTGCACCAGCGCCGCCGCCGTCGCACTCGCAGGCTCCCCAGTCCACCGGCAGCGAGCGCGGCGGTAGATTTGTGTCGCGCGGCCGAAAACGGCGTCAAACGCGATGACTCACCACCGGAATGGGGCGCTGGAGCGCCATTTCGTCACTTGCCTTCGTCTTGGCACGTGCTCTCCGTTCCGGAGGTGCGAGCAAAGCCCCTGCAATTGCAGCGTGCAATTCCAGTTCGAAGAGAGCTCGTTCGGCTTTCTCCTTTGACTTTCAGAGGGCTAACGCACCCCCAGAAAGACGCAGCGGTCCGAGGTGCTCGGCCTCGTTACTGACTGGAGTGGGGTCAAGAGTCAGCAAGCGGTTCGCATGCCGACGAGCTGGCGCCTCCAGCGCCTCTGCTCAACGACAAAGCGATAGATGAAACCACACCGCTCGCTAATAACAGGACTCGCGCTCGGCAGGGCAAGCCGAGCTCAGAACGACAGCATTGCAGTACAACGAGCATCGCATGAACGAGGCGACGGCTTACAGGACGAGTTTTTGGACACCTCTCACGATTTGAGTCAGATCTGAAGCTATGTCTTGCACGCTGCGAGATGCAACGTTGACCAACAACGTCCAGTACAACGCAGGCGTCATTCACGCAGCATGCACTCGGCGCCAGCGACGAATTGTACAACTTCGAGGCTGAGTCGGCTGAGTCAGCCCCACGTTACAACTTTTCGTACGGTAGACGAAACTGCTTCAGCTTTAGCGCTACGAGCGCTTGCGGCTGCGAGTCCCGCGCAACCAGCCATTTCGCTCGAGCTCAGGCGAGCTGGTGCGTGCAGCGCGACGCTGGAGAGGATGTCCAATAGGTCAAGCTGCGGGAGGCGAGTTCCAGTTCATTCGCGTAGACTCAAGGTGACGCAGCCGCCCAGCCAGCCTCTCGCTCCTCTTGCCCTCCAGCGAATAGCAGATCCTCTCACGCTGGCTGCTCCGGCGGTTGCGAATCGCTTAATAGCAGCGATCGCCTTGTGCTTTGACGGCAGCCAGCCGGCGTTACAGCGACTGCGACCGAGCGTCTCTGCCATACTCCATTGAGCCTGGTGCTGAAGAAGTTCTCGGCGAGAACAGCGAGCACACGGCACTCCACACGCGTTGTAGGGATAGCCATCCATCTGGTGGCCATTTCAGGCCACGACACTACCAGATTACGATTTGGGAGCTTGCACCTTGGCGCTGGAGCGAGTCTCTCCCAGTGTCGCGTTACTCTGCGGGCCAGCTTGCTGTCGCACCGCTGCTGCTGTTGTTGCTGACTCTTGACTAAAGCACAACCAAGTTTTCCACTCCCAGCTGCGCGCGCAGGGCCCTGCGCGCTCATCCGATCCATTTTGTCATCTCGGATTGCTCGCGGAGGCGGCGGCACAGGCGCGTTTAGTGAGCGAAAGAAGCGAGAAAAATAGCTGAGCAGGAGGGTCTTACTAGCGATGAGCGGCATGACGTCGCCGGTGCATTTGTCCCGGGACCGTGCGCAGACTCGCAGAATGCATCACCGCGCCATGCGTCAGATCACGGACGTGTTGGGCGTCTGCCTTAATTCAACTCGAGCGAAGGAGCAGTGGACATGTCTGCGGCGGGACAGACACCAGGAACTCTATGGCAAGCGCACAGATCAAGGATTGACGAACGGGTCTTCTGTGTATTATTTAGCTGTGAACGAGGCAGCTTGCGGGTTTGAGGAGGCCTTTGACCTGCTTCATTTCGACAGCACAGCGCAGTTCCGACTCATGATGAAGCTCCTCCATGGTCGAGACTTCAAAGATGGCGCGTTGTTATCAAAACGAACAAAAGAACACTCGATAAGTGACTGGACTATGGATACCCAGCACGCAGCCGTTTGGTTCATTTATCAGGATCATCGCAAGTCCGTGCTGGTGCGTGAACAGCACTTAACATTTTTCCAAACTTTGAAGATTTTTCTCCCTGACACCCAGCACCACCACGACGATTATCACAGCGCGGTGGCGTCGATGTCAGCTACGTCGTCAATGGCAGGGCTAAGTGCGCGTCCGTACGATGGAGTTCACAAACGAACCATTGCGCTAAGCTGGTTGCCATTTCCCCGGTCACACGAAGCGATGCTGGAAACGGTGCAACAGGTTGATCTGCAATACACACTGATTGTGGAGGAGATTTCTCCTAACCGGTTGCGTCTTTCATGCGTAACTAGCTCGTTTCGTGATGAAAACGATGGCCCTTTAGCCGGTTCACCTTGGGCTGCCCGAGCCATTGCGCGGCGACTAGCTCTTCGATCCGTTGGTAAACTGGAGTCGGCTGTGGTAGCATCTCGAATTGGCGACTGCCAACTGGTAGCACCGCATCAATGGGTGAAGAACGAGGACCGGGCGAGCTGTGTCATTTGCTGGAAAAGATTCAACGCCATTTTTCGCCGGCGCCACCACTGTCGTCTCTGTGGTGAAGTTATATGCGGGTCGTGTTGCTCGATGCGTACCATTAACATTGTGAGCTTGAAAACGAAAGAAGTCCAGAAAACACGGATTTGCCACCTTTGTAACAACAAAGCTCGACTCAAAACCGGCACCTACGGGTTCTCCAGCAATGAGAGCAACCAGCACCACAGCAACATCAACAGAATTCCAGCTTCGCGCCAGCAGTGGGACCCACCACCTCTCCTTGAGTCCGACTCAGAACTTCCTCTCTCCTTGCGTTTGCTTCCAGCAAGTTTGAAAGTAGTGGCGAGTCATGGCAAACGAGATTATGTGCTTCCGCCACCGTCATCCGGTTTCCTACTCTCACAAAGAGCCATTCTACAAGATCTCGAAGCTAGCGATCGCACGAACTCGTTCGAGCACAATGGCAGTGAAGGCTACATTGGCGCTCTACCTGACCGATTGGTAGCAACCGTCAATAGCAAAATCATCTCAATCAAGTCTATCGCTCGTAGCACCAAAACATTCTGGCAGACTGTGCCATCTACAACGTCAAGCAAGAAGAGCGCATGGTCGGTTCAAGCGCTCGATTCAAATAGTGTTGAATCGAGCGTCAACTCGGCTGGATGGGATGGAGAAAATCACAGTGGTGTGTTTGATGCTTCACGGTCTGGGTTTAATAACTCGAGGTCATTTCTCCACCCAGCAGCCATGGCCTCTAGGTCGCGGAGAATGGCCCAACCGATTCCTATCGCGGCTGAGTCAAGTAGCTATAGCTCTGCTGATCGATCGTTCTTGTCGTCATATGGCGCAGTTGACTCAAAGGAGCGAGATGAGGAATATTTGAGAAAGTTTGAGCATCGACGAACGTCTCTGATGAGCTCCAATGTAGGCCTGCTTGATCAGGACTCAATCGCCGACGAAGGCTACTTTTTACCCAAGCTGGAAGATGATCGAGAAGAAGAACGACTTAAGCTACTGGAAGTAATCGTATCTCCGGCGTGCACTCTCATTGATCGCACTATGATGCATCGAAGCTGTGAGATCGCTGCAGCAGCTTTCGGAGTGTCTGCGGCCTTCATTGCACGGGTGGACGAGGAATACGTGCTGATAGAGCATGCAGTGGGTACCCAAGATCTAGCACCGCAGGATGAAATCTTGAGGCGCGAGTCGCTATGCGACTTTGTGCTCGTTCAACCTCCACATCAGCCACTGGTGGTGTTGGATTGTCTCGCAGACCCACGAACGCGTGAGATCCCAATGGTGCAGCACCTGCGTATGCGATTCTTCATTGGTATTAGTGTATGTGTGCGAGGTCTTCCAATCGCGTGCCTTTGTGCATTTGGGCAAGACGATGGCAACCAGAGTGACGACAGCGAGGATGGAAAAGTGACGGCGTCATATTACGACACAAGTCTCTTGGAGAATGCAGCACGTCGCATGGAGGACGAGTTAGAAGGTCTTGTCCACGGCTTGGAGTTGTGCTAGAGACCTAGATAGGTTCATCTCGCGGCTCCACCAACACTTCGTTCACGGCCACGTATGGCGGCTGCGTAACAGCGTACAGCACGGCCCGGCTGATGTCTTCGGGCTTAAGAACCTCGCACTCTGTTGTAGAGTATTCAGCGGTGTAAAACATTAGAGACCGCGCAACCATAAATAAAAAGCATAGATTTCAACGGGAACGGTGACTTACCAGACGGACCTCCGTACAACTTCATGGCCTCTTCATCAACACCGCTGGCGGCATTTGCATGCTTGACCAGGTCTGTCGCGACGTTGCCAGGCTACACGGAATAATCAAAGATAAACCACAATGTCAAAGTGAGATTGTGTATACCACCAACTCACCCGGAATGAGTAGCACACCTGGATAGACGTGACACGCAGCCCACTGCCGACGTTTTCAAGTCTCAGAGCCTGCGAGATCCCCTCAACGAACATCTTGGACGCGGAATAAACGCCGAGGCCAGGGAACACCTTCCGTCCAGCATCAGAAGAGATGTTGACAATATGTCCACTCTTCCGAGCCAGCATGTTAGGCAGCACAGCTGCCACACCATTGAGCGTTCCCTTGCAGTTGATGTCGATCGTCTGCACAGCAACAACCTCTTATCAGGATCTAACTGTAAAGACCGGCAAATGCTGCCACAACGCACCCGGTCCCAACTGTCCTGGTTCACGTTCTTCATCAGCTCAAAGGGCATCACACCAGCTGGACATCAACAAAAACCTTCAGCAACTCCCACCAATAAACCGACTACAGCGACAGCATCTCCACCGTTGTTCACGAGGATGTCCACCGGTCCAAAACTCTCCTCCGCCTTGGTCACAAGGTTCTGCACCTCCTGGCGCTTGGTGACGTCCGTCGCGGCGATGAGGACGTTGCCAGTGGCGCCAATTTCCCCCTCGATGCTCGTCTTGACAGCCTCCAGCGCCTCGAGACGCCGCGCGCCAAGTGCCACTTTGGCGCCCGCTTTCGCCAGCTCCAGCGCGATCGCTACGACATGTCACGAGCAGAAAGTTAGACCACAGATAGAACACAAGGAGAAGGGACTGGGAGACGCATTCGCACCGGCGCCGATGCCCCCGGAGGCGCCCGTCACCACCGCCACTTTGCCGCTCAACTGCGTGTTGCAACTGCTCATCGTCGAAATGATCCCGTGTCAATGGATCGTACCTTAGTGAAGGATGGGCTACATTTTAGTCTTGAAATGCTTCATATATGTACAGAAAACCCCGTAGTATCTGCAAGGGCTGGACTAATAAACACTGCCAGGATGCAAATTTGTCACAGGGATCACATAGACGCTAGTTGTACCGTTGCTTACCGCAGTGCGACATGACCCCTTGTATCCTCTTTTCAATTCAGTACATCAGCGAGGTAGCTAAGCAAATCCCATGCTCGATTTGCACAACTTTTGTGCGGAACATCGCAGGACGCAGTTGTAGATCCACCGAGGCTTACTGTACATGATAGAATGCAGTTGTATACAGCTCTTCCGACGGCTCTCAATCCTGACCTCCCACTGCCTTCTCTTTTTTTTTTTTTTCTACCTTCCCTGCCCACGCGCACAGCTCGGAATGCTCGCACCGAAGCACTTCTAACGCACACGCCGAAAGCCAGACTTTTGTGGATGAGATAAAGTAGTGAAGACGAGGAGAGCCGGGCTCATGCGGAAGTAGAGCCTACAATGGTGGCGATATGGATCGAGCTCACAAATACTAACAATGTTAAAAGGAAACACCCAGGACGCGCTGATGTGTTAGCTGCGAGAAGCGTGTAGTCCGGGGCGACAAGCCTTGCAGGTGAGCAAAGTTTTTTTACAAAAACTGATTAGTCGTGCGTGACACCGAGTAGTGTGCTACAGAATCAAACATTCAACGAATATATCCCTACAGGAATTCACATATTCGTTTTTAGCAATCTAATAGGAGTTCATTTGAGCAGTTGTCATTGCAAAAAGTTAGTGATAACTACAACGTATTGCTAGTACTTCTTCTTGTTTCCTCGGTCATCTGCGTGAACAAGCCAACAATTAAAATGCAACAAACGCTTGCACTTGGTCACTGCAGGGATACCAAAAGCATTTCTACACAATGAAGGTAAAACACATAAATGGGGTCACCAATCTCTGCTATTCTTTTTTTTCAGACTTTAGGGCAGTTGCGCCGAATGTGGCCCTCTTTCCCACACAAGTAGCAAGTAAATATCTTCTTCTTTGGGGTCTCCTTTTTCTTTTCATTTGGACCTCCAATAAACTTTTGATAGCGGATAGTGTCAGAAAACTCTTGCAACTTCGTATGGTTCGATTCGCTGAAACTGAGGACATTAGCGGCGGCATTAATCGCCAGCGACAGTGACTGATTCCAGAAACCTACCAAGCAAAACGCACGTCAAGCTAACTGTTGCGGAGGCCTAAGGAAGAGTCATCATACCTGACAAGATGCCCACAACGTTTTCGGGCAGAGGCCCATGGACCACGCCAACCGGGCTCACGATGATGACTCGAGACTGGATGAGTTCTAAAGCGTGAACAATAAACGGAGAGTGGCTCAGGCTGACTACAATCAGCACCGCACCATATAAACGTGAGTATCGATTTCAGCGATGACAGTTATAATGTGCTACGTACTGTTCCAGCACAGTACGATGACTTGATTTGAACGAGCTTCGAGTAGCATCTGCAGGATAATATTTTCGGAGTCGTAGTTGCAGCTCTTGACAACAATCTCCAGTTCGTCCGCCAGCGTCTGGACTTGCGTCTGTAGCTCCTTTCTTCCTATGTCTCCTCTAAAACAGCACAGCACAAAAAGAAAACCATCAGCGACTATTGTAAGCACGGCGCCGATCAAATCCGTTCACCCACCCAGTCCAAACACCCCGTACGAAGCTGCACGGCCCCTGCAGCAGTAGCACATCCACTGGCTTGTTCTCCAATCCCTGTTCGCCCACCTTGCTTTCAGCACTTGAGCTCGTCAGCTCGATCTTCTCCCTTTTCTGTTTCGGCTTCACCACAGCTCTCGTCTGAGGAACAACAGATTGCTCTCTCTGCACTGCCGCTAGAGGTGTCGTGCTGCTTGGGTCAGACAGCGTGTTGCTCTGACCTTCAACGGCGACAACAGCTTCTTCCACACTGGACGGCGACGTGTCTCCCCCATACTCAGCCACTTCTTCTCCAAAGAGCCTCGACATCTCTGCACAATACAAAATAATAATCAGCATCGCAACGAGCTCGAAGCTGCAGCACACAGCCACCCAAACCACGAAAAACCCGTACCGTCATGCAGCAGGTTGATTTCACTCTGAGCTTTCGCCTGTTGCGTCGCCGCCGCACGCTTGGCGTCCTCCAGACTGAGCTTTTCGGAGGTCGCCGCCGACGCCGAGAGCGCGCCCAGATCCACCTCGAACGGGTTGGACGGCGGCTTCCCCGCGGCGGCGGACATGGCGCGGGCAGCGACGGGGGCCGCGCAGCCGCTGCGGCCTCGCGCCAGCACCGACAGCAGCCGCGCCGACTTCACGTTGCGTATCATCACTTTTTGACTTGGGGAGTGACTATTACCACAATATGATTTACTTGGCATTTGTATACCGACTGATTGTTGTTGTTTTTTTTACCAAAAGTACAGGAGGGGGTGAAAGTGATCTCGCTCGGCAAGCCGAAACAGTGCCAGCGGTTTAAGGGCTGTGTGCGCAGCACGCAGACTTAAACCCTGGACCAAGCATAGCTTACTTCCGCTCGGCCCCATAGGGTTGAAACCTGGGGGGTACTGGTTTGGGTTTAGGAAGGGTGATAGAATTCCTACCGACAGCTACACTTTTGAGGATTTGAGGCCTATGACATCCGTTTCTCATATTGTGGCAAAAATCTCTGCCTTTTCGGGATGGCCACAAGTGTGTACAGAAGCCTTCCTTAATATTGTAGTAGTATGAATAGTTTAGATTTTAGAGGTGTATTGTTCGTTTAATGCATATGTGTAACAAAATGATTGATGTATCCAAACTGATACTTAGGGTATTAGTTGATATAGGTACCCTGTGATTGAAGAGAACTCTGTACTGGCGTTAGTTGTCAAGATGAGCAGCAAGCCGTTGAGTGACAAGGTGGCAGTGGTGACGGGCGCCTCTGGAGGCATCGGCGCTGGTACGTGGAGCTTTTACTGGTTTTTGCATTTGTTTTGTGTTGGTTTGTGACTGGTTGGGTGGGTGGTGCGCAGCTATCGCGCTGGAGCTGGCGCGGGCGGGTGCTAAAGTTGCGATTGGTGCTCGACGACTGGAGGCGCTGGAGACGGTGAAGGCGGAGATCGAGGAGGAGATTGGAACTGTTGGGGGTATTCTGGTTGTGCAGACCGATGTGACTAGGCGCGATCAGGTGAGGAGAAGGAGGTTTTGCTGCCGTTGCTGGAAGAAGAAACTGACTTAAGACTGTACTCAGATGGAAAACCTTGTGACCAAAACGGAGGAGGCTTTGGGGCCGGTGGACATTCTCGTCAACAATGGTAGCTGATGTAATACTGGTGGTTAATTAGCTTGGAGGCTAATTGTCCTGGGTCGTGGATGCAGCCGGTGTGATGCACGTTCAACTCATGAAGAATGTGGACCAAGACAGTTGGGACCGGGTGAGCTTTGTAGATGTCGGCGTGAGGTGTGAGGTGAAGGAAAACATTATTCTGAACGTGAATCGTTTGCGTTGTTGCAGATGATCGACACTAACTGCAAGGGGACGCTTAATGGCGTGGCGGCAGTGCTGCCCAACATGCTAGCTCGAAAGAGCGGACACGTTGTCAACATCTCGTCGGATGCTGGGCGCAAGGTGTTTGCAGGACTCGGCGTCTACTCAGCGTCCAAAATGTTCATTGAAGGCATTTCACAAGCGCTGCGACTTGAGAATGTCGGCAGCGGCTTGCGCGTGACCTCGATCCAGGTAGAATACGGCTTTGTTTGCGACCAAAAGCGACGAACTCACTCTGCTCTTTCCTTTTATCTTCAGCCCGGTGACGTTACTACTTTTTTGGTGGATCATGCGAATGCCGTCAGCGATGTGGACACGGAAGCTACCAAGATGTTCGAAGAGGAGCCTGGTAAGCTCCAATTGTTCATAACTCGCTTTTGAGGTGCTACCACTAAATTTCATCCTCTCAATTTCAGAATGCGAGGAGCTCCAGCCAGAAGACGTCGGCCGCGCTGTACTCTACGCCGTCACGCAACCTCCCTACGTGGCCGTCAACGAAGTTCTAGTGCAGCCTCGAGACAGATCCGTGTAAACGTCCGTCACCTTCATACATATATATACATATATATGTAAGTATCTTGCGATGCTCAGTCTGGTTATGATTATCCGACGTTTAGTTCAAAGTGGCCATGACTTGTCATTTCGGTCAGAAATGACGAGAAGTTTGTAAATGCTGTAAATTCACGGAGGGGCTAAACTAAGTTATGGCATCTCACTCAAATGCTGCCACAAAGCGGAATTCCACATGCAAAAATGAGCTAAAACTTCACAGATCTAGAATACATGTTTACTATTTTAATACAAAAGAAAGTTTTTTTTGTTTTTGTGATCAACATAGCGTAAACCACCCATCCCATATATTTTTCCTAAAACTGTCTCCAACACACTGACATTTTATTTGTCAAGCTGACTTCAGCCGACACCAGATCTTCAACAAACCAGCATGAGTCGTGAAGCACGACATCAATGCTTCCATTTGATTCTTTCTGAAATACTACACGTGTTCCCGTCGAAGCTTTCTTTTAAACCGTACTGCTCGTCTTCAGTGGCTGCAGTAAAGCCCTTTTATATGCTTATTCTCTTGCCCACGTGCCTGCATCGGAGATGTGCTGTCCAGTAAACGGAAAAAAATGATTGTGACTGTGCTCTACCGTAATCTCGGTGTTAACTGTCACCCCCCTCATGTAGCCTAACCCTTTTGACCAAAAACCCCATGTGCAGATTGTGAGCTATGCATATATTTTTGTGCTGTTCGAACATTACGTTAAAGGTAACGGCTTACAACATCGTCATCCCAGCTCACCTCGCCTACCTCTGAGACAGTGCACGCCAACGCTTCGAGGATGTCCGCCAATTCATTGTCTACGTTTGACTCACTGCTTTTAAGTGGATCCTTGACCCGTTCGTCGAAAAGGAGGCCGACCTTTTTGAACCCGCTTTTAATCGTCGCTTTGCTGAGGCGGTCCCAAGCCGAACGTACCCACGCGACGACTTGACTGCGGTCCGGCGCTCGCATCTTGTCCTCCACGCACGCTGTCAGCCTGGCGCATTGTCGCTTCAAAAATAGCAGCTAATCTCCTCTCAAACGATCCTTTAAGGGTTTATCCAGGAAATGTCGGCAGGTTGGCAGCAATGTGTGTAACCATGCGGCACGCGTTGTAGGACAATCTTTTTCTTGGCAGCGTACTGAACAACCTCAACAGTCCAATGGGCGCTGAAATCGTCCCATAAAAGCATTACAGGAGCGTCTTGCTCGTCTCTATCATCAAAATGGTGCTGTAACTAAAGTAGCGAAAGGTCCGAATTCCACAAGCCCTTCCCATTGGTAAATATAGGAATAGCATTTTCCTCTTCGATCGTTCGGATGCTTGGCCAAAGTCGTCGACTAAAGCCTCGTCTCAGGAGAGTGTTTTCATCGCGCGTATCGGCGTCCTTGGAAGGGCGCATTTTGAGTACAACCCAGGGGTCATACTTACGACCGGTGTTGTCCGCCATGAGCATAACGGTCATCCGCTCTTTGCTTTTGCCTCCACATTTCACCCACACAGTTTTGGCGCCGCGCTCGTCAATTGTGTGTTTAGGCACGTACTAAAAAAATACAGCGGTTTGATCTGCATTGTAGACAGTCTCGATGCCCTCCTCAACAATTCGACGGCGTACCTTAGCTGCGAAGTTTTGTGCAACGTCTTCGGAGTCGGCTGGAGAGGTCTGTCCTTGACGGGTTCTTGCTCGGAGTGACAGGCTGTAGCGTGATAGGTAAGATGCCATCCACGTTGAAGATGATGCGAACGCGGTCGACGGAATGTCGTACATTGCAGCGATATCTAGAGCTTCCTGCTGCAACATGGTTGCCGAAACCGGAATTCCGTTGCGACGCAACGCTACGAGCCACTCAAAAATGTCAATCTCTGCGTCGTCAGTTAGAGTCTTCGCCGACCCCACCTCTCTGCACCTCTTCATCTTGGCTGTCTTGGTGCTGGCAGCGAGAGCGTCGATGCGAGAACGGTGCTGCTTCCACCGCAGAATCACTCTCTTCTTGGTCATGTAAGCCTTACTGCGTTGCGCAATTCCTGGCCAAAAGGACGCGAGAACTGACGACATGGTACCCGTGTCATAGAGAGTAAGGACGGCGGCCTTAAACTCGAAGGTTTCGGCAGTGTTCTTGTACTTGGTTGGCTTTCTGCTCTTTCCCTTCACAGAGACCCGCATTTTGGGGGGCTGGGAGCTGTTAGGGACTGGAGTGTGGCTGAGTGGTGACAATTAACAAAATTTCGTGAGCTGGCAAAATACCTAGCCACTCATTGGCTAATGGGGAGGGGTGACAATTATCAAAAGGTGACAGTTAACACCGAGATTACGGTAATCGCAATCACACGACTTGCTTGAGCTTCACAATTTCATTCCAACCCACTCTCAGTCAGCCAAGATGACGAATGGCCGCACCATGCTTTTAGCTGTATTTACTATCATATTGACCGTGGCGCCAACTTGCTCGTCGGCTTTCTCCTTCGATTGGTTTAGTAGCGACGACGACGCCAACTCTATAGACTATGATAGCTCTGGCACGAGCGGCGGCAGTAGTGGCAAGACCAACAACACAAATACCAAACCGCAGCAGCCCCTCCTGAATGCGGAGGACTGGTTCCTTACCGAGCAAGAAATCACGGACTCCCGAGGTGGTGTACCCCGAGAGGACCTGTCCGTTTATACGACTGGTAACAAGGTGACGTCGTTTACAGCGTCGAATCAGTTCTACGACGCAGTGTACGATGATCTCAGCAAAACCAAGGAAGGTGACCAAGTGATGCTTGCTTCGTGGCTGACAGCTCTTGTCCCGCTGAAACCCGACGTCGATCCCACCGGTGCCAAGACGGGCTTCAAGGAAGTGTTTGCTGGCGTAGTGGAACGGGGAGGAAACGTCAGCATCCTCAACTGGGCCAGCATTGCAGGCGGGTATATTCCGTTTAACATCAAGGCACGCAATGCGATCAACAGTATTCCGCCGTCTTCGATCAATGGAGCTCGAGCCACATTCATTTTCGACGACCGAGTTAATCTCATAGCCTCGCATCACCAGAAAACACTCGTTATTGCGTCAAGCACGTCTTCGGATAAAGACGATCAACCCGTGGCGTATGTCGGCGGATTAGATCTCGCTAACGATCGCTGGGACACCATGTACCACAACAATACGGCAATTCGAGATGTTGGTAAAATTACCTACCAGCAAAAGGGCTGGGTTGACGGTCACCTTCGAATTCATGGGCCAGCAGCTAAGGACGTAGCAAACAACTTCTTAGCCCGATGGAACTCAAAATATTTACCATGCCAGGGTTTGGACGATGAACTTTTCGAGTTTGAAAACCCGCCGTACGAACAGCTCCCACCACTAAATTATGTTAGCAGCAACACGGATTCAACACTCGGAACCCAGAGTATCCAGATAACAAGAACCTTCAGCTGCGAGTACAAAAACTACCAAGAGTTTGCTCCAAAAGGCGAGACCTCACTATTCCAAGCACGCATTAAGGCCATCAAAAATGCCAAGAACTTCATCTATATCGAAGACCAATATTTTGTTCTCGTACCAGAACTGTTGGACGCATTGATGGAGGTGATGCCGAGAATTCAACGGCTCATCGTTGTTACGAAAGAGCAAACGAATGCGTTCACGAACGGGGGATACATCAAGTATCTGTACCAAAACATCCAGCCCATCCGGTCAAAGTACCCAAGTAAGTTCCGGATCTACACAACCAAGGAAGAGCTGGACCTCTGCATTCACACCAAGCTGGTGATCATCGACGACGTATACCTGTCTATCGGCTCAGCCAACTGGAACCGCCGCAGCATGACGGTCGACTCGGAGCTCAACGCTGATGTTGTTGATACAGACACGGTAAAATCTCCTGAAGGACTAACTGTTGGCAAAATGCCTCGAGACTTTCGTATTCGTAAGTTCATGGAAATGACGGGACTCAGCTACGAGAAGTTGGACACCATGACGTTCGTCGAGGCTGCAAGCCAATTTGCAATAGCTGCTGCAGACAAGTCGACAATCTTGTCGACGCTTCACAGTGAATACCACATATACTTTCCTCTGATCACGACGACGACACGGAAGTTGGTAGACCCTGAGTACTCATGCCCCTCAAGCAGCAATTAGGACAATCCGTGAATGGTTTACCAGCTCGAATATACACCGGTGTGGGTACCTGTTTGGGCTTGTCCATTGATCCCTTCAGTCAGGCGGGCCAGTCAGTTCTTGAATAGCTTTCATTTTTAGAATTCTGTTGACAAGACTACAAAGCTCTACAACAATCTCAGTGTAGATGCTGTGAAGAAGGCGCAGAAGATGCTTGCTTAATCAGTCGGTTCTTTAAGCTGTATACTTCCTTGCAATGTGCAAACTTAACTCCTTCCTTTCTTACTAGCGCAGACCTCCTACGATACGACTCAGACTTGTCAAAACGTAAGAAAAGTCTTTATATATTGAACATCTTCCTATCTAGTAGCGAGCAATGTCCTGAATTTGGAGAAGTTGGTGTTGCCCACAGCATACTATATGAATGACACAAGTTTACCTATCGCTCGGGTTCAGTATGGTGTACAGCGGTTTACAGCATGAGCAGCATCGACGAGCACGTCGCGCACGATGGCAAGGGCAAGACGCGGACGACCCGCTGCCGCCACTGCAGCAAGCTCTTCACGTCCAGGAGCAAAGACCGCTGGCGCCAGCACATGCGCAGCTGCAACAGCCTGCCGCCGGAGTTGCGCCAGTTCTTCCTCGGCAACGAGCGTAAACCTTACGCTCGACCGTCCGTAACTTTCGCGGAGATCGTGTCGGAGCTGCGACCAAGCCCTGCGCCGAGCTCCGAGCCGGAATCTGCGCCTAGCAGTCCAGTTTCGTCAACTGCCGCTGTTTCAAGTGGCAACAGTGCTGTTGCCGATGCTGGCACCTGCGCTGGAAGCTCTGCATCGATTCCTCCACCTGAAAACAGTTTGCTGCGAGCTGTTGACCTCGATGCAGAAAGCGCTACCATTTCAGCCGCAGAATTTCTGACGCGCACTTCCGACAAAATCACGGAAATCCTGCTCATTCACGGACCCTGCAGCTTCGTGCGGAGCGTCTGGACAGGGTACGCATGACGTCATTGCAGTGCTGCGCCGACGAATAACTTGTAGTGCTGTGCATTGGCTATACTTGGTCACAGTGGGGACATTATTACCAAGCCGGACTTGCTGCGAGAGGTGCACAACTTGGCAGTGGAGGAAGGCATCTCGTTGGTGACGCACGAGTCAAACCATGAGGGAACGATCGACTGGATGCTAAACGCCAAGGAGAACGAGGTCATCGTCCTGTGCTGGGTTGGTACGTGCAAAATGGAGCGGCTGCGCGAAATGGAATGTCTGGGTCGCTGATGGTCGTGTCGCGGTGGACTCACAGCGCGGCTTTCGGATTCGCCGACCATCCTCCGCGCGCTAGCACTCATTAAAAACCGCGTCATCGTCGTCAGCCCCAGAGGAGTCGATCACGGTGACTTGCCGACTAACGTCGTCGGCGTGCTATCAGGTGAATGAATTGACCGAATTGCCGACTCGGTTTGCCGGAATTGAAAACAACTGCGGCGAGTGTCCAGGTTTCGGGCAGCTGTCGTTCAGCTTAGCGCTAGCAGCAGCAAAAAATCTCAACGCCCAGCAGGAAGGTAAGACTTGAGAAGCTAAACAGAGATTCATCGGCTCACGCAATATGGCCGCGCAATGGAGAGCACTCTAAACGAGGCCACTTCCACGGATACAGCAATTGCGGCAGCATTTGACCCTTGCTTCTTAGCACTGCCTCGGTATCGGAAGCAACGCGTAGGCTGCCGCACGAATGGTGCTGGGCCGTACAGTTGGTGGTGTGGCCAACTAGCGAGATGGGATGCGCACCAGTGGTTTTGTTGACCAGCGAGAAGTATCTTCGTGCACTGCGTCCAGCGTGGTCTCTCCGCCGGACGACGAGCTCCAGTGGATTCTCGGCCGCCATCTGCAGCGCGTGCGGCTGCACATCGCATCACGTGTGTCGCCACGCTGTGAGCAGCGTCCACGCGGTGCCCGCGTGCCGACACCGCGCCTAGCGAATTGAGACTTGTTCGCCAATCACGACCAGCAGCTTTCAGCGACATCTGCTTGGGGCCAGCGGTTCTATGCGGACGCACCCGCGCATCTATACGTTGGCGCGCACGCCGCCGTCGTCACCGGCGCGCCAAGCACGCAGCCAGCCAATTTTTGAGCGCCTCGCTCGCGCGTGTGCGGCTGTGCTCGCGTTCAGATTAATGAAGCGGTTAGTAAGATGTGCAGCGCTGCGAGCTGAGCCGGCGCCGCCGAGCATGCAAGGGCGAGCCGCTCAACTGCCGGCCAGAGCATTGGCGCGTTGGTTGTCGTCGCCGCCGCCGGCGGCAGTGGATTGTCGATACCAGTGACGTTGGTCCACTACGAGTGGCGCCCTCTGGCCAGACGTGCGGCCCTCGTGGCTCCGAGTATCTCTTTTTCCGCTTGTCAAATCCCGCGGCGATGCCGTCGGCGCGCGGTGTTTATAGCGAGCACGTCCGCCTCGCGGCGACTGCCGCTGGTTCTTTGCCTGGGCGGATTCATGCGCCGCGATGGTTGGCCTGAGCTTGCGGCGCGGCTCGCTTCGCGGGCTCGGGCTGCGAGCATCTTGATGCGCCACGTGGGGCGGAGCTCGCGCGTTTCCTCGCCCTTGACAGCGCCGGAGTGACGACCACACAATTTTGCTGCTTGGGCAGCGAGATAGTCAGAGCCGAGCCAGCGCCGCCATTGGATCCTGAAGCGGCGCGCGCCGGCATACAAAAGCAAGTGTGGCAGGGTATAAATATGGCCCGGCGCGCATCTTGTCAAAAGGGCTAGGGCTTCTTCCGGAACCCTGCGATGGTGCATGCCGGGCGGGCGCGCGCCCAGCATGCAGCGACCGAGAGGTATCGTCGTAGAGAGGGGCTGTTTCTCCGTCAACGTCAACCTGGCGACGGTAAGTTCTGCACCGCCCGAGGCCTGCAGCCGCGTGGCAGCTCTGTTGGTAACGACGGATAGGATTCCTCGACGCAAAGCGAAAAGCAATGCAATGGCGTGAAAGCCGCTGACGCTGGTGCCGAGCTGTCAGCCATCTTTTTTACAAATACGCAGCAGCGCCGCGAGGCAGAGTTGCCAGTCCAAACGCGACTGTAACGGACTCGGTTGCCGCTGGTCGACTTCCGTCCGATAAGGCCGCGAAGGCGCGCAGGATTCGCCAGCAACTTTTTTTTCTGCTAAAAAGCTGCTTGTTACAGCTGCAACTTGCAGCGGTCGTCGATTCTGGCGCCCAGCGTCGCCGCAGACACTCACTCGGCAAGCACGCGACGGTTCCGCCTCGGTGTCCGCCGCCTTTGCAGGACAGGCCGCGGCCGTGGTTGCCGCCTTTCAACCCAGCGGTCGCGGCGCCATCGCGTACGAAAGGCATCGCCGTAGAGAGGGCTGGCGCGCATACAGCGCGCAAGTGAATCCGGGAAATAAAAATAGTGGCGGCAGTGCGTTTCTCTGCAATTGTGAAAAACGCACCTCGAGTGTTTTATAGCACGCTGCGCGGCGGCCGGCGCCGGCGAGCCAAAAAGCTTTTCGCTTCGAGCCGCACACCCGCTCTTCCACCCGAACACCGCCCGACGATGAACATGCTGCTGTCGAGGAAGCGCAGCCGCGAGCTGGAGCCGCCCACGCTGCCCGTGCTGCGCCGGCCCAGCGGCTGGCTGCTGGGCGACGCCGTGGAGCAGCTGCCCAAGCTGGAGGCGCCGCGCCCGCTGTCGCGCGCGCGCCTGAGCTCGCAGGAGCTGTTTCTGAGCGTGGTCATGGAGTGGCAGCGCGCCGAGCCGCAGGGCCTGGACGCCGCCACCGATACGGCCTCGGACGGCTACACGACGCCCAGCTCCGAGGACTCGGACGTGGAGGCGTCGCCGCGCGCCAAGAAGCCCAAGCGCGTGGACGAGGTCAGCCCCACCAGCGTGCACAACCCGCCGCGCGACCTGACGCCGCTGCGACTCGACTACATCACGGAGCCCGTCAAGATGATCGGCGCCTACACGCCCGCGGCGCGCCGCGTGTTGCTGCAGAAGTACATGGCCAAGCGCGCGCGCAGGTTGTCGCAGCACAAGGTGCGCTACGGCGTGCGCAAGACGCTGGCCAACGCGCGCCCGCGCGTCAAAGGCCGTTTCGTCAAGACGGTGCAGCCGCTCACGGCCGCCGCCGTCGAAGCCCAACAGGCGCAGCAGCAGCAACAGCAACAACAGTAGAGGGCCACGCCCCTCACGCCCCTCTCCCTCTCCCCTCTATGACTCGCTGCGCGCTCGACGCCTGTACCCTAGCAGACTAATTACTACCGCTATAATATATCGACAGCTCCCCGCTGCTTTTCCCTGCAAACCCACGCTCGCCTCCACCGCCAGCACGGCGCCATCGCTGTCTCCCGTGGATCGCGAAACGGCCGCGGCACCCAGAAACCATGGCCGTTACCGACCGTTGCCAGGACACCTGGCGACGCATGCAACCAGAGCTGATTCTGGGCTGGCCCCCGTTTTTTCGGTGCTTGCAAGTTCAACGTGCCATGAGGTGAAAGGCCCGCGTTGCAAACGGCCGACGCGATGACAAAGAGCGCGAGCACAGATGGCGTCACGTCCGCGAGCGGAAGACGCCGCGTGCTTTGCCTGCGTTACCCTCTCAGCCAGTGGAGTGTTCACTAGCTACGTGTGCAACACGTTTACAGCATGCATCGCAGTGAGCCAGCTGCGGCGTCTGCTGGCATGGCGGCCTCTGCGACCGTGCAGGATCCTCGAGCTGTGCGCCAATCGCTTGGCATCGCACCCATTTCTGCATACTGTCACTCATCGGCATTCGCCGCCATGGACATCGCGGACGCCTTCGACGCCATCTCCGGCTATGAGGAGACGCTGGTGGCGCAGGGCGAGGAGATGGGGATGGAGCGCGGCCGCGAGCTCGGCATCGAGGAGGGCCGCGAGCTCGGGTGCGTTGAACGGACTCGATCGGCGCCGCACGCGCACTAACCGCCGACTGTGCAGCGTCATGAAGGGCGCCGAGATCGGCAGCGAGCTGGGCTTCTACCAGGGCTGCTACTTCGTGTGGAACCGCATGCTGCAGAGCGACGAGCTCAAGATCAAACTCCCGTGCGTTGAATGCATTGCCACGAGTGTGTGCTGCGTGTCATAACTGACGCATCAATTGACTGCCGTAGAGGCCGAGCGGCCAAGTCGGTAGCTTCGTTCGGTGCGCTGCTCGAAGCGTTTGAGCTCAAGGTGCGTGCAAGCAGGAGAGGGTGGTGGCGTCGCTGGGAGGCTGAACTACTGCTGCGTTGGGGCAGAATTTGGTGAATGAAGACATGGTGCAGGAGCTGCTGCGCATCCGAGCCAAGTTCAAAGTCATCACAGCGATCACAGGGCTGCGCGAGAGCCTGGTGTACAGCGAGGAGGACATTAAGGCACACAAGGACATGTCTTTCTGAGCACCCGACGATGGCGAGGTGCTGCAATCAGAGGTGGGGCTTCAAGCTTCACCCTACGGTCACCAAGAGCGGTGAACGCTGGATGGGACTCCACTTTGAGTGCTGTGGCTAGATCGATAGACTTGGCTGCGTGAAAGTGGTCTTGCAGCTTATTAAGCTTATGGAAACGGTAATTGTTGCTCTGCAACAATTACACGGGTTTGTATTTCATATTTTGTGCTCGTCTTACGGTATCTCGAACGGGGGCGATTGACACAGAGTTAGGAACGCCCTGCTGTCATGCTAAAGGCAGATCTCATTACGTGCCTCCCATCGACGGAAGAATGAGAATGACCTCTTAAAAGTTCATTGTGTACCAAAGCTTACATATTACCCGATCAATAAAACAGTCTATCGTCTGATCAAGTAACTTGTGCGCTTGTGGCAAACTTAATGCACATTTCGCCCATTGTGTCTACAAATGAGACTACGAATAGCACCAAGCGCCTCACTCTCCGAAATCTCCACATCGTAATCCCAGTCTTCGCATGGCCCTATTGAGCGAAGTGTCCTGATATGGCCATCTCTAATCGCAGATGCATGTTGTGTATTCAGGGTCCACCACCTGCCGCATCGCCGTCGTGATCAGAGGAAAGTATATGTGGTATTCACTGTGAAGCGTCGACAAGATTGTCGACTTGTCTGCAGCAGCTATTGCAAATTGGCTTGCAGCCTCGACGAACGTCATGGTGTCCAACTTCTCGTAGCTAAGTCCCGTCATTTTCATGAACTCACGAATACGAAAGTCTCGAGGCATTTTGCCAACAGTTAGTCCTGCAGGAGATTTTACCGTGTCTGTATCAACAACATCAGCGTTGAGCTCCGAGTCGACCGTCATGCTGCGGCGGTTCCAGTTGGCTGAGCCGATAGACAGGTATACGTCGTCGATGATCACCAGCTTGGTGTGAATGCAGAGGTCCAGCTCTTCCTTGGTTGTGTAGAACCGGAACTTACTTGGGTACTTTGACCGGATGGGCTGGATGTTTTGGTACAGATACTTGATGTATCCCCCGTTCGTGAACGCATTCGTTTGCTCTTTCGTAACAACGATGAGCCGTTGAATTCTCGGCATCACCTCCATCAATGCGTCCAACAGTTCTGGTACGAGAACAAAATATTGGTCTTCGATATAGATGAAGTTCTTGGCATTTTTGATGGCCTTAATGCGTGCTTGGAATAGTGAGGTCTCGCCTTTTGGAGCAAACTCTTGGTAGTTTTTGTACTCGCAGCTGAAGGTTCTTGTTATCTGGATACTCTGGGTTCCGAGTGTTGAATCCGTGTTGCTGCTAACATAATTTAGTGGTGGGAGCTGTTCGTACGGCGGGTTTTCAAACTCGAAAAGTTCATCGTCCAAACCCTGGCATGGTAAATATTTTGAGTTCCATCGGGCTAAGAAGTTGTTTGCTACGTCCTTAGCTGCTGGCCCATGAATTCGAAGGTGACCGTCAACCCAGCCCTTTTGCTGGTAGGTAATTTTACCAACATCTCGAATTGCCGTATTGTTGTGGTACATGGTGTCCCAGCGATCGTTAGCGAGATCTAATCCGCCGACATACGCCACGGGTTGATCGTCTTTATCCGAAGACGTGCTTGACGCAATAACGAGTGTTTTCTGGTGATGCGAGGCTATGAGATTAACTCGGTCGTCGAAAATGAATGTGGCTCGAGCTCCATTGATCGAAGACGGCGGAATACTGTTGATCGCATTGCGTGCCTTGATGTTAAACGGAATATACCCGCCTGCAATGCTGGCCCAGTTGAGAATGCTGACGTTTCCTCCCCGTTCCACTACGCCAGCAAACACTTCCTTGAAGCCCGTCTTGGCACCGGTGGGATCGACGTCGGGTTTCAGCGGGACAAGAGCTGTCAGCCACGAAGGAAGCATTACTTGGTCACCTTCCTTGGTTTTGCTGAGATCATCGTACACTGCGTCGTAGAACTGATTCGACGTGTAAACGACGTCACCTTGTTGCCAGTCGTATAAACGGACAGGTCCTCTCGGGGTACACCACCTCGGGAGTCCGTGATTTCTTGCTCGGTGAGGAACCAGTCCTCCGCATTCAGGAGGGGCTGCTGCGGTTTGGTATTTGTGTTGTTGTCTTGCCACTACTGCCGCCGCTCGTGCCAGAGCTATCATAGTCTTTAGAGTTGGCGTCGTCGTCGCTGCTAAACCAATCGAAGGAGAAAGCCGACGAGCAAGTTGGCGCCACGGTCAATATGATAGTAAATACAGCTAAAAGCATGGTGCGGCCATTCGTCACCTTGGCTGACTGAGAGTGGGTTGGAGTGAAATTGTGAAGCTAAAGCAAGTCGTGTGATTACTGTCGTAGCCAAACTAGATTTTTATTTACAGCAGATCATAGGAAGCTTGAGGAAGGTTTACGGCCTCTGAAGATATATTGTATGGTGATCTGAGCATCCCCAGAGTTCCGGAAAGAATGAAAGTGAAAGCTTTAATGTCGTGTCTTATTAATACTGTACGCTGTTTTCCTCAGCAGAGATAATTTGTAACGAGACTGAATACCAGAGCACGCAAATGCTCTTTGCGGCCTGCCCAAAAGACGAACTGGTTGACCGCGCCCAAAACTAATTTTCTTCTTGTGGGAACCCGCCTGCACTGCAGGCTGCAGGCGTGGGTGAGTACGAGTAAAACCAGGGATATCCATGTTATGGGCACCTGCTGCCTGCTCTGCTCGATACTGTTTGCTGACTAGGATTGCTAACTAGGATGGGGTCCTGGGATGCGGGAGGCTTGTTTTCCAGGATAGAGATCGAATAGCGACCAGAAGTGATTTACGAGACGTGTGCTTATCATGCAGAATGGTGCAGCAACATCTACCATCAGCGGCCTCTATCGATGGAGCCGAGCGGGCCCACAGCCCGGACATTATCGGCATACGCGTACTTGACGAAGGTACTGGACAGATCGGTCATCTTCAGCATGCCGCTGCTACACGAGCGCGCGAAGCTTGGAGAACCTACCGATGCCACCGCCGACTTGCGCACGATTTTTAAGGACCCGGTCAACTGATCGCGTTGCAGAAGAAAATGCTGTACTTACTCAGAGTCAGTACTACCGACAGGGACTGCACTCGGGCCCTGAGCACAAGGTTGTCAAGACATTGTACAGGAGGCTAAAGAGGCTCGTGAGTCGTGTTGCTATTAACACATTACTGGACTGTTGCCAACCGCACCATGAAGAATCGCAGGAAGCACGAGCTGACGTTGCGAGCTCACTGAAAATGACCTTGCCTTTATTGGCCATGTTGCCAACCGCACCATGAAGAATCGCAGGAAGCACGAGCTGACGTTGCGAGCTCACTAAAAATGACCTTGCCTTTATTGGCCATGTTGTCTGAGGAGCGCTGTCAATACACGGGTGACGCTTTGTACGTATGGGCCATGATATCGTACCAGTTAGCGTTCAGCGCTCGCTTTCCGCATCCACGCCCCGAGTGAGATTTTTGAGACTAGCAGCCCAGATTTCCCCAGGAAGCGGTAAGTCATCTCCTTCGGAAGGCTTTCCATCGTGCTCAACTGGAAAGCAACGCCGGATGAGTCTTGGCTGGAGAGCAACATGCAAAGTGATAGGGGCTTGGGCCACCTCTATCTAGCTAGGCCTCAGTACAATCAGGTCTTCCTTGCACTTGCATGCACTATGATGGCCTCACAGTGCCCAGAATGTCTGCTGAGACGGTGGCACGTGTAGGACGAATCCGCTTGACGCAGGTTTGCCCAAATCATAATCCTGGTGTCGAAGCTGTTGCGTTGAAGTGATCGTCGTAATCTTGGCAACTGCATAATCTTATGACTGATACAGGTACCCGACTCCGAAAAGTTGATGCGCCACGAGTCGGGTACCGAATTCCCTTTGTTATGGCATTCACAAAAGTGTACGCACATAGACCATAACATGGACGTACTGTCTATCTGAAGTGTTCAAGTGGATTTTTTTTATTGTTGCAGATTAATATCTGCAACTGACCTGAACATGTCATCGAAATCATCATCTAGGCTAAATTCTCCTACCTCCATGTCTAAAGCTCCTGCTTCAAGCATTTCATGCACAATATCATCGGCATTCTCTTGTACCGGAGCTGTTTCAGCTTCCGTTTCCTCATTTTCACCACAACCCCGTTCAATTAAGCCGCATTTTCGAAAACCTGCAGCAATTGTAGATGTCGCCACAGCACTCCACCTCGAAAATATCCATTTGCACAGCTCTGTGCGATCTGGAGCTTTTAATTTGAAAGCAACTTCATACTTTGACTGAGGAAGATCAGGGTAGAAGTAACTTACTGTTTGCCTGATGTCATCACAGACTGCCAAGTGGTCCAGGACCTCTAGTTGTGGGCCGCTGTGAAGGACGATACTTTGTTCGTCCTCACCTGTCGGCCTCGGCCCCCGGGTAGTCGTGGTCGTCCTTTTGGGCGACGTCGCTGCGTTAGAGCCATTCGATGGCGAAATGCACAATAAAGTAGCATGAATGCGGATGCACGAAGGTCTTTCCCGTTCGACATCTGATTGGCTAAAACACCACTGAATGCCATAACAAATAGTACATAAGGGAATTCGGTACCCGACAGGTACCCGACTCGTGGCGCATCAACTTTTCGGATTGTGCGGCATCCTCAATGAGGTCTACATTTGACGGCGAATAAAAAAACTTCAGGGTTCTCACTTTCCAACATTCTCCCTGGTAAACGCAAGACAACAAGCTTCTTACGATGAGTGCCTCCAAAATGACCTACCGCTTTCTCGGTAACTCGGGTCTTTTAGTCTCCAAGATCTCCCTGGGAGCCTGGATGACCTGGGATGATCGGTGCTCTGATGATGCCTGGTACGACATCATGACCCACGCGTTCAAGTGCGGTGTCAACTACTTCGACAACGCCGAGTGCTACTTAGGTGGCAAGTCTGAAGAGGTCGCGGGCCGGGCGATCCAGAAGGGCATTCGAGAGAAGGTTTGGTCACGCGAGGACCTCGTTATCTCCACCAAGATCCATGTCGGAACGAAGACCGGACCCAACGACCAAGGCCTCAGTCGAAAGCACATCGTCGAAGGCCTCAAGGCTTCGCTCAAGCGACTCCAGCTCGACTACGTCGACGTTGTCTTCTGCCATCGTCCCGATGACTTCACACCCATCGAGGAGACCGTGCGAGCGATGAATTTCGTCATTGAACAGGGCTGGGCCTTCTACTGGGGCACAAGCCAGTGGATGCCGGCCGACATCGCAGAAGCCTGTGAGATCGCTGATCGTCTCGGGTTGATCCGTCCTGTGGTGGAACAGCCGAAGTACAACATCTTCGACCGTCCTCGCGTCGAGTACGGTTTCTTGGATCTGTTCAAGAAGTACAAGCTGGGCTTGACGACGTACTCTCCCCTGGGCTACGGCGTGCTGTCCGGTAAGTACACTGCGGGTACCCCAGAAGGTTCTCGTTTCTCGACGGAATTATACAAAAACATGGTCCCGGACTTCCGCGACCGCGTCGAAAAGACCTTTGAGCTACAGAAGATTGCCGATGAGCTGGGCTGCTCGCTCGCGCAGATGGCTGTCGCTTGGTGTGTGTCGAATCCCAACGCGTCGACGGTGATGCTGGGAGCACGCACCAGGAAGCAACTGGACGAGAATCTGCAGGCGATCAAATTCGTGGAGAAGATCACACCGGAGATCAAGGCCCGCATCGACACTGCGGTGGACTATAAGGTGCAAATTCCAGAAAAGGAGGCGCTTGCTTGTGTCCGTGCTCGTCACCTGTAGGTGTTTCGAGACAATGCACACCATTTAAGATTGAGGCAAGGTTACTCTCGCGGAACAGTCAAGTAGTTATCATCATGCTCCTAGCATGCCCTGGTACTATAAGTTACAAATGCAATTCGCGAGAAAATTATCAACACTTTTGTAGAGCTTGGAAATCATAAGCTTACACTTGACTCTGCGCCGACTCGGACCGGACTTCAACATGCTTGTCGCCTATCGAAAAGATCGTTCCATCGTTCCATCGCGCGAGGCGGCAGCACCGCACTGCACTGTGGCCGTGCCGCGCATGGCACTGCTGAGCGACGTTGCAGAGGGAGACGTGACACACACGTTGCCGTCTGTATCTCTCGGTGCGAGCCGAGCGCAGCATACACCGACTGGCGCCGCCGAGACGGACAATCACCATCAGTGCGCACGCGTAGGATATTTAGGAGTACCCACGCTTCGAGCTTTGCCAGCGTGTCACAAGTTGCGCCAGCGCACACGCTAGAGCTCCCATTCCAAACGCAGGTCTCCGCCATGAGCGGACTGCCGGCGCCGGACGGCAGCACCAATTGCTTGTCAGACGCTTGCCCCGTGGATAGGCCCGCCGCGGCGTGGCGTTGTCTGAGATGCGAGCACCGCTCGTCGTGACGATGGTCGCGGCTGAAATGGAGCTGAGCCGCAGCGCCAGACGTCCCCTCGCGCAGCGAAAGCGTCGCCTTGGTGTCCGAATGCCGAGAGAGACAGCGGAATGCCAGTCTCTGTCCTCCTCCAAGTGGACAAATCGGCTCTCAGCGTTCGTGGTCGTCTAGTCGCGCGCATACAAACGCCAAGTGTGGTGACACGTTTGCGCGCCGGGTACGTGGCGGCAGATGGGCTCGAACAGCGCACGGACAAGTTGCCGTTGTTCCCCCCCCCCCCCCCCCCCCCCTCCGCACTTGGCGGCACCGACTGCACGTCCTCTTTGTCTGCTCACACCCCGCGCCGAACCTCTGCACGGCCGCGTGCCCTATGCCTGGATTCTTCGTCCCGCCTTCCTGCGGGTCTTATCCAGCCAGCGTAAGGCTTTTGCCCAGCCTTTTCCGCTGTGCCATTCGACAATTTGCTTCGCTGCAAGCAGATACACCCCTCGGTCTCACCGCGTTCCTCCTCGTCTAGCATGAAGGTGTACAGCATGTTCCTGATGGCTGCGGCCATGGCCAGCGCCGTGTCTGCCGGCGCCGGCAAGATCTGCGATATGGACCCCGCCCCCGCCGCCACTCCGGCCGCCACGACCGCGGCCCCGGTGACAGAGGCCCCTGTTGCGCAGACCGAGACCCCGACCACGGAGGCCCCCGTGCAGGACGACACCACGCAGCAGCAGCAGCAGCAGCAGCAGCAGCAGGATGTCGCTGGTGAGGCCGACACCTCGGTGTCCGGCTCGGGTGACGCCACCCAGCAGACGACCATCTCGGGCGCGACCCAGTCGGCTGCCGGCACGGTGTCCAACGCGTACTCGTACACGGGCGTGAACTGCGGTGGCCCCGGCTCGTACGAGCAGGTGACTGACATCGGATCGTGCACCAAGAAGACGGTGACCACCTCGAGCCCCGTGTCGCCTTTCGACACTGATGTCACGCTCGTCCTCCGTGGCCCCATGACTGTCTACAACATCGCTGTGTTTGACGGCAACAACGGCACGTGGAGCAAGGTCTCCTCCTACGAGAAGGGTGGCGCTGCCACCAACATGGTGTTCCTCAACAACGAGAACGTTGACTACACCGGCGCCGGCTCGCCCGAGGGCTTCTGCGAGGCTGACGGCACTGGCGTTGCCAAGCAGTCGACGCCTTTCAGCGGCACCCTGGGTTCGGCCTCGAACCCCGCTGGCCAGTCGATCCTTGCTTCGGAGGCTACGGGTGCTGAGGTGCACATCATGACGGAGAAGCAGTGCGGTGTCGATGTCGAGTGCGAGGGCGCTTACGACACGGACGGCACGGCCTTCCAGGGCTGGACCGGCGGCAAGAAGATCTTCCTGGCCAAGGTTTCGATGGAGAATGGCGGCGCGCCTAACCTGCCGGCTCTGTGGGCGCTTCCCGGCCAGGTGACCCACTCGGGCCAGTACGGCTGCAACTGCCGTGGCAAGGGCCCCGCTGGCGGCTGCGGTGAGCTAGACATTGCTGAGGTCTTGGAGAAGGACCCAACCTACTGCGCTACCCACTACTACTTCTACGATGGCACGTACAACCCGGGTAACGACAAGTTCAGCCCGCGTCCGACTGATGGCCCTACCACGTACGTGACCATCATCGACCAGGACTATGGTGTCAAGGTGCTGCAGATTGGTGCGGATGACTTCGACTTCGGCTGCGGCTCCATCACGCAAGAGGTTGTCTCTCAGTGGGAGTCGGCCGAGTAAGTTTGTTAAGACTTCCTCTTCGTGTTTAGCCAACCTCAACGTTCTTAAGCTTCCGTGTTTCCGATCGCAGGGCGGATGACAATACAGCTTTTTGACGTCGAAAGTGCTTTTGTGAAGTATTTCATTTTTCATGCTGCCTCTAGATAGCAGACACACTTATGAACCATCTTTTACTGAACCGATGAGAAGTCGATCACAACCTGGGTACGCTGAAGCTGGTGCTGCGTGTACTGCACACCGGCCATGTCCAATAGCCGTCGTGATGCAACAAACTTCCAACTACAAGTGAGTCAACAAACACAGTTAGAGAATGTACCATGGCCATTGCCAACACTTCCAGAGGACGTACTCATGATTGTACTTGTCCGAGCAGTAGACAACTCGCGAAATGCCGCTCTAAATGAGAGTAGTCACAGTTAGTGGGCACGCGAAGAAATGGTCAACAGAACCTTTGCAATACCTGGATAATAAGTTTCGCGCATTCATTGCAAGGGAAGAGCGCCACGTAAATCTGCACAACAGTTAGCCGGTGAGACAGGAAATGAAAAGGGCTAAACCAATACACGATAGGTCTTACCGTGCATCCCTTAACATCGGTGGAGTTCTTGTTCAGAATCGCGTTCATTTCTGCATGACACACATACTAGCACAGTCGAAGATCAAGTTAGTCTCACACAACATAACACCAGGATCAGAATGCCTTACCGGGTATTTCGTATCGAGTGGCGAGTTTGTCTCGCTTTCACGTGCCCACGGCAATTCATCGTCCCCGCAGCCATTTGGGAAACCGTTGTAGCCGATGCCAACAATCTTCCGCTCAGGGTTCACGATACTTCACAGCACCTATATCGTAAGCCTCTGCAGTTACCTTTACCACTACACAAACACACCTCCTTCTTACCATGCACCAACTTGCGTGGAAGGATCTGCCACAAGTAGACCACAATGAACTCCGTCAGCAACGTCCACTTCAACTCACGAAATACAGCAACTAACCTTTCGAGCGCATCGCACTGAGGAACGCAACGCTCATGAAGTAGTCATCCCACGACAAATAGTCCGATCGTTTCTGCACTGCCGACGATGGAGCCTTCTCTTCCTTCGTCGCCGCCGGCTGCTTCTCCTCACTCGAGTCCGCCGACACGTTGTCGTTGCCATCCACATCGGCCTCTTCCTCACTCTCCGCCTCAGCTCTCGCTTTCCCATTTCTCTTAGAAGTCGACGCCTCGCCGCCATTGGCGAGCGCCGGAGCGGGGCTCGGATGCGCCTCCCGCGCCGCGGCTGCCGCCCAATCCGCGTGCTTCACCAGCACGTGCTGCACCAGGTTCGTGTAGCCGTGCTTGAGCCTCTGCGCGCGCGTCTTGCCACACCTGCA
Source organism: Phytophthora taxon juncus (assembly GCA_033558005.1). Taxonomy (NCBI): domain Eukaryota; phylum Oomycota; class Peronosporomycetes; order Peronosporales; family Peronosporaceae; genus Phytophthora; species Phytophthora taxon juncus. The sequence continues at coordinate 1,631,725 of JAUCEE010000002.1, forward strand.
GCGGAACAAGGTGGGCGGGTCCGCCTCCTCCTCGACGCCATTGGCGGGCACGGGCCGGCTCACCTCCGTGAAGAACAGCTCCATCACCTGGCGTCCGCTGAGCTTCCGGGCCGCCATGATGTCCGCTCGACGCCAGCAAAATACTGTTGGCTCATGTGTTTTTTACGGTAAACAACTGTTTTTTATTGGTCAAGGTTTTGAATCAAAGTTTCACTAAAAGCGTCCACCAGTGTCCTCCTTACGTTGCAGTAAAGTGCCTATACGACCGTTACGTTGATCATGACGCGCTCCATGGCGACTTGGAACGCCTGGAGCTCCTCGACGCTGTACAACTCGCAGTTGAAGCGGGACTGAAGGATGCCCAGGAACAACCGGATACCCAGAGGGATGGCCTTGTCGTTGAAGTCGTAGTGGTTCGAGTGCAGGGCACGCGTCTTCTCCGAGTCTCCATCTTCCTTCGTGCCCAGGAAAAAGTAGCAGCCCTTGCGCTCCTGCAGGAAATACGAAAAGTCCTCGGCAGCCATAAGTGGCAGACCTTCCTCGCTCACGTAGAGCCCCATGTCCATGGCAATCTGCTGCACTTGGCGCGTCTCCACATGCGGGTTGATCACAGGAGCATACCCATCCAGGAAGTGCACGCTGGCCGTGGCGCCGTAAGCTGCGCATGTTGAGTGCACCAGCTTGGCAACGCGGTCCTTAATCTTCTCAGCAATCTGAAGATCGAAGTCACGAATGGTTCCGGCAAGGTACACGCGAGATGGAATCACATTGTTGGCATCACCACCACGGAACTGAGTGACGGACACAACTGCGGTATCCATAGGGGACAGAGAGCGGCTTACAACGGACTGCAGTGCTTGCACAACAGCTGAGCCAGCTAGAATCGGATCCACGCATTGCTGTGGAGCGGATCCGTGTCCACCGATACCATGGATGTCGATCATGAATTCAACCTCGTGCGCCATAACAGCCCCAGGGCGAACGTGGATGCTGTACAGCGGGAATGGCGCGTTGTGCAAGCCGTAAATTTCGTCCACATCCGTCAATGCACCGTCCTCAATCATTTTCATGGCTCCACCAGGTCCCTCTTCGGCAGGTTGGAACACGAAGCGCACGAAGGTATCTTCGGGCAGCAAGTGGGCACAGCGCACCACCATGGCGCAGAGCCCAAGCACCATTACCATGTGGCCATCGTGGCCGCACATGTGCGCTGCAGCAGTAGAGATTTGGAACTCACTCTCATCGTCATTCTCGCCAGTACCAGGCACGGGCGGGGCTCCAATAGTCGTTGTTGTGATGGTTGATGGCGGAGGAAGAAGGTTGGTCGCTGGGGTATCCATGTTTACGTCTGGGCTCACATCACAAGTCCCCGTCGACGCGATGCAATTGCTATCGGACGGAGTTTCGGATCCCGGAACCTCTTCAGCTGCATCAGCCTTTGGCGGTGACGAAGGCTGCGGAGTAGAACTCTTCCGCTTCTTCCTTTTGCGAAGCTCTTTGCTCCCCTTCTTCTGCGTGGAGCAATATGGCAAGTGCTCGTTAAGCTCTTCAATCGGAAGTGCATCCATATCTGCACGGAAGGCGATCACAGGCAATTTACGCTTGTCTGAAGGCGCAATAGTTGCGTTCTCGTAGCAGACATCCACGACAAGGCCCGTAGACGCCATTTCACGGATGTTCTTGCCGGGGATATGTAGTGCCTGCTCGCAGAAGCGTCTGATAAACGCCTGCGTGCGGAATTCCTGGTACCCCGTCTCGGGGTATCTGTGGAACGCGCGTCGGATATCACGCAGCATGCGCGAGAAGCCTACCCAGTCCACTGCAGCCAGCGGGTCGTCCGTCTGAGCGGCGCCAGCAGCTTTCGCAGCGGCAGCAGTAGCTGCCTCCACGTCTTCTGTTTTAGCTGCAGCATCCGCTTGGTCGGGGGCTGCAACCGACGCAGCAAGTGCGGCATCCAATGCACTGGCGGACGCCTGCAGCTGTTCATTGCTCTGCATGAAGCTCTTGAGGAACGGCGAGACCTTGGCCAGCATGGCATGCAACCCCTGCTTCCACGGGTCGTCCGGGGGGTACAAACTCTTGCTGTACGTGTGCACGGCGGCGCCTCCGCCGGATCGGGCGGTCGGCGTCGTGGCCCCGGCGTACGGCGCCGACCACGCGCCCGCCGCCGCGTTGTCGGCCTCGTGCGAGACGCGCGTGCTCTTGCCGCGCAGCCGTTGGTCGCGGATCTCCTCGGGCGTGTCGTAGTAGCGCTTGAGGAACTCGTCCTTCTTGAGCAGCAGCTTGCGGATGGCCGCCTCGCTCACGCCGAACTTGTCGGCCAGCTGGCGCTTGGAGATCTTGCTGTTCTCGGCCATCTGGATGATCTCCACGCGCTGCTTGTCGTTCAGGCGCTTGCCCGAGCCCTGCTTGGCCTTCTTGCGCTCGGCGTCGTCGTGCTCGTGCTCATGCTCGCTCATGGCTGCGCTTGAAGCGGCGCCGGCGGGGGCTAAAGTGCGGTGCGTGCTGGCCAGACAGCGGCGGACTTAGCAGACGCGCCACGGTACTTGAAGTGGATACAGCGCGTCCATTGGCCCGACTAGGTTCGCAAAGATCAGGAGCCAAAAAAGCGGCACAACACGCGACGCGTCCGGATCAGTGGCGAAGCGGCGTCGACGAGCTCGGACGTTGACACAGCGGCGATGGCGGCGCGCAAGTTGGACGGCAAGACGGCGGTGGGCGCCTGGCAGGGCGAGAACATCCTGTCCATCGCGCAGTTCGGCAAGGAGAGCGCGCAGTGCGTGGCGATCGCGACTGCAGCTTCGTTGGCCCTCGACTGCTGGCGCTGACGTCGTTGCTCTGTGCTGCAGACGCGTGCTGACGGTGGCCGACGACATGAAGGCGATGGTGAAGACGCAGGGCGCCAACGACCTGCTCAAGGGCAAGGTACGCACTGCGCCGGTGGATGGCGCGTTGAGGCTGGCGCTGACGTGCTGCTGCTGTAGCTGCTGGCCAACGTGTTCATGGAGCCGTCCACGCGCACGAGCAGCTCGTTCCAGTCGGCGATGAAGCGGCTGGGCGGTCTCGTGGTGTGCGTCAATGAGACGTCGTCCAGCAGCCAGAAGGGCGAGACGCTGCACGACACCATCCGCTGTCTCGAGTGCTACGCCGACGTGGTCGTGCTTCGCCACCCGGTCAAGGGCAGCGCTCTGGTGGCTGCGGAAGCCACCAAGAAGCCCGTGCTCAACGCTGGCGATGGCGTCGGCGAGCACCCGACCCAGGCCATGCTGGATCTGTACACGATCTACAGCGAGCTCGGCGACCTTGAGAACCTCAAGGGTAAGGTCGTCACGATGGTCGGCGACCTCAAGTACGGCCGCACGGTGCACTCGCTGTCCAAGCTGCTGGCGATGTACGGCACGACCTTCAACTACGTATCTCCCGAGAGCTTGAAGATGCCGCGCTACGTGTACGACGAGCTGGCTGCGCAGGGCATCACGCAGAACGAGATGAGCGACCTGGACTCGGTGATCAACCAGACAGATGTGCTATACGTCACTCGTGTGCAAAAGGTAAGGCGATGACTAATCCGCAGTGGCTGTGTCGCTCACATTGATTTGTTCTTGTTCTTCAGGAACGCTTCGAATCCGAGGCCGACTACAATGCTGTAAAAGACAGCTTCCGCATCACACTGGACACCATCAAGGATGCCAAGCCTAACATGATCATCATGCATCCGCTGCCGCGTGTGGGTGAGATTGCCGAAGAGGTGGACAACGACCCGCGCGCTGCTTACTTCCGCCAGATGGAGAACGGAATGTATGTTCGCATGGCCCTGCTTGCTCTTGTCCTAGGCAAGGCATAACATCTCTCAAGGTCGCACCGGCACAAGTTGCAAGTGCATTATTTGCATGCTATGCCGGTAGGTCTTTTGTCCTTTGAACGGGTTGTAGTACTGTAGTCCTCATGGAACAAAGCGACTCGAGCACATTTGCTTTTTACATTATCTGAGTTGCGGGGTCGCTTGATCATGCACCGCAACACAGCGCATTTGTACATTCGGCAGCGTTCTCACAGCGATACTCGACCGCAGCATCATACGCCTGCAAGTTCAACCGCGATCCCAAAAAGTACGCCAGCTCTTTCACAAACTGCTTGGCATCCTCGTACAAAAACGGCGTGAGTGCTTGCTGCAGCTCGTCGTAGCATTTCTTGGCGCCACACTGCGCGATCTTGTTCAGGCAGCATTGAATAATAACCAGCAGCACCGTGAGGTCGATATCTCTCCCAATACACGCGCGCAGCTCCATCTCGAGCCAAGTTTCATACTCGCCCTTCACTTTGTGCATCTTTGGGAACGAAGCCGAGTCTTCAACTTCCACGCCCGCAACTCGAACTAGTCTCATGTGACGTCTGTAGACGAGTGAGCGGCGTCGTAGTCGCTCCCGCCCACTATCACTGTGTTCTCTCTGCCTGCTTCTGGACTCCCGATCCTGCATCCGCCTCCCTTGGAAGCGGAAGATCTCAAAGTCCGTTTCGCTGCGCACGTTGGCGTACACGTCCTGGAACGCAGCTTTGCATAGCGGGCACGTGGCCGGCTCCACGCCGTGCAGCGCCAAGCTGTGCACCCACGTGCTCAGACACTCGAAGCAGTAGACGTGATAGCAGGCCACGAGCATCACGGGGTCCTCCAGCGTCTGCAGACAGATGGGGCAGGCGTCGCCCAGCACGGCGAGGTCGGCGGCGCGCGTGTCGTCCTCCTGCTCGTTCGCCGAGGCGTCCACCTGGCCGCTGGAGGACGCTGGAGGAGCGACGACGTCCTGAGCGTCCGACGACGTGACCACAGCGTCGGCGTCGCCGCGCGCGGCCCAGTCGCCTTCGTCCTGCGCCGCCGCCTCCGGGTCCGTGCGATTGCCCAGCGACATGGCGTTGCGCTTCTGCCAGAATGTCGTGTGCCTCACACAAATTGCACGTGGTGCACGCAGATTGAGGTTTCATATTATCCAATCACGTGAGCTCGACGGCTGGTGGCTGCCTTCCAATGCTTTCGACGAGGAGCTACGCACTCGACGTCAGTTAACGGACCGATGGCGGGCGACGACCTGCTCAAGAAGGGCAAGAAGAAGGGCGCGGCCGGCGCCGATGCGGGCTCCACGCACGGCAAGAGCAACGGCAAGGGCGCGGGCGTCGGCGGCTTCCAGCACTTGGGCCTGAGCCCGCCCGTGTTCCGCGGCGTCATGGCCATGGGCTACAAGGTACCCACGCCCATCCAGCGCAAGTCGCTGCCCATCGTGCTGTCGGGCAAGGACTGCGTGGCCATGGCGCGCACGGGATCCGGCAAGACGGCCGCCTTCCTGATCCCCATGGTGGAGAAACTGAAGGAGCACTCGACCAAGATCGGCGTCCGTGCTGTGGTGCTGTCGCCCACGCGCGAGCTGGCGGTGCAGACGCTGCGCTTCGCCAAGCAGTTGTCCAAGTTCACGTCGCTCAAGATGGCGCTGATTGTCGGTGGTGAAGGCATGGACCAGCAGTTCGAGGCCATTGCGGCCAACCCGGACGTGCTGGTGGCGACGCCCGGTCGACTCATGCACCATCTGCAGGAAATCCCGGACTTTAACTTGAAGGCGGTGGAGTATGTGGTGTTCGATGAAGCGGACCGCATTTTCGAGATGGGTTTCGCTGAGCAACTGCAGGAGATTTTAAAGAACATGCCCACGAGTCGACAGACACTGCTGTTCTCGGCTACGCTGCCCAAGGCGCTGGTGCAGTTTGCACGTGCTGGTTTGAGCGACCCGGAGCTGATTCGTCTGGATGTCGAGAATAAGATCTCGGAGAACTTGAAGATGGCGTTTTTTACTGTCAGGTCGCTGGATAAGCCTGCGCTGTTCCTGTACATGGTGCGTGAGTTCCTGCCCAAGGGTGAACAGACTATTGTGTTTGCGGCTACGCGTCACCACGTAGAGTTTTTGCATGCATTGCTGGCAGCGAACCACATTGAGGCATCGTGCGCCTACGGTGATATGGATCAGGCATCGCGTAAGATCAATTTGGGCAAGTTCCGCGCGAAGAAGACAAGCTTGCTTATTGTGACAGATGTGGCTGCTCGTGGTATCGATATTCCGCTGCTGAACAACGTGCTTAACTACTCGTTCCCGCCGACGGCCAAGCTGTTTGTGCATCGTGTCGGTCGTGCAGCCCGTGCTGGCCGTAGCGGTACGGCTTTTAGTTTTGTGGACCCAGATGAGACGCCGTTCATGGTTGATCTGCACCTCTACATCGGACGTCGACTCGAGGACTCGTCACCAGAGGAAAGCGCTGGCACGAAGCCGTACTCTCTAAGTACCATGCGCGTTGAAGACGTGCACTACGGTGCATTCCCCAATGAGTTGATTGATCAGGAAAACGAGGCCATTCAGGAAATGATGCGCAGCCACCCCCAGGTTTCACCGCTCGTAAAAGTTTGTGATAACGCCTACAAGGCGTACGCGCGCACTCGTGCTGACCCGTCAAAGCTGTCTATTCGTCGTGGCAAGGAGCTGGCTGTGAAGAGAGTGCACCCTCTTTTCCAGCAGGAGTACGTGCTTGACAAGAGCAAGGCCGACAAGGCTGCGTATATTGACTCGCTTCAGACGTTCCGCCCTCCACAGACAATTTTTGAAATTGCGGCCGGAGCGCATTCTTCTGCAAAACGCTCGTCACCTGGTGTGCAAATGATGGTTAAAAAGCGCAAGTTGCACGGCAAGATTATTGCGACCGAGACGACGAAGGCTGCGGACAAAGCTAAGGCAAAAGAGGAGGCAGCAGCTCTTAATGCTGCGGCAGATGAGGAGGAAGCCGCTGATGCTACTGAGGAAGGATCGACGACCGTGAAGAAACAGAAGGTTGATGTGCAGGACAACGAAGAGGAGGATGCCGAGGAAGCTGCTCCGGCCCCGAAGAAAAAGGCGTTCTTCCTGTCCAAGCACGAGCGTAAGCAGCTGAAGAAGCGTATGGCTGCTGGTGAAAAGGAAGAGGACGTCATGAAGGAGATGGCGGCGGCGAAGGAGCAGGGAGCGACTAACGCTGCCAGCGCGAAGAACCAGGAGGAAGGAGAAGGTGCAGCGTCATTTAAGGATGATGATAACTACATCGGCTACATGAAGGATGGCGACTACACAACCGAAGGTTTCCTGGCCAAGAACGCAGATGGTGGTAAGGTGAATGCATTCGCCGAAGCACGCCTGGAGGAGGCTATCCTTGACGTGAACCCGGATGAGGCTATCGAAATGAACAAAAAGCGCCGCATTTTGCACTGGGATGTGCGCAAGAAGAAGTTCGTCAAGACTACCGCCGGTGAGCTCACTAGCCAGGGTACGCTCAAGCGCCGCAACGAGAGCGGTGTTAACGTGCGCAAGAAACAGCAAGTTGGTGAGGTATACCGCAGGTGGCAGCAGAAGCAGCACAAGCGCGTGGCTGGTGGCGGTGTGGAGATGGATGACGACGACGACGCTGGCGGTCGCAAGCTTGATTACCGTAACGGCAGGAAGCCGCGTGGTGGTGCTGTCATGGCTAAGCGTAGTAGCGTGAACAAGTTTGCCAAGGACGAGTTGATGAGCGAAGGAAAGATTCGGAAAGAGGAGAAGCGTAAGGCTCGCTCGCGCGGTGTGAAGGTGACTTCCAGCGTGAAATCAAAGCGGGGCAAGGGCAACATTAAGGGCAAGAGCCACGGTGCTCCCACAAGAAGCAAAGCTATCATTAAGAAGCGGTAAGCTTAGAATGAATGCAGCTTTGGGTCGCGTCTCGCGCCAACTAATCCTTAACGGATACGTGGGTGGCGACTCCAGATAATAATATAGACGACTTGCTTTCACTTCTACAAACGCACTTGTCCTACCACGCAATAGCGTCTCCGTTTCCAAAATGACGCAGTACGAGAGGTTCTCCTAGTCTGGCGCGCGCAAGGACCTGTGCCATGCCGGCCACGCTCTCTTCAGGTCGGACGGAGGCAGCAGCAACAGCATCTTCAGGTCTGTCGTCGATTCCTGAGTGCAGCAGCACGCACCCAATCTTGTGTGGCAGTAAATCTGCCACTAGCGTCTTGGTGAACATGTGCAGCGCGCTCATGGATGCCCGGAAGCCATATGACCCTCCCGCCGTGTTCTCCGAGATGCTACCGACACGCGACGAGATGTTCGCGACGAACGCCATGCCGCGATCACACACCGCAAGCCGCATATTCTGCAGCAAAGCACGCGATACAATGAAAGGCCCTAGGGCATTCACTTCATACTGCCGCACGCAATCCTCGGGCGTCGTGGAGTGCATGTACCCCTTCTTGAAAAACCGCGCATTGTTGATCAGCAGGTCAATCGGCACTTCCTTCAGGGCCTCTGCAGCCAAGTCGACCGACTCCTTATTGCCCGGATCCATAGCCACCAGTTTCCACGGCGCCAGTTGTTGCACCTGCTGGCACTTGTCTCCTTCAGGACACGCCGCGATGACGTACCATCCTTCTCTCATGTAGTGCTGCACGAAGGCGATGCCCGTGCTGCTGTCAGCTCCAGTGATCAGCACCGTCCTCTTGGGTCCGGTATACACTGGGATCGGAGCTTGAGCTGCTGGTGTCGGAGGTGTCACAAGTCCCAACTGCGTCGGCCGCGTACGTCGCTGGGAGTTCGTCGCTTTGCGACCTCCGGACCGCGCCGCCTCCACCCTGGACATGACCAGCGGCTCCATCTGGATCTCGGCGTCGCCGCCCTCGCCGTCCGTCTGCATGGAGCGCGGCCGCAGCCCCATGCCGTGGCGCCGCATGAAGCTGGTGAGCCATCCGTCCGACAGGTTGAGCGTGGGCGCGTCCGGGATTTCGCGCAGGATCTCGCGCGCCCTGTCCACCAGCAGGCGGCGCGTGAGCTGCACCTGGTGCTGCACGCACTCGTCCACGTAGGCCTTGAGCGCGGCGTCCAGCTCGGGGCACGACACGCCGTGGCCCTTGCGCGTGATGCCGTTGCGCTGCTTGTCCTCGATCTCGTCCGCCGTCTTGAGCACGCGCGAGACGGTGGCGGCCGTGGGGCCCGTGGGCAGGTTGAAGGCCTCGTGCGCCCACAGCGCCAGCTTGCGCGTGGAGAGCGACGGGTTCTGCCGGTGCTTCTGGATCAGCTCGAACTTCTGCGCCACGGTCATCCACTGCACCATTGTGGCGGGGGGAACGGTACGAAATGAGAGACTGGCGAAGAATCAAAGCGGGAAATGTATTCGCTTAGACAGGGGATCGCACTTTTAGCGCGAGTGGGTAAACTGATGCGCATGGAGGATGGGGTTGTAGCCATCCAAGGGGATGTAGCCATGTCTACCAGGGCAGCGCGTCACCCTTCTCGAAGTGGAACATCTGCAGCTTGTCGCCGAGCTTGGCACGCTCGAGGATGCGCACCATGCCGGCCACGCTGTCCTCGGGCGACACGATGCCCGTGAAGTTCACGATGGCCGTGTTCACGTAGCCCGGGTGCAGCAGCAGGCAGCCGATCTTCTCGGACGCGAGGTCCAGCGCCAGGCTCTGCGTGACCATGTTGAGCGCCGTCTTGGACGCGCGGTAGCCGTACGAGCCGCCCGAGCCGTTGTCGGCGATGCTGCCCATGCGGGACGTGACCTGCGCCACGAACGCCTCGCCGCGGGCGGCCACCGCGAGGCGCAGGTTGGGCAGCAAGGCGCGCGTCATTAGGAACGGGCCAACAGTGTTCACCTCGAACTGGCGCATCATGTCCTCCTTGGTGGTCACGTCCAGGCCACCGCCGATGGAGATGCCGCTGTTGTTGATGAGCAGGTCCACCGCCACGCCTTCCAGCGTCTTGGCGGCTGCCAAAATCGACTGCTCGTCGCCCGTGTCCAGCGTGATGATCTTCCAGGGCTTGAGGTCCTTGAGCTCCTTGGCGGCGCCCACATTGCGCGCAGTGGCGATGACGTTCCAGCCCTGCTTCACGTAGTGCTGCGCGAAGGCGAACCCGATGCCGCGGTTGCTGCCGGTGATGAGCACAGTCTTGGTGGCCATGATGAAGACGATTTCAGTGGTCGAAAGCTGCTTGGCCGGTGTCGAATTTGAGAGTGAACTTGTGTGACACGCATCACTCACCGAAAGTGAATTCGTGTGCTCCACACTACATTAGTGTGTCGCACTCCACATCTATTAGCGCCGGATACGCGTCATCTTCTAGCTCTTGCCATCGATCATGCGGACTGCCGGACTGCTGCTGCTGCTGCCCGCGCTGCTGGGCGCGCTGCCCTCGGCCGCGGCCGAGTCGGCCACCTACTGCGTGAAGTGGCGTGCCACCTCCAGCTGCGACCCGCACGGCCAGCGCGAGCCCAAGAACGACGCCGCGTGCTCGAAGACCATCGCCTCGGGTCTCTCGGGCTTCTGCGAGTGCGAGGGTCGTCGCCGCGTGCGCGAGGTGGGCTGCGACCACCACACGTTCACGTGCGAAGAAGCCTGCGCACAGGACTCGTCGGCGGATCTCAGCTGTGAGCAGAAACGGTTGATTTAAGCGTTGGAGTTGGCTGTTGACGAGGATATTGTTGTTTGAGTGCAGACCCGCAGGGCTTCGAGCACGTGACGTGCGGCAGCTCCATCAAGCTGGTGCACGAGCCCAGCCGCTACCGTCTGCACTCACATGAGATCGCGTACGGTAGCGGTAGTGGCCAGCAGTCGGTCACGACGCACATGGCGCGCAATGACGTCAACAGCTACTGGCTCGTGAAGGAGGGCGACGGTCTGCCTGCGTGTGAAGTGGGCAAGCCCATCGAGTGTGGTGCCACGATCCGACTAGAGCACATGCAGACGCGCCGCAACTTGCACTCGCACATGTTCAAGGCGCCACTTTCGGCCAACAACTTGGAGGTCAGCGCCTTTGGTGTGGCTGGAGAGGGAGACAGGATGGACTCGTGGGTTGTCGAGTGCCAGGAGAACCAGCAGTGCTCGGCCGAGGGTCAGTGTGAAGACGACGGCCTCTGGAAACGTGGAGAGCTCGTGCGTCTGCGCCACCGGGCCACCAACCACCTGCTGGTCACCAGCTCTACGTCGAGGTTCGACGACAGCAACTGTCCGCACTGCCCCATCAACGGCCAGCAGGAAGTGAGCACCTCATCTTTTCGCACGGAAGACACGCTTTGGTTTGCTGGAGAAGGCATTTACGTGACGGAATAAACAAACGTCATGAGAAAAAGTGGGTGGGAGTAGATGGACTATTCACGGTCCTTTAACATTAAAACGCGACGCACACTTGCCGCACTACTTGTTAAATAAGTCAACTTGTGCTCACTCGATCACTTCAAAGCCGTCGTCCTCAAGGTCAAACTTGGTCGTCTCATCACACTCAAGAAATACCGGGGGTACACCCCCCTGGTTGGTAGGCATCTCGAATAACGCCTTCGTCAATGCCTTCACCTCATCTATTATTTTCCGCACGAATGTACATGACCCATCCGAAGTTGCATCACTAGCGGAAACACGCGCACAACACGCCATTATGTCGTGGGATCCTAAGGCAACCTCCAGACGCCCGGCAAGCTCCAGCATGTACGATCTAACAGCTCCCTGGTACCATCGAATAGATTTGCCTTCGAGTGTCAGCAGCTTAGTAAGGACTTCACGAAGGTACGTTTCAGCCGAAACTTGGTCGATTGTTGACTGCAATATCATTCTTAAGCGCGTTGCAGTGGATTCGGGGCACACCAGATAAGACTAGAGTAAAGCAAAAATTGTCAGTCGGAGATGAGCGATAAGTTTTCAATGAGTATGCCATGCTCACCGTAGGGAAAAGTGTCATAAACTTCTTGGCATGAACTAGTGTTTCCCTCTCCAGCTTCTTTACCCGCTTTTCTTCGTCGCGCTTCGATTGCTCGGATTGAATTGACGCCCGGTTAAGATCCTCGGTGAATTGCCTTTCCTCGATCTTCGATATAATCCAAACCATGCAGGCGTCAGGGTCATCACCGATTTCTTTAACGCTAGCCTCGGCGTCTTCTTGTGTGAAGCCCATTCCAACAAGCCGGTCAACAGTAAGGCTATGCCGAGGACGTTCAGCAACTCCTCGACGTCGGCCCTTTGCTGCTCGGCGCGCAGTTTTCTTTGATGGCGATTCCTCTAGATCAGAGTCTGACGAAAATGCGTGCAAAGCAAACACGTCTTCTTCAAATACAAAACACCAAATTACGACCTGATATTTGGCTAGATGCACCACACATGACATCGCACGTACCATCATCAATAACACTGTCCACTTCGTCACTACCCTGGCAATGCTTTGGCGATTTCTTCGCTTTGGCTTTTCCTTTAGAGTTCGTAGTACCGTTTGTCGCTGCTGCGTTCCTTCGCGGTCTTCCACGTTTCTTACCCGTCTTTGTTTTGGTGACAGCAGGTGTTGATGCTGCGGGGGGAACTGTTGGGGTGGGCACTGGTTGTACGGCTGTGGTAGCCCTGGCAGGACTGCGCACCGATGACGAGTTATTCCTTTTTGCATGTTCAGATTGAGGTCTCGGTTGAATTGCCACCGGTGGTGGCGGCATACTCCTAGCTGATACCGGGAGGTCATTTTGTGCAATAACCGCTGGCGTTTGGGGCACACTGCTTGTCGATACTGCGGCAGGGGCTAACGTCTGTTGAGCTTGTACTTGAGAAATCTTCGGTGCGACTACTGTTTGTGGTGAGGTCGCAGCTCTAGCCGATCCTGCACCACTTACCGAAACAGTTGATACCTGCTGCTGTGTAGCGGAAGTCGCTGGTATCCTTTGTGGATTCGTGACACCATTAGTTGATGCTGTGGTTGGGATCTGGACCGACGAAGACTTAAGCGATGACGATGCAGCACTACCTTGGGACGTCGCCAAAGCAGCAGGGATAGGGGGAGCCTTGAGAGGCAAAGCTGCGGACGCCATCGTTTTCTTCGCAGGAGATGTTGGAGCCGACGTTGAAGCCACTGTCTTGGCTGCAAGAGTTGGTGCTGCTGATGGTGTCGGTAGCACTGGTACTGATGTCGTGGCTGGTTTCTTTTGCTCTAATGACAAAATATGGTGAAACATTTTAATCGGTAAGTCAGAATCGAGGTTCCAGTCTTCATAAACGAGTCCACACAATCACAGGCCAACCTTGGGTTACTTGAGCACTGGTAGAACTTTCGATCGCTTGAACAGGACTCCGTGGGATTCTACTGCTAGTGGGCTCTGCTGCCGGCAGAGTCGGTGCCACCGGAACACTTTTTGCTGCAGGTTTCAGCTCGACCTGCTTAGCAGACGCGGTTGACGACTTTTGCGCAGCAGCGCCTGCTGGCGGTGCAGCCTTTGGCTGAGGTCCCAGCCGCAGTACTGGGGTAACCGCTTTGCTCCTTAGACCTGCATGCCTAGCACCACTCGCTACCTTCGCGTCTGCGACTGGGGTAGCAGCACCTGAGTTAGCGTTTACAACGGCAGCGCTCGGAGAGCCAGCAGGAATTGACCTAGTCTGCGGCTGCGAAGCTGCTAACGATTTTGCTGCTGGTTTCGCGCCGAGTCTCAAAACAGGCTGCTTTGGTGCTGCCACACTCGGAACTGCCAAGGCGGTTCCCGGAGCTGCAATCGCTCTTCCAGTTGAAGCTGCCGAAAACCCCGTCACCGGTGCAGGCGGCCTCTGATTACTGGTAGCACCTGCAGCAGCTTGCGTCGCCGACCTATTGGGCAGCGTTGAAACCCCACCAAACGTCGCTGCGGCCGCGAACGCCGAATTCCGCGGCGAGACCATGCTCTCCAGAACCTCCAACGTGATCTTGGCCTGCGCCAGTAAGCATCACATCCATCAGCTCGTCACTCAAACTCTCTTGCAACTTAAAACTGCGCACGCTCCCACCTGCGACTCATTGCGGAAGTGGTTCGCGACCTGCGCGACCGTGAGTCCGTTCATAGGCTTGTCGTTGATGCGCCGCACCACGTACCCTGCCACCGCAACACGACGTGAGTCCACCGCGCGCAGCCCGCGCCAGCCACCGCCACAACGCGCACGATCAGATGCCGGAAAAAACCTTTGCGGACGCCTGCGCGGTCGGCCGGCGAGTTGGCGAAGACGCTGGACACGACGGTGTACTTGGGCCCGACAGCCGGGCTGCGCTGCGCCAGCGACATGCCGAAGGAGCGCTCGCCGTCGCGCAGCCTCAGCAGCACCTGCAGCTGCCCCTTGGGCGCCTGAGCTCCCGCCATCCTGATGGCTACCCGACCTTATTCCTCGTAAATCGGCGCGTGTGAGGTATCACACACCAAACGGAGGTACCCCACACTAATCGACTACCAAACGGCATACATCGAAATATGCTGCTGCGAAGTAAACCAAAGTGGACCACCCTGTTCCACTGACCAATCGATTTGTCGCGTTCTTTCTCCCCTTGGGGCAGTCGGCAGCTAGCAGGTCAGGACCGCGGACACCATGGGCGTGCCCGCCTTCTACCGCTGGGTGCAGGAGAAGTACCCGAAATGCGTCGTGGACTGCGTGGAGAGCCGCGCCGTGGTGCTGGAAGGCGAGCGCCACTTCGAGCTCACGGACACCACGGGACCCAACCCCAACGGCTTCGAGGTGGACAACCTGTACGTGGACATGAACGGCCTGATCCACCCGTGCGCGCACCCGGAGAGCGGCGAGGCGCCTAAGACCGAGGAGGAGATGTACCGCCGCGTCATGGCCTACGTGGACCGCCTGGTGGCCGCCGTGCGTCCGCGCCGCGTGCTGTACCTGGCCATTGACGGCGTGGCGCCGCGCGCCAAGATGAACCAGCAGCGCGCGCGTCGCTTCCGCGCGGCGCAGGAGGCCGAGCAGCGCATGGAGGTGGAGAAGGAGGCGCTCGAGTACATGAGCGCGCTGGGCCACAAGGTGCCCGGCAAGCAGGAGAAGCCCTGGGACTCCAACGTCATCACGCCCGGCACCAAGTTCATGGCCAAGCTGGCCAAGCACCTGCGCTTCTACATCCGCGACCGCGTCAACAACAACGCGGCGTGGAAGAGCATTAAGGTCATCTTGTCGGACGCTGGCGTGCCGGGAGAGGGAGAGCACAAGCTCATGCAGTACATCCGCGTGCAGCGCTCGCAGCCAGGGTACGACCCCAACCAGCACCATGTGCTCCACGGTCTGGATGCCGATCTCATCATGCTGGGACTTGCTACACATGAAGTCAAATTCTCCATCTTGCGTGAAGAAGTGCTGTTTGGCAAGCAGAAGTATGAGAGGGAACGGCAGAAGGAGCAGCAGACCGTGCTTGATGCCAATGGAACAACGCTGAACAAGAGAAAAAGAGGAGAGTTTGGCGAGCATGATGCCGACTTGGTGGCCTCGGACCTGAAGCCGCTGCAGTATCTTCACATTGCTACTCTGCGCGAGTACCTGCAGGTGGAGTTCGAGCCTCTGTCCCGAGTGCTGCCGTTCGAGTATGACTTCGAGCGTGTGATCGACGATTTCGTGTTCCTGTGTTTCTTCGTCGGTAACGATTTCTTGCCACACCTGCCATCGCTGGATATTCGTGATGGAGCGCTTGACTTTTTGATCTTGATCTACGCAAAGCTGCTGCCCGCTATGGGTGGATATCTCACTGATGGAGGTCACGTAAATCTCTCTCGCGTCGACGTTATTCTCGCTGAAGTTGGTCAAGTGGAAGACGTGATCTTCCAGCGACGCGCTTTGAAGCAGGCGGAAAATGAGAGGAGACGAAAGTCACGCCTGTCGAATGAGAAGAAAGATCAAATTGCAGCAGCTGCAGCAAAGGACTCGGCTGTTGAGATTTTGAAGAAGCGACGCATTGATAAGGACATCATTGCTGCAGACAAGAAATACGGTGGCATGACGCCGGAGGAAGCTGTGAAGGCGCGCGTAAAGGAGAGCGTAGAAAAAAAGCTGGAGCAGTATCGCGAGGAGGTCCAGGACGTTGTGCGGCTTGGTGAGCCAGGCTGGAAGACCCGCTACTACAGTGACAAGCTTAAAGCAGATGATATTGAGAATGGCGGTGGACGTGAGCGCGTCTTCCACTCCTACATTGAGGGACTATGCTGGGTGATGCGATACTACTACACCGGGTGCGCCTCGTGGCAGTGGTTCTATCCGTTTCACTACGCCCCATTTGCTTCGGACTTGCGCAACATCGACCGCTTCGAAATCAAGTTCGAAGAGGGTCTTCCCTTTCACCCGTTCGAACAACTCATGGGCGTTTTCCCCGCCGGAAGTGCGCACGCTATTCCTAAGCCATACCGATGGCTAATGTCTGATCCGGAGTCTCCCATCATTGACTTTTACCCGAAGGATATTCCCGTCGACCCTAATGGCAAGGCTATGCCGTGGTTGTGGGTAGTATTGCTACCGTTTATTGATGAAGCTCGGTTGCTTGAGGCCATGAAGGAGCCGAATCAGAAATTGACTGAAGCAGAAAAGAAGCGCAACGCACGCTTCGGCAAGGAGGTGGTTTTCTTTCACTCGAAATGTCCCGTGACGAAGAGCCCGCCGACCACAGAACTAGCAGAGGCGCAAGCTGACCCAAGAATTTCACAGTCGTTTAACGGTACGCTCATTTACATTGAGGCGCTGTACTTCCCGATCGGCGGGATTGTGCCGAGCCCAGAAAAGTCTCAGAAGCACCTGGTAGACATCCCGAACAACCAGTGCTACAGCTTCCAGTACCGCTTACCACGGACGCTGCCACACCTGTGCAAAATTCTGGACGGTGCGCAGGCGCCCAACCCAGTGCTGATCACAGAAAACGACAAGCGTATCACCATCCCGTTCTTCGGAAAGGCCAACATTAACGTTGTGGATCTGGCCGGAGATGCGTCAAACCACACCAACGTTCGTCAAAACTACATGTCGCGCCATAACGGCGGCGGCGGACGCGGCGGGTTTGGTGGTCGCGGTGGTGGTGGCCGCGGTTATGGTGGTCAACAGGGGTACCACCAGCAGGGAAACCAGCGCTTTGTAAACAACAACCTTAACGTGGATCGTTACGGAGGTCCACCTCAGCAGCAGCAATACAACCAGTACATGGCTAACGGCTACGGTAACTGGGGCTCACAAGAACCGCGGAATAAGCGCGGCCAGTACGGCGACTCGTACAACCAGTACAACGGAGGCCAATCATCGTACGGCCGACCAAGCTCCGACTACCGTGGCGGTTACAATGGCGGCGGCTACAACAGCAACGGTGGTCGCGGCTACCAGGGTCGTGGGTACCAAGGTGGCTTCGGTGGCCGAGGCCGCGGCGCTCCCATTCAATCAGCGTTCGGCGGCAATCTGGAGCCAGCCCAGGCGTATCCTTCCAACCACATCGGCTCTACGCCTGCCGCTCCGGCACCGCGAGGACTGGAGGCTCTGAAGGCAGGTCTGCGCAGCATGCACCAACAGCGCCAGAACAATGCAAATGGTCCTCCAGGCGGCAATGCTACCCGCTACGACCGCTAGGCAAGTAATCGTGTGCTGCCGACTGCAGCGTGATAGTGTAGAGTTCCGTGACGGGCGCTAGGAAGCAAATCAACAACAGACACAAGCACTTGTTCATTCATAAATTTCCTTTACGAAGTCTTGTTTTTCGTGTGCACAAGTAGTACTTCAAGTAGTTTTTTTTTTTTTTTCATAGTGCTCCTAGTATTCTTGTTGAGCGAAATAAGCTTGCCAAATGCCTATTCAGCTTAACAAAGATTACAGCCTCAAGACTACCATTAAACCAATCAGTGCCTATTCTTTCGCGTGCCATGTGAGAGCCTCGCCATTAAAACAGATCCTGCATCTGCGCATACACATGGGCGTTTAGAGGAGCTTGGTTAGCCGTAACAGTTTAGAAGAGCTGGAAACCGACTAATCACCCAGAGCAAATGCAGCGTATTCGTTGGCAAGTCAGATCATAGCGTGAATCTCGAAATGGGTATCGCAGTAAGTCACTTGAGATGAGTGAGCAGGGCGATGCGTCCTGTACAAACGGGACCATGCACTCACTGCTGTCCAGCTATCAAATATCACACCAGATACCGACTTCACACCAAGCAAGCACAGGAATGGGCTTACACTACACCATGTTGCTACTTATTGTTTCGGTGGCTGCTGGGCTCAGCAGCGTCGCTGACGCCGACACTCTTCGTGGGGATATAGCGTTTTCATTTCTAATGGTGTGCTCGCTGCAAACCCCACATCAATTCGTCACCTCAGAGCAGGAAGTTAACTAAGGATGCACGGGCTTCGGACGGCGATATGGAGCAAAACGAAGAAAGAGAGCTAAGCTCTCTGGTGAATAAGGTGATGTCTTCTCTGAAGACAAACCCCACCAATCTGACGAAGGGACAGAGCAAGAGTCTCCTGCGGTGGATGTCCACACACCCGGATACGATGAACAAAAGTTAGTTCTACTCAGCGATTGCGGTTATTCTGCCTCAGGGGGCTGCCACTTAAACTATAAGCCATTAGGTGGGCTCAAATGTCAGCCTTGGTCGTTAACCTACTTGGTGGGATGCCTTCAAAACCAAGTTAGTGAATCACCGTTATCAGCGCCGATCGATTAGTTACAGCGTTGCTTCACGGAGTGCAAACAGAGGAATATTTAACGCCGTTTGAAAAACGACAGCCAACTAACACCAGTAGTATTATTTTATTGAAAAGCTATTAGATTTCTCAAATGATCGCGTTTTTTAGGTGTCCAAATCAAAGTATCTCCGCCGTGAAGGTATTTTGATCTTGATTTCCTGTCTCTGTTGAGCTCTGTGTAGTGCTCCTTATAGTCGATCGCACACGTAAGAGTAGTGCAGAGTCGCTTTGGGCAGAAGTTGTGGCTGATACCTCGTCATGATCCCCACGTTGAACCAGCTGCATCATCTGAATGTAGTCTTTCCAGTACAGCAGCAGCAGCACTGCTCGTGACCAACAGGGAAACGCATGAGTGTGGGTGCGGTTGTAAGACTACCAAGGTGACAATCACACTGCAGCACTGTGGTTGATTGTACCGCGATCGTCCGTCACGATCTCGTATACATGCGCCAATTAGACTGCAGGTATAACTAGGATCTAAAACCGCTTGTTTCATCTTGATAAGTCATCTCCATCCCTAGGTAAAGCTACCAACAAGCACATCGAGTGCTACTACAAATGGATCACAATTCACCTGAATACTAGAATGCCCAGAGCACAATACAGATTATGGGTTGGATTTTGTAGCGTCGTCAAAATATATGGCACTCAACAGTATTTGAAGTACAATACATGTAGCGTGTGAAATGATGCCGAGCGCGCGTCCGAAGCTTTAGCTAGGCATCGCGCCAAGACTGCAAATTTCCATCCTACTTTAATTGAGAAATGGAAGTGGATGCTTTAACGTGACGGCGTGTGCGCGTATACAAACGGCATGACGATTTCTTAGGACTCATGAAGGAAAGATTAAGATAGACCTATTTTTCTTTTTCCGCAAAAAAAGTTTTTTTTTCATGTATGCATACAGCGCATGGTTTCATAGGGTGTGAAGTAATAGCATAAGAAGAAATGAATGCACCACTGCAGTTCACTTCCTGAGAAAAGAACGACTGAAGGTTTCGTGCTGAAGCGTCACTTCGTCCTCATGGTGGATAGTTGATGATAGCTGGACATGTAATCGTGGTTGCTGCAAGTTGCTTGGTTGCCAAATTGCTGTACATTTATGCTGTACATTTATTAACGCCCCGACGCTACCAAGGATATGCAATCCGCAGAACAACTTGATCTTGTGATAATGCTTGTGACTCATGCTTTCACTGTCAGAGCCCTATGTGAGGATAAAGCAAATCATACTGATCGTAAACATTCGTCACAGTAAATACAGACCCATTTTGCTATCGTCGCTCTAGTGCAGCCGAAACAAGGATGTGCAGCTCACAACACGATACCAAGGATGCGTACCAGCCACTTCGTGCTACTTCTTTTTGTCGCCTTTGCTGCGTGCTGCTGCACCTACGCATCTGCTGATGACTCGGCTCAGATCAAGACCCTGTCGACAAACCTCAAAGACCACCGCTTCCTCAAAGGCAGCAAGACCGTAATCGACATGGATACTGTTGATGAAGAGCGAGCTGCTTCAGCACCAAGTTCAAACTGTTTGCTGGTTTGCTCAGGCTTCCTAAGTTTTCGAGCCTCCCGTTGGTTAATCAGCTTGCCGCGATTCGAATGAAGTCTGGTAAGGCAGCCGAGAAGGTATTTCTGGCGTACAGGAAGTACATGTTGAGATTCAACAAAAACGCTAACATGTAGGGAGTGATAATTGAGGTCTGCTCACATCAAGCCGCTAGGCATTAACAACGAAGGAAAGCAAATGCCTGTAGCTTGCTAAGCCACAAGTGACCGTCCTAATGTTTACCAAGTTGCCTTTGACGCCCTGGGAACGTTCTTAAGATTCAGGGTTCTGTTTCGCATTTGCTTTAAGAATGCAGCTTCTAACTATTGGATCCATGGTCGCCACAAAATTTCAATTTTCAAAGTAAAATATTATGTTTTAAATAGACGAATATTTACAGAAAGAGTTGACAAAAAGCGGATGCCGTTTACTACATTTTTATTTGAAATACCGGTATCTGCGAGGTATCAGCTGAGCTTTTCAAAAGGCAAAATGGCGCGATGGCTTGACGAGGACAGCGAGGAGAAGCTGGAGCCGATGCCTCCGCCGCCAGCCCCTCAGGCGCATCCAGACAGGAACCGTCCATCGATCAGCCAGCGCCGTATGCACAGCAATGACTCGGACGATGCGGAGGAGCCTTTGGCGCCGCAGACCCCCCCCGTCCCGCACACTCACCCGCTCGTAGCACTTAGCGACGAAAGTGCCCGCAACGTCAAACGTATGCAGCAAACTGGCGGCGGGATGGCCATCCGCAGCAGTGAAAGGCTGTTTCGACGTTACTCGATCGTCACCGGCAAACGGCTGGACCCAACATTCCTGAATCGCGCTCGGATTGAGGCTTTCACGGAATTGAAAGACGAAGAACCGCAGGAAAAGGACAACCCTTTTGCTGTTGCGACGGAGCATTCCAGTCGCGCCATTGCATTGCAATTGCAGCGGCAGGTGGAGGAGATGGAGAAGACTCCGGCCTTGGTGCCGGTGGGAGAGCAAGAGAGGACTATCGCTGCGACGGAGGCCAGTGCCAAGAGACACGAACTGCTGGTAGCAGCCCGGCGAGCGACAAGTGAAAGCAGGTGGGGCGACGGAGAGTTGGAGAATGACAGCAATATGATTAATGGAGGCAATGGCAGTGCGCTGGCACGTGCCAGTGAAAGGAAAGTGAGGAAGCAGTTGAACGCCAAGTGGTTGCAGTCCCGGCAAGATCCCTCAAATCGTCCAAAGAAGCCACTTGAACGACCAGAGGAACAACATCTAAGAGAAACATTGTTCCGCACAACAGCTAGCGATTTGATACGCTCAGGAGTGCTGTATGATGAGACAGATGCAGCAAGGAACGCTACGTTTGGATTTATGAGTAGGCCACAGCTTCCTGTTGTATCGAGTGGGATTACAGGACTGCCAGGGTGCTGCTTTGAGAAGTACAAGTCCTGATCCAAATCAATAGAGATACTATTTTTGTTGCGCAACATGCAAACACCATGATTGCTCCGCTCAACTCTTCCCCTAGTAGGATGGCAGGAATGCTGCAATCTCGCGAACATAGTCCTTCCTTTTTCTGGTTACTAGCACAAGGTTGAACAGGAGGATCGCCAACACCAAGAATGAATGGGCTACCTGGAGCGATGACGACCACGCCACAAACTCGGCCAGCATCACTGCCGCTTCAATTGCGACAAGCACCCCAACCGTATAAAGCGCTTTTCCAGCAAGTTCGCCAACACTTAAGATCATCACCGCGACCAGCAACAGCAAATCCGTCACGAGGACAAACTACATAAGAAGAGTAAACAGTTAGCATGCGATTTCTGCAGATCAAGCGTTTGCAGCAAGTGTCACCTTCTTAACGGGGTTAGCTATTGCAGGGTGCGAGGTGCCATTCCTAGCACCACGAAGCCGGGGTGAGGCAGTATCTGCCAAATAGTCGTCCTCTTCAGTGGCAGAAGTGTAGCTCCACACACTCAGACAGCACAGTGCCAGCACCAGCGGGACATTCATCCAAACCACACTCCGCACTTTGTGCTGCAACGGTCCGACCAAAAACGTAAAATTCAATAAGCTCAGCATACCGTCGGGAAGTTAACCACACCATTCCAGTTACTTACTTGTTGCAGCTCTAGCCGAAACACCTCCTTCTCCGCCTCACGCAGCCGGAGTTGCAACGAGTTGGTAGGATCGTGCACGTGCCTTGCATGAATCTGATACTCATCACATAAAAAACGTCAGCAAATTGTAGCATGAAAACCCCCGCTCGTGGCCAATTCTCACCACTCTTCGGAGCTTTTCCTTAGTCGGGAGGTCGCTATCGAACCTCGACTCCAAGTGCGGTAACAACAGCCTCGTCACATGCTGGTTCAGCACACGGTCATATTGGCTCTGCCTGCAGCGACACACAGCAACGAGAGCAGCTCTCAGTCTCATTACTTTCTGCAACAGTTGCAGCCTCGTCGCCTCGCACCAGACGCGGTCGCTGTCCAGCAGACGCTGCAGCCGGCGGCAGGTGGCGCCCAGCGACGCGACGTCCCGCAGCGACAGGAAGCGCGCGATGCGCGGCCAGAGCTGCCGCAGACGCTTCGAGTGGATCTTCACGCGCTTGCCCAGGTTGCGCTGCCGCGCCTCCTCCGCCGTGGACGTGCGCGGCAGCAGCGGCAGGCGCTCGCCCTCCATCGAGCCGCGTGATACGTGGAGGGCCAAACTCTGATTACCAGAGTTCAACTACAGATGATCCAAGAGCCTTATCCATTTGTAACCTGTCGTATCCGTTTGGATACATCTACTTCTTTTAAGGAAAACCAGTGACTATATACCTCTGACAATGGATCTGGCGTTCCTATTTTGAACTCATTCCAGAATCTGCCGGCTCGAGGAAAGATGGTGAAGCTCTTCTGTGCAATCGTTGGCGTGGCGGGCAGCGCGTTCTCGGTGCGAGTGGACGAGAGCGACTCGGTGGATGACTTGAAGGACACGATCAAGGCGAAGAAGCCGAACGACTTCAAGGACATCGACGCAGACAAGCTGCAGCTCTTCCTGGCGAAGACGGAGGGCGGCGCGTGGCTGACGGACGACGACCAAGCTGCGCTGGATCTGGAAGACGGAAAGGTTCATGAGGACATTCAAGCGTTGATCGATGGGGAGAAGATGAAGGCGACGAAGACTTTGCAGCACTGGTTATTCGAGAAGAACAAAATGCCTCAACCATCAACGGACCAGATCCACGTGCTGGTGGTGGTTCCGAAGATTGAATCCAAGCGTCCAGCAGAAGGTGAACCTATTAGTGAGGTTCTGAAAAGATTGAAAACTATGGAATCGGACGTGGCGGCCACCATGGCGGACGTGGCGGCCACCAAGCCGAAGACATTGACCAACTTTAAGAAGTTGTTCATACCTGAAGACGAGTTTCAACTCGACAGTCTGTCTATGACGCGACGGAGTGACAACCCAAGAGTCATGACACCCAACTTACACGAGTTTTGGAAGGGATCGGCGAATTTCCAATGTCCTATTTTGTTCGGAGAGAAGAAGTGGTGTTTTGGGAGGTATTCAAGAAACTGCTGTTCGTGGAGGGTCGCGTTGTGATAGTAGGCTCACCGGGTGTCGGAAAGTCCTGCTTTCTTATGCTTATTGCATTCTATCTGGCGTGTATTGAGAATAGGAAGGTGCTGATCATACGTCGCTTGAAAGTAGAAAAGGCAGAAAACGCGCTGGTGTATCTTGATGGCAAAGGATCGTACGCACGACTATCAAATCTTCAGTCGCGTGATATCTTTGCCATCCGTAAGCAAGTTACTCCGAGTCGGTCGAGGGCGAGGTCGTCGACGAGAAGGAGGTGCCAATTGTTCTGGTTGATGGTTTTACGCAAGATCAAGTGCAGGATGTGAATACCGGATACGGGCCTATCAAGTTTCTTGCAACATCGTGCCAGTTCGATGTGAAACAAGACGACGGCTCACGCATTGTGGTATTGCCGGCGTGGCGTGTTGCTGACCTGCTGCAGTACGCGAAGTTAACGGAGTGAGTTATCGATGTTGGTCTGCGGAAGGTCAAGCGGTCGAACACACCGTTTGCAAAGCTTGTAAAGGGGCAGTACTTCTACAGTGGTGGGAGTATGCGCGAGTTCTGTAAAAAACGGTAAGTGCTTAAGATGCGCGTAGTGAGCGATTGTTGTTCCGTGGGAAATGCTCAAGCGTTTGATTTGGTCTACAACTGGTGGGGGACAAAGTAAGAGCCAAGTGGATCGACTGCGGCGTCACTACATCACTGACTGCGAAAACGAAGAGCACTACTATGGCCGTAGATGGTGGAAGCTATCTGTGGATTCGGGGTATGTATTGAGCAAGTTGGGGCAAATTGTTGACACGGACAAGCAGCTAGAGGTTTACAAGTATGCAAAATCTGTTGGTGCCGGCTTCCATGGCGTCGCATACGAACATTTGCTTCACAACGCAGTTCGTGGGGCATTCGTAAAACGTAAACCCATTGTGCTGAAGATGCGGGAAGGGTCAAAATACGAGAAAATCGAAATTCGGTGCGCTTCGTCGTTTGCAGCGGCGAAGATGAGGCATCGTGCTATTCATGCTTGTCCACACTTGAGAAGGACACTTACTGGTACCCCAACTACCCGTTCTTCCCTTTCATCGACGCAGTGACCACGTGTGAAGCGTTCCGAAGTGGAAGTGAAGATTCCAAGACAATCGTGGCTTACGTTCAGGTGACGATTGGAAGCGAGAAAAAGTTTAAGGAAGAAGGACTGCGCCGGCTGAACGAAAAGATGGATAGAAACCAATCGCTGAAGGATATGAAGCGCGCGTTTGTGGTAGTAGGTCCTGACTCCGATGTCTGCGAGAGATTTATTCTCCACGATGCGCCAGACCCTGACACGTTTCAAGCGATGGTATGCTGCTTCAGCCCGGAACAGCTGGAGCCTGAAGTTAGCTGAGAGATGCTTGTCGGTGAACCTAAAATGCATTTAGTTCTGATGTTTTCCAATATCTGGGCTTTACCTTCCGAAGAATTTAATTTTGCCTCTTACAATTTTTTATTCCTGATAAATATAAAGTTAGTAATATACTAAGATGACGTACTCACCTGAACAATACCTCGCTAACAAAGAGCGCATTAAGGCAGCACAGAAGCGCTACTACCAGCGCACACGCGACGCTCGCTTGTCGTATCAAAAGAGCTACGACGACAAGAATAGAGACCAGATTCGAGCTCGAAAGCGTAAGCCTAAAACCGAACTTATTGAAGACAAACCCGAACCTAACAACGAAACCGAACTTATTTAATTACATAATTTTTTTCTCAAATAAAACCAATATAGTCAATGACAATGGCTTTTAAAACCTCCAAAAAGTATAAGCCATATATTTGAATTATTTAATTTCAGAATATTTTGTAAATGACTAAGATATAAAGTCGATCCTGATACAAGGTCAAATAATTATAAAGTCATATCGACGGAGAATAATATAGCCAAACATATATAGGCAACATGTTTGCATACGAACTCGAAGGATTAAAGAGATTAAATATCCAAGCTATCAAATGGGGTAGCAGCTACCGTGTTAAGGTGCGTGGTAGAACGGGTAAGATGGATTATGTAAGCAACGTTTCACGCCCAATCAACCAGAGATTCGTAGCTAAGCAGTACAATGTTTCGATTGAAACCCTTGAGAAGCACTTGTCGTCTGACTTTAAGTCTGATCCTAAGTATCGTTTCTACAATGGTAATCACATGGAATCACACCTATATGAGGGTGTTGAGCCTTCTGTTTTCTACGACAAGCTCGAGAATGTTCTTTCGACTCAGGCGAGTGCTTTTAAGGTAAATATTGCTCTTGGGTACGAACTTGTTAGCAAGACCGATCCTGATACTCGCTACTTCTATCCGAATCTCGCTAACACTATGTGTTCAATAAGCCTGTCGCTATCAACAGCAAGGCTGATATTCGAAAGAAAGTGATTTCGGAAAGCCGTTCTATGGAGTTAGCTGACAAACTGAACTACCCCAGCTCCGGGTATAAGCTCAAGGCGATCACCGCATTCAAGATTTTCTTCTACCATCGCGAGCATGCTCTTGGGGATAGCGACGCTGTTATTCCTAAGGTTATCCGCGAAAACAAGCATGTAATCAACTTCCCTAAGACTAACAACAAGTGCGCCTTCCACTGCATCGCCTGGCACACATTCCAGAGCACCAAGAAGGATCCTCGCAGAATCCAGGCTCAGGTGAAGGATGCCTTTAAGGGCTACTGTAATTTCAAAGGTGTTAAATATCCGTTGAGCTTGTTTAGAAGTTTCAAGCCCATTGACCTACTACAGCTCGATGAGATTGAAGATTGCTTTCATCTCGGTATTAACGTATATAGCATGGATGTAGCTTCAGGAAATGTAGAATGCATTCGAAGATCGGACAAGGGGTATGAATCTATGAATTTTCTATCGCACGAGAATCACGCTCTTGACATTAAGAACATCGATCTGCTTCAGGCTAAGTATCAATGTCCTAAGTGTGAAATGGTTTTTGTCCTGAAAAGCTGAAAAATAACAAGAAGAATCAGTGTGAGCTTGTAAATATTGAGAGCTTCCCCACTGAGCCAACTATATACAAACCGGCTCAGAACACGATACGATCACTGCTTACGAAGTATTCCATCAAGGATGCTGACCATTACATCGATCATTTCATCGTTTATGACTTTGAGGCCATTCTTAAGCCTACAGCGACTCAACACGGGGAGAATAGTGTCTTCACGAACGAACACATTCCTGTGTCGGTAGCAGTAGCTGATAGTTTAACCGAGGGGGTGCGTTGCGTTGTAAATGACGATCCGAAGATGCTACTTACGAATATGCTCAATTACATTGGTGATGTATCGGTTAGGATTCACAAGAAATATATGTCGCTTCTACAAAAATCATCAATGCTCATGGTATGACAGGTATGGAAATTCCTACAAAATGTCCGATGTGGATAGTTGGATTAAAGAGGAAAAGTATGCCAGCTTCTTTGACTTTCACCGCAGTCTTGGTTTTGGTAAGCAAAGGTCTGATTATGGAAAACTAAAACAGCAGCTTGACCAGGTACCAGTATTCGGCTTCAATTCTGGTCGATACGATATTACTTGATTAAGAAGGATTTGTTTGCCGTAATTGGTACCGACACCATTAAATATGTCATCAAGAACCCCAGCTACATGTGCATTGCTACATCGGACATCAAAATGCTTGATATCACAAACTATGTACCAGCTGGTACCAGCTACGACAAGTATCTTACGACATATCTCGGTGGCTGCAAATGCGATGACAAAATTAGATGTGTCTGTGGTCTTGGTAAGGGCTTTTTCCCTTACGAGTACATCACCGCGTTCAATGTTCTAAACCAGACTACTATCTCGCGTAAGTCAGCTTTAATAACAAGCTCCGTGGAACAAGCATCAACAGCGATGACTACGAACGAGTGAAGTTCGTGTGGGATTACTACGAGATGAAATCGATCAAAGACCTACTGATCTGGTACAATAATTTGACGTAGTCCCTTTCACCAAAGCTATCAAGGCTCAGCGAGAGCTATTTAAGCGCTTCGATCTGGATATGTTTGCGGATGGAGTGTCCCTACCTGGTCTTTCAGAAGGTCATGTATCAGACCTGCTTCAATAATATCCAATATCCGGATAAGAAACCTGCTAACGCATATATGCGCTAACGCGCTTAGCTGGATTTCCAGCTAAGCGCATGGCTGGCTACAAGAGTCAGGATGCTAAGGCAAAACGAAAATTTGGTATGACACTCGAGCACGTGAATACATTGCTGCAAAAGCAAAAGTATCTGTGTGGTCTATGCTATTGTCAGCTGACTGCTGATACCGCTTCAGCGGATCGTATTAACAATAATCTTGGCCACATCGACAGTAATATCTTGGTCAGCTGCGTTAAGTGCAACACCGCTCGAAAAGACATGTCGCTTAAGGGGTTTCGGTATAAGAAGTTGCTTGAGTTCAACTCGGATAGACTGGTCTACTCGATCGACAAGGAGGAGAAAAATATTTACTCTAAGATGAAGGCCAATATTGCTGGAGGCCCATCTATTCTCTTTAATCGCTACGCTAAGCGCAATGAGACGATGATTCGTGGTGGCAAGGTCTGTAAGAAAATTATCGGATACGATGCTAACGCTCTATACCTGTGGGCACTTGGTAATGAGATGCCATGCGGTCGATTGACTACGGTTGAAGCGTATGATGGTATCATCGATGACATCAAAGCAGACAAGGTATTCGGCTTTCTTGAGTGTGATATTCGAACACCCGAACACCTCAAACAGTACTTTGGTGAGATGACTCCAATTTTCAAGAAAGAATGTACTGATCGATTGTACGAATGAGAGCGTCATTGGTAAGCACATGTTCGATCACAATGAGGCGCGCAAGCAAAGCCGAGCAAAACCAGCTCGCAAGTTGATTGGTAGCTACTTTGGTGAAAAGATTCGTATCTACACTCCTTTGTTTAAGTGGTACCTTTCTCATGGTATGGAGATAACCAAGACTTACTGCTTTGTCAAGGCCAGCTCTCACAAGGCTTTCGCCCCCTTTATGGAGGCTGTATCAAATGCTCGACGAGAGGGTGATGTTGATAAGTCGAAGGCGATGATTGCTGAGATGATGAAATTGGTAGGCAACAGTGCTTTTGGTCGATCTGGAATGGACATGAGCAAGCACAAAGAGGTTAAGTATGAGTCGAGCGACAGAGGTATTAAGAACAAGATCGAACACTTTACGTTCCATGGTCTCGAGGAGCTTAATGATGCGTGTGAAATCATGATGAAGAAGCGCCGACTCAATAATAAGAACCCAATCCATTTGTCGATTGCTATCTATCAGCTTGCTACGCTACGCATGCTTCAGTTTTACTATGACTGCATAGATTTCTACTTCGATCGCTCTGACTTCCAGTATCAAGAGATGGACACTGACTCGGCCTATATCGCTTTCAGCTGTGATAATCCGTTTCAAGACTGTATCAAGCCTGAGCTACGATCCCACTCCAAGGAGCACAAATACGATTGGTTCCCACGCGACTACAACACTGAGGTAGCTAAGTTTGATCGCCGTACGCCTGGTTTGTTCAAAGATGAATGGTCAGGTGATGCTATGGTCTCACTATCGAGTAAGAACTATATTTGCTATCTACCCGACGAATCTTACAAGGTAAAAGTTTCAGCGAAGGGTATTCAGCAGGGAAGTGGTCGAAACAATGGTGTTCTTAATCCTGATGGGTTTGAGACTATCGTACGGGATCGCATCACGCCACAAGGTACAAACAAAGGGTTCAGACTATCGAAAGAAACCAAGTCTATCATCACCTACACTCAAAACAAAACAGCGCTCAACTACTACTATGACAAACGTCGAGTACTTGATGATGGTATCACGCTGAAGCACTTAATATTTAAGCAGGTAACTACTGGGGATTTTTTTAATGTAAAGATCATGGACGCGCTATTAAAGAAACTCTACTATGACCCAAAAACCGGTTTTATCGGAGCTCAGCTCTGTATCAGAAGGCAAAGGAGTTAAATCATAAGATAACTTTCAAAATAGTAAAGGATTGGTATGGGAGTCAGACCGATATTCAACGATTTCAAGAGCAAAAGAAGAGATTCAATGGTTTCAAAATAGCTTCGCATAACCCCAACTCGTGGCAAATTGATCTTGCATTTTGGGAGAAACGACGAATTTTGACTGCTATCAACATCAACTCAAGGCTGGGGTACGCAAAGCTCTTACGAAACAAGACGGCAGCAACTGTGTTAGCAGCGCTTAAAGCGTTTGTTCGTCTCCACAAAGTTGATATCCTAACAAGTGATAATGGTAGTGAGTTCATGAACTTACAGGCCCAAGAGCTCTTCAAATCCAAGACAATTGACCACTACAACAACGAGCCAGGTGATCATGGAACTATGGGAAAAATTAAACGATTCAACAGAACGTTAAAACAGAGACTAACTAAAATGTCCCCCAAGAGAATTACGCAAAAGCTTATCACTGATGTTATCGAAAACTACAATACCACGTTTCATCGTTCAATTGGTATGACCCCAAATGAGGCAAAAGACAAAGTAATGGATGCAGATCTGAGTCATAATCAGGTGGAAGCCGAAAGAATTGAGAAGGAGTTTGACGTCGGATCAAGCGTATTATACCGTCTCAAAAAGCAGGCATTTGATAAAGAAGCTGCTCGATGGAGCAAAGCAGTCTATAAAATCGTTGGAATTGATGGCTACCGAGTCCAAATCCGTTCAAGAAATGGCCATACCCTCTACAAGGCGCCAAACGATCTTAAATTGGTTAAAACAGAGACTACAGATGCTGTTATTAATCGTGGCGATATTCTTGAAGCTGAGAAAATCTTGGATCATAAGAAGACACGGTCTGGGAAGTACAAATATCTGATCAAATGGCTTGGTAATGAGCCTGACTCCTGGGAGCCATTCTCAAATCTCCGTTTAATTAATAAAAATAGACGTCTGAGTTAGAGAAGGAATATTTTGGGGCTAAATAAATTACTTTCTGAAGCAACCACACCAGACGTGGCTATCGAACTGAAGGCCACACATGTTTTTTCAGTCGACAAGAGATCGGCTCTTGAGACGCTAAGAAAAATGAGCCATGTTAGGTTTTAAAATTAAATTGATAGAGATATCCTCCTTAAGCTTTGACTCAAGTATATAATCTCAAATATTTTTCTGAGACTTTTGGGAAATTTCTGACTTAATACATAGCAATAAGATAATAATGTGCCCAAGATGTGCAGAGAAAGAACGCGAGCTCGCTCAACTCGGCGTAAGCTTTGGATCATTCAGGAGGTTAGTCGAATCATGAATGAGTTGCTGAATCTTGATGCATGCGCGAATTTGCGCAAAACAGTAGTAAATCGAAAGTATCGACATGAGTTGGAAGCAATATTTGGAGTCCCATTCCATTGCATCAAGGAACGCTATCTAAATCTTCTAAATGAGCGAAAGTATCTGTCATAACTATCAGCCGTCTAGACATGACTCAGTTATGCCGAGTTTGTGGTAGATGATAATATTTCTTATGTTTCTAATGATATATACGATTCACTATGTTCCCTAACTTCGAATCGCTCGCTCAGAGAGAGCAAAACGACAGGAACTTCTTGAAAGAGCTCAGCGCCGCGTTCGACAGTCCAACACTAAGCGTCAGATGTATGCAGGAGCGTCATGGGCAAGTGATGTGACAAGCTCTATCACTACTCTTTTGAAGAAAATACTGAATCGACGCAGACTAATATTTCCGTTGGTCCTCATGAAGAGACACCTGATGAGTTGAAAATCCCTCTGTCTGAAATTAAAAAAAAGATGAATGACGAAAACTCCCAAACAAACCCTGACACCTCAACTCCGAATGTTCGACCTGTGATGATCGATGTTGGAGTAGATAGCGGCGTGCAGATGGTAAATAGCTCAAGTAATACCGATCGTGTTAATCAAACTGATAGAAATATTCAAGCGAGACCTCAAACATCTGATGTTGGTATCGATAACACACAGCAAACAGCTGATGCTGGAGTC
The DNA here is from genome assembly GCA_033558005.1 of Phytophthora taxon juncus. NCBI lineage: Eukaryota > Oomycota > Peronosporomycetes > Peronosporales > Peronosporaceae > Phytophthora > Phytophthora taxon juncus. The sequence continues at coordinate 1,663,380 of JAUCEE010000002.1, forward strand.
GACAATACTCCAAGAATGTTAGATGCTGAAACAAACATGAAAAACCTGGATACCGAAGATCAAGTGGAGGCGCGACCATGGGTTAATTTGTTTAACGCCAATCCTTAATGGGTAGCGCTTCGACTTAAGTCAATTAAGCGTAAAACTGGTAAGGATGACAATAGATACTTGCTTGGTGAAAAGGGGTCATTAATTGCAGCCAAAACGGGTAGAAAGAGTAAGACTTATCAATCTATTGACTGGGTGGCTACAGAGGAGAAGGTTAGGAACATCTGGTATGATGGCGAAAGTAAATCAATCGATGAGAGCAGTTATATGAGACTTGAAGACCCTCTTTATCACGTTCCACTAACGCGAAAACGAAAAGTCGCCGATCCAAGTGAAGGTGATGATGCATTCCGTACAAGACAACGTCTTGAAGACAGCTTCGAGTTTGACACATCGACTTCAACCTCATTAGATCAAGTTGATAGTAAGAATCGATTGCTTTGGTCTATTTTCAAGAATAAGGCAGTGCTTGAGTCATCTGGTTTAAGAAAGACATCATTTCTATCCTCAAGAGCATGGGTAAAACATCTCAGATAGACAAAACTGGATACGTGTGGATTGATGGTTGATCAATTAGTGTATTTGGTATTGATAGTGGGAGCGTCAAGCCAGTGATTACTAAAAAAAGTCGATTGGAGATCAACATTCCAAGAATTTATCGATTTAGTGAAAGATCGTGACGATATCGATCTATTTACGAACGAATACACCACCAAACTTGCAAAGGTCTTTGAGCCACGCGATGGTGAGGCTCGCCATGGAATTAAGATTGGAATTGATGAAGATATGAATAGTTCTCTAACTAATGCTGATAACGATGCGAAGAAGATTCTCATGGACTACTACAGCAAAATAGCATTTGAAGGAGTTCGAATTCCCTTTAGACTGAAACCAACAGTAGATACCAAAAGTGGTGTGAAAGCTAATCAATTACTACTTTAGTGAGCCTACCGCAGCAAAACCATTTTACATTAGAAACATGAGAACAAAGCGGTTTCTGGCAAGGTTTTCAACGATCTTATTAAAACTCTTAGATGGATGGACACTTTCAATAGCCTGATGACCGGGTTTGAAGACATAGAGCAATATGTTTATGAGAATGATGATCCAGCATTGAAAAAAAAAATCTCGAAGCTAATCTTCAGCTGTTGAATCGAGCCATCCTCGACAATACAAAATCGACAGATACATCAGCTCGAATTAAATCCTCTGAGGGTGTCCAATATCGCGATGACACTTTGCAAAAACTCTACGATGAGTCAGAAGCCGCATTCCTGAAGTATGGCGAAGCTCAGAGGAAATACGATGAGGCGAAGCGAGCAATAAAGGGTAATAACGCAAAATCCGCAAGATCAGCGTTGAAGGCGGCAACCGCTGCCATGAAAGCGACCAAGGCTGTCTATTAAATCAAGGCTAAAACCTACTCCGATGCTAAAAACTACCCTGAGGTTGATCAATTCAGTGATAGACAAGACGAGCGCACAGTTCGCCAAACTGTGAATAACACGGTTGATCATGTAAGGACGACAGGTGTGGGGTCAGGGGTTAAGAGGAAGCTTCAGGGTCGTGGGTTAAGACGTGCTGGTGTCGCCCCGCTTGAAGGAGTTGTCCGTCGCGGGAGAACATACAACCTCAATGAGATCCAAGGTTTAGCCACCCCATCAGCATACATCTATCGTCAGCTGGGTAGTAAGTATATCAGAATTCCTGATCTTGATGCCAAAACCCTTGTGATTGTTCAATCCAATCGTCATAAAAGTGGTCCAAAGCGCGTAATCAGTGATCCGTTACTGTTAATGATTCGAGCACTTGCTTTTAAGCAACATATCGACCAGGCAGAGTATGACAAGCTCAGTATTGACGAAAAAAAGCTTTTCAAGGAGATTCTCGCGATTACTCATCTTCAGCACAATTTCCATGATCGGGTTGAGGATCCGTTAGAATCTCTAAAAGCTGAATATGATAAGCTAAAAGGTGAGCTCGAACTCGGTAATGATAATTTTTCAATCATCAAGCAACTTAAATCGCTTAGTGTGGATATGTACAGCAATCGAATGATTGATGATAAAGAGTTCAGGGAAATTATCACGCGACTACTATAGAAACATGTTCTTTTTACCCCCGAATTATTTCCAGCTCAGGTGGTAGCTATGGAGACAACGCTGATCTCAACGTAGCCGCGCTAAAAGCTATCATGAAAAATCTTATCATTCATGACCGCCCACAAAAGACTCAGGCAGCTGTTTGGGCTACTGACCTTGATAAGTCTATCAGGAAGGTTGATGCATCAACTCAGACAGAAGGAGGAAGAGTATGGGCTTACACAAGTAAGAAAAAAAAACTGTGAAGGCCTTTGCTATTTAACGTCAGTTCATTAAAGAGAAATTCCTTCTCTTACAAGGCGATTCTTGTATCCCTTGTAAATCTCTATTTCTATCTGATTCACTGATATTTGAATGATAGCTGACTCTCCTTTATCATTTTTCGTAGGTAGGAAAACGCTATCTCCCAGAACCACAATTTGATCGGCCCGTAGAAGTGTTGATTCACCGATTTGACCTGGTTCATCAGTTGTTAAATTAGTTTTAGCTCTTTGCTTGGTCCGCAACCCATGGTTATTAGGACTCTGGTCTATACATTACCAAAGAAAAGTTTTTGAGAACCAAGAAGCGGTGTATGGTTTCGAGTTATCGATAGGTCCATGTCTCTTATAAAATCGCTGTTTTCGTTCAATATTACCATGATCGTACTTACTGAATGCTTTTAATGACGTGCTGTCTCGATACTGTTGATAAGGCTCACCATTCCGCTTGATGCCACCAAAAGATACAACTCGACCATCATCAAACACCGCATCATATTTCTTGTCTTTTCTCTTCGAAATACGAAATGTAAATGGCATGGTCTACATTTAGAGATGATACTTTTGCTTTCAATTCCTCAATTCGGTCCAAGAGATGTTGAATCATTGTCATGTTATATGCAGCAATACGACTGTAATCAACGTTAAGTTGTGTTTTGGCAGGTTCAAGCGATGGGCCTTCACCTTCCTGAATATCATCGCGATAGAAGACACTGATTAGATCGGTTAGGTGGGCTGAGACAAGGTCTTGAGCTATAAGGCCTACCTCTTAGCCAGGTCTATTTTCCGATTCAATCCAGCCATACAAAACTACATCACAGTTATCGTAGAGCCGTTTGATGCGTTCGAGCGGACATGCTTTAATGTTCCTCTTTAACCTGCGGTCGCTCGTCATCGCCATGGCTGTACAGGCAATGTATCCTCCGAATATACCCGCCATTGAATATGTGATCGGACCAAGAGCGGATTCTGTAGCTCCACTATCTGTTCTGAGGCGATACACTGTCGTTCCGCCTGCTCCAAATACAAAACTGTTGCTGCCAGGAACGTGCAGCGGGGCTGAAAGGCTTGTAGTGCCAAGACCAAGACGACCTGTCGTAGTTAGGATCATCGACGTTGAGTTATTGACCCCAAATCTAAGGTCGTTGTTTGTGATGTTCCCGATCCATGACGCGTTCGCTGTGGTTGATCGATTGCCATTATGGACTTGGATCTGGAATTGAAGAGGAGTCGTATTCGACATTCGTGTGTAAGAACCATCAAGAAAGTCCAATCCACTACCAGTGATCGAGAAATACTCATTGTTGCTGTAGAGTTGATGCCAAGCTCTGTCAGCGATCCTACTGTTGTTATAGTTGATTGGTTTCCATTTGCTAATAACCATTGATAACGCCGGAGCAGCTGATATCCCCACTCGTTGAAAGATTATTAAGCGAAAGGGAAGTCGGAATAGATGTTAAAAAGCTTGATAGGTCATAATACGTCGAGCCCTGGCGCAAGTTCGTGCAGGTCAGAGTAGTAGCCGTTACCGAACTTAGGCCTCCGATATTCGAGCTTGAGTCGCCATAATAGGAATTTATTTGGCGTTGCGGTACCAAAACTACCTCCCTTTATGTATTCAAGAAGGCCCAAATCGTATATAGTCCCGCTCTGCCCATATTCACGACAATCGATGTAGCTTGATGTGCCTGTTATCGATATCGAGCGTGATGATCCACTGAACGATAAATTTCCACCGATCGTAAGACCTGATTAAGAGCCGAGAGACGTTATATTGGGTGGGATCCGGTTTAGCGTTCCAGTAATAGTAGAAGCTCCAAACCTATTAATTCCGCTGATATTGCCGGACGAGTCGAGAATCAAAGCTTTGCTGTACGAAACAGTTCCCGCTATTACTCCGCTAAGGTTGCCCATCCTGTAATCATCCTTGCTCAAATATAGTGTCTGCGCATAATCATAGGTTAGATAGCCACTTGAATCTAACGATAGATAAAAGGAGGGATTATAAATCGATGATTAAAACGTAGGCTGTGGATATAAAAAACCGGAACTCATTTTGTCTAATCCTATATAAATCAAACGATTTTAGTCATGAGTGCTATTCCTGACTTCGGGGCTTCGATTCCGAGAAAATTCAAGTCTTCTTCGATGGGTGATATCCCCGCATTGGATATGAAAGCTTTGTTTAGAATGGTTGTGCTCGGTCCAAGCTTTTTAGAGAAGAACAATCTTTGTATGTTTATTCTCAAGCATTCTCCTCACGTATTTGCCCATCTAACTATCATTGCTCGTAATCCCCATCAGGAGCTTTATGAATATCTCCGAGATAAGTTGGAAGGATTCATCACATATGCTGACCCAGACACCCCTCCTAAAGTAGATCAGGTGCGTCATACTCCATTAAGCTCTAACAAACCGCAGCTTGTTATCATCGATGCCTATAGCAACGATAAACTACTTCAGAAGAATATCTTCTCTCATTACTATACACGTGAGCGACACTTTAAACTCTCAACCATATTCCTAAGCCACAGCTACTTTGCCACTGATAAGATGATTCGGTTGAATTCAGAGTATGTAGCGATTCTAAAAGCGAATTCGAAGCGTGATTTACAGATGGTTGTGAAGGACTTCAACATCAAATGCGTTGATGAACGATCAATCGTCTATTACCACAATAAAGCCACGGAGCGCAAAGGACATATGCTGTTCGTGGATTCAGTCAAAGGTCAAATCAGATATAACTTCGATAGGCCGATCGATATTGAGCAATAATTTAAAAATATTTTGAATGAATCAATATACATAAATCATGTGCGCTTCGTTTGTTAAACTCGATTACACTAACCTCGTTTAAGATGGATACAACAGCACATGGAAATACAGCTTTCCTGGTAGTGCTGCCGATTTTTAGGATGTAGCACGTGCAGCTCAATCGATTTCGATGTATAACTCTGAATACAACATTGACGCCGCTCAATTCTGGAACAATTCCGTTAAAATTGAAGCTCCGACCGCTGGAACCACATCCACTGTATCTGTTAGCTTGCCTGATGGGCTTTACAGTTATACTGATATAAATCGAAGCATCCAGACAGCTCTCGTAAATGCTGGAGTGTATTTAGTTAATCCATCGGGTGAAAACGTTTTCTATATTCAACTAACGGAAAACAGTGTGTATTATGCTGCTCAATTCGATTTTAGCGCTACTCCAACGACACTTCCTACGGCTGGTGGAACTTGGACACGACCGGCAAGTGGTCTTTACTCGTCAGGCGGTACTGGTCTCGCTACGACGACTCGTGTCCCACGCCTAATCATTGATAACGCCTCTTTTGGTAAAGTAGTAGGAATGACTGCTGGTACGTATCCTTCAGCGTCTGCAACGGTTTCAACTGCTCAGCTATCAAATACTATCCCACAAATTCATTCAACGTCCAACTACATTGTTCGATGTGATCTAATTAGGAACGAGTATGTCGCCTCTGGTGATATTCTTAGTGCGTTTGATCGTGGTGATGCTCAGGTCGGTCAACTCATTTCATACAAACCGAGTCAGTATGCCTGGATGAACTGTCATAATGGAGCGCGCACATCAATCACGATCTCAATCTTTAATCAGAATGACACAAAGGTTAAGTTCCGCGACACTTCAGTCTCGATCATGCTTCTGCTTCGTCCAAAAAAATAAGAAAGTCGAATGACTATTTTTTTTATCCAGCTCTCATAATCGAAAACTACCACCTCGACGTTTAGCACGCAAAACGGCCATCTTAGTTTTCATTTCTGGACTGCCTTTAGCTGGTTTCTTAGAAATTCCCACACCATAAAGCCTCTTTACCTCACCTCGCACTGACTTGATTAGAGTTTCATGTTCCGGTTTGGTTGCTTTTGATAGTAGATACTTCTCTCCCGCATCGACCGCATCTGTTAGAACACCCTTTCGTTTAGCGTAGGATAGAGCATTTTTCGCCGCCTTCTTAACATCCGCTACAGATACACGTCCTCTTTCTTTCTCTACATCGCTGTCAGAGTCGTATAGTCCAACTCCTGTCAATGACTTAATAGCTGCTCTTGCTGGGATTGCTGCTTGAGGGGCTCCAAACGCTGTCGCAAGAGCTGGTACGGCGGCATCCAGCCCCTTGCTGAGCAAACCACTATCATTAACGAATTTGAACGCTGTCATAACCCAGATTTGATTTTTACTCCAAATGGATCCTCCTTGGGCTCGCTTAAAACCTTTCTTGATCTCATGCCTGGTAATATTAAGTCTAACGCCGCGCCCCGCCTTACGGGACTTCAGTGCTTTCTCGTATGAAGCTGGGTGGAGATGGATAACAGAGCCTGCACCCTTGAGTTGGTTTGCAGTAATACTTAGCTTACCTGTCTTGAGAGCTTTGGTCAGCTTGGGGGCTGGAACATCGCTGGAAATCGTCGATTCGCTATACATTATTGCTATATTCCGTGAAACATATTTAATACAGAATTGACAAATTCAGATCTTTAAATCGATTCAATAGATTCATCTTATTTTTTTGCTTGCAATATAACCAGAACATACACCATATTCCACAATGATCGCCATACGAACCTTGATATTGTTTGGTATTGTATCGCCCGACCCCATACTTAGTAGGTGCCGCTTCTCCCATGCTATCAATATATTTTCCATGATGAACAGCCGTCCAGTGTCCTACATCAAGATTAGGCGGTCTAAGTAGTACCAGATATGAACCTTTCTTCGGAAGCGGCTTTGCGATCTCGTTTGACTCGAATATATCATCGAGATGAACTCCAATACGCTTGGCAAGTTCAATTAGATCATGATCAGATGTGATAGGCTTGACGAGTTCCATAATAATTATTTTTGAGAAAGTATATTACATGCCATATAGAATCTCAACGATGTCTGAAACACAACTTTCCGACCAATACCTTTACCAGAGCTCGCTCAAGAGTGATCCGGAGATTAAAGTCTCCTCTGGCAAGCGCGTGCCTTTCGTTATCGATCTTAACCAGGGCTCATACCAAAACGGTGTTACTACTATCGATGCTACGTCCCAGCTCAATGGAAGTGAAGGATTCGCTTCGCTCCGCGATGCTTACATTATGCTACCATACAAGGTTTCGATGGAGAACACACACGCTACAAATGGTCAAGGTGTTGCTAACCGTTTCTGCGTTTCGCTGAAGTGTGGAAACTTCAATGTTATCGACTCGATGTCTCTGGAGCTAAATGGTAAGACTATTGTTTCGATGGCTGACTATAAGCTTTTCTGGAACAATATTCGTGCTCAGACTGGATATAGCACTCAGTATGTTGAGAAGCATGGTGCGGAATCGTTTCTATACCCGGATGCTGCTAAATCAACCAAGTACAGTGCTACGGCCGCTTCTACTGGAGACGGGTATTCGAATAACACGGCAATCTCTACCTCATTCCACGCTGGTGTAATTTCTGCTACTGCGTCGGTTGCAAATGATGGATTTGCGAAGCGTCTTCTATCAAACCCTCCAAATGCTGAAGCTGACTCATCTACGTCGTGGCCGTCTACTGGTGCTGCATCTGCCACCAGTACCATTGCTAATCAGCTTGGGCGTGGTGCGTTCGTAGCAGGTGCTGGTACAGCTGGCTCTATTATGGGTACATGGAATTACATGCTAAAGATTAAGCTTACTGATTTACATCCGATTTTCAAGGAGCTTGATCTTATGGCTAACCCACAAATTCATCTGCGTTTCCGTGTAAATCAAGGTACTTCAGCTATTGATATTGATAGCTCCAGTAGAATGACGCTAACGAGTACTACCCTTTCGAGTGGTAATGTATGTCCGGTGATGGTGCTTCTGCGGTCAGTCCAAACCCTATGTATAGTATAATTTCTGGTGTTGGTTCCTTGGCCGTTTCTTGGGGTGCTGTTGTTAATGCGCTTGAGCCTACAATTGATGGAACCTACATGCCTTTCACTACGTCTCGTCTATACGTTCCTTTCGTTCATTTGGAGAACCCTCAGGCTATCATCTCTAAGCCGGTTAAGAAGGTCCGCTACAACGACTGTTATGCCCAACTATTTTACCAGCGTGCTGGTATTGGTAAGCAATCGACTCAGCTTAATGCCGCATTTGATCTACAACTATCCGCATCTGTTAAGAACGCTAAGTATGTCATTCTTCATCCATTCGCTGAGCAGACTGGTAGTTTTGCTTCTGCAGCTATTCAGCAACTTCAGAGTCCTTTCGACTCGGCGCCATGGACGCTCCACCCCGGTAGTTCTATTCGAAACTTCAACGTTCGTATCGGCTCACAACAATGCTTTGATATTAGTCATGATTATGACTTTCACCAGTTTGCTAATGAGGTCTCTAAAATTGCTTCGATTAATGGTGATCTGACCCCTGCGTTGGTGAATGGACTTCTTGACTATCAGACGTGGTCGCTAACGAACCGTGTTCTAATTGCTGATGTAAGTCGCCTAACCGAACGTGATATCCCGCAGGCCATTCAGATCCAAGGTGTCAATGCGGGTTGCCAGGGAACAAACATGATTGTATTGGTTGTGAGCGAACAAGAGCTGACATTCGATCGCTTGACCGGGGAAATTGTAGATTTTACCACAGCTTAGTTAGAATGTGTTTAGTAATCCTGTACTGAAACAAAAAAAATATTGATTTACTGGTGATCAGCTAACCATTTCAGATGCGCCTTTGATTTTCTAACATGGTGTGATTTTCCTGCCTTAGGATATGAGGTACCGCATTCACATTCAACAGGAGCATTACGACGAGCTTTCAAAGCTTGTTTGCGTTCGTAATCGGCTTCTTCACGTGCATCATCCATATTTTTTCTTTCTTCTTCGGATGCAACGCAATAACGATGTCGTTCGGTTTCTTCATGTCGAGCTATGTGTCCGCGTGCGTATGTTTCATCGCAAGCACATTCTACAATCTCTTGATTGTGAATCTTATTATAGTCTTTATTATACTTCAGTTTATCCGCGTGCTTGTCTTTTTCCGACTTCCATGCAGCCTGTTTATTCACAAAATTAGTTGAATTGATGACAAACTGCTCAAATTGAGGTAAGTTCTTTCGATCCGGGATCTCATGCTCACTAACTAAATGAATATGAAAGTTATCAATACCATGTTCAAGAAAATGATGGTAAATTATTGCAGCACATCTAACTTTGCCTTCACGCCAGCGCTTATCGTTTCGCTTATGGTTATTGATTCGCTTCTGTAGAGTAGCTGTAGTGCTACCCACATATACAATCGTTTCGTCCGCGTTAGTGATCTTATAGATATATTCTTGCATTATTATATCATAGAACTTTATATATCAGGATCACCGATATTTCTGTCATAGGCAGAACAAAATATTTTAATCGCTTAATTAAGTTCCTTGAGTGGCTTAGGACATTTCTCAATTACGAATGGGTTCTTACGAAGCCAATCGATATAATTAGAATCGGTGCGACTAATTTGCGTCAGCGTCTTCCCCTTGTACTTGCCCCAACTCATCATATACAGATTATCATTGCTAAGAAACTTGGAGTGAAGGAAAATCTTGATTTCCTCAGTAATATTGAGACTGGGTTGGTTGTGCATCCATCGACAATACCCGGGATCAGAAGCTTATACTTCTTCGATCGGCGTGCCCTTGTATTTTTCAAAAGTTAGTTCGCTCGACACTGTTATTAGTCATGTGTATCTATCTACATCGGGTCTTAACTTTTTTCTTGAGAAAAATAAATTAATTCTGAAATTCAGACGAAACCAACGGTTGTTAGATCTCAGTGGTCGAGCGGTTCTGAAACTACCCTAAGATCGAAAAGACGTTGCTTTCGCTCTCAGGTGGTCGAGAGGTTGCGTCGTCAAATAGCACCTGGCCCGAAAAAAGGTTCCAGGAATGTTCTTGGTGGTAAATTACGGTAAGGAAAAAAAGTGACCGCGTAATGTTCTGGATACTACTACTCAGCCGGGCGAAAAATCGGTACGATCCTGATCGCACACGTTTTCTCGCTGTATCAAGGCTGCTATTTAAATATAAATAAAAACGAAAATCTTCGCTGTACAAGAAACATTATTCTATCAAGCAAATTCCAAAGCGCTGTGAAAGTGTTATGCCCATGTCGATAAGTCCTGAGCTCATAATCGAATCTGAAGTACTTCAAGCAGACATCTAGCAACAAACTCGACGACATTTCTTGCAGTTGTCTTGAGATAGTTACAGTAATCACAATGCAGCCTTTGTCTGTTGGTTGAACCGCAAACCTTGCAGTCATTTCGGATGCAGGGCAAACAGTAAACAGCAAGAAATATACAGAAAGAAACTGGAAGAGCATGGAAACCTTAAAGTGATCTGCTCTGCCGGAAACGCGATATTTTGAGCCCCTCTCTAAGAGCAACGAATCAGGCTCGAAGAGGCGAGAAGCCGTTTTCAAGTGAACTTTCACGCACCTTGATATGCCCATTGTTGCAGCTATGTAGTATATGTACAGATTGACTTGGCATATCATGTTTAACATCGTTGTTTTCGTCGTTTAGTGGGGTTGGTATCAGTAAGATCGATGATATTGTCGATGAATTTGTCGACGGTACTGCCGACACGATCCCCAAGAATTGCTTTTCAGGTAGCTTTCGCAGCGCTGGAGTATTGAGGATGCCTTCAACGGTTTGTTTATCCCAGTTCACATGGTTCGTGTGTATGAAGTCTTAGCACTGAATTGCACTTGCACTGCTACCAGAGTGCATCAGCAAATGCGTATCTGCAAATGTAAGACGGTCTGTCTGCGATGCCTTACCATTCTTGCTCACTCAACGGCAAAAAGTAATGCACTGTTCGTCCATGTATCAGCTTTGATGATATTGCAATAATGGCACGTAGCAGTAGCGACGTTGAAGTCGGTATCGAACAGCTTCAAGCCCCAACTACCAGCATAGCTGGTTGAACAATTTCACAGGAAGTACAATCTATTAACCGAAGCTAGGAGAAAAAAGCAAATGCAATCAAGTTCAAAAGTCGTGCAGCACGCGAGAATACGCGGGTGCATTCCGTCTGCATGTCGAAGGCGCATCTGCTTATGTGAAGGCAATGTGCTGTTTCTTAGCGGGCATCTGTGCCTCGTATCCAGGGAAGTCGTAGTCAATGCCGAGCGCCTTGAGCACCTTGCGTTTCTGTCGCTCCTTCGCCACTAGACGCTTGTTGTTAATCACAGTCTGCTCGTACGTCTTCTCGGCGTTGTGGCGGTTGCGGTTGATAGCCTGTCGGGGCAGCGGCTTAAACTCCTTGTTGGCGCCCACGAACATGCGCTCGTGCACGGCGTGCGAGGGCACGACGTGGCACGAGAGCGTGTGGTCAAAGAGTCGGTACTGGTTCATGGTGTTGGCCACGATCTGCGCCACCTCGGGCTCGTCGAACTGGATGAAGGCGTAGTGCTTGGAGTTGCCTGTGCGCTTGTTGCGCGAGAGCCGCACGCGCCGCACGACGCCGAACTGCTTGAAGAAGCCCATCATCTGCTTCTCGTAAAAGCCGTGCGGGATGCGGCCGAGATAAATAACGTTGGACGGCTGGTTCTTGGCCTTGGCGGCCTTCTGCTGCTGGGCCTGCGCCGCGGCCTCCTTCTTGCGCTGCATCTTGCTCTTGCGCTTCTTGGGCGCGGCGGCGGCGGCGGCCTCCTCGGCCGAGGGCAGCGCCACCAGGTCGTTGCTGGCGTCGAAGGTGGCGGCGGGCGCCTCGCCGTCGCTGTCCGAGTCCCACTCGTCGCCCTGCAGCTTCTCCAGCTGCGCCGCGATCTTCTTGTTCATGGTGGCGGGAGGCGGTGGTCGGTTCCTGTAGAGACGCGAGTGTCCTCGAGTCCTGCGCGTCACCAGCCAGTCGGCAAATTGAGCTGCTGGATGACTGGCCCGCAGTTAGACGTGTACGCCACACCATTCGGACGTATGAGGGGATGGCTACAGTGGAGACCGAACACATGGCTACATCGGATGCTGACTTTGCACTGCATGGAGCTATTCTTGCGGACGCCGCATTTAGCTCGTGATGTCGGTACAGGCTGCTGCTTCCTGGTCTCTGTTTGGTGTCGCCGGTCATTTGGAAAAAACTTGGACGACGTGGCGCCGAGTCACGCGACGATGGCGAAGGAACACCACTCGCAGAGTCTCCGACGCACGATGATCAAGAGCACCGTGGGCCACGTGCGGCGCACGACGTATGACCTGCCCGACGCGAAGAATCCCAATCATGTGTACGGCTATGAAATTCAAAGAGACCCGGAGAATGCGGGACAAGTGATTGGCAAGTGGGTGCAAGCAGTGCCGTCGCCTGCGGCCAAGTCCGGACGCAGCTTCATTGAGACCAACCGCCAAGCAATCATGAATGGGTAGTTGGCCGAACGTATGGCAATTAAGTTGTGTACCTACGAGAACTCATTTGGCTATATATACGTCTCCAGGTACCTAAGCGCTGGTGAGGCGCGCAAGTTTGCCAACGAGCACCCAGATATTGTTGTGAAGCCTGCCGCAAAGTGCAAAGGCGGGTTTGTCCCCACAAATGATATGACCTTCGGCATCAAGTCAAAGTGTGTAGTCTAAACAAAATGAGCCTTCATGCTCTGTGAATTAACGCGTTTTGCTTTACAGAGTATCCGAAGATATTTGGGGGCTGGTGCAGGCTCGACACACTTCATTCAGCAACGACAACGCCGACTACCCGGATCTAAGCACAATGAAGATCAAAGGAGTGCGTCGCCGCTTCCCCTTCTTCTTCATCTAAATAGCTCTGCTAACCACACACATCCATCGCAGAAATTGCCGCTTCCCCGAGACACGCAGTGCTCCATGGGCAAGGACATCCGCAGCCATCCAAGAGCTCCGGAGCGCCACCACTCGCAGTTGTTCAAGATGTCCAAGTTCAAAGCTGTAGGCGCCACCCTCTGCACGCAGCCCAACGCGCACTCCTCCCGCAAATGCGAGGACGACGCAGACTCCCAGCCTGCAGGCGACGACTACGTCCACGACGACGATTAACGTCCTCCGTCGTCTTCAACTTGCTCCCCTCCTTTAATTGGTCGAAAAATAAACGCATACGCCAATCTCTCCCCACTTTGCAATTAGTGACGCGTCCAGCATGACGCGCCTGCTGCCTCTGCTGCTGAGCTCCCTGGCCGCCTCTGGGGCCGCCGCCGCGCTTCAAGTGCGCGGCGTCGCCCCCGCCCTGCAGTCCCAATACCTTGGACCCGAGTTTGGCTGCGTGGTGGGCGGCCAGCCCTCAAAGCTGCCGGTCAGTCGCGTGAACGACGACTTCTGTGACTGCGACGGCGGCGAGGACGAGCCGGGCACCGCCGCGTGCTCGCACTTGCTCAGCAGTGAATTCCACTGCGAGAACGACGGGTTCTTCCCGGGAAAAGTACGGTAGTTTTGTTTTATTGCTTTTTGATGGAGTTTTTGGAGGTTGACAAGTTTTTTGTTATTGTGTTAGATTCATACCTCGCGGATTCGTGACGGCGTGTGCGATTGCTGCGACGGATCAGACGAGGAGGTTGGAGGGAAGTCGCCGTGTCCGAACACGTGTGCCGCGAAGGCGGAGAAGTTCCGGAAGGAGGCGGAGCAGCGGCTGGAAGAGGTGAAGATTGGCTTTGAGAAGCGGCAAGCGACGGTCATCGCGAGTTACTTCGCGAGCGAGAAGGAATCGGAGACGACGGCCGAGAAGGAACTGGCAGGGTTGAAGCTGTTGAAGGAAAGAGTGACGGTGCACAAGGATCGGGAGGAGTTGAAGGAGAAGAAGTACCGACTGGAAATTGCGAGGCAAAAGCAGGCGGAGGGCCAACACGGGGGAGATAGTGAAGAGACGAACAGGCAACAGTTTTCCGACGCGGCAGAAAAAGAAGCAGTTGCGTCTTTGGAATTTGAAGGTCTTGACGCGATTAGAGTGGCTGAAGACGACGCGCCTGTAAATTCGGAAGGAGATGAACGCGCTTCGGAGGTGCTGGATCTGAGAAGACAGGCTGTAAAGAGTCTGATTGAGCTGCCAGATGGTACACGCATCTCTTTGGTCGATTACCTACGCATGAATCACAACAAACAAGCTCCCACCAAGAAGTTGTGCGCGCTATTTCATTTGTAGAATAGTAACATCGTTTACTAACCATTAATACTGTGTGCACCTACAGGAGAGCCCCGCGCACTGCTGAGCAAATGCGGCGTGAGGATTTTCTTGGCCCGCTGTTTAATGGTGGGGAGGAGGGACGGAAAAGGATCGGTTTGTACGCCTTGCGAACAATTGGTACGTATTCTGTATTTTGAAAATTCATGATGAAATTTACTTATCTTGCGATGTTGGCTTCAACAGGTATTATTGTATCTCCTGTGCGTGCTGTGGTCGAGCTGTTGCTCTTCTCTCCTAGAACATTGTGGGACTTGCTATCAGCACCAGAGATTGCAGGCTCGGCTATCGCTAGACTGCCAGACCTTCCTTCTCTATCCCGTTCAATTTGGTTTCGTCAACTTGGCGGAGGCAGTGTCTACGATGCCTACAGTTCAGTGGTGTGGAGCGCACTTGTGGTTTGGGATGCACCCATCTATGCATACCACTATTTACTGTGAGTTTTTTTTTCTAACGGATACTTCAGTATGACAAAATTTCTGACAGTGCCTGTGCCATACATGCGAAGCCCTACGCTAGATGAAGAGGTGAAATTGCCTGTGGCGGAGTCGCTTCGGAAGGTGCTTCGTGAAATCGAGGCTGATATTTCGAGAGTAGAGAAAGAACGAAGCGAAAAGCGTGAGGCGGCTAAAATGGACTATGGTCCCGAGAGAGCGTATTTTGCTCTGAAGGATAAGTGCATTGAGAAGCGCATTGAGGTTTGTGATGTGTCTAGTCACGTGGAGTGTTTGTTTTTTGTTGCTCACACAGTACGGTTCTGTACATTTTGGCAGAAGTACGAGTACAAATTCTGTGTTTTTGGGGAAGTGAAGCAGGACCGAACAAAACTTGGCAAGTGGGATGGTTGGGTTCTCGAAGAATCAGCAGACCATTTGCCCAACAGTGCTGATGCCAAGGTGGATTACACGAAGATGCGATATTCCAAGGGTCAGAGATGCTACAAGGGCCCTGAAAGGTACTTCTCCATCGTATTCCAGTCTCAGATAAGCTGCTGTCGCTGACGAGACTTGCGTTCATGCAGATCTGTATTGGTGCATTTGGATTGTGGCAAAGACAACGAAATTGTTAGTGTGGAGGAGCCCTCCACCTGCGTTTACGAGATGACCGTTCGCTCGCCATTTGCCTGCACTGCTCAAGTTCTGGCTATCGCCGAAGAGACCGTGGCGTTTTGGACTCGAAGGCACTGAAGTACCAAAACACCAGGAACGGGAAATGTTGAAAGAAGATCAGTTTTGCTCAGAGTATTTCTCAATTTAATCGAGAAAAGTTGTAAGCAGGAGACAGTGGGTTTCCGATTAATGCTCTTGTACGCTGTGCAGGTGAAAAGGATCCGCTAGCATTCTTTGTTTACTGTACAAGGCAAGGTGCCCAAAGATGCAAAAGCAACAGACGGAAATGAAGTCAGATCAAGGTAACGTGAGGCAGGGATGAACACACATGTGCTTCTTCACATCACGATTTGTCATCATGCAACAACAGCATGTTTTTCCCTGTGGATTACAGGAAGTTCATCATTCTCTTCCACTCACTCAAAAGCGTTTACAAGTAGCGATGGCGTGGGGCCGCTTAAGGACGCTTCTCATTTTCTTCTTGGTCGTGCTACACGTCCCCGCCCTGCCTTCTCTTTTGCTTCTTTGTTTGATGGCGACGACGATTCCACGAATGCCGACACAGGTGATGGCGATAAGCCAAATACAACAGCCCGGCAGCCTCTCCTACATGCAACGGACTGGTTTCTAACGGAGCAGGAGATAACAAAATCACGAGGAGGTCGCCTCGGACAGACTTGGCCACATACACTACAGGGAACAAGGTGACGTCATTAACAGCGTCAAATGAATTTTTCAGCTCGGCCTACGACGATCTTACTGCAACAAAGGAAGGTGACCGTGTCCTATTAGCAGCCTGGGCTATAGCTCTCGTACCACTGAAGCCTGACATCGACCCTACAGGAAGAAAAACTGTTTTTCCTAAAGTGATGGCTGGTGTTGTAGAACGAGGTGGAGATGTCTACATTTTAGGCTGGGCGAGCATTCAACATCGCTCACAGATGATCGATGTTCGCAAAACCATTAACGAAATTCCTGTGTCCCCAGTGAATGAGGCTAAAGCCATTATGATTCTTTTTTTTTTTTTTTAGACGATCGTCTTCCAAAAGCGCTCTCCTCCCAACACCAGAAGACGTTAGTCATGGCGACAAATAGCTCTTCGAATAGCAAGGATCAACCCGTGGCGTATGTCGGTGGACTTGATTTCTCAAACGGTCGATGGGATAGCAAGTACCATAACATGTCTGCTATCCGCGAAGCGGCTAACATCTCAGGACATAAAGGTTGGGAGGATAGTCATCTTCGTATTCATGGACCCGCGGCGAAGGATGTGGCGGCCAACTTCTTGGCACGGTGGAACTCAGACTACAAACCATGCCGGGATCTTAGCGCGGATCTGTTAGACTACGAAAATCCTCGTTACGAAGACCTGCCTCAGCTGGACTACAGCAGCAACAAAACTGCTTCTAGTCTCGGGAACCACAGTGTCCAGATCGTACGAACTTACAGCTGCGAATACGAGCACTACGAGTTTGCTCCTCGCGGCGAAAACTCAATTTTCCAGGCCCGCCTGAAAGCAATCAGCAACGCAAAGAACTTCATTTATATAGAGGACCAGTACTTCATCCTCGTACCGGAGTTGCTCGACGCCCTGATGAAAGTACTGCCCACGATCCAGCGAGTAATTGTGATCACGAACCCGCAGACTGACGTTCTTCATACCGGAGGGTACAACAAGAGATGGTCACACCACTTTTGAAGGCATTTCCGAACAAATTTAATCTCTACACGACCAAGACGGATCCTGACATCTTCGTGCATAGTAAGCTCCTCATTGTCGACGACGTGTATCTGTCGGTTGGTTCAGCAAATTGGAATCGCCGTAGTATGACTTCTGACTCAGAGCTTGCTGCAAGTGTCATTGACGGTGATAAAGTCGAGGCACCTGAAGGCATCATCGTCAAGAAATTGGCGCGTGATTTTCGCGTTCGTAAGTTTCAGGAAATGACAGGACTCAGCTACGACAAATTGGACGCCATGACATTCACTGAAGCGGCAGACCGATTCGAGGCTGCTGCCTCCGCTTCCAACAGAGTGAGCATATTACAGCATCTACTAGTACCGTATCACGCTTATTACATGGTCATCACAGACGCCATCCGAAAGGTGGCGGATCCGCAGGGCACTTGCAACGAGAGCAATTGAACAATGCGAGATAGCGTCATTTATCTTTTTTCAACGATAGAAGATCTTGACTACAGTAGCGGCGTGCACTTAAAATATCACACTGCAGTCACCCATGATCCTGTGACTGGATTCCAATTGATGCGAGCGAGTGGGGGATTTGAACGCATGGTCTGGTGGGACTGGTTGATGTACTACATGGTACATCATCGCTGTCTCTGAGGGTGTCTAGGGGTACGCTCGATGCCTTATTAAGGGTAGGATGAGCGGACGATGAGACACAGACGATACGCTCCGTCCGCTAAACCTCAGTTGAGGTTATTTCATTCTCGAAGTTGCCGCGTGAGATTGAACGATGGCGCGGAAGTGGTTCCAGCTCGTGGGCGAAGATGGGAGACCTCTAACGTCGGCGACTTCTGTTGCCGTGGATGTTGAGGATGTGGATACGTTGCGAAAGGCAGTGTTTGCAGAAGTCTTTCGTGCTCTCCCTGCAACTGTGATCGCGTCCGACCTTACAGTGTTCGGCGCGAACGGTGTGGCGCTGGATTCGCGGGCTTCATTGGCAGAGATTGATGAAAGCGTGACACTCACCGTGCAAGTACCTCAGCGCGCAGCCGCACCCGAAACAACCCTTCTTCAAATTATTCTGCCGCACATTCTTGCAGATGCTCCGACAACTCTGACTGAACGATACGGTACATTCAAGGAACGATTATGCGAGTATTATGGATGCTTTCGGCGAAAGAAGAAGTAGGTGCGATGCATGTTGCTCGATGTCGCTTTTCCTAGGTCGCTCGTGATAGCGTCGCATTTGTTTCGTCGAAGCGATGATGCAAATAGCGGATATCGACGACGAGAAGAATGGTCTGTTGCTGTTCAAGCCATTGGAATACGCGCTCGACCATTTCCAAATCAGCTTCATCCGTGATGATTCCGGCGTTTTCCGTTTGAAGCTGTTCGATCCTTCCATCAAAGACATGCGCATCATCGATCTCAAAGACCGCAAAGGTCATGACGTGCTTACTACGGAACAAACAGGAGTGCTTCTCGACAGCGTATCGCGGGCGAAGAAAAGATGCACATTCGACGTGGCGACGACTTTTGGTAACCTGGATGGCAAGCCTCTGGTATTCACTGGTTTAGAGCGGCCATTCTATCGCTGTTTGAATCTGCAAGCAAGAGTCGCTCGCATGATTGCCTTGAAGAAGAACAGGATCGACGCGTCGTACGACTTCGAAGATTTCTGGACGGAAGTGTCGTTGGATGACAAGCTGGAAATGTTTCACCGAAGCATTATGACCGCTGATCCAGCGATGTTCTAATCATGCTTACCACGGTTTTTCAAGAAATACATACATCACCGAGTTTCAAAACGTGACCACCTCGATTCTCGTCATCAGAAGCAACGATATCAGTTATGAAACACTTCTGATGTTATGAATTCAGATAAATGCGGACCAGGTGTCCGTGTCCAGCGCCTGCTCAACTCTCATTTATAATTTTATGCTTTTTTATATTACCCCCTTATACCCTTTTACTAATTATAATATTCTTTATAAAACTAAAAAAAAGATAGACACCTGGACACTGAGATATATATATTGATCTATAGTTGTTATCGCTGCTTCTAATGAAAAGAAAGATGGACATAAACGTTTTTTTTGGACGCAAGCCGGACACAATGCCGCTCACAACGATGAGCTCGGCGTCTAAGTGTATCGAAACATGGCAACACCCCCCTGTTTCGATAATGAATACAAAATAATCAACACATGGACACATTTACATAAGGCGCTTATGTGTAAATCTTGCGGGATTGTAGTACTCAGACACCCATAAGAAATGTGAGTCCATCTACCGGTATTTGGCTTGCAATTGCGCGAGGGAAGCTATTTCTACCATACAAGCTTTGGCCGGAGAAGGATTTTTGATGATGCGATCAAACTTTTCAAGGGTAATACGTGATTCAATTCTTACTTTTGGCTTTGATTTCACAATTGAGTAGTAATCATCTCTGATATCAATCGGTTCAGGGTCTTGTGCATCGATATACTCGATATCCATCGCGTGGTTGTGTGTATATTATGATGAAACATCTTTTAAATCTAAAGCTCGACTTCTACGTAGGCGGGATTTACCATGATGAGTTGTCCGTATTTGAGTGGATGATTCCGGCAGAGCAACTGATCCACTCTCAGCACAAACACATCGAGATCCGGATCATACAAAATGAAACGGCACCAAAACCCTTCTCCATGTCCAAATACTTTCACAAAGTATTCGTTATAATTCTCGTATTCGTCGATAATCTTATAATCTAAGTTCGTAAGAACCATGTCTATATAAAAGCATTATCAAAATTTTCGCCAGGTTGATCTTTGAAAAGCTTGTAAAAATCATTGAGTTTTCCGTGCTGAAGATAGTAAAGCCACAGGACACTATACTGTCCGCAATGCCCGAACTGCGGATTCTGGATATCGACCTCACGATACTTATAATCTTGCGGGATCACTCGCGGCCTTGGTAAAAAAGGTGGGTCGAAGTAAGCCTTGTCTTTGTTTGAAACTGCCAACCAATGAGTCCTGCCAATCTGAGGCGTTCCCATGTTCAGAATGCAGTAGTCTTTGTCTCTGTTTAAATACTGTTTGAAGTCAATCTGATCTACTTTGACTCCAAGTGAGTTAGCAAAGTTTCATTAGCTAGTCGTCCGTCGTTCTAGATAATTTAATAATTCTTTTTTCGCTTATTTTTTCGAATAATATAATATAATCATTATCAATATAACCGCATAAACTATGTCTTCCGCTTCTGATATTTCCGCGTTCGAACATTCCGTCGAACCAGCTCCAGCTGAGACGCTATTTCGCGATAAGAAATGGACCTACATCCAAGATTCCACTACGAACACCGGTCAGTATGCCGGCCAAATCCAATTCAATCTCTCAACGATCTCTTCGCAAGCAGCATTTGTAAAGTGGGAAGAAGCCGTCATCAAGCTTCCAATCAAGCTTAAAATTCTTAATGGCGGTGCCGGTTCGGTCACTTCGACTGCCGCATGCACTGTGGATCAACTGGTGCCTAAGGCTGGTGCATGGCAGTTCATAGACAGTGTTCAGGTTGTTATTGACGGAACCACTGTACAAACGAATCAAGTTCATGAGAATGTGAATACAACTTTCAAGGCTCTGACTGAAACGGATTATAACTCGTATGTCAAACATGGTCCGACCAGCAATTTCGTTCTTGATGAATATACTACTCCAACGATTCAAGGAAGCACCGGAGCAGCTCAATCAATAGATAATCTTGCTACTGGGTCGTTTATGACAGCAACAAACAGCGTCGGTGAGTTTGGTTTAGCTAACACTTACTCGAATGGAGGTGCTGCGCAGCGATCTCTATTTACCGCCCTTGATCAACAAAGTGGCAAACTTGCATTTGATGTAATGGGAGGTAGCGCAAATCTTCAAGCCGTATCAAAACCTCAAGTCTATGTAGCTCCTGCTGGCGCCGTTGCCGCTGGCTCGCCATTTTACGTCGCGCATTATCTGGCTTGCATTAAATTGCGGGATATCACTGACTATTTCAAGAAATGCCCAATGCAAAAGAATACGCGCGGTTTCATTTACCTCAATTACAACAGTTCATCTACTACTTTGGTTACAACTGGAACTGCCGGCGTTGTTGCACCTGCTACTATTGCTAGTTTGAGCGACAATATGAATTTTGGCAACACCTGCCCAGTGCTTTGGAATTGAAGCAGTGGTGCAACAACAACTGCTTTGGCTGGTGGTCTTGCACCCCCTGCATCTGCTCTAACTCTTACGATTACAGCTGACGTTAATGGTACTCCCACTGCTGGAACTGGTATCACTCCTTCGCAATCGTTCTCGCGTCTTCTCGTTCCAACCTACTCGCCCAACCCAAGCGCCGATCATGCATTGGCTCAAAAGAAAACCTTCCGCTACTTCGAACGAATTACGAATAAATTCACAGTTGCGCTAGGAGCTTCCTTCACTTGGACAGTCAGTAATGGCATTGCTAATCCAAAGCGCTTGATCATGCAACCTGTTATTACCAATCCAACCGCAGGTGCTACTGTATCGGACTTAACCAATCCTTTCCGTAGCCCATTCTCGACTGTACCTGCCACAACAAGTCCATTTGCGGCATTGAAAAATCTGCAGATCACAGTTGGAAACGTCCCTATTTGGAACAATCCCGTGAGTTTTGGATATGATTTGTTCGTGCAAGAGATGTAAAAGTCGGGTGTTGATGGTGGTCTTGATGATGTTACCTCCGCTGGTTTGCTATCTCAGCGTCAATGGGAATCGCTGTATCGATTTGTTGCTGTCGATATTGGTCGTCGTCTTACAAGTGAAGATGGTGCCAGTAAGAGTATTATCGTGTCTGGTGCTTCAAACTATAACTACGCTCTCACCATCTATTATCACGTTTTGCGTTAAGTTGTAGCAAGCGTTGATGCTGCAATGGGTACTGTCTCACAAGGATCAGTTCAACATTAGGAATTCAATGTAATTCTTATTAACCATTTTTTTTAACAGCCCCAATATACGCGACCTATTCGAAATCAATCATGAGTGGCTTTTTCTCCGATAATCAAACCAAGCAAAAAGCATATGATCGATACTACAACGCAATGGCAAAAAGCGACTTTGTTCAAGGCAAGAAATTGAAGGCCCTAATTCATAACGAGTCGTTGGATGATGCAAGTGCTGACTCACTTGCAAATTTGTTTCAGCAAGTGATGGCTAAGAATCGTGAGTGTGAGTATGATCAAATCACAAATAACTACTGAAGGGTCCCAAAGGTCCTCCTGAAATCATTAAAGGTGAAGCAAACGATACCCCAAATCCAGTAAGAAAAAACATACATACGTCCCGAGCTCGACTGATACTGATACCAATATGGAACAGCCCACTGCATCTGAAGATCCATTCAACGATTTCTATAGAGGAGTAAATGACGTTACCCAAAAGGCCGTCAATAATCGAGCATACATTAAAGGAAAAAAGACTTTAAAAGAAGTGGTTGATGATCAAGTTCAAAAATATCTTTAAAAACAAAGAGAATTTAGGAAAGAGGATTCAAATCGGAGACGCCAAGAAATAATAGATAAATTTGCTGCTAAAGTAATGGAAGAATCGGTAAAGCTTTCAAAACGAAAACGAATTGCAACTCCTCCTAATAAATCTCCCACTGACAAACGCGCGACAAAAAAAGCTGCCATGCGAGCTGAGGAAGCGCTATCGATTACTCGACAACTGTTTCAAGACTCGGACGACGCGGAGAGCAGTGATGACGAAGAAATAAAAGAAGAAAAGAGATTGCGTCGGTTGAATCCTGGCATAAAAAAAGTATATACTAAGATAATTGACGAGTACAATGGTCAAAATGGAAAAACACTTTATACAAATATTAGGAAAACATTTCAAGAAGCTGTAAATTTACGAAAAGGAAAAGGATATTATAAAAACGATGCTCCTAAACCGCCAACGAATCGTAAATTATCTCAAGAGGTTATGAATCAATTCAAGGTTAAATTGAAAGGCTGGCTTAATGGAATCTTTATCTAAGCTGAACGTTGTTCAAGTATTTTTTTTCTAACTCATTGACTTTTTTAATTAGAAGTTTGATGACAGCAGCATTCAATGCACCAAGTTGAGAGTAATCAAGAGTATATTGATATCCTTCCAAATCATTGTCGTCTTCTTCTTTTTTTATATTTTCGTTTGGCATAATGCTAACCATTTCTCCACATACTTTCATTGCATCCTGCGCAATCAGTCCAAGTTTTGCTTTGCCCTCTCTCTCCCTTCCAGTTGTAACTGACAGGTTCCAACTTATCATAGTGTTCCAACGTTATTGAGATAGGTGTAATATTCTCCTTGAGTCGTCTATCAGAACTTGTGTATATGGATTGCACACAGAAAATCGAAGACGAGAATATGGCAGAAACCGTAACACTGACTGGGCCTAATCCAAGATTGCTCCAAATATTTCCTTGTACATTGTATTGATAACAATTTGAAGTTCCACCAACACCAACCGTGTATGAATTTGACCCAGAGACGTGTAAAATCGCCGATGGCGATCCAGTTCCTATCCCAACTCTGCCGCCGAGGTTACTACTTACTCGACGTGTATTTGCAGTCATCAAAACCAAATCGTTGGTTGTAGTCGTTCCAAAATATGCACTATTAGTCGAGGTAGCATTCGTTGCATTGTTCAATTGTAATCCAAAGCCAAGAGGCGATGCGTTAGACGATTCCATGAGAATCGGCATATCATAGTTAGCAGTTCCATCGTTAAGCGCATTAAACGCTTTAATGTAAATATTCCCGGAGCTAAGCGTAATCGGTGCGGTTCCAAACGAGCTACTATACGGCGTATTAGTGTTGAACATCATTTTATTAGCAGTGTCTGAAACAAGATAAAGACATCCACCACCGGCTGGTGTTGGCGATGATCCAAACGGATTTATACAAAAAGCATCTGCTGTCGTGGCAAGGGTATATGTGTGAGGAAAACCGCTTTTGTAAGGCTGTGTATTTCCAATATTGAAACAGAATCTATGCGTTTAAGACGTAAAACCCACAGACGGCTTGTCATTCCAATTGATATTGAATAAATCGGCGCTTGTTGCTGAAATACAACCGACGAATGAGCTCGGATTGTCGGTTGATATTAGATTCAACACGGGATACGTTTTGTTATTTGATGCTGATGTTGTTCTTGATGCGATGACCAATCCATTTGTATCAGATACTCGATAAATATTCATAGTTTCACGATTCGCAGTTCCACCATAGAAACGCAAATTATTTGTGCTTGATGTGCCTAAAGGCATTAATCCAACACCTGAACTATCAAGTGTCATTGTCTTTAACGACTGAAATGCCCCGAGAGTTAATATATCGTTATAATTGAGTTTAGCAGCAGTAGATGTCATTGCCGATCCATTGAGATTTAAATTCGTGTAGTTAATATTGAGACCAGCAGAGGTATTAATCGTATCGACCGTGATAATAGGCGAAGCCCTACTTGTTGAAGCAGTAAGAATAGAGCATCCTAAGTTATTGATTCCACTATAATCAAGAGTTGAATTCAATACCACAGCTTTTAAAGCAGCAGCACCACCTTGAGTAATCGACAAGTATAACAAAAGTAGTTCCATTGAATTTCAATGATCCAGTGTTAATTCCAGTTCCAGATCCACCTAAATCCAATTGATAAGATGGTACAGTTCCAATGCCGACGTTGCCAGTTGAATCGATGAACATTCGAAAAGCTCCGTTATGGTAGAGATACATCGTATTTGGATTGCTTGCTAAACTACCTCTAACTCCAATTTTCCCAGCATAAAGATTGCTTCTGAATTTCATATTGGCTTGAGCAGCAGCAGAACTATTTGAGATTGATACTCCATTATTCGCAGTTGTTGAAACAGAAAGGATACTAGTTAGAGTCCCAAGCGATGTAATATTTGGTTGCCCCCCAGCAATGAGTGTTCCAGTAATACTTGTAGATGAAATAGAGGTGATACCCGTGATAGCCTTACCAGGATCTAATACCAGAGCCTTCGAAGCTTGAGCAGTTCCAGCAGTTATACCTGAAACATATGATAATCCACTCAAATCAAGCGCAGAACCACCAAGCGTCAGAGAACCGCAATCAAGATTGCCGATCACGCTCAATGCAGATAACGTTCCAACACCACCAAACCGCAAGTATCTTTGATCGCCTGTAGTAATAGTAAGATATCCATTAGATGCGTTAAAGTAAGAGCTATTAAATAGAGGAGAATTGACAATTGGAGGAAGAGACATATTTGATCACTATACTATACAATGCAAAACTTCTACGAATCAATACCGAAGTCTAAACTTAAGAAGTTTCCAAGGCACTTCGAGCTGCCATTTAGAATGTGCGTTTGCAAGTCCTAGTGGATCGGGGAAGTCAAACACCGTGCTGTATATAATAGCGCTTCTGAGCAAATGCTTTACCAAGATCGTCATTTGTACAAAGACCAGCGAGACGCTGTATGATCACCTCAAAGACACTATCGACAACGTCCAGGTGATCGGGAAGGGATGGTCCCAGCAATGAGTGAATACGATTCTGAAACTAGCAAGTTGATAATCTTTGATGACTTGGTCATGGAACCAAAGAGGACGCAGATGTCTATTGGACAATACTTCATCCGAGGACGCAAGCAAGGCTTCAGTATGATTTACATTTCACAGAGCTACTTTGGTATTCCAAAGACTATTCGAATCAACTCTCGATATGTGATACTCGGTCGAAACCTAACACAGCGAGACTTTGGTATCATCTGTAGGGATTTCCCAACTGGCATTCCAATTAAAACATTCATCGATCTGTACAACGAACGACGTCCGAACAAATGAGCACGATGATGATGGATATCATCAATCGAAAGATTTATAAAAACGTTATCGAACCGGTCTGCGATTTGTAAAAAAAAGAAGTTAGTTAATTAGTTGTCAGTGATTAATCACTGTTGCATTTTCTTAGGTCGAATCAACAAATCAATGCATACGTTGTTATCAATGATACCAAGAGGGATCATATTCTGATCGAGAAATGATAGCGTCAGTTCTGAATTGGTTCCTTGCATTGGACAATAGGCTAATCCCTGTCCTTGAGACGTTGTGATTAGACCGCCATATTCAACCCCAGCAGACGTGAATGTGTGTACTACTTGATTGTTGTTTGCGATTGGATTGTAGCAATTTGAACAAGTAATAACAACAGCAGCTGTTGGATCTATTTGAGGCACCAGATTACTATTGACTGCATAAACGCGGGATACGTAGCTGGACTGAACCCAATGATAGAACCAAATGAGGAATCGACTACCTGGAGCTGAGGTGTATAAGCACTGACTGGCATTGTAGGAAAGCCACTTGCAGCAGTGTAGCCTGTGATATTCTTGACTGGTTGCATTGTGAATTGAATAGCGTAACTCGATGGGTTCTCAGCACATGAGATGATATAGTAGTTTGATCCGGTCGTATTGTTTGTCAAATAGAGATTGTTTTGGATAGACCAATATTGAAGGTAGTTATTGATGTCGCTTGCCGAGTATGTGCCATCAGGGAGCGTAATTGTGTATGTCGTTGTCGTCGAAGCTGTCGGCCATATGATCTTAAAACTGTTGTTTTGACGCTGAGCAGTAATTGCTCGCCAGGAGTAGTAGATGGATATTGATCCTAGTCCAATTTCATACTGACTGAAGTCGATTGGCTGCGAGAATCGATATCGGAACTGATGAGTAGCCACCTGATTATTGAGATTTAACAAAATCGGAAAGCTCATTTTATCTACTAGTATACACTAACCAAAAGAAAGAAAAATGCATCGACGAAAGAGAATTCGACGACAATTGATGCCCCAAGCAATGGAGATCGATGGATCAGGCGAAGTGGATCACTCGAAACCTGTAGCGCCATCTAAAAACGACTATGGTTCAACGAATATTGAAACACTGTCCAATCAACTTCAGAAGATCAGCGTTAGTCATCTTGCCAAGGAGCAAAAAAAGACGAAGAAGCCTCGTTATATTGATACTTCAAAGTTGCTCAACTTCAAACGCGAGTCTAAGAGATCGTCGTCATAAGGTCTTTCACCATAGATAGCGCTTACTTAACCAATCTGGTGTAAATTCAGGGTAGTCAATTTTGTGTCGAGCGTAATATCTTGCTCGTCGATCACGATCATTGTGATCAAGATGCTGATATGCCTTCAGTGGCGTTCGGTCCTTATATTGAGCATAACGAGAATCACCGAAATCAATCTTTTCACCATTACTGAGTATCACTCGATACTTCTTATTCTTTTTTGGTGAGAGCATCCATGATTTAATGTAAAGCATCGTATATATAAGCTCAAGATTGTTTATTGAGTCTAAGCGAGCTAAAGCTTCATCAGACGCTTAAATTGACTGTAGTATGAGGTCGAAAACACATTTTTTTATAAAGCTTGTCCAAAATGGACTGCATCTCAATTTTGATTGATGGGTTGTCGTCTCCGATTTGATTTGCGCCTTCAAGAACCTTTAAGCGTTTTACGAGACCATCAAGAAGCTGATTATACGCACTTTCAAACCCTCGTGAAGTAATTTTACACTTATTCAAACAATACCGCATGAAATCACGCTCCTGCTCGTCTAAAAGATCAAACAGGGCTTTATTGAACTGCCTATCTTCTCTTATCAACCACCAGAGATCTACGAATGCATGAGAGACAAGCACTGTTTTGATATTTACTTGAGATTTGTCACTTCTTAAGCAAGCTTGAAGTCCATGGAATTCCACATGGAATGGACCAGCTTTACGGTATGGTCTCTTTTGTTTTTGCTCCATGATCGCTTTGTATGTTATAGCAAATAAATTATTTCTCGTAGATATCAATCTCAAGTGTTTTGTCGCTACCTGAAGGAGTGAAATCACCATGGAATATGCGCTCCCGACGGTCTTTAGGTCTGCTTAGCGGAGCTGTAGCGGGCTTTGCAGGAGGCTCGGGTGCGTGATCGTATTAATTGTCTGGTTCAAATGATACTTCGGAAGCATTCGCTCGGTTTGCAATCTTGTTGTAACTCGTGTTAGCAGCCATGGTGCTGTGGAGTAGCTTAGCATGTAAATCATTCTTCTCGCGATTGGTGAGCTTAGCATATGTTGGCGATTGGATTAAATGAGACTCAGCGATGTGTCGAATGGATCATATTCATTGGAATTGGCTTTCCATTGTACTTCATGAACAGTTTTGATATGACCTGACTGAAGCCATTGCTCGAACTTGTATAATCGTACTCACTTGGCTGTCGATTTAAAATGCGCCATAGTAGCTTACTTGGCTGCTCTCCAAGCGTATTAGCCAAGAAGTCGAGGTAGGACTTGATCAAGCTCATCGTGGTGCTATCCAATTGAATCGTTTGTGGTCCCATGAGACGAACATTCTTGAAATCATTGAGATGTAAAACGTTTCCTTGGAGGTAACTCGCACCTTCTTCTGGACTGAGAAGAACGCTCGGCCATACCAAACGAAGTGGATAATGCACGTTCAACCACAACTTGATGTAATCAAACGCAAGCTTCAAGTAATCAGTTCTCTTTGCTTTGGCCAACTGCTCAAACTCGGCTCGAGATAGAAATACTTTACCATACGTTTCGGTGAGCACCTTTGCAACTTTACCTGGGACGGACATTAGCTCTTCATAGCTGATATACTTCTTCTCTTCGTCTGGCGTTAGTTCGTTGTCCAGCTTTGCAGCTTTGTTTTGCTTACTTAGTTCCTTTCGAATCGCATTGTAATATCCGAATGCATCACGAAATCTGTTCTTGACCATTTTACACATGGCGCTCAGTGTTAGTCCGTCGTCGCTGAGGTTGTTGATACACCAGCGCCATCGGTGATCGAACCCGTCGAGGCCTCGAATGTCAAAGTAAGTGAAGTTCCAAATGTGGATGAGTCGATTGTCGATCCGGTGATCGCGGATAGCGCGGTATATAAGGAATATAATTCAGATTCGGAACAATTATATAATCGGACGATTCTGAGAAAGAAGTGACCTCGACAGCTACTGAGGTCATTAAACCGACCGAGTCGCAGTTGAGACGATGGGCATATCTTATCGTTTGTGTAAATTATCTTGAAACTCGTGATGAAATTGCAGAAGCTGAGAACCTTGTTCTCGATCAGCAACAAATCGATTCCTTGCGAAAATTCGTTGAAGCTGATACAAAAAAAATGCTAAAGGCAAAGATATTGAAAGCACACTCAAGCGTGATTCTATGGTAATTGATCAGTTTGAACGCAAAATGAAGGAGCGTAAGGCGAAACCGGGCATCAAGCCAAAACCACGACTAGAACTGATGCAGAGGCTAAGGGCATTACTTGGGATACTTATGGATTTGAATACGTGAATAAAACATTCTGAGGTTTTCTGAAGTAACCGATGCTAGGCGCTCACTTGCGAAGGAAATCGATCATCAAAGTATTAAGATGCAGGTCCACAAGTATTATTCGATCAGGGTTATATCTCACCAATCCAACTTGAAAATCGAAAAGATCGCAAAGTAACCTCGCGTAAGCGTTTCTACTTCAAATCAGATGAGGACAAAGAAATCTTCTTAGGGCTTTATGAGAAACTTAATCTTGTAGAATATTGTGTGTCAAATGGACTATACGATCAGCGTCTATACAAACTATGCTGCATGATGAAGAGATCGTGGTACTGTGATAACAATAATACTTGGAACTTGGCTGGTGTGCTATATCGCAAGCAACACATCGATCTTGGCTTAATGCGGAAGACATATTTGTGCATTCTCTATACAATGACAGATCGATTTGATCAAGCCGCTGCATTGAAAGTGTTTAATGATTGGGAAATATCCAAGTATTACCCCAAGCTAACTGAATCCCAAATTAAATCTATTGTTGGAGGAACCGATCCAGATGGATACAAGGAATGGAAAGCGGAGCATGAACCACAAGAAGTCAAAGAGAAGAATGAAGATAAGGAAAAGAGAAGACCATTAGATATTCTTAAGGAGAAGCTGATTGAGAACGTCAAAGACAAGTATAAGCGTGAATTTCAATCTGGAGCAATCAATGAGAATTTGCTTCCATATTACTATGTTCGTAAATACGATGATCCGGCTGTGTTTTTGAATGTAGTGTTTGCTGATGAGCCTCTGTTTCATATGTGTAAGTCGCAAGATCATCAGCAATTGCTGTATTTCATAAAAAATATCATCAATCCTGACTTTGAGTTCATTAAGCTTGATTACAACTACATTGGATTCCGCAATGGTATCTACGATCTATCTAATGCCACGTTTATTTTGACTGCTGATATTGTAGAGAATATTCAGGTTCGAACATACATTGACTCAGAGTTTGAGCTCAATAATGACTATGCTCCGCTACTTGATCAATATCTCAAGTTCCAATTCGATGACGAGACTATTGAATTTGTCTATTTCATGATTGGCCGCCTAATGACTAGGCTGAATGACAAATTTGATTTCATGGTATTGCTTTATGGTGAAGGTGGATCAGGTAAAATCGTTATTGATGAACCTTCTTGAGGGGGATTCATTTGCTTCTGATCAGGTTGGTATTTTATCTAACTCTCATCAAGAGCAATTTGGATTAGAATAATATTCTCATAAACAAGTATTATGTTGTGATGATATGGATAATCTTCCTAAGACTTTACCAAAGGCTGATTTCTTGAGTATGGCTACTCGTGGATCCATTTCATGTCCGGTAAAAGGAAAACAGCGTTCAGTAATTGTGCCTGATTGGAATATTGGAACTATTCTTAATAGCAACAAGCTACCAAACTACAAGGATGAGTCAGGGGAAGTGATTCGTCGTTTCATGGTCGCTAACTTTGAGAATATCATTCCTGATGAAAGGAAGAACACAAATCTTGAGAATGAGATCAAAGATCAGGAATTTGGCGTCTTTCTACACCGCTGTCGATCAACCTATTTGAAGTTTTATTCCAAATATAAGAACAAAGGAGTTGAGTCGCTCTGTCCGGTCTCATTCATTGAAAACCGCAACCTTCTTCGTATGGCTCCCAACAACACCTATCAATTCATCTCCGAGAAATGTACATACGAAGAAGGTGCTTCTATCAGTGTTTCTCAATTGAATAAGGCCCTAAAAGCGTATATCAAGGAACGATATGAAATGAAGCAAACGCCAAAAGATACGATCAATATCTCAAATTTGATGCTTGTTGATACGAGGTTTGTAGAAAAAAAGCTGAATATCTTTAAGAGCTGTCGCAAGGCGCACATAAAAGGATGCTGTGATAAGTACAACCGCCTAAATCGATCAAAATCTCATGTTATTCAAAATATCACGTTCTCGTATAGTATGATTGATGACGAGTAATCATATGCAGATACAAAAAAATAGATTAAGCTAATAGATTTGCCAGATCTACTGTGCTTCCACCCATCTGATATGCTTTTGAGATTTAAAGTGATATGTTCTGCCTCTATATGGGTAATGACCGCCACATTCACATGTAACCTTCTTGACAGGTCTCTCTTTATGAAGCTCGTTGTATTGCTTGTTTTTTTCATTAAGCACTTTCTTTATTGGCTTCCCAGTATTTTCTTGTGTTCTCTTGTTGCTTTTGCCGTTTCAGTAGCCCAAATGGAGGAACCTTATTTACGCAAGTTTTCTTAAATTTGTTGATCCACAACGTTTCATAAGCACGAAGCTGAGATCTATCGGCAACCTCATACTGCTTGATCAACATGATTTTAAACTCGTATGGGCCATACTGTCGAAAATATGGAAATATTGCAATTTCACTTGTTGATTTCCCTTCATCCCAACGCTTGAAATTAGACCGATGCCCATTCATACGATGTTTGAGTAGGTTGAACGTGCTACCAACATAGCAAATGTCGCTTTGACTACAAACGATTTTATAAACTGAACCGATCATGACTATTGTTATATTTGTAACATTTATATATCAAAATCAAATATAACTAAAGTTATCCAAGTCGGAAGCTCTCCCCTTAATACGACGACGAGTCATGGGAGGTGCCATGCCTACACCACTGACTGATTTGACTAGACCACGCAATGGAGTAGCTTCGGGTCCGGCCGCGGTGGCAATACCATCCAGGAGGCCAGAGGTGATTGGCTTCCAATTATCTTTAAGGAAATTCCATGCAGCGCTAGCACCCTTCTTAATACCACTCCAAAGATCGCCCTAGAATCCAGATCCACTAAGTCCTGATTGATGAGTTCGAAGCACTTCTCTATGAGACATATGTATTGTTGTTCCTTTTCCAGATTCATAAGCCTTTACAAGTTTCTTGTAGTTCTCAGGATGGAAATAATGCGAGTGGCCTTTGTTTAATTGAGAGTGGCTCAAACGGACGGGCTTGCCGTGTAGGACTTTAACAGCCTGAGCATGACTCAAATCGACGGTAAATTCCTTGTACATCTAAATTGAATACCTGGATTACTTATATACAGAGCGAGAGACAAAAATGTCAAAGGTTAATAAATCTAAAACACTCAGTCGGGATGAGATCAAAAATATTATTACTCGTGATATTAGTCTAGGAAGTGATCAGGACAATCTATCGGACACTACGATTAAGTTATATACTAGGCAACTGATCAAGCTCTACAAAGCGGGGATTGCGAAAGAGCAATGGTCCCCAAATCAGTTCATCGCCAGTATTCAGTATCCAAACAAATACGACGACGCTTCCTTCCAAAAGACATTCAAGGTACAGAACTCGACGATTGTTGCGCTTCTGATGAGCATCTATACGAGCAAAGAGAGTCTGATTCTAACCTTGAATGCCATGTGTAAAATGGTCAAGAACAGATACCGGGATGCATTTGGATACTACAATACGATTCGAAAGGAGCTGAGTAAGCAAAACAAGGCTGCAAAGCTGGATAACGAGCTGACACCTGAAGAAGAGAAGAAATACATCAGCTACGAAGAGCTTATGTCTGTCCCTGGTAAAGTCGCAAAGGTGCTCAACAAAACGTATGGTAAAATATTTCTCTCTCGATCAGAGTTTGAGCAGTTGGCCAAAGCTAAGAGAACTGATTACTTGAAGCTCGTGTTTGATTATATTACGTTGTGGTTGAACGTGCATTATCCACTACGTTTGGTATGGCCAAGTGTCATGCTCACTCCTGAGGAAGGTGCTAATTATCTTCAAGGGAACGTTTTACATCTGAATGATTTCAAGAATGTTCGTCTCATGGGACCACAAACGATTCAATTGGATAGCACCACGATGAGCTTGATCAAGTCCTACCTCGACTTCTTGGCTAATACGCTTGGAGAGCAGCCAAGTAAGCTACTATGGCGCATTTTAAATCGACAGCCAAGTGAGTACGATTATACAAGTTCGAGCAATGGCTTCAGTCAGGTCATATCAAAACTGTTCATGAAGTACAATGGAAAGCCAATTCCAATGAATATGATCCATTCGACACATCGCTGAGTCTCATTTAATCCAATCGCCAACATATGCTAAGCTCACCAATCGCGAGAAGAATGATTTACATGCTAAGCTACTCCACAGCACCATGGCTGCTAACACGAGTTACAACAAGATTGCAAACCGAGCGAATGCTTCCGAAGTATCATTTGAACCAGACAATTAATACGATCACGCACCCGAGCCTCCTGCAAAGCCCGCTACAGCTCCGCTAAGCAGACCTAAAGACCGTCGGGAGCGCATATTCCATGGTGATTTCACTCCTTCAGGTAGCGACAAAACACTTGAGATTGATATCTACGAGAAATAATTTATTTGCTATAACATACAAAGCGATCATGGAGCAAAAACAAAAGAGACCATACCGTAAAGCTGGTCCATTCCATGTGGAATTCCATGGACTTCAAGCTTGCTTAAGAAGTGACAAATCTCAAGTAAATATCAAAACAGTGCTTGTCTCTCATGCATTCGTAGATCTCTGGTGGTTGATAAGAGAAGATAGGCAGTTCAATAAAGCCCTGTTTGATCTTTTAGACGAGCAGGAGCGTGATTTCATGCGGTATTGTTTGAATAAGTGTAAAATTACTTCACGAGGGTTTGAAAGTGCGTATAATCAGCTTCTTGATGGTCTCGTAAAACGCTTAAAGGTTCTTGAAGGCGCAAATCAAATCGGAGACGACAACCCATCAATCAAAATTGAGATGCAGTCCATTTTGGACAAGCTTTATAAAAAAATGTGTTTTCGACCTCATACTACAGTCAATTTAAGCGTCTGATGAAGCTTTAGCTCGCTTAGACTCAATAAACAATCTTGAGCTTATATATACGATGCTTTACATTAAATCATGGATGCTCTCACCAAAAAAGAATAAGAAGTATCGAGTGATACTCAGTAATGGTGAAAAGATTGATTTCGGTGATTCTCGTTATGCTCAATATAAGGACCGAACGCCACTGAAGGCATATCAGCATCTTGATCACAATGATCGTGATCGACGAGCAAGATATTACGCTCGACACAAAATTGACTACCCTGAATTTACACCAGATTGGTTAAGTAAGCGCTATCTATGGTGAAAGACCTTATGACGACGATCTCTTAGACTCGCGTTTGAAGTTGAGCAACTTTGAAGTATCAATATAACGAGGCTTCTTCGTCTTTTTTTGCTCCTTGGCAAGATGACTAACGCTGATCTTCTGAAGTTGATTGGACAGTGTTTCAATATTCGTTGAACCATAGTCGTTTTTAGATGGCGCTACAGGTTTCGAGTGATCCACTTCGCCTGATCCATCGATCTCCATTGCTTGGGGCATCAATTGTCGTCGAATTCTCTTTCGTCGATGCATTTTTCTTTCTTTTGGTTAGTGTATACTAGTAGATAAAATGAGCTTTCCGATTTTGTTAAATCTCAATAATCAGGTGGCTACTCATCAGTTCCGATATCGATTCTCGCAGCCAATCGACTTCAGTCAGTATGAAATTGGACTAGGATCAATATCCATCTACTACTCCTGGCGAGCAATTACTGCTCAGCGTCAAAACAACAGTTTTAAGATCATATGGCCGACAGCTTCGACGACAACGACATACACAATTACGCTCCCTGATGGCACATACTCGGCAAGCGACATCAATAACTACCTTCAATATTGGTCTATCCAAAACAATCTCTATTTGACAAACAATACGACCGGATCAAACTACTATATCATCTCATGTGCTGAGAACCCATCGAGTTACGCTATTCAATTCACAATGCAACCAGTCAAGAATATCACAGGCTACACTGCTGCAAGTGGCTTTCCTACAATGCCAGTCAGTGCTTATACACCTCAGCTCCAGGTAGTCGATTCCTCATTTGGTTCTATCATTGGGTTCAGTCCAGCTACGTATCCCGCGTTTATGCAGTCAATAGTAATCTGGTGCCTCAAATAGATCCAACAGCTGCTGTTGTTATTACTTGTTCAAATTGCTACAATCCAATCGCAAACAACAATCAAGTAGTACACACATTCACGTCTGCTGGGGTTGAATATGGCGGTCTAATCACAACGTCTCAAGGACAGGGATTAGCCTATTGTCCAATGCAAGGAACCAATTCAGAACTGACGCTATCATTTCTCGATCAGAATATGATCCCTCTTGGTATCATTGATAACAACGTATGCATTGAAAATAAATATTGACTAATTTTTTTTTATAATTTCATAAAATTTAAATATTAATATATTAAATAGTTATAAATGGTAAAAAATAAATATAAACATTTACTAATAATTATTAATATAATATTATGTATATATATAACATTAATATAATAAAAATTTATATGCTGCGGTGAATATGTTACTGGACTTTGTACACACCGCCCGTCAATTTGTTGATTCGACCTAAGAAAATGCAACAGTGATTAATCACTGACAACTAATTAACTAACTTCTTTTTTTTTACAAATCGCAGACCGGTTCGATAACGTTTTTATAAATCTTTCGATTGATGATATCCATCATCATCGTGCTCATTTGTTCGGACGTCGTTCGTTTGTACAGATCGATGAATGTTTTAATTGGGATGTCAGTGGGGAAGCCCCGACAGATAATACCAAGGTCTCGTTGAGTTAGATTACGACCAAGAATCACGTACTGAGAGTTGATTCGAATCGTTTTTGGAATTCCGAAGTAACTCTGTGAAATGTAAATCATTGACCAGCCTTGCTTCCGTCCTCGGATGAAGTACTGTGAGATCTGAGCTTGAGTTCTTTTTGGCTCCATGACCAAGTCATCAAAGATTATCAACTTGCTAGTCTCAGAATCGTATTCACTCATTGCTGGGACCATTCCTTCCTCGGTCACCTGGACATTGTCGATAGTGTCTTGAAGATGATCGTAGAGAGTTTCATTTGTTTTTGTGCATATTACAATCTTGGTAAAGCATCTGCTTAGAAGGGCAATTATGAAGAGAACTGTATTTGATTTCCCTGATCCACTAGGAGAGGCTACGCACATGCGAAATGACAACTCAAAGTGATCGTTCTTTGGGAATTTCTTCAGCTTTGACTTCGGTATGGATTCGTAGAAATTATGCATCTTATAGTATAGTGATCAAAAACGTCTCTCCCTCCAATTATCAATTCCCCTCTATTCAATAGCTCTTTCTTCAACTCATCCAATGGCTACCTTACCTTAACTACAGCTGATCAAAGATATCTGAGACTTGGCGGAGTAGGATCGCTCTCTGCCTTAAATGTGATTGGCAATATGAATTGTGGATCACTGACTATTAACGGATCCAGTTTAGATCTGTCCGGTCTTGGTTACCTTGTTGGAGTGACTCCTGGTGCTGCCAGTGCAAGCAAATCGCTTGTTCCAGCAACATTAGCGGAATAAATTCACTTCAGACAACAACTTTAATCTTAGGAAGCTCAACTCTAACTTCAACTGAAGCAAGCTATCTGATTGGTCTTACAACAGGAGTGGCTCAAGCGAATAAAGCAATAACTGTGAATGGATCTCTAAATGTAGCGGTATTAATAATCTATCAGCTTCAGGTATTACTGGGACTATTCAAACCGCTGCTCAGCCAAACATCACGTCTCTTGGGAATTTAACTCTGCCTGCTTCACTAACGATCACGAATGGAACAACACCAATCAGTATAACAAATGCTACGTCATCGTCAAGTTTCAATGTTACTATACATTATTCTGGTGGAGCTCAAGATATCGGTAGCACTACAGCACATCAATTAGCTCTAATAACTAATGGTATTCGTAGATTGACTATTTCATCTGGAGGTAACGTTACTATAGCGACACCGCATCTGGTCTGCAACTAGATCTAGGTTCAACTGGAACGGGTCTAAATGTGCCGAATTTAACGTTTAGAGGAACTACATTTCCCGATACTTACTACACTGGGATTACTCTTGGTGGAGCCGTGGCGTCAAAAGCGGTTGTATTGAATTCAACTCTTGACTATTCTGGTCTTCGTGATTTATCTATCACAAGAAATTTTATTGCTTCAGTATCAGTTGCTTCACCTTCTTTTACTTGTAATACAATAACTGGAGATAATGGAGCTGGAAGCTCGATATTGAATCTTAGCTATTCTACATTGAACATTAATGGATTCTTTATGACAGCTGATGCTAATGAACTAAATTACAATGATTTAACAACTCTGGGTACATTTCAAGCATCAAAAACAATGACACTCGATAGTTCAGGTGTCGGATTGATGCCTTTAAGCACATCAAGCACAAATAATCTGCGTTTTTACGGTGGAACTGTGAATCGTGAAACTATGAACATTTATCGAGTATCTGATACAAATGGGTTGGTCATCGCTTCAAGAACTACATCCGCCTCAAACAACAAAACGTATCCGTTGTTGAATTTAATATCAACGGATAATCCGAGCTCATTCGTTGGAGGTGTTTCTGCTACAAGTGCGGATTTATTTACTAATAAATGGAACGATAAACCGTCTGTGGGTTTTACGTCTTAAACGCATAGATTCTGTTTCAATATTGGAAATACACAGCCTTACAAAAGCGGTTTTCCTCACACATATACCCTTGCCACGACAGCAGATGCTTTTTGTATAAATCCGTTTGGATCATCGCCAACACCAGCCGGTGGTGGATGTCTTTATCTTGTTTCAGACACTGCTAATAAAATGATGTTCAACACTAATACGCCGTATAGTAGCTCGTTTGGAACCGCACCGATTACGCTTAGCTCCGGGAATATTTACATTAAAGCGTTCAATGCGCTTAACGATGGAACTGCTAACTTTGATATACCGATTTTCATGGAATTGTCTAACGCATCGCCTATTGGTTTTGGCTTACAACTGAGCAATGCAACAAATGCAACCTCCACTAATAGTGCATATTTTGGAACTACTTCTACCAACGATTTGGTTTTAATGACTGCAAATACACGAAGAGTTACAGTAACTTCGGCTGGCAGAGTAGGTATCGGAACCGGATCACCAAACGCCCCTTTGCAAGTAGCTGGGTCTAACTCATCTATCACAATTATACCAGTTAGCACAATTTCGTATAGTTATGATGTAGCGTCTAACTCGTGGGCAAATCGTGGTGGCGGACCTTTTACTCTAACAAATGTATCAGCTTCTTTTGGTTGTTTCAAGCTGGTATATGGGCTACGTCTGATCGTCGATTGAAGGAGAATATAAAAGAAATCGATTTACCATTTGAGCGCTATAAGGATCTCAAACCGGTAAGTTATAGCTATAAGAATGAAGCCAAGAAAAGAGTTGGTTTGATAGCTCAAGATGTTATGCGTGTCTGTTCAGAAGCAATTACGATGATCGAAAATCAAAATTTGAAAGATGAAGGTGAAAACTCACCGGAAGCAGTTCAACTATGCTTATTACAATGCTATAACGATATTGAATGTTAATATCATTAAGAAGCTAATTGATCGTGTCGAACAACTGGAATCGACTATTAAAAAATAGTAGCATTTAGTTTAGATGAAGATTCCATCTAGCCAGCCTCTCATTTCAGCTTTGTACTGATTCATAGCACCTCGTTTCATTTTATGCTTTCTTGGTGGTTTAGGAGCATTGTCTTCAAAATAGTCTTTGCCTTTGCGTTGATCGACAGCCTCGCCAAATCTATGTCGAATACTCTCGTAAAAGTTTGCTGCAAATTGACTTTTGTAGCTGTTGATATCGTCCGTATAAACTTTTTTTATGCCAGCATTCAACCCACGTAATCTTTTCTCTTCTTTTATTTCTTCGTCATCACTGCTTTCATTAACATCCGAGTCTTGAAAGAGTTGCCGAGTAATTAAAAGTTCCTCCTCAGCTCGCGTAGCAGCTTTTTTTGTCGCTCGTTTGTCTGTGGGAGATTTATTTGGGGGAGTTGCAGTTCGTTTTCGTTTCAGAAGCTTTACTGATTTTTTCATGACTTCATCAGCAAACTTTGCTGCCATTTCTTGACGTCTTCGATTTGAATCCTCTTTGGAACTCTCTACGCTTGTTTAGACGTGGTCATCCACTACTTCTTTTAATGACTTTTTTCCTTTAATGTATGCTCGAGTATTGACTACCTTGTGCGCAACATCATTTACTCCACTAAAGAAGTCCTCGAATGATTCTTCAGGTGCAGTGGGCTCTTCCATATTAGCATCTGTATCGGTTGATTGTGGGACGTAAGTATGCTTCTTCTTACTAGATTTGGGAGTATCACTTGCTTCACCTTTGATAATTTCAGGAGGACCTTTAGGACCTTTTTTTTATTAGCTTTTTTGTGATTTGATCATACTCATACTCACGATTCTTCCCCATCACTTGCTGAAACAAATTCGCAAGTGAGTCAGTGCTTGCATCATCTAATGTTTTGCGTTGAATCAACGCCTTCAGCTTCTTACCTTGAACGAAATCGCTCTTCGCCATTGCATTGTAATAACGATCAAATGCCTTTTGCTTTGTCTGATTATCGGAGAAAAAGCCAGTCATGATTGATTTTGATTAGGTCACGTATATTGAAGATGATTAAAAAAATGTGGTTAAATAGAATTACATTACGAAGTTGTCAAAATCAGCCTTGAACAGGACCTTGGGAGACCGTACCCATAGCCGTATCAACGGTTGCAACGACTTCACGCAATACATGGTAATAAATCGTAAGGGCGTAGTTACAGTTGGAAGTACCAGACACAATGATACTCTTACTGGCACCATCTCACTTGAAATGCGGCGACCAATATCAACAGCAACAAATCGGTAAAGCGATTCCCATTGACGCTGAGATAGCAAACCAGCCGACGTTACATCATCAAGACCACCATCAACACCCGACTTCGACATCTCTTGTACGAACAAATCATATCCAAAACTCACGGGATTGTTCCAAATAGGGACGTTTCCAACTGTGATCTGCAGATTTTTCAATGCCGCAAATGGACTTGTTGTGGCAGGTACAGTCGAGAATGGGCTACGGAAAGGATTGGTTAAGTCCGATACAGTAGCACCTGCGGTTGGATTGGTAATAACAGGTTGCATGATCAAGCGCTTTGGATTAGCAATGCCATTACTGACTGTCCAAGTGAAGGAAGCTCCTAGCGCAACTGTGAATTTATTCGTAATTCGTTCGAAGTAGCGGAAGGTTTTCTTTTGAGCCAATGCATGATCGGCGCTTGGGTTGGGCGAGTAGGTTGGAACGAGAAGACGCGAGAACGATTGCGAAGAAGTGATACCAGTTCCAGCAGTGGGAGTACCATTAACGTCAGCTGTAATCGTAAGAGTTAGAGCAGATGCAGGGGGTGCAAGACTACCAGCCAAAGCAGTTGTTGTTGCACCACTGCTTAAATTCCAAAGCACTGGGTAGGTGTTGCCAAAATTCATATTGTCGCTCAAACTAGCAATAGTAGCAGGTGCAACAACGCCGGCAGTACCAGTTGTAACCAAAGTAGTAGATGAACTGTTGTAATTGAGGTAAATGAAACCGCGCGTATTCTTTTGCATTGGGCATTTCTTGAAATAGTCAGTGATATCCCGCAATTTAATGCAAGCCAGATAATGCGCGACGTAAAATGGCGAGCCAGCGGCAACGGCGCCAGCAGGAGCTACATAGACTTGAGGTTTCGATACTGCTTGAAGATTGCGCTACCTCCCATTACATCGAATGCAAGCTTCGTGCTTTCTTGATCAAGAGCGGTAAATAGTGAGGCTATCCTGTTCGAGTAGATGTTAGCCATTCCAAACTCACCGATGCTATTTGTTGCTGTCATAAACGACGAAGTAGTCAAGTTGTCGAGCGCCTCTGCCACTCCGCTAGATCCTTGGATTGTTGGAGTGGAATATTTATCCAATACAAAGTTGCTGATTGGGCCATGTTTGACATACGAATTAGAATCCGTTTTCCGTAAGAGCCTTAAACGTTGTATTCCTATTCTCATGAACTTGATTCGTTTGAACAGTGGTTCCGTCAATAACAACCTGAACACTGTCCATGAACTGCCATGCTCCGGCCTTAAGGAATAATTGATCCACAGAGCAGGCAGCAGTCGAAGTGACCGAACCAGCACCGCCATTAAGAATCTGAAACTTCACTGGAAGCTCGATGACGGCTTCTTCCCAATTGACAAATGCAGCTTGCGAAGAGATCGTTGAGAGATTAAATTGGATCTGTCCGGCATACTGACCGGTGTTAGACGTTGAGTCCTGAATATATGTTCATTTCTTATCACGGAAGAGTGTCTCAGCGGGAGCTGGTTCGACGGAATGCTCAAAAGCAAAAATATCAGATGCAGACGACATAGTTAAAAAATAAAGCACCATGAGCGAAAAAAGAATTATTAAATTGTCTAGAACGACGGATGATCAACTCATGAAACTTGCCAATTCCCTCGGTGTCAAAGTAGATCAAATTGATTTCAAGCAGCATTTAGACAGAAGCAAAGATTATTGTATTCTGAACATGGGAACGCCTCAGATCGGAGGCACTCATTGGTTAGCAGTATCAAACAAGCATAAGGCGTACTTCGATCCTCTCGGCTTACCTAGGCCACGTGTGATACCAAAGGATTATTCTTATCGTGAAGTTGAAATACAGAATCCTCGATTTGGACACTGTGGGCAGTATAGTGTTCTTTGGCTCTACTATCTGCAACACAATCAATTAGATAAGTTTTTCAAACTCTTCAAAGATCAGTATGATAATTTTTGATCGATCACATTAATATAGACATGGATCTCACAAATTTGGACTATAAAGTAATCGATGATTACGATACTAACGACGGGTTCTTTGTAAAAGTGTTTGGCCAGGGAGAAGCTATTTGGTGTCGTTTTATATCATACGATCCACATCGAAATGCATTTATTCTGAGGGTCGATCAGTTGCTCTGCCGGGAGCACCCATTCAAATACGGACAGCTCATCATGGTAGATGTTGGCTGTTGTGAGATTGAGTTATAATTCTCATTATCTTCCCTTGTAATATACGCAGAGCCACGCAATGGATGTCCAGTATATAGACTCACAAGAACCACAGCCGATTCAGATCGACGATGATTACTACTCTCTACCAACTCCCAAACCAAAGTCAGAAGTAGCTGATACATAGTACATCATCGCTGTCTCCGAGGGTGTCTAGGGGTACTCTCGATGCCTTTTTAGGGGTAGGACGAGCGGACGATGGGCGGACACAAAGAACATTCTCGATGCACTTATACACTACACTACGTATTTTTGGTGGTTGGGCAGCTTGGGACGAGACATGAGCGTTTTCTTTGGGGACGGGGATTCATACTCGCTGCAACAGCAACTACCATACATCGGTCGCTTCGACAGAGGTTGCAGTCGCACCGG
The DNA here is from genome assembly GCA_033558005.1 of Phytophthora taxon juncus. Lineage (NCBI taxonomy): Eukaryota > Oomycota > Peronosporomycetes > Peronosporales > Peronosporaceae > Phytophthora > Phytophthora taxon juncus. The sequence continues at coordinate 1,706,589 of JAUCEE010000002.1, forward strand.
CGATAATGACTCCTCTGCCTCCTCCGACGGGTCAAGCAGTTGCTCCAAGAGAGTACTCACATGACGTATGTGAAGCGCAAGGCGTCGCCCGTGCTCACCAAGAAGCACAAAGAGGACCGACTCAAGTGGGCGCGCGACAAGGTGACCTGGGACGAGGCCAAGTGGGCAAGAAGATGTTCAACCTGGACGGCTTAGACGGATTGCAATACTACGATTTGCGGAGCGAGAAAAAGATTTTCTCGCTCCGTTCTCGAACCGCTCTGGCGGTTCGAGAAAATCTTTTTCTCGCTCCATGCACCCACGGCAAGAGCGAGCTTGTCATTTTGGAAGGTACGAAAGACAGCGAGCGGTACATCCACACCCTGTCCGAGCACCTCTTGCCATTTATCGATCGTTTGTACGGTCGGGATTGCATTTTTTTACAGGACGATGCATTAATCCACTCGTCAAGCATCACCAAGGAGTTCCTCCGGCAGCAAGGAGTCGATCTCATGGATTGGCCGGCGAAGTCGCCAGACTTGAATCCGATCGAGAACATGTGGGGCGTACTCGCGCGCGCAGTGTACGCGAATGGACGCCAATTTTCGACTTTCACGGAGCTCATATCGGCCATTCACACCAGCTGGGCCAATATTGGGCCAAATCTCATCGCCAACTTGCTCAAGTCGATGCCCAAGCGGTGTATTGCAGTCCTCGAGCTTCGCGGATCCAAGACCAAGTACTAGCGGGGGCGTACAGAGCGCGTAGATGCTAAAATTCGTTGTGGCAGTATACTTTTTTTCTGATTTTGCGTGACTTCATCTTGCCTTTTTGCTCGTCCTGTAGCGACTAACTCTCGAAATAAGGTGCTGCGAGAGGTGATCGCATTGTTTTTTTGTGCTCTTTCCATTGGCAAATATGTCGCTTTGTAATTTGACGGATTGGCTAAAATTTGCCCCTTTTTGTGAGTGGCAGTGCCCGCACTGTACTGTATAGTATTATATAATACTGTAGTCCTCTGGCGGTTCATCATCGAGTGCTGGACCGTTAGTGTGGGGCGATATGCAGCTTCGTAAGGGCCAACTCGACACATTCGCAGTGCTAGCGCTGGTCTTGCTCTTCGCGCTGGTATTAGCGCCAGTTCCTTCCAGTGCTTTCTCCTTTTCGTCGTGGTTTGACGATGATGACGACTCCGCAGGTTCTGGTGTCGGCTCTGATGCCCAAATGAATAATACAAGTTCTAAATCGACCTACCGAGACAACCTTAACGTCCCAGTACGCCAACCTCTCCTAGATGCGGACGACTGGTTCCTTACGGAAGAGGAGATCACTGATTCACGCGGTGGGGTGATGCGAGATGGAATGGCTGTCTACACGACAGGCAACAAGGTGACATCCCTCACGGTAACAAACGAATTCTTTGATGCAACTTATGACGATTTAACATCAACGAAGGAGGGCGACCGCGTTTTGCTGTCGGCGTGGGAAGTGAGTCTCGTTCCCTTGAGACCCGACATTGATCCTACCGGTGCGACGACAGGCGTTCACCAAATGGTGGCTGGTGTTGTCGAGCGAGGAGGGAGTTTTCACATAATGGGTTGGTCCAACATTTTACACCGTGCGATTAACATCAAAGCGCGCGATGATATAAACAATATTTCTGCGTCTGCACTAAATGGAGCGAAAGCGTTGTACATTTTTGACGATCGTGTCCGCACGATGACATCGTCGCACCACCAGAAGACACTAGTTTTCGCAGCCAACAGTTCATCTGACAAAAATGAGCAGCCCGTTGCGTACGTCGGTGGTCTTGACTTCACTAACGACCGATGGGACACTATTTACCACAATAATTCAGCAATTCGCGATGCAGCTGGCATCACTTACGAGCGGAAGGGCTGGATTGATGCCCACGTGCGAATTCATGGACCCGCAGCGAAGGATGTAACCAGCAACTTCTTAGCGCGATGGAACTCGGACTATCTTCCTTGCCAAGGCCTAGATGATGATCTGCTTGACTATGAAAATCCGCCATACACGAAACTACCGCCGCTAGACTATGTTAGCAGCAACACCACATCAAGTCTTGGGAAGCAGAGTGTTCAAATTGTCCGAACTTTCAGCTGTAAATACGAGCACTACAAGGAGTTTGCCCCGAAAGGCGAAACCTCATTGTTCCAGGCACGCCTCAAAGCCATCAGGAATGCTAAAAACTACATTTACATCGAAGACCAATACTTCATTCTGGTGCCGGAGTTACTCGACGCACTCATGGAGGTCATGCCAACGATCCAGCGCGTCATAGTGGTGGTAAACGTGCTAGAGGCAAAGTATCAAGCTACTGGGTATGGGAGATATCTTTACGACATGATTTCTCCTATTGTCAAAGCCTTCCCGAACAAGTTTAACGCCTACACGCTCAGACAAGAACTTAACTTATACATCCACAGTAAGGTCGTGATTATCGACGACGTCTATCTCTCGGTTGGCTCGGCAAATTGGAATCGGAGAGGTATGACCTCGGACTCAGAGATGGACGCCAATATTATTGATAATGATCGAATTGAGTCTCCGGACGGCGTCATCGTGAACAAGCTTGCCAGAGATTTTCGCATTCGAAAGTTTCAGGAAATGACAGGGCGTGGTTACGATGAGCTGGATAGCATGACACTACCCGAGGCATTTAGCAGCTTTGAGGCTGCTGCTTCCAATGGAGCGTCTATACTTCAGCATTTGGAGTTAAGTTATCATGCGTGGTATGCCCTATTTTTTTACTCCATCCGTCAGCAAGTAGATCCGCAGGATACTTGTTCCAGTGCTTGAGCGTATCCTGGCGGTGTCGTACTGTATGTCTAAGCTGCTTTTAACAGTGACCCATCAACACGCAAACTCAAGAAGTATTTTGTTTACAGCCGTATTTTAATATGTCGTTGCTGTATTAATAATACATCTTTCAATCTGCCCTGTGGCGTCGACGCAATTTATTGAAGTTCAAACTCTTAAGATTTTGCATCATGTGCAAAACAAAATCTTTGCTAAAAATGGATGTCCTACAACCGAAAGGTATTGAGCACTCTTTTGATGCATTTTAATTTGGAGTGCATAGCACTGCAAAATTGCTGAATAAATGATCACATCTTGTTAGTAGCAAAGTGATTTCCCGCATTTCGAAGTATTAAAATTTATTAATACATAATACCATCGTGCTGAATTAGAACGAAAAAAAAAAAAGTTTACCCACTCGATTTTAATCCAGAGTTATTTTTCCGGGATACCCGCGCCTTGTACAGTACTGTTGCTGTGCGTTACTCAGTACACATGCAGGCGGTAATGATCACGACAAATACTCATTTAAACACCACAAATACTAGACAGAATTCACGTTTTAAATCTGTTTGTCGAATTGCTGTTAATAAAAATAATAAAATATATCTTTTAAGATTTAAAAAATTTAATTTATGTTTTTTAATTCCAATTAAATTAAAACCTAAGTAAATAGTTATTTCAGATTTTATAAAATTTTTATGATTTATAATATTTTATAACATTTTCAATGACTTTATGTTTAGTCAAATTACTAAAAATCAAAAAAAATATAAAATAAATTTATTATAGCAATGAAGAGTAAGCAGTAAGCATATGCTGCGGCTGCGGAGCAGGCGCGGAAGATGCTGTATTTGCTTCGTAATCAGAATTTGGCTTCTTTAGCTTTGCTATATGTCTTAGTTTTCGAGTAGACTTAATATCTCCGCTGCAGTACGTCCTAATGAATGCAAAATGCTTTTAACATATTTTAGCTACAACATCCAACGCAAAGCTTCAATATTTTACTAAGCTTTTTGTAGGGCGTACCGTTCGACTCAATCTTAAAATCGAAAGGGTACCCGTGTATCGCATGAAATAGTATTATAAGCCACCGTCTCCCTAACTTAACTTTGAATCGCCTTGACATCCATCCTCCTGTGTACAAGCGTAATCTATTATGTCATATTACCACGTACGAAATTGTTATTCTAAAGAAGCCTATTCTATAACTTTGTCTCGCTTCCTCGTGGTCGAGTATGTAGCAAAAGGTGCACCAATTCTTCCTCTTCGCTTTCGTACTTCAGAAGCCAAAACTGGTATGACCAGCTTTTTCGTTTGTGCAGGTTTGAGGCCTCACATTCGCACTTTAGTAAACCAATGAGCTTGATGATTTTGTACAGAAGCCAGTCTAACGTCGTTGGTGAATGAACAATTGTCCAGCAAGTGCCCTAAGAAACTTGCATCGATCGATTAATCTTGGGCTAAGAAATGGCAAATCATGAGGTAGTCCTTGTGGTGTTAACTAGCATTACTTTGGTTGAATTTGGCGTCGTCCGCTCCCGTTTGTACTCAATAAGCAAGAGCTGCTGGTTTTTAAAAGCTTAAAAACTGACACTCTCTCTCTTGGAATTCTGGAGATTAACCCTTTAATGGTCCGTTGTTTCCAAGTCGGTTACTTACCTACAAATTGTTGTAGACAACGGGAAATGTATGCCGACTGTGAATCTCAGCCAAATCGAAGCGGAACCTCTGGCACGTCCTACTCACTATCTCGTGTGCTGAATGTGAAATGGTCGAACGGCTCTTGTTCGCTGCAGTTCAGAATGAAAAGGTGACTTGTTTGATGAGAACGTTTAGCGTGCTACCTTCCTAGTCTAGCACCTACCAAAGTACTGTTCTAGAACTCTGGAAACTTCGCCAACACTCTCTTATCTTGCGAGTTGCTTTGTACTGTCTGTGACAGAGCAGGTCACGAGCAGATCCTCAACAGAATGTTGAGATACGATTCGTACCTCAAGTTTTAAATCCCAGCCGTTTGGGCAGCACTATCCTCGGCTCGGAAGGCCGATGTCACGTATTACCTGAATACATGTACTTCCTACATCGAACATAAAATCATTTTTATCATGCACGTCTCCGCTGTTTGCTATATTCATCACTGCTTTTTATAAATTCGCACCGGCTGATCTAACGTAATAATTTGCAGAACAAGAGCTCAGGTACACCTGGAGAAATCACAACGAGTTCATTACCTTGCATGTGGCTATTTGCAATATATAGAGTAATCTTCATTACTTGAGGGGATCAGTTGTCCCTGCTGCACCTGACAAACGAAAGCCTTCGTCGGTCTGGCATAAAAAGTCAGATCCCAAGGCTGCTGCCTCAAAGATTTGTTACGGTTGCACACTCATTATGTAGACCAGCTCTTTCTTTGAGAAACAGTGACCCACTGTCTTTCTACCGGCCAAGATGATCAGTGGCCGCGCGAGGGTGTTGCTTTTTGTTGCTTCTACCATCGTTTTGGCCTGGACACCAACTCGCTCGTCGGCGCTTTCTTTCGATTGGTTTGACGACGACGACGACAACTCTCGAGAAAACAGCGGTGGCAGCAATAGCAAGACCAACCTCTCCGATGGCTCGGATATCAGGCCTCAACAGCCTCTCTTGAGTGCGAGAGATTGGTTCCTCACCGAGCAAGAAATCACGGACTCGCGAGGTGGCGTACCCCGAAAGGATCTGTCCGTTTATACCACAGGCAACAAGGTGACGTCGTACACAGCGTCGAATCAGTTCTACGACGCAGTGTACGATGATCTCAGCAAAACCAAGGAGGGTGACCAAGTAATGCTTGCTTCGTGGCTGACAGCTCTCGTCCCGCTGAAACCCGACGTCGATCCTACCGGTGCCAAGACGGGTTTCAAGGAAGTGTTTGCTGGCGTGGTGGAACGGGGAGGAAATGTCAGCATCCTCAACTGGGCCAGCATTGCAGGCGGGTATATTCCGTTTAACATCAAGGCACGCAATGCGATCAACAGTATTCCGCCGTCTTCGATCAATGGAGCTCGAGCCACGTTCATTTTCGACGACCGAGTCAACCTCATAGCCTCGCACCACCAGAAAACACTGGTTATCGCGTCAAGCACTTCTTTGGATAATGACGATCAACCCGTGGCGTATGTGGGAGGCTTAGACCTCGCTAACGATCGCTGGGACACCATGTACCACAACAACACGGCAATTCGAGATGCTGGTAAAATTACTTATAAGAATAAGGGCTGGGTTGATGGTCACATTCGAATTCACGGACCTGCAGCCAAGGACGTGGCGAACAACTTCTTAGCCAGGTGGAATTCAGCTTATCTTCCCTGCCAGAGTCTGGACGATGAACTTCTCGATTTTGAAAACCCTCCATACGATAACCTTCCGCCGCTAGGCTACGCTAGTAGCAACACCGCTTCAACACTAGGAACCCAAAGCATCCAGATAACAAGAACCTTCAGCTGCGAGTACAAGCACTACAAGGAGTTTGCTCCGAAAGGCGAGACGTCCCTATTCCAAGCACGTCTCAAGGCCATCAAAAACGCCAAGAACTTCATCTATATTGAAGACCAATATTTTGTGCTGGTACCAGAACTATTGGACGCGCTGATGGAGGTGATGCCGAGAATTCAACGACTTATCGTTGTTACGAAAGAGCAAACGAATGCATTCACGAACGCAGGATACATCAAGTATCTATACGACAACGTTGAACCCATCCGATCGAAGTACCCAAACAAATTCGAAATCTACACCACCAAGCCTGATCGGAAACTTCTTATTCACACAAAGCTGGTAATCATCGACGACGTGTACTTGTCTATCGGCTCAGCCAACTGGAATCGCCGCAGCATGACGGTCGACTCGGAGCTCAACGCTGACGTTGTGGATGAAAAGACAGTAAGATCCCCTGAAGGCCTGACAGTTGGAAAGATGCCCCGGGAGTTTCGACTTCGCAAGTTCGTGGAGATGACGGGACTCAGCTACCGAAAGTTGAATGCCATGACGTTTGTTAAGGCAGCGGACCAATTTGCTATCGCTGCTTCGAAGGCGTCGACAATCCTTAAGAACTTGGAAATCGAGTACCACTCGTACTATCTAGCGATTACTACAGCGATGCGGAAGGTGTCAGACCCACAGTACACATGCAGTGCACGTAACTAAACACAAATGCACTCCATATATCGTCTGAACGGGGGCTTCATCTAGTATTCCTCAGTTTATCCTCTTTAGTTTTATGCATTCCTTCGGATCATCACCTGACAAATCCACTTAAGTGCGATCCATGTAAAAGAGTTATTTTTTCGTAAAAAGAGAAGTTCGCTAGCATGGGCAAGTGGCTGACGGTGGAGCAGAAGTACGAGCTGATCCTCAAGCACCGGCGCAGCCCGGGGCTGTCGCAGGTGAAGCTGGCGCGCTGGGCCGCCGCCAGCTTCAACATGGAGCGCGTGCCGTCCGCCAACACCGTGAAGAAGATCCTGCAGGCGGCCGAGAGCATCGAGCTCAAGCACCGCCAGGGCATCACCAAGCGCGGGCGCGACGTGGCGAGCCCCGAGCTGGAGGCGGCGCTCAAGGCCTTCGTGGACGCCAGCGAGGCGGCGGGCGCGCGGCTGTCGCGCAAGCTGCTGGTGCAGAAGGCGCAGGAGATTCTGGCGCAGCTGCCGCCCGAGCGCCGCCCCAACCTCGGGCTGTCCGTGGGCTGGATGACCAACTTCATGGCGCGCCACGGGCTGCGCTTCCGCCAGTTCCGGCGGCGGCGCGCGGACGGCGCGGCGGAGACGCCGGGGGCCCCGCAGAGGACGCTCACGGACGTGACGGACCATTTGGCGCTCGCGCGAGACACGGCTGGCAGACAAGCTGTCCTGGTGGACGCTGTGATGCAGGTGGACACTGTTGCGGTGGCTGATACAGTGGAGGAGACGGAGAGGAAGACGGTGCTGGTGACCGGCGCGTCCGGCGGCATTGGACTCGCCTTCGTGCAGCATTATGTGAGCGACGGGTGGAACGTTATCGCCGCCGTGAGGGATCTGGACAAGGCTGAAAGAGTAAGTGAGAGCAGATGCAAAGTGGGAGAAAGGGAAGACTGATTGTTGCTGCTTGTGTTGTGTAGTTGAGGGAGTTTAACCTCTACAAGGTCGTGACGCTGGATGTGGCGGACGAGCAGTCGATTCAGGACATGGCGAGAGAACTGGACGGCGAGCCGATCGACTTGCTCGTTAATAATGCGGGGATGACCGGGTTGTATGGTCTGGACGATACAACGGCAGGGGACTGCGTACGCCAGTTTCAAGTCAATGCGTTGGGCCCGTTGCTTGTGACGCGTGCCTTGTTGCCGAACCTTCAGTTGGCCGCCAGCGCGAGAGGGAGCGCCTTTGTCGCTCAAGTTACGTCGCGTATCGGTAGCATTTCGGACAACAGCTCTGGTGGTGCGTATGCGCATCGAGCGTCGAAGGGTGCACTGAACGTGATCACAAAAAGCTTGGCAATTGATTTGGAGCCGCACAACATCGGATGCTTGCTGCTCCACCCAGGCAATGTAAATACTGCTTACTCCAACTTCAAGGGCGCTATTGAGCCCAAAGAAAGTGTCGACGGTATGACGAAGCTTATCGCACGCACAAAGGTCGGAGACCCGCTGCAACTTCTTCATTTTGGAAAGGGAGACGTTATCGACTGGTAGCTGAGCAAATGACTGGGTGTATCGTGATACTGTATATAAAATGCCATCGGAGCTGATTATTTGTCTTGTTGGAAACGTGGGATCTTTCTCAAGACCATGAAGCTTTACAACGAGAGTCGACATGCGTTCTTTTATTTTTCCGTTTTTTTTTTTTTTTTCAGCCTTGACGTGATCTGGTCTGGGGTAATTCTCTTCGTTAATTTTTTTTCTTTTTAGTAAAGCGCACATTAAAGAGAAAGGGTTCCTTAGTATATGCATGCCGTATTCGCTAGTGTGTTGGTTCGAAAGTGCGTGCGAGGTGTGAATTCTTCTTTAGTGTATCTATCACTGATGCACTTGAATGGTCGTGTAGTTCGTGATCCACTCTTGCAAAGCTTTCGGCATCTCGACTGCTGCCTGCTCCATGTCGTCCCATAGCAGCAGTTTCTTCTGAGCTTTGGCCTCCCTCGTCGCCTCCACCATAGTACCGTATCTGTCCAGGATGTGGTCCAGGAATTCTTGAGGCGGCTTGACGTGGTGGTGGTTCACATAATGCCAGTACCCCTCCGGCCAGCAATAGACCCCGTCGGTCATAGTGCACGCGCCCATTACTCGGGGCTGTTCCTGGGCCAAAGAGCAGTCCGGGAACCGGCAGAAGCTGTACGCGAGCTCGTGACTCTCCACGAAAGCCCGCGTGAGGTACCACTCGATGGTCTTCAGCAAAGCGGGTTGGCACTCGGCAAACCAAGCATCGTCTACGAGCTGGAGGGGGTTGGGCCGCTCGGTATCTGAAGCTTCCTCGCGCGTCAAGTCCTCCTCGGAGCACCAGAAGCCCAGCTCCCGCAGCATTCTTGTGCGATGGTGATCGTTTCTGCTAGGTACGACGCTCCATGTGGGGGCCACGATCCGATCGTCCGGCGGTGTCCGAGCTCGATACACTTCGATGTACCTTTGCTTTTGCCGACTATGCACTGAGAGTATTCACCTAGTTGGACTTCCCAGCTGGGCAGGCAAGGACCTGTACCAATCGACGATGACATGATGCGGCATAGCTTTGTGGTGCAGCGAGCCGAGATTGTCGACCCCATGTTCATTGCTGCCCACGATAACGCTACATTTACTCAAATGGAATTGAGACCTCTAAGCTCCAGACATCATTGATCGCGCGCCGGTAGGTCTCAAAAAAAAATGTCATCTCTGCGGTGACCTTGGTTGACTTTCACATGACGCACAGATTCTTGCCGAAGAAGGTTCCTTAGCTACATGTAACTTGCACTTAGGTACATTTCCCAGCCATGTCGTTGGCTCGTGGCATATCTAAATTTTTAGTTTCTTTGCATTCTATCATACTGTAGAATGCAGAGAAACTAAAAATCTAGAGAGCTTCTGCTTAAGTGGAAAGGAACGCAGGAACGAATGTTTAGTACACATGTCGGCAAGAACTCTGTACAGTATTCAGCATAGCGCAGAGAATACGCGTGAGTAACTGAATGATCTCACAATCGCCGTGTTTCCGACTCTCGGATGGGCTTCACATCCTGAATACTATCTTGGACGGGCGTAGACGGGAGCACAAGGATATCACGGGGCACGACAATGGCGCCACTGTCCACTTCCTCCACCAACTCATCGATTAGACTTAATCTCCACACTTACAGTTCTAGAACCGAGTTACAGTGACAGTGTGAAAATGCTTCTCGCCGCCATCGTATTTGCGTTGGCGCTGACGCCGACCCCGGCGTCTGCCTTCTCCTTCTCGACGTTATTTGGTGACAAGGAATCGGGTTCTGCAGATAACAACGCTTCGGCAGGCGAGGAAGCAAGCGGTAGCGTCGATGCCGATCTCTCCGATGGAACCGATATCAAGCCCCGACAGCCTCTCCTGGACCCGGAGGCTTGGTTTCTCACAGAGGAGGAGATAACGGAGTCTCGAGGAGGCATTCCCCGAAAGGACTTGTCGGTGTACACAACGGGCAACAAAGTGACATCTTACACAGTGGCAAACGAATTTTACAACGCAGTGTACGACGATCTCAGCGCGACTAAGGAGGGCGACCGAGTTTTGCTTGCTGCGTGGCTGGCAACACTCGTTCCGCTAAAACCTGACGTGGATCCTACCGGGACCAAGACCGGCGTCAAGGAGGTTATTGCTGGTATTGTGGAGCGTGGCGGAAACGTCAACATTTTGAACTGGGCAAACATCGCCGTTGGTTATACTTCGTACAACATTAAGGCTCGCGACGCGATCAACAGTATTCCACCGTCCCCAATCAATGGCGCGAAAGCCGTGCTTATTTTCGACGATCGTCTCCCTAAAGCTTTGTCTTCGCACCACCAAAAAAACATGGTCATCGCAGCTAACAGTTCAACCGACCCTGATGACCAGCCTGTGGCGTACGTCGGCGGATTAGATCTTGCAAACGACCGGTGGGATACGATCTACCACAACGTTACCGCTATTCGCGATGCAGGAAAAATTACCTTCCGCGAGAAAGGATGGATGGACGGCCACATTCGCATCCACGGACCTGCGGCAAAGGATGTAGCTAACAATTTTTTGGCTCGTTGGAATTCAGACTACATCCCGTGCCAAGGTCTTGATGATGAGTTGTTAGATTTTGAAAACCCAGAGTACGAGCCATTGCCCCCACTGGATTATGCCAGTAGCGACACCACAGCCTCTCTGGGAAAGCAAAGCGTCCAGATCACACGTACGTTCAGCTGCGAATATGAACACTACAAAGAATTTGCTCCTCGCGGTGAGACCTCTTTGTTTAATGCGCGAATCAAGGCAATCAAGAACGCCAAGAACTTCATCTACATCGAAGATCAGTATTTCGTGCTTGTTCCAGAGCTACTTGATGCGATCATGGAGGTAATGCCAAAGATCCAGCGTCTGGTTGTGGTTGCAAACCCTCAAACCAGTCCTTTTACGAATGCGGGCTACATCAAGTACTTTTATGAAAGTGTCGAGCCGATCCGGTCAAAATACCCTAACAAGTTCAAGGTGTACACAACCAAAGCGGAGCGAGACGTTCTGATTCATACAAAGCTTGTCATCATCGACGACGTTTATTTATCGATTGGTTCGGCAAACTGGAATCGCCGAAGCATGACGTCGGACTCAGAACTGAATGCTGATATTGTGGATGGTGACACCGTGAAGTCTCCCGAGGGGGTTATAGCAGGCAAACTCCCTCGTGATTTCCGTATTCGGAAGTTCCAGGAGATGACTGGACTCAGCTATAAGAAGCTGAATGCTATGACATTCATTGAAGCTGCAGACCAGTTACCCATCGCGGTTGCTGACGAATCATCAATCCTGGACAACAATAATATTCAGCACAAGGCGTACTTCTTCGCCATAACGGAGGCGATGAGAAAGGTGTCAGACCCCCAGGAGACTTGTACTTACAGTAGCAGTGGCAGCAGCAAGCAAACCGAATAACACTGTCTTGTAATTGGTAATGAAAGGCGTTTGCTGTTTATAATATGCAACGGTTGAACACACGCAAAAATTTCTCATGTTAATTTTTAAACTTCCCGCTATATTAGTCATCAGCAGTAAGGTTCAGTACGAAGATAGGCTTCCCGGGCTCCCGCCCGGGGGAAAAAACGCAGTTCGTGGGAACTGACAATTGAAAGTATATCAGTAGCAGTAAACGCGTGAAATAGGCAGAGTAAGATCACTTAGACTATATGAAAATACGAGGCACGTTACACAGTACTTTCATTATAATCGATTAGCCGACCGATACGTCTAATCAAAGCCGTATATTCTGCGGCCCTGGCGCTTTAGAGCATAGCCGACATCACGCATGGTAATTGTCTTTCTGTTAGCGTGCTGCGTGTACACAACGGCGTCTTGCACCAGATTGCTCACGAAACACTTTAGCACAACTCGAGCCTCGTCCTACATCAGAGATGACATGCGGACTATCCCAGCGCGCCGAGCAAGCCGGCGAATAGACCTCTTTGAAATGCTTTCCAGATTGTCGGGTAGGAAGTATGGCGGACATTTTGAACCGCTCCTTCTCATGGTTTTCTCTTGGTGCCCTGATATCTAGCTCGACACCCACCAATCTGTTTGTTAGTACACATCAGATGATAATAATGACCTCGTTATCAAGCAATACATTGTAATGTCAGCTGGTGAGGGCAAATTGCAAACTGCAAGCCTTTGTTCAACTTCAGTTGCAGCTGATGTACATTAATTTTAAGAAGTTCCGACCATTGCCTACTCATGCAAAACAACGGACTATTTATTATTTATTAGCTACAAGCGCACGCCTGAGCCCTTCAATAGGCTCTAGTAGCTCTTTATGCCTCTATTCTGTATAGCTCTTCCTCTTTCTCTTGCTTTTTGAGTGCGTGGATCGTTTGCTGCTTGCGGTCGGCTTGTGCATCTTGTCGCTCTTCACGGCGCTGAAGCCATACAAAAACTGCATCGGAGCCCTCTAGGATACCTTTACAGCTTCTGCGCTCTCGGTTATAGCGTTGCGAAGGCCGCTATGGTAGTCGTCCATGTTACTCATGATTGTTTTTACGAACTCACTACGAGTCACTTCCCACTGCGTATATGCATGCAACCAAGCCTCATCACACGCAATGCCCTCTACAACTAAATCGCTAACCAAGCGGAAGGGCTTAAACAGCACAAGAGATAGTATTGCTTGCTTGTACTGAAACTCCATTTCTGAGTCACTGTCCACATACGGCATGCGATATCCTTTTATGACTGGAACCATCTCCTGATATCGCTGTCCGAGACTGTGTGTCTGGTACAGGCGGTGGTCCCGCAAAAATGGAAGTGGTGCATCATTCGCATGCTTGTCTTGCTTTCGAAAGTAACGCATTGTGAATTGATATAGGTTCACGTCAGTCAGAGAGCGAGGACGATAAATGTAAGCTCGACACAGCGTGGAAATTGCATGACCCAGATGAATCGCACTCTTTTACAAGCCGACAGGAGTACTCGTCCGAGGCACACAGCTGACGTACACTATCCTCCAATGGTAGAGATATACAACCAGCACTAGAGTAACAGCAGGAACCACGGTACGAATAATACAAAGCTGCCAGCGGGCCAGCAGCCTCTTGTCTGTTTGTCACGCTGTACACCATAGATGCTACGCGTTTTCGAGCATTTGCTAACTTTTCTTTCGCTCCACCACCCGTGGGGCTATTTTCTAAACGTTCTCGTTCTTGGCGACGCTTAAAGGCACCCAAAGCAATCGCTACAGGCGAATCAAACCTCCGTTGCTGCTTACAGCAATAGTGGATACGATGGGTTGCTTCTTGGCCACCAAGAAGCACTTGAATGTCATGATTGCATTTAAACGTAGCCATCAATACATCATTGAACCCATTGGGCGGCTCATTTTAACACCGGACGCCGTAAATTTCGTATCGGTAACCGGTTCCTTGGGAAACCCGTACCGGCAAAACGACGAATTTGGAGTCGAACGTGATTGCTTAAAACAGGTATTGGTTTGACTCCACCAATGCTGATTAAGCGATAAGACTAACGTCGACACCGGTAATCTATAGCCTCGCGAGGCATTCGAGAATCGTTAGTAGATGAAGGCAGCAGCTCAAGTAGACGAGTGAGAGAGTCATTCTGAAAAGGATCACTATCGCTTTTGCATAGTGTTAGTTGAGGAAGATTTCCAGTCTCTAGTTCCAACATCGCCAGAGTATTCATTGGTGACAACATCCCCACTAGACAGACTCGCCTCCATGATCTCACGTTCTTCTACCACCTGAATAGCCCAGTGTAAGCTATCGCGGCACTTCCATTCTCGCGAGGCTTGCGTAGGTACATCTCTAGGTGAAAGTTCGACCTTCCATAGCGGCCAATGACCAGGCCGTTGCTGTAGTAGCACACTCCGCAGCAAGTGTCGTAAGCTACACTTCATCTTGCACATGCTACATTGTACGAGAGGGGGCTCCACGACATATTGTTTCGTCTGTGTGTCAAATAACCCTGCCTAGTGGCTAATGGCTGATTTATACCGTTTATACCGGTATTAAAATCATACCGTCACAGGTTTAGAAGAGAGCCCAAACCAAGATACTCTTAACGACTGTGAACTGTGAACTTCCACTCTACTATACACAGTTCTTACGAACTGCGAACTGCGAATACGTGTAGCCGATCACCAAAAAGCAGAGGAGCACCTGAAATGGCCCAAGCCCGGTGTTTTGTGGAGCCTCAAGGCAGCCGGCGAGATTTTAACATGTCGTTACACACGTAAACGTTAAAAAATCATTTTTGAGTTGAATGGACCGTCTCAAGTTCTCTTTCTTACACGGGAGAAGAAATGCATGTTGGTGCTATGCAAGCATCTTGCAGGGTGAACAAGTTTTTGAAAGTGAGCTCCGCTTGCCCTATATCCTCCAATTTGAGTCCAGACGGAGGGCACCAGGATAGCTGGCTTGTACCGTAAGTCCAGGTGTTCCGATGGAAAAGCTTCACATCCTAAAATGCTATCATGGGCGATCGGAGTGCATCGCTCCATGTGCACCAAAATCGAGACGGTACGCACTGGCCATTTCCTCTTCTACAGCGTCTGCATGAGTCCGATGATGTTCATCGTCTTGGTAATCGCGCTGGCAGTAGGGCCAATTCCTTCGTCGGCCTTCTCCTTCAAGTCGTTGTTCGGTGATACCTCTGCTTCTCAAGCCACTAGCGTTGGCGTTGATGCTAGCAGCAGCAGCAGCGCTGATCTCTCCGATGGTTCAGACATTAAGCCCCGACAGCCTCTGCTACATGCAGAGGATTGGTTCCTCACTGAAAAAGAGATTACGGATTCACGGGGCGGTGTGCCGAGGGATGGCATGGCAGTTTATACGACAGGCAACAAGGTAACGTCCTACACGGTGTCCGACGAATTCTTCAATGCAGTATACGACGACCTCAGCACGACCAAGGAGGGTGACAGGGTAATGCTTGCTGCATGGATGGCAGCTCTTGTTCCGCTGAAGCCTGATGTCGATCCTACAGGCGCAACAACGGGCTTCGAAGAAGTGTTCACTGGTATTGTGGAGCGAGGTGGCAGTGTGAATATTCTGGCCTGGTCGAACATCGCTGTTGGATACACATCTTTCATCATTAAGGTTCGTGATGCTATCAACAAAATTCCACCGTCGTCAGTGAACGGAGCTAAGGGGGTGTTCATATTTGACGATCGTCTGCCGAAAGCGCTGTCGTCGCACCACCAAAAGAATATGGTTATCGCAGCTAACAGCTCCTCCAATAAACATGACCAACCTGTTGCCTACGTTGGGGGAATCGACCTGGCTAACGACCGCTGGGACACAATTTACCACAACGCCACAAATATCCGCGATGAAGGACACATCACTTTTCGCGAGAAGGGTTGGATGGATGGCCACATTAGAATTCACGGCCCCGCTGCAAAGGATGTTGCCAGCAACTTCCTCGATCGCTGGAATTCGGATTACTTGCCATGCCAAGGTCTAGACGATGATTTACTACACTTCAAAAACCCAACGTATGAGCACTTGCCCCCATTGGACTATGCTAGTAGTGACACAGCGGCGCATCTTGGAAAACAGAGCGTACAAATCGTCCGAACGTTTAGCTGCGAGTACGAACACTACAAGGAATTTGCTCCGCGTGGAGAGACTTCTCTGTTCCTGGCACACATCAAAGCTATCAAGAATGCCAAGAACTTCATCTACATCGAGGACCAGTATTTTGTACTAGTGCCGGAGTTGCTCGACGCAATCATGGAAGTCATGCCGACAATTCAGCGCCTCATCGTCATTGCAAATGAAGAAACAGGACCGTTCACTAACGCAGGATACATCAAGTTCTTGTATCAAATGGTTCAACCCATTAGAGAGAAATACCCGAACAAGCTTCAGCTCTACACCACCAAAGTGGACAAAAAAATTTACATCCACAGCAAAATCATGATTATCGACGACGTGTTCTTGACCATCGGTTCAGCGAACTGGAATCGCCGTAGTATGACTTCCGACTCGGAGCTTAATGCGGATGTGGTGGATACCGACACCGTAAAGTCTCCAGACGGAGTGATTGTGGGCAAAATCCCTCGAGACTTCCGTATTCGAAAGTTTGTGGAGATGACAGGCCTGAGCTACGAAGAGCTGGATGGGATGACGTTCATCGAAGCAGCCGACAAATTACCCATTGCAGCTAACGATGAATCTTCATTCATGGACAACCTCGAGATCGATTACCACGCGTACTATGTCGCTATTACCGATGCCATCCGTAAGGTTTCGGATCCACAAGACACCTGCACCTACAGCGAAAGCAGTAGCAGCAGTACCTAAACAGCTTACTAGACTCCGTAAAATATGTGTAGCCTGTAGAGGATTCGCCATTTTGTATGGTCGGTTCAAGCAAGATCGCACCTTTCTAGAGTTGGGTTGGCATGCAATCCTTGTGCTAGAAAAAGTTTATGATTGCCCGAAAAGTTTTCAGTTTTCCAAACGTGGACTATCCGATAGCGACCTTTGGTGATCACTTTGCCTGGATTGGGGACGCTGCGCAGGCCGCCGGTCGCACTCGAGCATCGTTGTAGGTTCCGCCACTTTGCAGGCAAGTGGCAAATCTGGCGGCGTAATGGAGACTATGGGGGTGTTGGTACCGACAGGATGCGGCTCTGGACGCCGTCGCCTCGAACAGATAAGCACCAGTAGCCGTCGGATCAAGCGGCGACAGATCTCAAGGCGTCCGTCGTCATGGCCGACGCTCCACCTCCGTACGTCCGGTAAATGCTGTCCAAGGAGGTCGATCAGTTAGTGATATTTGGTTGCTGTTGTGGTGTCATTATGCAGTCGGGGGCTGCCACCCCGCGGGCCCCCACCGGGTCAGCCACCAGGCTACCCACAAGCTCGAGGTCCGCCTCCGGGTTTTGCGCCGCCGAGAGGTCCACCACCAGGTACGATACACTCTTGATGAAGGTGCAATGGTGGCGAGTTTAATGTTGGTGTTTTCGTTCGAGTAGGAGCTCCTCCAGGTCGAGGACCGCCGCCTGGAGCTCCACCTGGTGTAGCACCGCCAGCAAGAGGACCACCTCCAGGAGCTCCGCCTGGAAGAGGCCCACCACCTGGAGCGCCTCCGGGAGTTGCTCCTCCCGGTAGACCTCCACCAGGAGCTCCGCCTGGAGCTCCACCCGGTGCAGTGCCAGCAAGAGGCCCACCGCCCGGGGTACCTCCCGGTGCTATGACCCCAGGGAGACCACCACCAGGAGCACCACCAGGAGCACCGCCACCAGGGAGACCCCCACCTGGAGCACCACCCGGAGCTCCACCCGGAAGGGGCCCACCTCCAGGAGCGCCACCCGGTGTAGCGAGAGGTCCACCACCAGGAGCTCCACCGGGCGTTATGCCACCAGGAGCAGCAGCTCCAGGAAGAGGTCCACCACCAGGAGCTCCACCGGGCGTTATGCCACCAGGTCGACCACCACCGGGGATGCCTCCTGGAGCGATGCCAGGTACGATAGTCGAATTGGCTTTGCCATGTTGGTTACTGAGCTAAGAGCTGTGTTGTTGATAAACTTCAGGCGGTCCACCTCGAGGGCCTCCTCCGGGTGCACCACCACCGGGAATGCAACCGAGAGCTTTACCACCAGGAATGGCACCACCCGGAATGCAGCCGAGAGGCCTACCGCCAGGAATGCCTCCAAGAATGCCGCCCGGCATGGCACCGCCAGGAACAGTGCCGCCTGGAATGCCGCCTCGAGGTCCTCCTGGTGCCCCCCCAGGAATGCCTCCTGGTATGCAACCACGAGCTTTACCGCCGGGTATGGCACCTCCAGGAATGCCGCCCCGCGGTCCGCCCGGTGCTCCGCCTGGAATGCCCCCGGGTATGCAACCACGGGGGCCGCCGCCTGGCATGCCACCACGCGGTCCGCCTGGAGCTCCAGGAATGCCACCGCCACGAGCTCCTCCTGGGCCTCCAGGCTCAGCTCCATCGAGCGAGGTCTTGCCGGGTGCCATTTCAGAGCGCACAGAAGGTATGGTGGAAGTACCCTGCGACTTTCTCAGGAAGCGAGAGCTAACATTATTTTTTGTTACGTAGATGCATCGGCTCCACCTCGCGGACCACCTGGTGTCCCGCCTCCGAGAGGCCCTCCTGGAATTCCACCGGCTGGAATGAAGCCCCGCGGGCTACCTCCGCGTGGTCCTCCTGGCGGGTTCCCACCCGGGGCTACTGCGGCGACACCACCTGCTGGAGGAGCTTTCGCTTCTCGGTTTGGCAAACTCGCTGTCAAAGTGCTGCGTGCGTTTGATCTGAAAAAGCTGGGGATGATGGACACCGCCGACCCGTACGTGAAGCTCACCATCGGCACGCAGAATATGCAAACCAAGGTTCAGGAAGGTGGTGGCAAGACGCCCGAATTCAATGAGAGCTTTGACTTTAACATCGCCACAGAGAAGGAGTTGGTGGTGGAAGTATGGGATCAAGAAAAGGGTGGGCAGGATCGATTCATGGCGCAGGCTAAGGTGGAGATAGTGGCATGGCTTGCCAAGGGTGGTTTCGAAGGCGATGTTGAGCTGCAAGATCGCGAAGGCAGTCCTGCCGGAAAGCTGGCGATAGTGGCCAAGTTCACCAAGCCTGAAGCTGGTGCTGCAGGACCAGTTAAGACGCCACCGATGGCACCTCCAATACTTTCAGGGCCCGCGGTGGCACCATTGCCACCAGGTGCAAACGCTATATCGGTTCCCGGAGCACCGCCCGTAGCCCCCTCGGAGCCTCCCCGCGACCCGAACGGAAAGTTCACAGACAAGGAGATTCTGGAGGCATTCCAGGCATTCGACCTCGATCACAACAATTACGTGGGTGCTGCGGAAATTCGTCACGTGCTCATTAATATTGGTGAAGCGCCAACGGATGAGGAAGTCGACGAGATGATCAAGATGGTAGACAAGGACGGTGACGGGCAAGTGAGCTTTGACGAATTCTACGCAATGGTAACTAAAGGCAAGCAGCCTCCACCCGGGCTCGGTGTTACTGCTACTTCCCTTGAAAAGGCTGCAGGCGCAGGTCCAGGAGCTGCAGCATCAGGTGCTCAGGCTATCCAGCTGCGCAACCAACGCAAGGTGGCCCTCGAAGAGTTTGCACGTGACAATGGAATCAAACCCGAGAGTGTCAAAAAGGCGTACAAACGCTTCCAGGCCACAGACAAGGATGGCTCAGGGCAGATTGACTACTCGGAGTTCTGTGAGGTATTGCAGGTGGACCCTTCGCCGCAGTGTGAGAAGGTTTTCCAGCTCTTCGACAATGACAAGACTGGCCGAATCGACGTGCGGGAGTTTATGATCGCACTATCAAACTTTACTGGCGCTGAAAAAGAGGAGAAGCTCAAGTTTGCCTTCCTTGTGTTCGATGAGGACGGCAACGGTGTCATCACGAGGCAGGAGCTCATGAAGATCCTCAAGGCAAACCACATGGCCTCTAGTGAGGCAGAGGTTGCTCGCAAGGCGGACACCATTATGTCCCAAGGCGACAAGGATGGCGACGGCGTCATCTCTTTCGACGAGTTCTCCGTTGTTAGCAAGAAGTTTCCCAATATTTTATTCCCTGCTTACACGCTCGGCACAACGAAGGACTAAATACAGCGAGAGCTTTTTCGTCATCGCAACAATGCCGAGAGGACTACAGTGTAAAAGGTGTTGTCAATGTTGTTCCGTTGGTGATAATTGCAGATCGGATGCTAGACCACTTTTGGTAAACGCTAGTTGTCTAGAACGTTGGAATTAGTACACCAGCTAGTAGCAGACGCTTCGGAGTGAGCAATTAATCCACAGGAAACCTGCACTTCAAGCATTTGTAGCCAGCTGCTTCATGCTAAATGGCGCAATAACTCAGTGTAACCAGAAACCAACAAAATCTAGTGGCAATTTGCGAGATTGCTTTGGTCAAAAGTATCGGATGGCACCACCTTTCTGGAGCCATTTGCGTAAAGCATTGTGGCGTACAAGCAATACACCTGGGTTGGTAGGATGTGACGAAGGCCAAAGAGGGGGTCGACTCGACTTGGTGAGTAACTCCGTGATTTCTTGCCGCAGTACAGGCTTCATGAAACTCTGACTGCGCTTTCCCACTCCCGTGATAATGCGAAGGTCCTGAAGTGGTGCGTTGCCTGCCAGCGACACATCACTGATGCCGTGCTGGTTTCGCGTGATCTCGTCAAAGGCGGAAACCACCGCACACTTTGCTACACCACGCGAGAATGTGTGCAAGTCAATCTGAAATCCGTCCTTAAGTCGCCATGGAGTCTTCTGAATAGTACCTTCGTCGAGCATGCGCTTAAAAAGCTGGCGCGCCGGTGTGTACAGCTTAAACTCGTCCAAAGTGTCGATCAGCGTCGACGCGTGCCCTACGTTTCGAAGATCTATCGTGCGATGCTGCTTCAACACGACCAACAAATCTTGTTTAAGTTTGCGCTGGCCGCTTTTCGATTTTCTTGGTTGGGTGGGTGATGGCTGAACAGTATCACCTTGATGTTCCCATTCGTTTTTATCAGCTTCACTCATTTCGTGGAGTTTGTGCAGTGCGCGAATTACAGCGGAGCAAGACAGCGCGTTTATCACTGGCTTCGTCGATCCGCCACCCATTTCATTCAGGTTTTTCGTTTGCGTGTCTAGCATCGTGTTAAACAAATCTAGCACAAGGCCCCATTGTTCACGTTTTTCCAGTTCCAGCATATAGGTTGCGTATGTAAAGTCATCAGGAGTAGCCTTCCTTGCTTCCTGCATTTGATTGAGAATGGACTTCGCTGTCTGCATGGCATCCGGACGCGCTTTGCCTTTCTTTTTGTCAGCTGCAGCATTACTAGAGCCAATGCGGACTGCAGCAAGCAAAAATTGGTTTAACAACATTGTGCTGGCATACTTTTGGATCCATTCCGCATCGAGCTTGCGATAAATTTCCATCACGCGCCGGTTCTCGCCAACCTCCACAAGAGCCTGGCACATTGCTGTAAGCGTAGTCACATCCGTCCAGACTCCAGGGAATTTGTTCTCCACAAACGTCACTGTCGTTAACAGCATATCCTTTCGACGGGCTTTCGCTGCGGTGAGCATCATCACTTGAAAAGCACGCAGCGTCGGTGTCACACCCAACTCGTGCATCTGTGCGATAGCAGCGTGCGTGCTTCGCCAGTCCCCCTGTTCCTTAAACACCGACAACAACGGATCGTAGACGCTGCGCGGGTTCGTGGACGCCGACGTGAACTGGTCGCGGAATCGCTCGTTTAGTTCCGGCATCATGGCCAGAGCTCGGTCCGCTTGGCCCTTTCTCACCAACGAGCTGCAAATTTGCACGTGAGACCTCAACGGGGCCACAATGCCGCGCTTCTCCCCTCGACGGATAACATCCACCGCTTCTCGAGGACGACCGCTCTGCGTGCACACCTGAACAACACGCTCGACGTCCTTGAGTGACAGTGACGCATTTGTGTCATTTGCTTTTCGCTGGAAGTCCGCCACCACTTGGCGCCAGTCCTGCGACGGTGGCGATGCAGCGATCGAGGCGCCGGACTGCAACCGAGTGAAAAGCTGCGACTGGGGTCCGCGACGAATTGGCAGCAGCAGGAATCGACGTCGCATCCTGCGTGAGGTCCCTGATTGATGGTAAGCTGAGACCGTGGCGCGAAAGCCGATATAACGGTTCGGTAACGTGTTTGCAAGGGTTAGTACGTCAGATGGCTACATTTGTGCACAGAGGTTCAAGTGGACAGCAATTGCGACGCTGGCCACTTTGCTTGCCCTGCGTCGTGAGCACAGCCTTGAAACGGCGGGCACTCTCCACTCGCAATGTGATCGGTGGTCCGCTTCAGTGCCGCTCCGGACAGGATTGCGCAGAGCTCAGCTGATCGACTGCACCAAAAATGGCCAGCGAGGGCGCAGCGATATGCTCCATCACGGCACCCCGGCAGTGATAGCATTTTCCCGTGGTGATGCCGTGCTTGAAGACCCCGGGTCCGTTTTCGACAGCTGACCTCAAATAGGGGATCGACTTACAGTGACTGCGTGGGGATGACGCCCAGAGGAGCTGATGCGTTGCAGGCATCGGACTGACCATGTGACGCTTGGTGCTTGCGAGTCGCAATGCGACAGCGCCGGCAACGCCGGCAATTCGTCAAGCGTTAATGGCGTCCACGGTATACCAGCAGAAAATCCTGTGTGCGGCAAGCAACTCGCGCTCTACTGCAATAAAAACATCGGCAGACCAAGCATGTCGCCGTTTCGAATCACTACCGATTCTAGTTAGCTTGCAGCCGAGGCGAGGCCTCGCTCTAAGCGCCGCAAGCAATACGGCCGGCACTCACGGCACCAGCAATTTTGCAGACTGACCAGGGCAGCACTATTTTCTGCCCTCGTCACGCGAGACTCGCTTGATGATCCGTCCCTGTTGGTGGCGTATCATGCGATCCCGCTTGTAACTTGGCGCTATTCATATCCGCATCGATGTTCGCATCCCAGCAAGGCTCTTTCCGAATCGGAGCGCCTGCCGAGTTGATGCCTCAAAAAAAAGTGCGATGCCACACTGTCGCGCACCCAGCAGTCCAGCGTAGCGTCGGAAACGCGAGGACCTGTCCTCTCTGAAAAGCTCGCCTAGCCACCATCACTGGTACTTCTCCTCCTGCGTCCGACCTCACAGTCCAGCAGTCTTTCATTTTCTTTTCAGGCATGCGGTGGAGCGACGCCATGTGCTCCTCAAGTTCACCCATGCGCTCGACCGCGTCTACATGTAGCTCTCTCGAAGAAGCGATGAGGCAGTCGATCTTCCCTGCCGACCCATTCGGGCTACCGACGACAAGAAGCCGCGAAACCCGGGCATCGGCAGCGTCGGGGCGGACAGGGAAAATTCCTAGGTTGCTTTGGCGCTGCAGCTTGTCAGCACGTAATCTGTTGTCTCGCGAACGAAGCGAGGACACTCCAACAGAGAACCGAAACAGTTTAAGACGGCACACTTACGGTTCGTTGTTTTCTACAACTTCAAGGACATCAGCTACTCGATCGAGAAGACCACGAACTGCGTCGCGAGAGCAGACGTCGACGCCACGGTCTAGTACGGTTGTGCTGCGGGAGAACAGCGAAGACCTACAACTATTTCGCGAAGAAGCGGAATACTCAGACTATTTATCAGCGCATGTGACCGGCCAACACATCGAGCGTCCAGAGGATGGCGTCGTATTCTATGAGGTCGAGGTACACTTGAGCAAGCAGCAGTGGCGAGTGGTGCGTCGCTTTTCCGAGTTCCGGGCTCTTCGGCAGCAGCTCATCAAACATTTTAGTCGTGGAAAGCGTCGTCGTCAGCCTCGGTGCCCAATCTGTGAAAATGTCTTAGCCTCAATTGTAGAGTCAAATTTCCCCTCACGGCACGTTTGGGGTTCATATCTCTTTTCCAGCTCGTCGTCCGATGCGATGGAAGACGAGATCATCGACGAGCGAAAAGTTGGCTTTCAGGAATTTGTGGGGATGTGCTTGCTCACGATTAGAAGTCTTCGCCAACACGTTCGAGTATTACCAGATAGCACAACTTGCGAGATCAGCGTTGCGCTGCGTATGATAGAGGAGTTTCTGGGCCTCAGCTTCACTAGGTACTTGGGTTTTCTTGGAGAGCGTGGTATTGTCGACCAAATGTCAGAATCCACAAGACAAAGGCTTTCGCTTCGACGACGACAAGAAGATAGAGCTGTATCCGACGTCAGCTCTACTTGCTTAAGAATGCGATAAAGCTTTCCCGAGACTAGGCTAGACTCACGAGTAACACTAGAATACAAAAAATACTTGCGCTCTATAGAATTCAAATACCAATCGTACAACAGTCACAGCTGCAATCTCACTCTTCACCCTGGTTTGTTTGGACATTGCTAACTTGAATCTATGTGAAGCTTGTGAAGAGCTGGCGTAGAGAAGCTAGTTCATCGTAGCGAACCTTGTGTTGGGTGAACTTTATCGATTTAGTTCCGTTCGGACTGGCGGCAGGAAGCTGCTCGATGTGGAACATCAACGGCACAATCTTGAGAAGTAGGTTTTCGTCGCGAGTGAACTCGTTTCGCTTTCTCCATTCTGAATACGAGTCTGTTACTTCCACTCGAATCATCCGTGCATTTTTTGGAGCGTAGTGGTAGAAGGCGTACTCAAGCGGCAACTCTGAGTAACGGCAGTACGGGCACCACGGCCGGTTATTATTCCGGAATCGGCCCGAGACCATCATCAGGAAGGTTGGAACCGGGTTCTCCTCATGCTCGAACTTGATCATGGTATCCACATAGGCATCGTAACCATTGACAGTCAGAATCTGCTTGTTTTTAATGTCTTCCGCAGCAAACAGAACCTCGGGCTGGTCCGTGTTCTTGAACAAGTATCTCAGAAACGGCTCGTCATAGAGAGACTTCTGCACCAGCATTCCTGAAGTCTGACCATGCTGCCCTTCCCACTTCATCAAGCACGGTACGCCCTTCACTCGCAAATCCGGGTCGTTGTAGAAGTCGTTTTGGTGTTTCCAGTATTTTTCCGAACCTGCAAACACCGTCACCAGTCGGTTGCGCCCAGGAGACTTGGAAAACACGTGGTACACGTGTTTCTTTGCTTCAACGCATTCTTCCGACCAATCCCCTGCCTTAAACTGTTCATCACTGCACATGAAAAACAGGAAGAGCGACTCATCCGGGTTGTACTGGTAGTTCTCCAAGAACTTCATAGCCTCTTGATATCCAGAAATCTTCTGGTGTCTCGCATCGAAGGGCACCACCGCTTCCGCTGGGGCCATTTGAGCTGGCACTGCATTGGTGGCAACCTGTTCGTGCATACCCGTAGCAGGCATCACAGGATCCGCTGCCGCTGCCTCGGTAGCTTGAACCGGTTCCGGAGTTATTTCCTCTCTTGCCGTCTCCTCCACCGTCTGCAACGGCATTCCCGGCACGCGACCTTCAAGATCTTCAGCTGCCGCCACATTCTCCAGCTCTCGAGGTTTCTCCGTGACTGCAGCAGCTGCAGTCGTCGCGACTGGAGCCGTCGTCGGCGGACTGGTCGTCGCCAGCACCACCTTAATAGGGATCTGCCGCGCGCGCTCTTCGTTTCTGCGCTGCTCCTCCAGCCTCGCCGCGATCTCCACGTCCAGCGCATCGTCGCTCTGCATGTGCAGGGGGTTGCTGGCCTTGCGCAGGTTGCTGAGCTGCTGGGTGGGGGCGGAGCCCTCCAGGTCCGACACGTCCCCGAAGCGCCAGCGCACCAGGAACACCAGGTACAGCACGAAGAAGCCGCCGGCCAATACGAGCCACGGACTGGTGCGCTTGGCGCCGGGCGCGCCGCGTCGGCGGGGCCGCTGCCGGTCACGTCCGTAGCGAGGCGACGCCATTCAACTGCCGCGTGCGTCAGCCACGTCTGAACTCCAAGTGTCCTGACCAAGTAGAAACGGTAGAAACGCCAGATGGTTTGAGGGCACGAGCTGGCCAATGATCGGCCTTGAATATCCATTTAGAAAAACATGATTACGACGTTAGAAACACAGTCACGATCACCTGAAAAAGCAAGACATGGCTACATCGAGACTCGATTGTGCGTAGATTTGGCTACAGAGGGTTCTTCCAGCCTTGCAGCACCCCTCGCAGCGCGTCCGGGCGGTCGAAGCGCTCCTGGTACCGCTCGAACGAGAAGTTGTGCGTCTGATTGTCGAGTGTTGCGCGGTACATCCAGGGCACGCCGCGGATCTTCAGCGCCGTGTCCTGCTTCCACTCGTTTGTTGGGTCTTTCCAGGTCCCGTACGAGTTCACCGTCTCCACCTTCACCAGACGAGAGCCCTTTGGTGCGAACGCGTAAAACGCATACTCGACCGAGATTTCGGAGTACCGGCAATACGGACACCAGAGACGGTCATTGGATTCCAACCGACCAGCAACGAAGAAGAGGAACATGGGGCCATCAGGAGTTGTCAGCGACGGGTTCTCTCCAGCCGCTATGGCGTCCATGTATAGCCGATAGTTTTTGTATCCCTTCAGCAACACGATTTCCTTTGAGGCGGTGTTCTCCGGTGCGAGCAGCGGGTCTGGGATGTCCTCGTTCTTGAAGAGGTAGCGCAGCAGCGGCTGATAAAGCAAGCTCTCTTCGATGATCATGCCGGACGTAGCGCGTTTTGCTCCAGGACGTCCGCCATGCCACTGCATAATAGCAGGGATCATTTTCACTCTCAAGTCACCGTCTGTAAAGAAAGCGTTAGGTGTGGACCAGTCCTGTTTCGAACCAGCGTGAATCGTCACTAGTCTGTTGCGCGATGGAGACTTCGCAAACACATCGTATACAAGGTTCGATGCATCCACACAAACTTTTCGCCAATCTGTCTGCTGACCTTGTTCATCACCGCACACGAAAAATAGGAAGAGCTGCTCGTCAGATCCTTCGAGTGTCCTGTAGTTTGCCAAATACTTCATAGCTGCGTCGTATCCTGAAACCACGTCATGTCGAGCCGCAAATGAAGGTGCTGCCTCCGTAGCAGTAACCGAGATAGCAGGAGCTACCGGAATAGCAGGAGCTCCAAACGTTGCAATCGGAGCAGTAACCTTCACTTTTAATGGTTCAGGGATAGAGACCACAACGGCGCCAGGAGTTGACAACGGATTGCCTGCGCGCAAATTTTGCTGCTCGTACCCACTCACTGCTGATGCAGTATTAGTGGCATCCTGCGTTTGCTCTACCACTTCCGTAGCAGTGGGTCGTTGTGTTGGTTCGATACCTTTCTGGACTGGCCGCTGCTTCTCGCCCTGCTTAATGGTCTGTCGATCGATAACTACGAGATCGCGTTCAGCGCTGATGGCGTTGGCACGCAGGTCCGCGTGACTTGCGGCAGACCACAGCCGCATCTGGAACATGAAGACGCAGTAGACCGTGAAGACGCCGCCCACCGCCAGCATCCAGCGCCGCGGCCCGGCCGCGGCGCTGGCATGGCGATGCGCTCCAGCCTTCATCGACATGCTCGCGTTCTGATGAGCAAGTATACGGTTCACGGACTGCCACGTACCACCTGACTAGATGACTTGGATTTTGTATGCAACCGCGCCTTTACAGTTTCTAATTAACGGATCCCAAGCTGAAAGCCCGGCTCACTTTTGAAAGTATCCTGCATCTACCCCGAGTCTTCGAACACCCGCTGCAACGTCTCCAGCAAGTAGAACTTTTGCTTCACTCGCTGGTACGTTAATGGCTGGCCGGGGGGACCTGGGTTTACTCGGTAAAACCATGGCACGCCTTTCATTGCGAGCTGCGGATCCTTCTTGAACTCGTTCTCAGGATTCCGCCACTCGCTGTATTTGTCGTAAGTCTCCACGATGACCAACTTTGCCTTTGCCGGCGCGTAGGCGTAGAAGCTATATTCCACCGGCATCTCGGACTGGCGACACCACGGACACCACAAGCGGTTGTTGCGCTCAAAGCGACCAGATACCATCATCATGAAAAGCGGGTAAGGCGTTCCGTCGCGGGCGTAAGCCTCCATGAACGACCGGTATTGCGCATATCCTTTTAGTATGACGATTTCCTTGGTCTCCACCTCCGGTTTTTCCAGTAGTTTGTCTTGCTCGTCGGCGTTGCGAAAGAGATAACGTAACAACGGCTCGTACAGTATCGAATTGTCGACCAGGACACCCCATGTTGAACGTAGCGACCCGGGCACACCACCATCCCACCGCATTATAGTCGGAACAGCCTTGAGACGAAGATCTCCATCATCAGTGAAGGCGTTGCCACCTATCCAGTCTTCGCGCGGTCCTGCGTGGATGGTCACAAGACGGTTCGTAGAAGGAGACTTGGCAAACGTAGCATAGACCTTCTCTCGAGCCGTCGCACAATTCGGGTTCCAGTCGTCTCGGCTTCCGTTTCTGTCACTGCAAGTGAAAAACAGGAAGAGCTCTTCCTTGGAATCAGCAGGCTTAGAGTAGAGCTGTAGATACGCTATGGTGGCGTTGTATCCAAATATCGTGTGATGCCGCTTTTCAAAGGGGATCGAGGCATTCGACTGCCCGGACGTCTCGAGCACGAGTCTTGACTTGTCAAAGCGTCTCGTTATAAAAGTCGTCGGTTGAACCTGAGTAATTGCTGTCGGTTTCTGACTTTCACCACCACCGGTATTTCTCGTGATGATCGCACCAGGTAGTGGCTGGTTTGCTCTGTCTTCCGCCACAGGCAAGTTGTCAATTCCCGTCCACAAGTGATCACTGTTGTTCGCAGTCTCCACCACCGACGCGACCTCGGGCTTTGACCCTCTATTTTCCGAGGCGCCAGTCTCTGTTGACTCGCGTTCCTTCCCTCCACCAGCTAAAGGCAAGACCCCAAATGCAGTCCACTTGTGGTCCTCTGTCGGCGCAACAATCGTCGGTGCATTCACCTCGTTCTCCGCGGTGGCACCAACCATGGGGACCTCTCCAGCGTCTTCCAGGGGGACTTTGTCATCATACGCGACCGTGTCTTCTTCTTCAGCCGTCCGAATCCGCGGGCCTGTTGTCGCCGCGGCGTGCGCGTTGTGAGCCTCCTCCTCTCCTACAGCTTCCTGCTCTCCATCTCCCTTGACCAGCTGCTCTCGTCCGTCCTCGACCGCCTCCTCCGCCTGTTCCTCCGCCTGTTCGTGTGGGTTGTCGCCTCTCAACGCGCCCATGTCCCTCAGCACTGCCATCGCCTCCTTCATGGCGGTGCTTGGCCCAGCTTTCTGGTCCGCCTCCTTCGCCTGCTCCAGCTCGGCGCCAAATGCGCGCGCCCACATCGTGGTGCGCACCATGAAGGCGCAGTAGACCAGCACGAAGGCCGCGGCCGCCACGAGCCACACGTTGCGGCGCAGCCAGAGGTTCATGCCGCCATGAGAGCTCCGCCGGTGCCGATT
Organism: Phytophthora taxon juncus; assembly: GCA_033558005.1. Lineage (NCBI taxonomy): Eukaryota > Oomycota > Peronosporomycetes > Peronosporales > Peronosporaceae > Phytophthora > Phytophthora taxon juncus. Next base: position 1,735,952 of record JAUCEE010000002.1, read on the forward strand.
ATTGCTCGACGGCATTTTGCCTTTTGACTAGCATTTCTAAAGCATGTGATATATTTCTAAACGGTCAAAGCGTGTACAAGTGCAGCGGACATCTCATTATTTTGTTTTAGTTGATCCTGACCGCTACTTTTTTCGGCTTGATGGCCGCATAAAGCCAATTACTCTCAAATCTAGGTGGGCCGTGCAGTCCGAGGCTTGTTCTTGAAAAATGTCTGCAGCTTGTTAGTCTCGGGATAGTCCGGCATGAACTGGTGCACGTGGATCTTGTTGGCGGGCACGTCCTTCTTGACGAAGCCCAGGAATGGCACGCCGCGCACGGGCGCCACCTTCTCCTGGAACTCGGGCTGCTTGAACGGGTTCTTTTTCTTTTTCCACTTCTTGTACGTGTCCGCGACCATGACGCGCACCATGACAGCGTTGTCCGGTGCCGTGTAGTTGTAGTAATGCATCACTGCCACGTCCGCGCGATCGCAGTACGGGCACCAAAGCCGGCCGTTGAAGTCATGGTAGCCCGACACAAGGAATAGGAAGAGCGGGTACGAGTTATCGTACGTGGCCAAGTAGTTCATAACCTCTCCAGGCGAAGACATGTGCAGCACCTTGTTCTTGTTAGGTTCTCCCGCCAGCGGCTTGTTCACTCGAAACACGTAGTCTAGAAGGGCCGAGTCCGTGCAGAAGGACTCGGTGAGCATCGTGGACGAGTTGCCTCCGCCCTCGTACCGCATGAGCGAGGGGATGTGGTCCAAGTAAAAGAGCTGGTTCTGGCGGAACTCGTTCATGTAGTCGGCCCAGTAGGACTCTGGTCCGACGCGAATCTCCACGAGTCTGGAGCCTCTGGGCGCGCGGTTGAAGGCGTCCATCACGGGCTTCTTGGCGCGCTCGCAGTCGGGGCACCAGTACTTGCCGTCCTCGTCGGCGTCGCTCATCACCAGGATGTACAGCGGGCCCTGCGCCTCCACATCGTACTCGCTCACGAACTTGTAGCCGGCCTCGAAGCCCTGCAGGTGCAGCACCGAGTGCCCCAGCACGCGGTTGCGCAGGAGGCCGCTGTCCTCGTCCTCGGAGTCTCCTGCCGAGCGCAGCGTCACGCTCACGCTCACGAACTGGTACATGTAGGCCAAGGAGAAGAGCACGGTCATGGCCAGCGCCATCTGCATGAAGCGCACGGGGCTGAGCTTCGCGCCGCCGGCGCCGCCCTCGCCCTTGCCCGCCATCTCGCTCGATGTAAAGTGCCGGGAGTCCAGCTGGAAGTGCTGCACTGCGGCGGATGAGTTTACTTTAACTAGTGTGGGCCACGTGGACTCGTGTGGTCCACGTGGACTAGTGGCTTGCACACGCATTGGTGTTGGGGACATCAATGTTTAGTATTGGATCGAGTTTAGATGTTTACGGCGATCTGCACCGCGACGACGGCGCTGGCGTAGAGGAAGCAGACGGCGAGCAGCGCGAGCTGCTCGGACTCGCGCACGGCCGTCGACGAGCGCGAGAAGCACGTGGCAGTGGCGGCCGAGCCGTGCAGCAGCGCCACCATGTAGCATTGGGCGTAGCGCACCCAGACGCGAAGCGCCCAAGAGCTCAGCACGTCGCAGATGGCTGCCAGCACCACGCACTGCCGCCGAAGCGGTTCCAGCTCGTTGCGCGCGCGCTTCCATTGACGCGTGGCTCGAGGGAATGCACCTGGCACAGCCAGCCAGGTGCATACGCAGGTGAAGAGGAACTTCAGCGTGCAGGCGTAGAGCAGAGGGAGCCCAGCAGACATCTTGGCAAAGATAAATAGCAGTAGATACGGCCAGATGATGAAGTCGTGCAGGTAGTCGCTCCAGTCACGCTTGCTGGAAGATGGAGGGGTATCGAATGAGCTGTTCGAGTTGTCCGTAGAGGGGGAAGAGCTAAGGGCATGGCGGTGGAACGCTGCGATACGAGTGGAGCTGCGACGCTTGGCCAGGCGCGGACTCCCAGTTCTTGAACTCTTGCTTCCACTCACGCGGGGCGTATCACCGTCCGTGGTCCATTCAGTCGGACTATCGGTGGTAAGAGAGAGGCGTTCTGGGAGATCTCCGTTGCGCTGGTCCAGGAAATACTTGTCGACGATGGGTCTGAGCCAGGTGTAAAAGCCACTTGGGTCACTGTTGATGCGGCGAAGATGTTCGTTTGCAGCGCTCGCTGCCGGCTTTTTGTGGTCGTGCTCAATCTTTTCGGCTTCCTTGCGGATGAGGTAGAGCAATATACCTGCCATCTTCTTGATACCAAAGTTCAGCATCGGTTTTGGAATAGCACACTTTGGGTCGATGTTGGCAACGATGCACGTCCGAGCTTGCATGCGTGTGAGGGGCTCAATCAGCGCACGGAACCCTTTAATCTCCATGCGCCCCGCATTCCATCCTTGCAGTGTAGGAACTGGAACAGAACTCGTCACCGTTGAAACATCCACGGACCCTCCGAGAAGTAGCAGACAACGATTTTCATACACAGCATTGATGCCAAAAGCTCTAATGATGGCGTCTCGCTGTAGAAACGGAGACGAAATAGCCAAGTATGCTGCTAGCTCCACGTGACCCATATCCTGCAGTAGCAATGATTGCGAGCAAAACGGCGTCCACACACTGTACAGGTCGACTTCGCGGATTACTGATATGGTGTTGAATACATCTACACCATCAACAATGCCTTCCAGCTTGATCCAAACTGAGCCATCCGCGTCAGGTTTCCAGGAAGTTGTAACACCCAGCACTGTTTGCCCAGATTGCCATTCGTCATCGCCCTCCTTGTTGCTAAACTCCTTTAGTGCTTTTACACCTTGATCACGGCGTTCTTTAATGTGTTCGAGCAGCTCCCGTTCATCATGCATCGCCCGTAGGACCCTCGTCTTTGCGGCTGCAATAATCTTGTTGGTGCTACCAGTATCAGCTAGAAATGCTTCAAGTCTATCAATCAAGAGTGCAGCGGAGAATATACGCTCAGTCGCTTTTAAGAGCTGAACCTGCTGCCATACCCAATCAATATTTCCTGCTGTAACGGTGACTGACGAATAGTCCACAAGTCCGCAGTCAGCAGAATTGGCATCAGTAGCTTGCGCTGCTTCACTTGCAGAACTTCCGGCTCGTGAAAGTTGAGACAATGGACCTCTCCCGCTTGACCACTCTCGCGACGAGGTCGAGCTCAAACTTGCTGTGACACTTGCATCAGACGCTCTGCGCTTCTTCCTGAAAACGCCTGATAGGCGCCTTGAGATCTTATGTCGGCCCTTTGAAGACTTGTTCTTGCTCCCACCCACCACAGCCATAGCCGCTTTAAAAGTCACTACGCACACATCGCCGCTACGGCGGAGTAAGTGGACAATCTCAGCAAATGGTACGTCAAGGACGTAGGAATCATCCACTTCGTAAACTAAGTAGCCTGCTGGAACTAAAACGCGGTCTGATTCTGGTGGTGGCAACGATGCAGAAGGATGTAGTGTCGGCCTTGGGCTTTCCGAGGGTGAACTATCCACAAGTGTGGGGCTACTGCTGCTAGCAGTTAGCTTCGCTTTCGATGTTGCAGCTGGTGCAACAAAGTCACATTTGAGAACAGCGCTCACAGCCGCATCCTCATCAAGTGGACGTAGCGCACGCAGTAAATCATTTTCGTCCCGGGACACCAGGCATCTCAACACGTTTTGTGGCTCTTTGAAGCGACGATATTGAAGAGATGCTTCCCGGTCAGGGTGAGTGAAGCCTAGTGTAAGCGGGCGCGTGGCTCGCTTGATCTCACTTAAGATGTCGGTAAATTTGAAATCGCTCACCGATACACCATTCACCGAAGTCACGAGAAATCCGGGCTCGATATGCTCTCTGCAGGCTGCTGCTTCACTGTCCTTTTCACAGAAAGCTACTAGCACCTTGTTTGAAAAGAGATCAGTCTCCAAGTGCAGCCCAATCTTTTGCTTACGAAACTCAATAGTAAAGTCATCGTCCAGTGGCGTAAGCGGCCCGTCCCCGCTGCGTGAAGGAGTCTGTGCAGATATCACAGAGCTTTCATGAGAAAACCCCGATACCGACGAAGGAGTCGTGAACGATCTGGAATCGAGACTATTTGCCGAGGAAGAGTGGTTGAGATGAGCACCAAGGTCTCCATAGCTACCCCCAATATCTGTCGAGATGTACCTGCGAATGTTGGAGGGCCGCAAACTTTGCGTAGTGGGTGGCTCACTACGGGGTACATCGTCGGCATCCCAGTCCTCGCTCATGCTGCTATGCTCATCAGTTTCACGGCGCACCAACCCAGGGTTCCTCTTAGACCGTTTGCTTCTAAAGAATAAGCTGCTTCGTGGTCGCGGGCTAGCCCGCACAGGTTTTCTTTCCTCAGTTACAGAAGCAGTGATCGCGCTCTTACTTCCGACAGAGCTCACGCTTCCCGCCACTGAAGCCGTAGCTGCAGCAGTCATTACACTCCGATGACGCACCACCTGCGACGGGATGCCCTGCACACCATTGTCATCCAAGCTCTTAATGTAGTCTGCGTAGCCTTTGCAAGCCTTGCGCAGCTCCGTCATGAACGAGGGCATCATCGTGTGCAGCAACATGTTCACCACGTAGTTTGGGATGCTGAAGTTCGTGTCGTCCTCGTACTCGAGGTGGAAGTCGCAGGAGTCGTTGGAGCTCGACATGCTGCGGATACACAATCTCAACGTACAGGTCTCGACTCTTACCCGGACATCATTGGCCGGTACGTCAGCGTGGTGCGCGGCCTGACACAGCACCACGAAGGCGTTTTGCGTCGGGTAAAACTTGACCCGACGGCGATAGACGTAGTCGCGGTTAGCCAGCGGCCACGGCAGATTCAGCGCGAAGTACATGACGTCGCTGACGTGCTGGTGCTCCACCACGTGCACCTGGTGCACGTTGTTGTCCCAGGACTTGCGGTATCGCGCGTCCATGAGCGCGTCGAACAGCGTGTCGGCCGAGACGGGCAGCCAGCCCTTGGCGTAATACACCGGCAGACTCGAGTCCTTCTGCGTGGGGCGGAAGACCTCCACGTCCTTCTCGGCGTAGATGGGCTCCTCCAGGTTGGCCCACACGGCGTTCTCGCCCATGTCCACGGCGTCTGCAGCAAGAGAGAAAGCCACTGAGCGACCGCCCGGACGTTAATCATTTTGCCAGTCGAACGCACCGTCGAGCTCCGCGTCGCTGAACTCGGGGTCGGAGCTGCGGTGCGCGAGCGACCGCCGCTTGCCCAGCGCCGCCACGCGCGGGCCACGCGTCGGCCTCGGCGCCTCGAACGAGCTCATGGCGCGGCGTCCGGTTGTGGGAGGCGCGCAATAAGACGCCCGCCGCTTGGGAAACTGCTATTTTTAGACCGCTGTGGAGTGGAGGTGTAGCCATCTGCAGATGGCTACATTCGTCGTCAAATGGAGTGGGTGAAGGTGTTTCGTGGTGAAAAGTCTATCGAGTGCTGGTATCAAGACTACTGCGGGGTCGCAGCGTCCAAGGATCAGCGCTTACAGAGCTCTGACCGTTTTCATGCTTGACTAGGGCACAGCAGCGAATGCTGTCTTCGCTCGAGATAACCATGAATCCCTGCTACTAGTAGATGCCTACGACCCTGAGGAGCGTCTGGTTGCTTGGCAGACCCACTAAGTGTTACGTTTTTGTTTGCCTATTGCTTCAGGGATGAAAAGTATGTTCTCCATTTCATTTTGCAGATGAAGTAAATTACGTTCATGTAGGTTTGCGAAGCGAAGGTCTGTTGACCACTACCATGCTGACTTCACTCGTACGCGTAGGTACGCGTGACGCCGCAAGTTTAGTGCGGGCAAGTTGAAGCTGGAGCAAGAGGGTTCCATTTGCGGCCGCAAATCTACCATCCGAGTAATCTTGTATCGGCTTGCGTTGAGCACAGTTTACGAAGGATTGGGGCTCGGCTGGGACGACTTCCCTCCCATCAGCCGGGCGGTTGGATTCATCACTAGAGGAGTCAGCAACATGGGGCGGCTGGAGATAGCCTAGAGGGTCGTGCCTGCAGAGTGGATACGAAACCTAGGGCATGCTGGCATGACGGCTTCGGTCGGTGTCGCCTTGGCTTCAAGATTCGGCTTTGCGGTGGTGCCTGTCCAACAAAGCACGCTGCATGTACCTTTCCAGACGCGTTACCCCACTTATCGTACCGTACGCGTAGGTAGGATTAATGCCGCTGGAAGAACGGCGACGGCTTCTTCAATAGGGCTACAATAGTGATGTTACCTTCAGACGCAACAATCTCGTGGCGTGTGTTTGTTCACAGCAGCTCCTTTTCCTAGGTTACTTGCACGCAGATCGAAAAATACGATTGCGCGCGAACGCACGAGCAGGTAAGAGAGGAATCTTGTCGAGTTCTCCATATTTGAACACCTATCGCCACGCAATCTCATTAAACAATGTTTACAGCTACATCACAGACAACTCGGGCTATCGACGATCTGTGCGCGGCAACCCATGGAGTGAAAGGAAGCGCGCGCGTAATCCTCATTTCACTCCGCGTGAGAGGGTTCGTGATGTGAAAACTTTTCACTGGAAGATACAGTAACTCCAACACCGATATTGCAAAGCAACATTTTATCGAGGCACGGCTAGCAATGCGTGCCGAGCAGATCGCAAACCTGCTCCAGCAAACGCAAACATGGAGGTGAGTTGAAAAGTGTTTAGTCATTGATCATTAAAACAGATAACCTTGGACTGCCAGTTCGAGCCTCTGGCCGCAAAATTGGGCCTTGCGCCAGGCCTCGTTAAAAGCGCGGGCTGCCCGCCGTTACTGTACATGTAAATTCGATCTGTTGCACACAAACTCATCTTGGATAGCCCTCAACGAGCTTACAACTCACATTCTTTAAAGGCCGTAAACCGACACAAGCAAAGCACCAAGCGATATTAAATAATAGAATTGCCCGACATAACATTCTTGAACAAGTGCTTCTACCAGAATGCACCATGTTTTAAAATTTGAAGTGTTCAATGCTGTTGGTGGAGTACGACAGCACGACGAGGACGTCAGCACGCTGCGTGCCACAAGTCCAGGTGCGGTGCCGATGGATTCGTCTAGTAATCCCTCGCCAGCGACCTTCACGACACCATTTTAGCTGCACACCAGTAATCCACTCCGTCGTGAGTTTCACGACACCATGTTATAGTAGAACACGCAGGAACATGGGACTCAACACGCTGCACGCCGTAGTACCCGCAGCGCCACATCGCAAGATAGCTCAAAGCGATCACCGCAAAAGCTCCGCGGCGATGGTGCCGTTGAAGTGGCGGATTTTACAATCTTCGCCAGCGCCACGACCTTGGCCCACTGCACGGCCCTAACTCAGCCCCGTGCTCTGGTGGAAAGCCCCGCAGCCAGCGGAGACGGTGACAGGTGTCTGGCTCCTCGGTCGTAGTTCAGACCTGCGTCCACGGGTTCCGCCCAGCAGGTCGATTTGTGGCTGCCGCATGGCGACCGAGCGTATCGTCAACAGGGTAATCACGCCCAGCTTCAGCCACGAGCACCTCCAATCGTCCTACCATGTGTCCTCGGAGGTAGCCTCACGCCCGTTCTCTTTCGGGGCGACATGCCGCTGTCGCACAGCACTCACCGTTAGCGCCGGCCATGGAGTCGCGTATTGCGGGTCCTTGGCGCATCGTGGCCGCTTTGCTGTCTCACTTCCCAACTTTCGAGCTCGTGCACCGGGTGACAAAGTATTCAACACCGCTGCAATGACGGCCACCAGATCGTCGGCGTTCGCGCCGGTGTCGCTCTCACCCTCTCAATCAGCAAGGCTTGAAACCATGATGAAGCTGCAGGTGCAGGACGCCATCCTCGCCCGCACTGCTCAACGCGCCAACGACAACCACATGGACATGGACTGGCGCTTCGTGGGCTCTCTCGGCCAGCTTAAGACGTTCAAGCTCCGTGGAACGGACTCCTTCAGCTCATCGTCCTCCTGGGCGACCACACTCGAGAGGAGCCACCGAGCAACGGCGTGCACTCTAAATGACCGCATCAACACTGGAGCACGCACATGGACAATGTGCAGTAGTGCTTACAGTCGCAACGGGCGGATGTCATTCTCCCGGCGAACTGTTGGCGCCACGGTTGGACGCTGCGACCCGCTCGACCCTCGTCCACCGCTTCAGTCCTTCCGCACCTTTGGCCGCGTTCAAGGCAACTACCGCGACATCGTTGATGCACACTACGCGGTCGAGTCTGCCTACTTCGTCCAGCAACAGAAACTACTGTCGCCAATAGTAATCGACGGCGCTGTGCTGCACACCATCCGCGCCACCAAGGACAGCTACTTGGGCATTAAATGGCTCGCTGAAAACTCCTTCGCAGGCAAGCGAGATATGTGCTTTGTCGAGATGGTAGGCTACACCATCAACACCAACGGACAGGAGATTGGCTTTGTGGCACTGGCGTCAGTGGATGTGCCGGAATGCCCCGAACTCACAAGCTCGATGAAGTTGACGCGTGTGCGGATGAAGCGAACGATGCTTGTAGTCCCCACTGCTGATACACCTAAGGCGACATCGGAGATTTTCGTTATGGGTGCCACCGAGACAAATGACTCGTCAATTATTGCGCACGCCCAATACCGACTGAACATGGCTGTCCTCAACGACATTTCGCTCGTGATCGACTCCCAGAACATTGCTAAGCAGACTCTAGCCCTTCACAAGAATTGGGTGCCTGACGAAAGCCGGCCGTCGTGCAGCATTTGCAGCCGCACTTTCCACTTCATGTACCGTCGGCGGCATCACTGCCGACTATGTGGCGATGTCGTCTGCAAGACCTGCTACGTCACCCGCGCTGTACCGGGTGCGAACATGGAGGATGGATACAGCTGCAAGCCTGCCGACACTGCGGTGATCTGCCAGACAAAGTTTTGTGTGCGCTGTGTCATGGGTCTCCGCGCAATGGACAAACGCCTCCACAAGTTCTCACAACAAATCTCCAAGATGATGTCACTTAACGTGGACGCTTTAGAGATGTCGAAGACCACCACCCAGCAGCAGTCATCGCCCGAATCAAACCTTCGCGGCTCCTCTGTCACGTACTATAGGCGTGGCAGCAAAACGAAGCGCACCCTGGATCTGGATGAACTTTATAAGATCTCACCCTCGAAATACTCCAGTACCAAGGTGAACAACGACAACGGCGTCGGTGATTCTGACACTGGAACGACAGTTGCAGGGTCTCTGGTTTCGCACGGTTCTGGTGGCTCCAAGTATCTGCGACCTTCGCTGTCATTTGACCCAGCGCACTCAAGCTCGTATGGCAAGCTTCGTGGATTTTCACGACTGAGCCGCCACAGCTCCACCTCAAGTCTTGACAGCCCTGACATCCTGGAGGAGAAAGTAATCCTCAATATGAACAAGCTCAGTCGTATTGTTGCTATCTAATTGAGCAACTTCGTGGACGTGATGTGGAAAGCTTCCAAGACTGCGTACACAAAATGCTAGCCGAAAGCAGGCAGCAACCATTACACAAGATATTATGAACCACAGAGTCTAGTGGCCTGCGAACGAAGCAGACTGACATTTAGTTAACAGGCTAGACCTGACGGTAGTTGTGCAGTCGAGTTGACGTTGAAGCTGAATAGGACGGTAGCAAGTCCTCAAGCAAAATCTAACTCGCATTTTCAAATTCTTTAGCAAAACATTCTTCAGCAAGTTTGGATTTCTTGCTCATCTTCATCTGCATTGATCTCCTGTGTATTGTCTATCAGGTGTCTGTGCTCAGAATCATTTCATTCACATGTACCAGAAAAACTGCCGCAGTGAAGCGAGATGCCTCATAAATATAAACCTTCGTTGCTGCTGTGTGTTCCAGCTTTATTTAGAGCTTTTGTCCCAGTTGATGAGCACACACTAGCCAGGGCGTTGCGCTGCCACAATTTACCCCTGCTGAAAAGTGTCTACAGTGGGACCAGGTCGCCTTGGCGGAGGGAAGGCCGCGGTGGATTCACTTTTACGCCGTCATTAACTACCAGACAATTCAAGTTCCACAACACAGGACTTACTCGATAAAACTTTAATTTGGCTATGTTCGCGGCGAGAGCTGCAGCTAATCGGAAGGTTGCAGACGCCAAACGTGCCAGAGAGGCTAGTGAATGGAATGTAGCACACGATATCGAGCATCCGGAAAAAGGAGGAGAAGGAGAAGCCAACCCAGAGGTATCGTCGCCACCCCTCATCGAAGAAGGGGATGCAGTTGAAGGTCAAAATAAACCTAATACATCTCCGAGACCAACTCCAGATAAACCAGCCGAGCCAAACAGTGGGAGTACGGAAAACACTAAAGAGGAAGAAAGCGACCTTATTCGTTTGATACCCCTCACCGGACTAACAGGCTTTAGATTGTACTATGTTCGACTGTCGAACGTTGCCATCTCGACACTTAACAACACATGGTTCAATTCGGTCGTCATGCTGTGTATTTCTTGGGCCTCATTGTCAGTTGGACTCCAAACCTACCCAGTGCTTGGTGAAAGTGTTATTCTGAACGATATTGACTTCTTCGTACTTGCCGTATTTATTCTTGAGGCATTTATCAAAGTTTTAGCCGAGGGGCTTTATCCTTGGCGATTTTTTTCAGGCAAGGAAATGCGGTGGAACTGTTTTGACTTCGCAATTATCATTATGAGTCTACCCGTGTGGGGATCAGCCCTCGGCGGTAGTAGTATTGCTATCCTGCGAATGCTGCGACTAATGCGTATCATGAAGCTAGTCAAGCGCATCCCGCAGCTGTACATGATTGTCATGGGGCTGATCGGTGGTCTCAAATCGATCGGCTACATTATGCTTCTGCTCTTTCTGGTGTTTTACCTCTACGCCATATCGGGAATGTACGCCTGGCAAGACAATGACACCTTTCACTTTCGTAGCGTCCCGATCGCAATGATCACGCTTTTTCGCATGAGCACGCTTGAGAATTGGTCAGCTGTAAGTTTCTGCTCGTGGTTCCGTTAAAGTCGTACTGTGTGTGCTGTTTGGCTTACTTACGTACCTTTGCTCTTTTAGATTATGGACATCAACTACTTTGGCTGTGACCGGTTCAACGGTGGCTATTACTCGACCGATCCCGCCGCGGCCGCTAGTTTCCAGTACTGCAATGCCACGAGAGTGTACGGTGCCAATGTGACTGAGAGCTCACTTGCTTCCCAACGGGCACTCAATCAGGTCATGGCTTCACTGTATTTTATCACATTTATTCTCATTTCTGCTTTTGTCATGCTATCGCTGTTTATCGGCGCCATTACAATGAGCATGACGCAAAGCATGGAGCACATGAAAAAAGCGCAAGAGGAGGTCGAAGCGAAGAAACGAGCTGAAAAGGCTAGAAAGAGGGCTCTCGAGGCAGAACGACGAGCTCGTGAAGCAGAGAAGAAGCGAGCTGGCGGCATTGGCGAGCAAGACAGCAACGAACTAGACCCCAATAAAAAGGGAAAACTATCAGCTGCCGAACGGAGAGAGCGACAGAAAATGCGCGAGGTTCTAATGCAGACATGGGACGACTGCGACCTGACGGATATACTTACGCAGCAACAAGGTGATACGAGGAGCCTCAAGGGAGCATACCTGAAACTTGCTGGTGTTGCAACGAAAGTCGTCGAGCACCCAAAATTCTCACTTTTCGTCACAGGAGTAATTATCTTAGCTGGACTAATGGTAGGGCTCCAGACCTCGCAAGAGGTCATTGATGTGCTTGGTGCCGTGCTCAATGCACTGGATACGGCTATCCTTGTAGTTTTCACTGCTGAGGTAATTCTCAAAATTATTGCTGAAGGCCTCGAGCCTTGGCAATATTTTCGTACAGCCTGGAACGTGTTCGACTTCATCATCGTGGTGGGTAGCTTCACCCGAGGTACCGGTGGCATGCTTACGATGTTGCGACTTTTACGACTGCTGCGTGTTCTCAAACTCGTGCGAGCATTCCCTCAGCTACAGGTTATTGTATCTGCCTTGATCAAGGGTGTAGGCTCAATTGGCTACATTGGCCTCATCTTGCTCTTATGCTTTTACGTTTTCGGTATCGTGGGAAACATGCTTTTTGCTGACAACGACCCGTTCCATTTTCAGTATCTGCACTTTGCCATGATATCGCTGTTTCAACTTGCCACCATGGACGGTTGGAGCGACGTGCTGTATATTAATTACTATGGCTGCGATCTGTACGGCTACGACGACTATCGTGCGCTTGGGTACGAGTGCAAGAACGAACCTTCTGGTTTACTCGCGGTGGCTTACTTCTGCTCCTTCATCGTTTTGGGAGCAATGGTACTCATCACACTATTTATCGGTGTGGTCACTACAAGTATGGAGGAAGCCACTCAGGAAATGGAGGCTGAAAAGGAGCTTCTTCGACGCGTTGAAGCTCTTCGTGAGCTGCACAACATCGACAGCAAGGTCGTGTCCTCGTACATGCAAGTGTTTCGGATGTTAGATTTGGATGGAAGTGGCTCTGTCGAAGAGGCCGAGTTGCGAACTGGACTAGCTGCCATCGGCAAATACCCGAGCTACGAAGAACTAAAGGAGATGATGGACGTTGTGGATGAAGACGGTAGCGGACAAATCGATATCGTTGAGTTTGTCGAATTTATGATTCATGTACGCGAAAAGTCTAATCAACAGCACGCAGCCAGACTCGCTGCAGAAGCTGCGGAGGCAGCAGAATTGGCAGCCGCTGAAGCTGAAGAGAGAGCTGCCGCTGCCAGATCAATAACAACCGATGCAGGCTCTCTCGAAGCATCCAACGGTGTAGTAGCGTCTCCAACAGTTGAAGCAGCCAAGCGTAAGAGCGTAAGTGGAACCGAAGATATTGTGCTTGGTCAAAGCAATGACGGAGATGAAGAGAGCGATGCTCGTGTGCTTGCGATTAACACAACCACCGACGAAGTTGATGAGACAGGAAATGTTGCGTCTATCAGGACCCCAAGCCGGTCATGGTCCTCCCCGCGGCCTTCGTTGTCGTCTCGGAACGTCCCAGGCTGCAATGTGATGCCCTACCTATCAGATAAAGAGTCTCAGGACACCACTACCGACCATGACACGTTGCAAGCAAAAAGCTCCGGTGCTATTCCAATTCAAATTGAAACGACTTCAGACGAAGGAAGTGACACAGCGCTATTACCTCAGGTAGCTTCATTGCGGCCACGCTCTGGTCGGGTGACGAGTAAGATTCTCCCGTCTGGATGAGAAGCATCGTAGATCGTTAGCATAAATATCAAACCCTTCACTCGTGTAAGCTTCTCTCGCTTGTAATAGGATTCACAATTTTTTTGTAGCAAGTCGCCCAGGGTGCTGGATGCAACTAATGCTCTATGACTGGTACTGTTCGAGGCTCATTTTCTGCATTAATGTGAGCTTGATGTTCTCAAAGCCTCCAGCCTTGGCAGCGTCATAAGGTAAACGACCACGCTTGTCTGTTAGCGTCAAGCTTGCACCATTTAGAACAAGGTAGTCACAACAACTAGCGGCGCCTGCTGCAGCACTAACGTGAAGAGCCGTTTCGTTCTGCTCCCCTGCACGTGCATTCACGTCTACCCCGTGTGCCAAGCACCACATCAGCTCTTTCAGATTTCCGTGTGATGCCGCAGCGATAAACCGTTTCGCCAACTCCTGTTTTAATGCATTATCGTCATCCTCCAACGCATTCAGTGTCGCATCTGGCTCAGCAAACCCGTGGAAGTGATATTTGGCTTTGATATAGCGCGCTTTCTCTTCGCGTTGTGTCGTTGGTATCGGCTTTGCCCAGCCATCGGGTACCGTGTGCTCCCACACAGCATTTACAGCGTCATTTCCGAGATCATCGCGCAGCATCGCCAGGAGCGTCATATCCCACGAGTCTAAAGTCAGTGATCGCACCTTCGACTCGTGTACCCCCAGACTGCGGTGAATTCCTGAACACTCGATACACAACAGGCACCCAATGTTGATTGATACCCACTCAGCTGGTTCCTGTCCACAATCCGCGCAAGTTGGGTTTGCTTCTGTTAGCTCGTCAATGATCGACTGTTGTTCCGGATGCACCTCCTGTCGATGACTTTGCTTTTCTAATGCGCTCTCAGTGCTGCGGCGGGCTGCTTCGATCCATTCAACCATATCACGACTGCTTGCAGCTTGCAAAAGTAACTTGGCACGACTAGCATCGATCACCTCAAAACAGAAAGGAAGGCTAGAGCCTTCGAGTTCACGGACTCGAGCCAGCAATAAGTCGCACACAAGGGTCAAACTGCCATCTGCAGGGTGCTTTCCAGCGCCACCACGTGAGGTAGTCTGAAACAGTTTGCCTGCATGAATCTGAAACCATCGCCGTTTCCAGCTTCTAGCTGGGAACATCGAGTTTCGAACAAACAAATATCCCTGCTTCGCGACTCCACCAGGAGACGTGGCTACTGTTTGCCGGCTACTCCATGTGTCGGTAGAGATAACTTCCACCGGTAAATCGAGTGATGGAAACACTTCGTTAGAGATGGCCGTGTCAACACTTAGCACTCCCGCTGTTGCAGGGGATTCACTCGACCCATTACTCGAGCTGACCATATCCACATCCTGTGATAAACGCTTATCAAGCAGTTCTCGCTGTGAGGCCCACATTAACTCGTCTTGCTCGAAATCTTTGCGTGAAACCTGCATCATTTCTTGACGTTTACGGAGAGTTGGCTCTACAGACTTGACAAGTTCGTGGCATGCATGGAAGTGGCCCAGTTGCGCATACAAAATGGAGTTAAAGCACTCTACCAAAACGAACTTCTTCATACAGTCGATTCGGTTCATGTACCGAACCAGATCGAATCGAGCCAATTCAAATCGTCGACGAGCAACCACTACTTCGCGCTCCAGCGCACGTTGATGTTTATCACTTCCACTAGTCGCTGAGCCCGAGTCCAAACCAAGGACATTGTTACTGCTTCCACCTGATCCACCCGAGGCAGGTGGCGTCCCTGTGACTGTGAACTCGCCAGCTACGTTGTAGCATCCCATTGGCATTGCTGGGCTACCTAAACCCATCATTCCAAGTGAATCTCCTCCTCCAGTAGGAGTACCAGTTCCATTTGATGGCTGGCCTGGTTGTCTAGATTTGCTCAGTAACTTGCCCAACAGTGCCTCGTATTCTTCTCCTAGCCTCGCCACCTCTTTTCGTAACTCTCCTGCCTCTTTTAATAATTCCTTCTCGGAGAATTGCTGGATAGATCGACTCAGCAACGATTCCACACCTAACAACATACTTACACGAGAGCTCTGCACCTGTGCCAGCGTATCATGCATTTCTCCAAACAACTCCGACAGACTCCCCAGCTCCGGACAGCTCGTCGAAAAGATCGCACGGGCGTGTTTGCGCTGAATCAACTCATCAGCCAATGCCGTCTCCTCTTCTCCAAAGTTCCTCCCCGCCGCCGCATACTCCTTCGAATGCGATACCAGCTCTTTCAGCAGTGCACGAAGACCTGTAATGGACTCCTCGAAGCCTTCCAGCTGGCGACGGAACATGGGCGAGTCCTCCACAAAGTCCAGCACCACATTTTTGCTGCTGCGACTCTGCACTTTCTCCCTGTTTTCATCTACGTCCGAAGCCTCTCGGAACCTCGTGGGCGTCGTGGCCACCACGCGAGGCGTGGGCTGCTTCTTGCTTTGCTGGCTCGGATTCTCCCCATTAGCCCCCGCCACGGCAGCGTTGCTCTCCGCCGCTAATTCTCTCTTGTCGCCACTTAATTCTCTGCTGCGCTTCTCGGTAGCGTCGGCGATTCCGTCGTCCTGCTCCAGTTTGTCCAAAACTTCGGCCGGCAGCTCGCCGAAGCGCGTCTTGTACGCGTCCAGCTGCGTCTGCAGACCCAGAATCATCAGGTCCTTCTTCAGGATGACCTGCTGCAGCTCCGTGACCGCGTCGTTGGCCCCTTTGGCGCCCGTGTCGCCGCCGCGCCAGGCGCTGAACGCCTTCATCTTGTCCGCGTAGTGTCCGCCCGAGCCGTTACGCGAAGTGGCACTGCGACTTTCGGCCAATGAGCCGGAGGAGGAGATCAAGTTTCAGCCAATTGACACGAAGAAGAGAGCAAGTAGGGTGTTGAAGTGATGAAAATGTCTATAAAGTTATCACGCGGATGCCTCCCATGCTGGCGGCTACTTCTTCTCTGTGGACGGAGGCTGCCAAGCTGGAGCTTGAATTCCTGACTTTGGCTGAAGCGAATTACTGCTTGGCGCCAGCGAACACGTCGGCGAACTGGTCCTCCGGCATCTCGCGCTCGGGCTCGCGCTCCTTGCGCTCGACCTGCGCCGTCTTGCGAGACACGTAGCGGTCGCGCTTGTCGGCCTTGGCGTCGCGGCGGTTCTCGTTGGGAGACACGTAGTGCTCGTTCTGGTACAGCGTCTGGCCGCCGAAGCTGCCGTCGAAGATGCGGATGGGCGTGATGACGAAGCGCGGGCCAATCTCAATCAGCTGCACGAGGTCCTCGCCGCGGTGCAGCGCCGCCAGCTCAGCCTTCTTGGTGTCGGCGTCGTCTGCCAGCTGGTAGTTGCGGCACCAGACCTTGCCGTCGGCGTAGTAAAAGCTCATGACGCGGTCGATGAACGGCTTGCTCTTCGGGTGCGCCTTGGGCGTGCCCCACACCTGCGTGAAAAGCTTCTTGATCACCTGAAGGTGCGGCGCCTCGTCGAAGGCCTTGTCGAAGGTCAGCAGCGGCCGCGAGCCAGCAAGAGCGTTGCCCGTCATCTTCAGCTCGTCCATAGTGTGCACTGCACAAGAAAAAAAAACATTGCAACCATCAGAATCTCGCCAGCAAGCAGAAGACTGCAATCTGCAGCAATTGCAACGCACCGTTCTGCACGAGGAACTTGACGCTGGGGCCGGTGCCGACGCGGCTGACCCACATGTACAGGTCCTGGCGCTTGCGCGCCTCCAGGAAGATGGTGGTGTTGCAGCCCTTGATCTCGGCGATCTCGTTGACCACGTGCAGCGTGTCCTTGGCGTCCAGCTTCACCTCGCGCTTGTGGTGCGGCAGCAGCTTGCGGAAGTCGTCCATCAGGTGGCGGTAGCGCGTGGTGATGCCGCGCGACGAGAACACGAGCACGCGCTGCTTGTTGACGTACTTGCTGCCGCCGGCCGTGGCCAGCTTCTGCTTCTTGGCCTCCTCGGCGGCGTCGGCCTGCGCGCCGGTCTCATTCTCGCGTCTCCGCTTCATCATGGCCATGGTCCTCGCGCTTCGGCGCTGCTGCTACACTGGCGCTGCTCGTGTCAGTCGGAAACTAATGGCTGGTGCCGGGACGAATGTACCAGCATCACGGTACAGCTGCGGTACCATGCAGATGGCACATGTGCTCTGGTCGTACACAGACCCTGTCGTACAATATTGTGTGGCAGATGCATGCTGCAATCTTTTAGAGACAATATGTATGCATGCGTAATGATTTTGGACTTGCACGGAATCTATGATGAATGCTGCTCTAGAGTACTCCTTCCTAAGCGGCCGGGACGACTGCTGCGCCTGGCGCCTTTTGCCGGAAGAACTCCTGCAGCTTCACGTGCTCATCCATGCCGTGCGGATACTCTTTCACCTTGACCTTGTTGCTGGTCTGGTTGCGGTCGACGAAGCCTAGATACGGCACGCCGTCGAACCAGAGAACCTTCTCGCTGAACTCCTCGCCGACGAAGTCGTTGTCTTCGTCAAACCACTGGCGAGGTTCGCGCGCCACAACAATACGTAGCAGCACAGCGTTGGCCGGTGCTGTGTAGTTGAAGTAGTGCAAAACCGGCACCTCGGCCTTATCGCAAAACGGACACCACAGCCGGTTGTTGAAGGAGTGGACACCCGACACGAAGAACATAAATAACGGGTATGAGTAGTCGTAGAACGCGAGGAAGTCCAACACTTGCTTCGTGGTGCTGACGTGCATGACGCGGTTACCGTTGGGCTCTCCAGCTGCCGGCTTGCTCACTTTGAACACCACATCCAGCAGGTCCTGGTTCAGGCAGTTTGGCCCAGCAAGCAGCGCCGAGGAGTTGCCCCCGCCATCGTACCGCATCAACGTCGGCAAGTAATCGATGTAGAAGAGCTGGTTTTGTCGGAACGGGTTCATGAGGTCGTTCCAGTAGTTCTCGGGGCCCACCTGAATTTCCAGCAGCCTCGAGCCGCGAGGTGCCCGCTTAAACCCTTCCTGCACCGCATCCTTGACGAGCTGGCAGGGCGGGAACCAGTAGGTGCCATTGGCGTCCGTGTCGCTCATGAAGAGCATGAAGAGCGGACCCATGGTGTCCACGTCATACTCGCGCACGAACTTGTGCGCCTCCTCGAAGCCGCGCACCACGTACTGCGTGTGCGCGTGGGTGCGGTCTCTCTGCACTGCGCGAGCGGCCTCGGCAGCCAGTATGAGCTTGGCGGCCGCGTCCTTGGCGTCTTTGGCCTCGATCTCCTCGGTCGCGGGCGACACCACGGTCTCCGCTGTGAACTGCCACATGTAGGACACGGAGAGCAGCATGGTGACGGCCAGCGCCAGCTGCATGAAGCGCACGGGGTTGAGCTGCCACGCGGCGGGTCCCTCGCGACTTTCCGACTTCATCCTGGGGCTCGGAGCGCGGCGGGGAGTTCTGTTCTGGCGCTACGAGGAGCTGCTACGTGAGAGCAGACTCGGGATAAGCAGCTTCAGCTGTTGGTAACGGCGCTGAAACATGATTGGTTGAGCGGGTTTGACATACCCATACCATTGGCAGATAATCGGCTGAGTAGTCAGAAGTCCAAAAGCGCGTGTACACGGCGGCGGAAATGGAGTTGAAGGTATTACTGCGTCGGCCAACACCCAACAGTAGTGACGTTCATTCACCGTGGCGTTTGCACTCGAGTAGTTCGGCTCGGATTCTTCCCACTGTTGCAGGGTTCCGTATACCTGTTTCGATTCGCAGAAAAGGAGGTCTCGGTGCATCTCCATTGGTCAAAATGCAAGTTTTCTATAATTGCCAATAAAGACAGCGCAAGTGCAAGTGAAGGCGAGATGGCCCGGAAGAGCGCCCTGGCGGAGCTGCTCGCCGACCACCGCCGCCAGGAGGAGGCCGAGGAGGCCGCCGCCGCGACCTCCGAACGCGCGTCCTCTCCGCCCGCGTCTCCGTCGTCTGCAGCCGCAGCCCCGAGCTCCAGCGACGCAGCAGAAGCCGCGCAATTCCGGACGCACGGAACGCTCCCACCCAGATCGGCCTCGTCTCGCCCGCGAAGCCGCCGCGAGCGAGACGCCCAGTACCGCATGGAGCGCGTGTACGAGGAGGTCTCGCGACGCAAATCTCAAGTTATTGCAGGCCCCGCAGCGCCGCGAGGATCCTCAGAGACCGACAGTAGCGCCACGCCGCCAGCTTCGGATGCGCCACTTCCAGCAGTGGCTGCACCGGCTGCAGCGAAAGAGAACGAAAGTATTCGATGCACTCACCAAGTCCAGACAAAGGAAGAAGCGCATGCACGACCAGACCCTTTCCACTTCTTGGTGCCGAGGACTAGAGACAGGAAGCGGCCACGAGGAGGAGTGAAGCGGGTGGGGTTTGCTACGCCTCCTCTACCTTCGGTCCCAGGCTCGTCATCGAGCCACAATGCAGGCAATGGGCATGTCGAGATGTTTGCTAGTGGAGACTACCACCAGCATGAAGGTGAAGATGAACGCAGGGAACGGAGGAGAGAACGGCAAAGAGAACGGAGAAGACGTCGGCAGGAGAGAGCGAATCGCAGACGGTTGAACAGTGAGGATGACAAAGGCGCGACGTTGCTGGATGTCGACGATGCCACTGTCCAGTATATTGACGCGGTGCTGGTGAAGCCGGATCCACAGGTCTTCAACAAGTACACCAGGTTTTTCCTTGACCCTAAACTTGAGACGCTGTATCAGGATTTCACAGCGATTTACTGGTTTGGCCGGGCTCGCTGGCATATTGGGGTTTGGATGGCCGTGCATGTGTTCGTAAACCTCGTTTTCTACCTTTTGCCGAGTTCAGGATTCACCGGGATGGAGCAGTTTATTCTCTCGTATGACTCCCTGCCGACGATTTTCCAGTGGATCTACATCCCAATTGCGCTGCCATTTGCCGCACTGCCGAACAAGTTTAATCCGTTCCAGACGCGATGGCGCAGTTGGGTATGCCTTATTATCATCTTCTTTAACCTGACATTTCAGGTATGGCTGGCAGATGCCAGTCGTCTCGCCACTAACGCCTACACGAATAATCTTCACGATTATTTGTCTTGTGATTCCTCGAACCTGGCACTTGCGTCAACTTTCGCAGGGTTTAACGGAAGCTCAAGTGGTAGTGGTGACAAGCTGAGTAATGCTACCATCAACAACGCTCTTGCTTATCTAAATGATGAGCAAAGAAATTTGGCGGTGAGTGTGACCCATATGTGCTCGGACGCACTGGTGCAGACACTTGTGGGTTTTGCATCACTGTTCAGCTTCCTGTTCGTGATATCGATTCGGCTGGAGTTTGTTCAAGTGGTCGTGGTGGCTGTAACCGGTGCTGCCATCTACGCTATTGTTGTGAGTGCCTTCGGCCTTCAGCTGCAGTGGCTTGTCACGTTTGCTTATGGCATGGCCGTTGTACTGCTTCTCATCTTGTCGTATTCATCGGACCGCACCAACCGACGATCTTTCCTATCCAACTTTTTGGTTGAGAAAGAAAATGAGAATCTGAAGTCATCTCTAAAGCAAGCCGAAGCAGCACTGCAAAATGACGCGGCCCACGCTGATGAGGAGCGTGCAGTAGCTCGTGTGCTAGCAGCACCCGAAATGCGTCATCTGGAGATGGTTCACATTCCGTTTGCAGACCTCACATTTTTGCAGGCAATCGGTCGGGGATCAATGGGCGACGTTATCAAGGCCAGGTATTTCGGCACAATTGTTGTCTGCAAGCGTATGCGCCGTGAACATATTGTGGAGTCTGGCGCTAGCCGAAATCGTAACGGGAACCGAGACGCATCCAACGGGGACAGCGCTTTGGCCAGCTTCCGTGATGAGATCGAGCTGATGTCGTGTCTCCGGCACCCAAACATCGTACAGTTCATAGGTGCAAGCTGGGACAACGCCTCCAACCTGTGTATCGTGATGGAGTATCTGGAAAATGGTGACATGCACAGCGTACTGCATTCCGGTCTTGGTAAAAACTTCACGTGGGCAGACCCGCTGCTCAAGATGGCAGTGGATGCTGTGCAAGGCATGCTCTATCTCCATTCACAAGAACGGCCTGTGGTTCACCGTGACCTTAAGAGCGTTAATATTTTGTGCTCAGCCACATTCGGTTGCAAAGTGGGCGATTTTGGTCTCAGTCGTCGGTACAAGAAAGGAGTCGATGCGCTTACTACTCTCGTTGGAACACCCTTTTGGCTTGCCCCCGAAATCATCCGCAGCGAGCGCTATGGTCCTGAGGCGGACGTATATTCGTTTGGTATCGTGCTTACAGAGCTTGAAACACGCCGCACTCCGTACCACGACCAAGAGGAGACAGGGTTAAAGGTGCTAATGCGTGTGGCTCACAAAGGCTTACGGCCATCACTGCCCTCAAGCTGTCTCCCCGAGCGTCGCAAACTCATTGAAGACTGCCTCCGAGATGTTCCTGCACGTCGCCCAACCTTTGCTCAGGTGCTTTCGCGTTTGCAAGGGCCCGTACTTCTTGAAATTGAAGGCCACGTTGCTGCTCAGCCAGAGCTTGAGCGTCGCGTGCTGCTGCGCCGTCATCAGGAACGACGGAGCCTTTAGATTGACTCCAATTTTGAAGTGAATAAATGAAAACATGTATCTTGAATCTCTGAATTAGCTGTCTGACGAGCTTATACACCTCAGAAAAAAGTAATGCCTTCGTCAAGCACCACGAAACTCTTGACTCAAAAACTCGGTTGGTGCATCATCGTAGCCGTATTTCATGTTCCCGTGAGTCTCTTGATGCAACTCTCGAGCGTCCGATGCAACCATTTCAGCAACGAGCTCTCGGAAGCGTACTGTTGGCGTCCAGCCCAACTCATGCTGGGCCTTCCTGGCGTTGCCGCACAGTAAATCAACCTCTGCTGGGCGGAAATACACCGGATCCACACGAACCACCACTCGGTCTGGGTCAAGCAGATTAGCATCTTCCGGCTCGTAGTTGTCACTAACGACAACCCCCACTTCATCCTTTGAGCCTCGAGGCCCCTTCCAGGCAATGATTAGACCTACATGAGCGAACGCCAGCTCTACAAATTCTCGCACACTGTGGCACTCTCCTGTAGCAACGACAAAATCTTGGGGGGTATCATGCTGCAGCATGCGCCACATGCACTCCACGTAGTCGCGTGCGTGGCCCCAGTCCCGCTTGGCGTCGAGGTTGCCTACGAAGAGGCATTTTTCAATCCCTGCACGAATACGCACAACTGCGCGAGTGATCTTCCGAGTGACAAAGGTTGGTCCGCGTCGAGGACTTTCGTGGTTGAACAAGATCCCGTTAACAGCGAACATGCCGTACGCTTCACGATGGTTCACCACACTCCAAAATGCAAACTGCTTGGCTACTCCGTACGGCGAGCGTGGGTGGAACGGCGTGTTTTCGTCCTGCGGTGTGGCTTGCACCTTGCCGTACAATTCACTTGTGGACGCTTGGTAGAACCGCGTCGTGTGTTCCAGTCCACACGTGCGCAAGCACGTGAGCAAGCGTAGCGCACCCAGCCCATCGACATCCGCCGTGTACTCTGCCAGTTCAAAGGAGACCTTCACGTGGGACATTGCTCCGAGATTGTACACTTCGTCCGGCCGCACACGCGCCACGATCTGGCACAAGTTCGACGCGTCCGTGAGATCCCCGTAGTGCAGGAAGAACCGAACGCCGCGGTCGTGCGGATCCCGGTACAAATGCTCCAGCCTCGCTGTGTTGAAGTTCGACGACCGACGGACGAGCCCGTGTACCGTGTAGCCTTTGGCCAGCAGCAGCTCGCTCAGGTACGACCCGTCCTGCCCCGTGATGCCTGTGATCAGCGCCACCCGCGGGCGGTCGGGGGCGTCGCAGCTGTCCGTGGCGCTGCTTTCGCTCGTGGTGCTCCCCTGGTCCATCGCCGATTTCTCGTCGGCACTTGTCGAGCTGAGGCTGTCGGTGCTTACTGGGGAATCGGGACTGCGCTCGCGGTGCATGGCGCAATGGTAGATCTGCAGCGATAGGATATCTGTCTGCGTCCTTTGACACGGGTATCTTTCCACCGAAAACCAGCAGTTGAAGCATGACTTCAATTTGGTACTATTGGAAAATGGTGCTGTCCGGTGTAATCCGCGCACTCAACTGCACCGGCGCGGCGGAATCAGTTCTTACGAAATGTTTGTGTAGGTGGACTATGGCGTTCGTGGATGCTTCTAATCGGTGGGGGATGCAAGTGCTCTAGCCTCGCTACAACCCAGGATCGTACAGTCTGAAAGCCTGCCGCTTTGAGCTTTCTGCAACAATCGGCATTGCATCGTAATGAACAGTGCAGCGTTCTCTTGATCGCGTGTGTAATTGCAGCAGTAGTACAGTCGACCGACGACGCATTGCCTTCAGGGCAATCGTTGTTGCCGCTGAAAGCCACGGCTATAGTACCAACATGTGTCGAGGCGAAGTGTGTATGCTGCTGGCGAACACGGAGTTTGTGAACGTGCCGGATCGCTTGCTCAGAGCGACTGGTTCGCGTCGAGCTAGTCGCCGGGCTTCTCACCGCGCAGCATAAGCAGCCGAATAAGCCGCGGCGAACACGGAAAAGTTAATTCCTCACGCCCCAACACCAGCACCGTCCATGGCGCCAGAGCGGTACCGCGAAACCGGCACAGCGCGCCTTCCAGCCAATCGGCGTGCGTGGCGTCCTCGAAGTGCAAGCGGCGCTCATTGGCCGAAAAGAAGCCCGAAACCATTGGCCTTCGGTTGCTGGAGCTGCTGGGCATGAACCGACACTTCCGTCACTTGGGCATTTGCTCCGTTCTCCCGCTCGCACCCCAACGCTCCGACCGTCGCCATGGCCTCCACGGACGCCGCCGCCATCGACCCCGAGCTGCTGGACGGCCGCTCGGCCATGGACATCTTCGTCAACAAGAACCAGGGCCAAGGCTACACGTACGACGACCTGATCCTGATGCCCGGCCACATCAACTTCGGCGTGGACGCCGTGAAGCTCGAGACCAAGGTGTCGCGCAACATCTCGCTGCGCCTGCCGCTGGTCAGCTCGCCCATGGACACGGTCACGGAGCACGCCATGGCCATCGGCATGGCGCTGCACGGCGGCATCGGCATCATCCACTACAACATGACGGTGGAGGAGCAGGTCAAGGAGGTGCGTCTCGTCAAGAAGTTCAAGAACGGCTTCATCACCGACCCCAAGTGCCTGTCCCCGGAGGACACGCTGGCCGACGTGGACCGCATCAAGGCCGAGTTCGGCTTCGCCGGCATCCCCATCACCGAGTCCGGCAAGGTGGGCAGCGTGCTGGTCGGCATCGTCAGCAACCGCGACATCGACTTCATCGAGGACCGCCAGACCAAGCTCAAAGAGGTCATGTCCACCAACCTCGTGACCGCCCCCGAGGGCGTGTCGCTCAAGGAGGCCAACCGCATTCTGCGCGACAGCAAGAAGGGCAAGCTGCCGATCGTCAACGCCAAGGGCGAGTTCGTGTCGCTCATCTCGCGTCGCGACCTGGTCAAGAACCGTGACTTCCCGCACGCCTCCAAGGACGCCAACAAGCAGCTGCTGGTCGGTGCTGCTATTGGCACGCGCCCCAACGACCGTGAACGTTGCACGGAGCTGGTCAAGGCCGGCGTGAACCTCATCGTCATTGACTCGTCGCAGGGCGACTCGACCTTCCAGGTCGACCTCATCAAGTGGATCAAGGCCACCTACCCGCAGATCGATGTCATCGGCGGAAACGTTGTCACCCGCATGCAGTGCAAGCGTCTGATCGAGGCTGGTGCTGACGGCCTCAAGGTCGGCATGGGTGTCGGCTCCATCTGTACCACGCAGGAGGTGTGCGCTGTCGGCCGTGCCCAGGCCAGCGCCGTGTACAACACTGCCCGCTACGCCCGTCAGTTTGGCGTGCCCGTCATTGCTGACGGTGGCATTGCCAGCTCGGGCCACATTGTGAAGGCCCTGACTGTCGGTGCTTCTGCTGTCATGTGCGGTTCGCTTTTCGCCGGCACCGAAGAGTCCCCGGGCCAGTACTTCTTCCAGGACGGCGTTCGTCTTAAGAAGTACCGTGGCATGGGCTCGATCGAGGCCATGACGGCCGGTTCCTCCAAGCGTTACTTCGCCACTCACGCTGCTGTCAAGGTCGCTCAGGGTGTGAGCGGTGCCGTGGTGGACAAGGGCTCGCTGATGAAGTACGTCCCGTACCTGGAGCAGGGCATCAAGCACGGTCTGCAGGACCTGGGCCAGGTCACCCTGTCGAAGGTGCACGAGTCGCTCCACAACGGCGAGCTCCGCTTCGAGCTGCGTACGCCCGCCGCTCAGCGTGAGGGCAACGTGCACTCGCTGTACACGTACGAGAAGCGTCTGTACTAAGCAGCCAAGTGGTTTGTTGATGTTGCTTCTGCATGACATCAATCGACGTCGTGCGTAGCAATCCGAGTCCGCTAATTCTATATCTACAGTATATAGTGCAGTCACTGAGCATGACCATGACTCCTCTGAGCTGCCGCTTGGAGGAGTCGAGCCGAAAACTGCATGGTAATGAAGGCCAATACATAGACATTCTTCGAATGAGTTTGTACTTGTACGTTCTTACCCATTACTTTTAGTGCGCCGGTTGCGCTGCTACTTATCTTTGATTTTGCAGCAAGTTACTAGTAGTAGTAAGCAACTTGAACGTGTTCAACTTGGAGGATCAATGTACGGATTAAAGTGTTGACGAACGTCAAGGGCTATACTAGAATATTACATGAGGTCTACCCTTGACCTACATACTGTACACGCACAAACTCTAGAGTGCTGGTGCTACGGGGCTAGAAGACGTCTCGCTGGACCTGCTCCTGGAAGCCGATTAATCGGCCTAGTTTGCTGCTAATGGCATCTTCCTTTGGAGGGCTCGACAAAGTCACTTCTGCCTCGGATCCAGGGAAACAGCTCCAGAGCTTTGGCAACAGTTCTCCGTAGCGCTTGCTGTCGTTAAAGCTCAAGCTGCCCTTTCGTTCTCCTAGCGACTGCGCAGCCTCGAGCATTGGCGATGAAGTGAGAACAAGACGCTGCATTGCCACCCGCAACGAACCGTGCTTGAGTCCGTCGGCTCTGCAAACCAATGGATACCAATCTGTGTACGCCTCATTCACCGGCATAGACAAACTCAAATGCACCTCGCCAAGATTTCGGTCGTCACTGCCGTGCACGAAAATGTCAAGCGTGCGTTGGTCAATCGTTGGCGAAGACTGCAGCCAGAATACGAAGCGCTCGTTCACTGCAAAGCTCTTACGATCGGCAGGTCTTGTCTTTCGGCTCAGACGACCAAGCTGCATCGTGACATCAAACGGGAGATCAACTCCACCTTGGTTCCGGTCGACAGCAAGGCCGCGAGCTTCCAGAATGTCTACAACAACCAACTCACCATACGGACTACCACGTGAGATTGGGCCGCTGACAGCGATCCGACATCGGGAACACACGTTGTGCACATTGTTAATAGCGTTCTCGGCTGCCTCCCGAGGCGGCAGTGCCGACGTCAAGCTCACTGACGCAAACAAGAATGATGATGAAGAGGACGAGGAGGAGCTTGCCGTACTGTCCGAGGCTGAACGCGAACTTCTCCAGGGAGTCGGAATTGGAGGTGCAAACGAAAGGAGCGTTGACGATACCGAAGACGACGTCGAAGATGACGGTGCTGGAGGAGGCTTGTTCAAAATGCTTGGGAAGACGCAGGCGTCGGAGAACGTCCTGAACATGGAAGTAACCGGGTTTGATGGCGGCTTCTCGGGTAGCTTTTCGGGAGACGTTGAAGGGGACGATGCAGACGCAGAGGTGGAGGTCGATGACGCAGGGGATACAGGAGTGTTGCCATCGTTAGTTGCCGGCTTCGTAACGTGATCGACACTCTCCAGCGCGTACTTGTGGAAGTCGGCATCGATGGCAGGGGTGTGGGGCGTCGCTGGTTCAACTTTGTTGGCGACAACCGACTCGCGATACTCCTGTTCAGCCTCGCTTGGTGTAGTAGCCTCTTGGACAGAGGTCTCCTGACTGCTGGCGCTCTCACTGCTCTTGGAGCGACCGATGCGCGTCTGCCACATGCTCTTGACGCGCTGGAAGTCGTTCGAGCCTAGCATGGTGGCGAGGTGCAGCTCAATACAAGCGCTCAGCAACGAGTCTGGAAGCCTTGATTCAATTATGCTGGCGCGCACAGAGCAAGTCGCGTCGTGTGTTCTCCGTTGCTCGGACGCGTAGAGGTACGAGATGGCCCTGCTGGTAGAGGGCGAGGGCTGGTCATGCATGACGTAAAGCCACCTGGTTCCTCCGGCTTCGCCTCCTGAGTATGAGATTATCTGGCGATGAACTAGATATCTCGCCCGTCTCTTATTCATAATAGCATTGACACCGAAAGCTTTGCAGCAGGTGGAATCGTGTTGAAAGAAAGCTATGCCACCTAGCACTATGCGAGCTTCATACAGTCTCTACTTCAGAGACCGGCTGGATATTTCTCGCTTTCACGATTCCCAAATGATCCTCTTGTCATCTGCGGTCAACAAGGTTCCCCAGCTGTCCATCTAGCTCTCGCAAGGAGACTGAACGCAAAACAACTTCAACAACTTCAACAACTTCATGGTCTTATAAGCCCGCAGTCAATCTGAAATTACGAATAGTAAAACGACACAACGTCAAGACAAATATGCACTTGCTCGCCTACGATCAGCGCTCGAGGTGGCAGCAGCGCTGCCTTTGAATAACAAAATAGCTCACCAGCTTAAGATGTGCCGTACTTCCTCAGATACTCGTCGAAAGGCAAGAAGCAGAACTCGGCCTCGCCGTCCACGCCGCGCCAGAGCTTAACTACTTCCGCCAGCTCCATTTCGTACACGGGCAGCCCGTTCACAGCGACAAGCACGTCGCCGACATTGATAGCGCCGCTCTGCTGCGCTTGCTCACCCGGGACCAGTCGATGCACCACCACCACGTCGGCTTCAGGGTGCTTTGAAAACTCAATCCCGAGTTTGCGAGAGGAAGACAGCACCACAGTGCACGCTGTCAGGAGCGACCGAATGTACTCAAGCGCGATCTCCAGGCACGTCACGAAGTATGCAATTTCTCCCTGTTGGCAGCCCCAGTCAAAAAATGTGATGAGCTCCTTGAGCGCCACAGGGTCACGCAAACGTGAGTGAATCAGCACATATATGAAAGCTGGGATGAAAGCGTCAGCGCTCATGGGCGGCTGTGTGGGATGTTCGGTATGATAGATGGCGTAGATCTCTTTACAGGCAGCTAGCAACTGCGCGCGCTTCATGTACGGAAGACTGACCTTGTCCACCTCTCGAAGCTTTGAGCAGGCCGAAAACCATTTAGATGACGAAACACTGTCAGGGCCGATTCCGAAAAATGCTTGAGACTTGCTGCGCAGAATCTCAATCTTTCCTTTCAGTACCTTCGCGTCTTCCCGAGTTTGCGCACGAACGTTTGTCAGGATCGCGCGATAGAGAGGGAAAAATACACGCTCTTCAATCTGCTCATGTACGATCGTCTGGATGTTGTTTGTGATCTCACTTAACACAGCCGCATCCTGGGGGTGGGCCGGATTCACCTTAGCGTTACCTCGAACTCCATCATCGTCCGAGTCGCTGTCTGAGTTGCCGTCAGGCTGTGCAACTCCAGCGAGCATCAAAAGTTCCTTCAAACGCGTATGAACCAAATAATCGGAAAGCCCTGTCATGAATTCCCGTACTGTAGCGTTGGAAACAGGACGACCGGTGTGCTCTTTCAGGAAGGCGGCTGAAGTGCAGCCCTCAGGCGAATATGGGGACGCTAGCAGCAACTGCACTTCGCGCGCTACGTCTACCATTGCGTCCTCTGTATTCGAGATGAACGAAGACATGCATCGACGGCAAACACCGTCAACAGCCGCACCGCCTTCATCCATTGCGCCACACTTGCACATTCGGCCAAACTCCGATGCACTAGTAGGCATTGCAAATTCATTTGTATCAGGTTTTGATGACGTCGCTCCATTCTGAGCGGTGTTAGCACTGCCTTCGCCAACTGAGGCAAGTGCAGCCAGCCAGAGAGACCGTTCTTCTTGGCTGTCCGCATGCAGGAACAGGTTGCGACTGGGGGTACAGATCTGAAAGCTGTGTCTTTCACCCGTCTTGAGGGTGTCTACGGGTGATACCCGCGCATGGGAGACGTCAATGGTTCCTTTACGAGAGCCGCCCTGCGGGTGTGCGAAATACGAAAGTGTAGTGTTTGACAGCTCGAACCAGCGGCGCTTCGTCGATTTAACCATACGGCCACGCTTGCGTAGCCAGCCGGAAAAGAGAATTAGACCGCCCTTGTCCGCGTTATCGCTGTGTTGTTTCATAAGTTTTGCAGTCTTGGCGCCCTCGGGCAGCAGTTGCACGTTGTGCTCCTGCAGTTTGCGAATCCACACATCGCGGTCGTGGTTGTCCATTGCGTACAACACCATACTGTAGCTGCCTTGTGCAAATTTAAAGCCGCTGTGCAGCATGCATTGTACTGTGCTCTTACGAGTCAGGTCCAGTCGGCCGCGCACCTCCGTCGCATCATGCGTGTCGTGGTAGATAAGTTCGTTGTCCACAATGCAGAACAGCCGACGCTTGAAGTTGCGCAGGCCGTAACCTCGCTTAATAAGCCATCCAGAGTGGCGCACCACAGGTTTGTACTCCAGTACCCACCGTCGACTCTGTGCGCTGGTGGGCGTAGGTCGCGCACTGCTGCCCGTCGACTTGACCATCGTGCTGGTGGCGCGCTCCGTCCACATCTCGATATCGCTGCACAAAAGGGTTCAATCCGTCAGCGTACGACCTCCGATGCTGCATTGAACAAACAATCCGCATTACGTACCGCTGGCTCGGACGCGTGACTAGCACGACTCTCCGCGACTCGCGGATATTGTCCTTCGACTGCGGCGAGAGCGAGGCATTGGGTCGCGGCACGGTCTGCACTTCCGCCGTCCTCGCCTCGGGCTCTTCCGCAGCAAGCAGCTCCGGCGTGTCGATCGTCTCATCCAGTTGTGCCACCGACTCAATGGTCCGCACCTCGGCGTCCGCCGCCGGGGGCGGCGAGTCGGCCGCGTCCAGACTGCAGCGCATGGTGCGCGTGCTGCCGTCGTCCCCCGAGGAGGAGGACGCGATGAGACACGGCTTGCGGCGCTCGCTGGGCTCGCGGCCGTCGATGTCCTCGTCGCTGTCGACATCGATCTTGATCTCCTGGCTGGCCGCGAGCTCCTCGTCGCTGTCCTCGTCGATGTCGATCTCCACGCGCACGCGGCGTCGCGCCGCCGTCCGCCCTTCAGTGTCCGCGGGGCTCTGGCGCCTCTGCGCGTGCCGACTCTCTGGCGGCTGCGGCGCCGCCTCCTGCTCCGGCAGACTCAGCAGGCTGCGCGAGCTGCCGCCGGCCACGCTGTCGCCGTCCTCGCCCTCGTTCACCGTCTCGCGCAGCCGCAGGCGGAACACCTCGATGCTCTGGCGCCGCTTGGTCGCCATCGTGGCCGAGTCTGGCGCCGCCGCCGTGCCGTACCGCGGGCGAGAAAGAGCGAGAGACGCAGCCAATCGCGGCCGAGCGGTTGGGGGAAATGTGTGGGCCGCGCTGCGGGACACGCTTGGGGAGCAC
The DNA here is from genome assembly GCA_033558005.1 of Phytophthora taxon juncus. Classification (NCBI taxonomy): domain Eukaryota; phylum Oomycota; class Peronosporomycetes; order Peronosporales; family Peronosporaceae; genus Phytophthora; species Phytophthora taxon juncus. Next base: position 1,766,697 of record JAUCEE010000002.1, read on the forward strand.
CACCAACGGGTTGTGCAGCGTAAGAGCAGCTTCAACGCACCGGCCTTCTAGGCGGAGACCGATGTGCGAGGCGTTGGTGCTGAGGGAAGACGGAGGCGCCGAGGTGAGCGTGAAGGTGTCGGGCTCGGGCCACGAGGGCCATCAGTTGATGGAGCGGCGAGCTGACAAAAAATCCAGCCCGAGCGCGAAGCTCCTCGACATAAAGCGGTCGTAGGAACGGCGGACTGGGGGTCGGGGGCGAGCTCGACACCTACCGTGAGCGCTGCCGGCTCCGCGCATGCTGATGCGGGCTTCATTCATTTCGGAGTCTTACGCATGATGTAGTAGTGCGGGCTCTGTTGCAAGCATGTATTGGGAAAGAGCAGATATGACTGTAGTCGCTGAGTGATAGGCATCGCTCTCAAGGTGAGCAAGAGCGAAGCGCCAGACAATGCAAGGCTAGATGGAGATGTTGTGGCAGCATAGCTGACATTCTCGCCGCCTACGTCCATCGCCACGCGAGATCGCCGCCGCCGAGGCAGCCATACAAGTGTACCTCGTGTCTTGGCTTACGTGACTCGCATGCTGTTGCTGTCGAGGGCTTCCAGCAACTATCCGCACTGATCACGTGATGTTGAAGCTTCCAGTCCTGCGTGGAAGTCGCTGGCCCTGGAAGGCCTAGGTGGCGGACGCCGACGGCGGCGGCATGGTGGTGGCTGGGGAGCTACGCAGCAAAGGTGAGCGAATACGTCCTCGCCTCGGATCAAGCGGGGTTGTCTGCAGCATGCGCGCTCTACCGAAAGCGGCGTGGCCTCACGCTGAGTCAGCTTGCGGGTTGACTGCAGCGGTTCTCGAGGCTTGCAATGGCCACCGAAGCCCGCAAGTTGGTGTTAGATGCTGTGCTCGACGAAGCAGCGTCGACGGTTGTCGGTGCTGGAGCAGCAGCACCACATGCGCGCATCGGCAGCTCGTCACCCAGTCAAGCCGCACAGCGGTTGTTGACGAGAGAGAACGCGTTCCGTCCGTCCGTCGACAGCGATTTCGGTGGCAGTGCGCTTTCTGAAGCTGCTCGTCCTCAGCGCTTTCGCCCAGCCGAAGCAGCGCCAGCAGGTGGCTGTCGCCACAAGAGTTCGCGGCGTTTGTGCAAGCAGCAGCGGCGGCGACATGCTTTCGTAGACACCGGCCACGTACCACGCCGCATTTAACGGCGGTGACCAGGCCGTGTCGACGCTCGCGGCTTCGCTCGCCTTCGAGATGGGACCATCGGCATGGTGTTCCTGTGAAACCCGCCCGTTTCACCTGAATACCCGCGGCAGGTGTCGGGGCGATTTGACACTTGCGCGCCTTGCGCCTCCAGGCAAGCGCCGCAGCCGGCGCCAACTTCAACGTCCGAACCACGTCGGACTCGCGACGCGCAATGCGCCGCGGGCTCGGGCGTGACTGGAGTTGAGTATGCGGCCGGTTCTCTCGCACACAAAGGCCGGCGGTGACAGCCGGGCGTAAGCGCCGAGGCTTGGCCTTTTACGCCAATGGGCGCGCGCGGCTGCGGCTTTTGGGCCAATGGCGCGCCGGGTCCCCTCGCGTCTGATCTTTGGGCGAAAGATTGCTCGGCGCCGCGCCGAGAGCTTAGTTCCCAATTCGCCGCCCGCCCCGCAAGCGCCCGCCCCTCCAAGCCCCGCAGCCATGAGCGCCCCGCACGCCCGCATCAGCCAGATCGCCAGCCACCTGAGCTCGCACGACCCGCGCGCCGAGGAGAGCGACTACGCGCAGCGCGTGAAGCAGACCGAGGCCTTCATCAACAGCGAGCGCTTCCGCTACGTGAAGCGCCCGTACGGCGCCGAGGACGTGGTGAAGCTCCAGGGCACCATCCCGGCCGCCAACGTCGGCGCCGCCATGTCGCGCAAGCTTTACAAGATGCTGCGCGAGCTGCAGGCCGAGAAGAAGACCAGCCACACCTTCGGCGCGCTGGACACCATCCAGGTCACGCAGATGGCCAAGCACTTGTCCACGGTCTACGTAAGCGGCTGGCAGTCGTCGTCCACGGCCTCCACGTCCAACGAGCCCGGCCCGGACGTCGCCGACTACCCCATGGACACGGTGCCCAACAAGGTCGACCAGCTCTTCCGCGCCCAGCTCTTCCACGACCGCAAGCAGTACGAGGCCCGTCGCCGCATGACGGCCGAGGAGCGCGCGCGCACCCCGCCCACGGACTTCCTGCGCCCCATCGTGGCTGACGCCGACACGGGACACGGCGGACTCACCGCCGTCATGAAGTTGACCAAGATGTTCGTCGAGCGCGGTGCTGCCGGTATCCACCTCGAGGACCAGAAGCCCGGCACCAAGAAATGCGGCCACATGGGTGGCAAGGTGCTGGTCTCTGTGCAGGAGCACATCCAGCGTCTAATCGCTGCTCGTCTGCAGGCTGATATCCTTGGAAGCCCGCTGGTCATCGTGGCTCGCACGGACGCCGAGGCCGCCACCCTGCTCGACAACAACATTGACCCGCGCGACCACCCGTTCATTATTGGTGCTACCAACCTGAACGTGGAGTCGTACATCGATGCCACCCACGCTGGCCGTGAGGGCGACTGGGACAAGCGTGCCCACGCCATGACCTACCCGGAGGCTGTCCGTGAGGTTCTGAAGAAGTCTGGCCGCTCGGACGCTCTGGCCAAGTGGAACGCTCAGTGCCTGGAGCTGAGCCTGCCCAAGCTACAGGCCCTTGCCAAGTCGCTCGGCGTCAACATCGCCTTCGACTGGGACCTGGCCCGCACCGTGGAGGGATACTACCGCGTGCGTGGCGGTGTCGAGTACTGCATTGCCCGTGGCCGCGCCTACGGCGAGTACGCCGACCTGATCTGGATGGAGACGGCCAAGCCGGGTGTGCCTCTTGCGCGCACGTTCGCCGAGGGCGTCAAGGCCAGGATCCCGCACCAGATGCTGGCGTACAACCTGTCGCCGTCCTTTAACTGGGATGCTGCTGGCATGTCCGACACGGAGATCGAGACGTTCGTTACGGACCTGGCTCGCATGGGCTTCTGCTGGATGTTCATCACGCTGGCTGGCTTTCACAGCGACTCGCTGGGCATCACTCGCTTCGCGCGCGACTACGCCAAGCGCGGCATGCTCGCGTACGTCGAGGGCGTGCAGCGTGCTGAGCGCAACGAGGGCGTGGAAACCCTGAAGCACCAGGGCTGGTCGGGTACTGAGCTCGTGGACGCCATGCAGAACACCATCACTGGTGGACTGTCGTCGACGAACACGATGGGCCACGGTGTCACGGAGGCGCAGTTCTAAGTAGCTGCCAGTATGAACCCTTCGTAAAGGAGCTGTCTAGGTTAAATAGTGCGGCTGCGTCATGGTGAGCGGTGATGGCGAGGGAGGAGATTGGTACTCTTTATCTTTCCATGCGTGTGAGTATTCTACAAAGTTAAACGAAAAACAAAAGAGTTTAAAAGCTGAAGTAGTGTTCGGTGTTGAAGTTGTATTGAAGTGATGACGATGTTTTAGGGGATAGTGATGCCCATCACGACAGGTCCCTAGCACACTTCAGTTTGCATTGAGAAAACCCTGCCGCGACGCAATGGCGCAATGGCGGGCAGCACCTTTACGACAGCATCATGATGCTTGCTGCGCAATCTGATGAAAATCCTTCGATCACATTCTGATGGGAGCCTTGTGACACGGATCCCATCAGAAAGCCCCTTGTTCACGAGTTCATCGGAGCTATCGGAGCTACCTACAGCCACGGACTGTATCGCCATCTCTTTCCCAGCCACTGAGCAAGAATCTTTCAAGGAAGCTCTGCTGTCTTACGCCAAAGTTGGAACAGCAAGCCCATCGGGGGCAACTGCTTACCAGGCGACTCGCACTGTTACCAGGCATGATCAATCTGAGTGAACACCCTTGGACATTGCTATTGGCGACGCGTGCGTGCTCGGGGTTTGCATGAAAGTGTTGGCGCCTGCCCTTGACCTACGTCACGGAATTCGAGTTAAAATAGCGTCTTATCGCCGATAGTATTGACTCGCGGTTATACCTTTCAGGTGCATCGGTAGGGCTAAAAGCAGAACAAAACATAAAAAATATGAGAGCTCAAGCGCCGCCACGCCTCGTGTTTCTTCTATTAGTCCACCCGCCCCCCTGCCGGCGCCATCCTCTCCTATGCCTGCCTGTTTCTCGTTCGCGCGGAAGCATATCCTGCTTCACCCGCTCACAGCACGCCGCAGCTGACGATCTCAATGTCCGTCAGCGGCTTGTGCTTGACGCAGTAGACGCTCTCAATATTCTTTAACACATTCTTGCCCTCCACGACCTTGCCAAACGCGACGTTGCGGCCGTTGAGGTGCGGCAGCGGCTTGAGCGAGATGAAGAACTGCGACGCGTTCTTGTTGACGCCGGCGTTGGCCATGCCCAGCACGCCCTCCTCCGAGAACTGCAGCGCGAAGTTCTCGTCGTCGAAGTAGCGCTGGTTCTCCTCCAGCGCGGCGTGGCCGCCCGTGCCGTCGCCCTTGAGCACGTCGCCGCCCACGAGGTACACGCCCTTGGTCACGTTGTGGAACTTGGAGTTCTTGTACGAGCCCGAGCCCAGCGCCTTGGACTTGAAGCCGTCCGTGCACATCTTCATGAAGTTGGTGGCCGTCTGCGGCACGATGTCCTTGGCCAGCTCCACCACGATGCGCTCGGCCTTGGCGCCGCCGATGCTCACGTCCAGGAAGGCGCGCGGCCGCGGCTGCGCCGGCGTGGGCGCCACGGCGTCGTAGGCCACGGCGGCGGCCTCCGGCGCGTTCATCTTGGCCAGCGAGCGGTGGTACCAGCCCCAGCCGCGCGCGCCGGCGCGAGACATGGCGTCGCCGGCGCCGCGCACCAGCTTCGATCGACCGAACGCAGACATCTCAAGGCTCGGGTCGCTGTCCTCCGCACCTCTCGCTATGCTGGAACGATTTTCAGCCAGACGCCGCCGATCGTACTTACGCGGGAAGCTCATCACGGACTTAAGGATATGCGCACCTAGCTGTAAAACGTACTTTGCAGGATCGAGACAGTAAGCGCTTCGTGATAGTGACGTGCTAGTGACAACGTCGGCTTGAAGAACGAGGCATCGGAGGTCTCAGATAGGGGGACCCGATCCTTTGGGCAGCGCAGGCGAGCGAGAGCGATGCAGCGAGGCAACAGGCTGCTGGTCACAGTAGCGGCCGTCACGGCCGTGCTGGTGCTAGTGCAATTCGCGCTGATCAGTGAAGAGTCGGCGACGTACTTCGCGGAGGAAGAGCCGCAGCAGTTGGAGGCGACGCTGGCCAAGAAGACGCCAGTGTTTGAGCAGACGACGACGCTGCCCGTTGTTCTGATGCATGGCATGGGCGACGCGGCGGGCAACGGAGGCATGATGCGAATTCAGAAGGTAGTGGCGCTGCAGGTTGCTGCGCTGGTCTTGCAGTTTGATGACGAAGGAGTTTCGTGCTGCTGCAGGCGGTTGCAGAGCACCTTGGAGTGTACGTGGCTAGTGTGCAGCTCGGCGACTCGGTAAAGGAAGATGTGCAGAACAGCTTCTTCATCACGATGAATAACCAGACAGAGATGTTTGCTAAGATTGTGCGAGAGGTGCGAGAACCTGAACTGGCAACGACCGCTGGAATGATTTTTTCCGTTGAAAATCAGGTAATAGTGTTCAACTGACAATGGACCAATTGCTGTTTGCTCTGACCAGGATCCACATTTAGTGAACGGATTCAATGCAGCGGGATTCTCACAGGTATGCAAACTCAATGATAGATTGTTGCAAAAAGTGTTTGCTTGCTAATGCGTTCAATGCATGTTGTGCTACGATCAGGGTAACTTGTTAATCCGCGCGTACATCGAGCGGTTCAACGACCCACCAGTCCACAATTTCATATCGCTCCACGGCCCACTTGCTGGGGTGGGTGGGCTACCTCGGTGCTCCCCACTGAACTTCATTTGCAAGGAAATCGACAAGGTAGGTGGTCTCTTTTATAAATCGAAGGCGGGCGAACCTCTAACACGTTGCTTTATGTTGCAGCTTATTGGTGAAGCAGTGTATACTCAGCGAGTTCAAGGTGCGGAATTATTTGGAAAGGCACCGATATACTTTGACCTTAATAACCTGTCGATGTTTTTACTCTTTTCTTCTTACTGCAGACCGCCTCGCACAGGCTAACTATTATCGCGACCCCCTCCGTATTGACGCCTATCTCAAACACGGTAGGTTTTACGAGTGCTGTGCTCGTTTGGCTCCCACTGGCTCATTCATCTTTGGACGACGATGTTGCACAGCGAAATTCCTTCCCGACATAAACAACGAGAAGACGTCTACTAACCAGACGTACAAGGAAAACTTTACAAAACTGCAGAACCTTGTGCTCGTGCGCGCCAACAAGGACACTCAGGTCTTTCCGAAAGAATCCGAGTGGTTCGGTGCGTACCAAGACAATGATCCGTACAAGATCGTGTTAGGCTTCAATGAGACGAGGTGGTATAAGGAAGATTTGTTCGGGTTGCAGACCCTGGACAAGGCGGGCAAGGTGCACTTCCTCTCGACAGACGGAGATCACCTGCAATTCTCCATCGAGTTCCTGCTGGGCGTGGTAGACAAGTATTTTCGTCCACACAGTATGAGCAACTGAGCTTCCAGCTCAGCTGAACCGAACTATGCCAATCAAGTATAACAACGCCTACAATGCAATTCGTGCGAAAAAATATGTAATACAGTTCAAGCAATTTGATCAGCGAGATTCGTTGTCTGCCATGCAGCAAGTCTCCATTGCGTGCGCACCTTGAAGCCAAATCCTTTTCGGCAAATCAGTTTGGAGATACCTTCCTCATTTCAGCGAACCAGAGGCCCGATCGTGAAACCGCCTGTAACATCCCTCTTCTCCCCAAATCGCTCAGTCTCCAAAGGGGAAGAAGCCGAGCAGATCACGCGCGAGACACTTCAAGACAGCGCCGCGCACGCCGCCCCCGCAGGCCCCCGACTGATTCCGAGCGCACGTCCAGACACAGGAGATCGTGTTGCATCAGGATCCGCGCTTCGATCTTCATCGCATCGACTAGAGACGACAAGCAAGCTGTGCAAAGTCGACTGAGGATCTGATCCCAAGTGTATTTTTTTGGAGCCCCTAGCTGTGCATTTCGTCGCAGCATTTGTACATTTTCCTTGCATCCGAGCTGCAGTTCGAGACGATGGCATCGCGGGATCTGGTTGGACGCCCACTGGTACCGTTCTTTGACAGCGACGAGAACGTGAACGACTCGCTGCAATTTGCAGAGGGAGACGACGAGAGGGAGGAGATGGATGTCGACGCGCGCGTGTGGGATAAAGAGCTGGGCTACTTTGTGTACCCCTCCGAGCAGCAAGCCGCAGTGTCGAATCCCGTGGCAATTGCTCCGACAAACCGGGACTCCAGGACAGACAGCGGCAGTAAACTACTGCTTACACCCTCCATGATGCTGTCCAGCAGCGCGCCGGAACACTTAAACTCGATGGGTGCAAGCGGAAACCCCGTAAATGCTACCACAGGTATCTATTTCTATGTTTGCCTAGGTTCTAGTGCTCTTGGAACTGAAGACTCGTTGAATGCATATGTGCATAATAATTTCCGCCACAGATAGCACCCCCACACGCAGCAGCTCAGTAAAGCGGGGATCAAAACAGAAGAGTCGCTCTAGCACCCCAGGACGACGACGGAAGGACAAAGAGGGAAGCGATAGCGCATCTCCAGAGAACTCGACGTCGTCGAAGAAGGGCAAAAGCAAAGGTGGCAACATTAACAGTCATGGTGCGCAGTCGAACGACAACAAGCAAAAGTCCCGGAATGGTAAGCAGAAGGAGCAGTTGTCAGCCTCAGGCAAGTGGGCATGGTCAGCGTTTCAATCGTCACCAGACCCGGATCAACTCCCAATGCCACCATTTCTCACCAAGCCGGGGGCGGGGCTGAGCAACGGTAATACTGTACCAGCGGCAGCGCCACCACTTCCGCCGACGCCTCCACCAGCTCAGCAAGCTAATGCACCAACTGCACCACCGCTTCCACCGGGGCCACCTCCATCGCAGCCACCGATGCCTCCACTGCCACCAATGCCTTCAGCACCTCCGGAAGTGACGAATCCAGCCCCGATGTCAATCGAGTTATCAATGACTCAGGATCTCCGGCGGATGCTGAACATTGGCGGCGGTTAAGGTGGAAGCTGTGCAGCCCTGGTTTGTGGAGCAGAGGCCTTGAAGTAATGGTGGCGTGGTGGACCGATGATAAGTTGCGTGTTCCACAAGCGGAAGAACCAGTGAGAGTGGTTAGTGAAAAGCGAGATGAGGGGGCGAGAGTAGTGTCGTCATGCGGCTGTGCGGGCATGTAACGACGCAGGAAAGGAAATTGGAACGAGACGAGAGAGATGAATAGAGGTGGGGAAAGTCTCCCTTGTTGAACCAACCGCACGCTCTTGTGGAATCGGTTGCAGTGAGTATTTTTGTTAGCACTGGAGGGCTTCTGGTCAAGCCGCAGAGCTTGAGCGAGAAGTTACACTCTAGGTAAAATGGTGTCTTGCGCTGTCACGCGCAGATCGTTGCAGAGCGCCAAACTTCGCAGGTCAAATATCTGTCACACGATTGAGCCTTGACGCTCCTCGCTGCAGTTGTAACCACTGCCTGCAAGTGCAGTTCACCCGGGCGGAGACGCATGTTAAACAGGAGAAAAAACTTTTCCTGCCACAACCCATTGGCGCTCGTGGCCAGCAGGCGCTGGCCACCGCGTCGGCTTCAACACCCCGGCAGTTGAGTGCCCCGCCGCTCTCGCGCCCAGTATGCGTCACTAATGTGAATTCTTTCCACGCCGGCGCCGCGGCGTTTCGCTTCCTGCGGCAGCCCCCACACGCCCGGCGGCAGGCCAAGCAGAACACTCGCTTTGGCGCCTGGGACGGCGCTGCGGCTGGATCCGACTAAGAAGCGCTCGAGCGGCCTCCTCGCCCGCGCGCCGAGCACCGAGCCGAGCGTCGCCGCGCACGTTGAAACCATGGCACTCGCCCCCACGGCTGCGCCTTTCAGCGGCCGAGCCGGCGCCGACGGCTCCAACGCCAAGAGGAAGCTGGACAGCGCGCACGGCTTCTTCTCGCTCTCGGCGGCGTCGTCGCCCTCGGGCTCACCCATCGCCGCGGCCAACAGCTGCAAGCCGTTCCGAGCCGCCACGGACGCGCTGCCGCCGCTGGACTCGCACCCGAAGGTGCGGAACCGCGCCACGGTGGGCCCGCCGTCGCTCACGCGCTGCTACTCGGACGGGAAAATGTAATTGCTCGGCCCTTTTCTCCGTTCTTGTCTGATTGCTCGGCCGATTCTCTCGGCCGCTGTAAAGTTCTGTCACTGATGAGACCTGCATGTTGTTATGGGGCGTGTTTGATGTGACGACTAGCTCAAAGGCGTTCGGAGAGTTGCTGACTGCAGAAGAAGCGGCGGACGGCCAACGACCGCCGGCCAGCGCGGCGTCCAAGGTCTGTCCAACGTCGCCGGCGCTGGTCCTGCAGAGCACGACGCCGCAGAAGAAGAGCATTTCGCCGCAAGCGGGCGTCTGCCCGTCGCCGGGCTTGCACCGGAACCCGTTCCTGGATGAGACAGCGTGGCCGCTCAGCGTCTCGAGAGGTAAAGAAGAAAGCTCGCAAGCAAGGCGACGACCGGAAAATCCAGTCTCGACAATATTGAGAGACTGGAAGCCGGTAGCGAGCACGCATTGTTTTCTGACGTACGTGCGTGTCCTGCTTTGCCGATTGTGCCAATGCTTAGGTCCGACCTCGGCGTCACCAGCGTTCGTCTGCAAGAGCTACAACAACAATACAACACAGGCGGGTGACAGCTGTGTGATGTTTACTCCACCGACGCCCAACAAGCGAGTCTGCAGCCAGCAAGGCTTCACGCAGAGCAAGGCGGGCGCGACTGCTTCACCCGGCAATTGGGCGCCTTCTCTTACACAGGCAAGAAAGCGCTCTCTGGTGACGTCTGATGCAGCTCACTTCGCTAGTGCGTCTCCATCGGACAAGCGAGCGTCGCTGTCTATCGAGATGAATCTGGAGAGCCGACGCAACGCCGTCTCTGGAGCGCTATCCTCGTGCTCCTCAACCTCGTCGACTCCGCCAGTCACTGTGCTGCCTCGAGGTAGTGTGAGTGCACCGAAGAGAATGTATCCGCCGCAGCAGCGTCGCAGCCGGAACCCCGGCAACCTGTCATTGGACTTATCACAAGTAGACCAAGTAAACTTTGACCCATGCTCGACTGCCACTGGCGCGCCGAAAAGACGGAATGACCAGGCCGCGGTGTGCTCCAAGTTGACGGACTTTCTGTATATTGGCGGCGCTGTTGCTGCCAAGAACAAGTCCATGTTGATCCAGAACGGCATCACGCATGTCATCAATTGCGCTGCTAGCGTAGCCCCAGCCTCCTTTCCAGATGAATTTTGCTACTTCAACATCAGACTGCGCGATCACTCGTCGCAGGACATCGCGAGACACTTTTACAGCATGTTCGATTTTATCGAACGAGCTCGTGAATGCGGTGGTCGGATTTTCTTACATTGCGTGAAGGGTATTTCTCGTTCACCAACGATGGCAATCGCGTATCTGATGTGGTACAAGAACATCGGAATGTACAAGGCGCTGGACTTTGTTCGGCTGGCACGCCCAATCGTCGACCCGAATGCTGGTTTCATTTTCCAGCTAACCGAGTGGGAGCAGCTCCACCCGGAGGGCAGAATCAAATTCCAGCGCTCAATCGTCTTTCGCATGGAAGTGGCTTATGCTAACCCCGACAAGAGCAACAATTGCAACAGCGCCGTGGCGGCAACTAATCCCTTGTTCGTGGGGCCTCTGGCTGGTATCAGCGAGAGCTACTTCCGCGACCCGACCAAGGATATCGGCGAGCTATGCTTGATCGTGGCGTGCGCCGACTATATGTTCGTTTGGTGTGGCACCGACGTAAATGGAGATCAGGTGGAGGTCGCCGAGCGCGGTGCGCAGATCCTGCAGCGCTACGAGGCGTTCCCAGCCAAATGCGACACCGTGCGGCAAGGGCAGGAGCCTGTGGCCTTCTGGGACCTCGTCGGCGATGAAATTTGATAATGTATAGTACACGTAGGCAGCAGTAGCTAAGAAGGGAATTCTAGGACGCGCGATCGAGTCGTAAGGGTGGCGGAAGGAGCGGGCTCACTCACGGATGCAAAGTCATCCTTACCACGTGATCCAGCCTCGCTCGCCAGCCTTTCGCCTTTGTCGACGCTTAGAACTTATGCACATACACAAGTAGTCTTCGTGCCTTGACAGCAGTGTTTTCAGAGAAAACTTTCGATAGCGTCGAGTACAACTTGCAGTGTTCAGTAAACATAAACAGCTTGTAGTCGAAGTCCGAGCCACTGACACCACCCATCGCTTGTAATACCCACGGTACACTCGGTGTCTCAGTCCGATCACAAGTGTCGATCGCCTGCCGGACACCAGCATGCACGCAAGCTCGCGCGAATTCGTGGCGGCGCGCACGTAGATAGTGCTGCCGACCGGTGGCCAATCAAGACGCCGCATAACGCCGGTATCTTGCTCGAAGCGTTGGCGGCGAGCGGCTCAGCTAGCAAGAGACAAGTTCAAGCGCGCAGAGCCCGCGACCCACCCAGCTCACTCCGCCAATTCCCTCGCCGAGCCGCCCAGCGCCACCCAGCGGAACAGCATGACGACCGCCAGTAACTCGAGCGCCGCGCTGCTGCTCGTCACGGGCCTGCTCAGCGTGGGCATGGCCGCCATGGGCTACTACTACCTGCAGATGAGCAGCAAGAAGCCGTCGGACGGTGAATTCGGACAGGCGCGCAGCAACGAGCAGCGAGCTGAGAAGACCGTTGCTGTTGCGACGCCGAAGCCAGCACCTGCCAGCCCGAAGAAGGCTCCTGAGAGTCCGAAGAAGGCCCCTGAGAGTCCGAAGAAGGTGGAGACTCCAGTTGTCGCTGAAACTCCGAAACAGTTCGAGAGTCCAAAGAAGGAGGTTGTTGCTAGCCCGAAGATGAGCTACAAGGAGGTGGCTGCATCTAGCCCTAAGAAGGAGGTTGTTGCCAGCCCTAAAAAGGAAGTCGCTGCCAGCCCGAAGAAGGAGGTTGCTGCCAGCCCGAAGGAGGTTGCTGCCAGTCCGAAGAAGGAGGTTGCCGCCAGCCCGAAGAAGGAGATTGTTGCCAGCCCTAAAAAGGAAGTCGCTGCCAGCCCGAAGAAGGAGGTTGCTGCTAGCCCAAAGAAGGAGGTTGCTGCCAGCCCGAAGAAGGAGGTTGCTGCCAGCCCGAAGAAGGAAGTTGCTGCTAGCTTGAAGAAGGAGGTCACTTTCAGCCCTAAGAAAACCCCGAAGAATAGCCCGAACAAAAAAGCTGAGAGTCCGAAGAAGGAGGTCGAGCCTTCGATCCTTGATCTCCCTAAACCGGCCCACAGCAGCCCCAAGAAGGCTCCGGAGAGCCCAAAAAAGAAGGAGACTGAGCCTGTGGTGATTGAACAGCCAAAGAAAGCACCAGCTAGCCCGATTAAGGCACCTGCAAGCCTTAAGAAGGTCGTCGAGAGTCCCAAGAAGAAGGTGGCGAGCCCGAAGAAGTCAGCTGAGCCTGCACCTGCGGTGGAAGAGCTGGATGCTGTCACAAATAAGCTAAGCGAAGATTTCGTCATTACCCAGGCCGTTTCTGAAACTGCGAGTGCATTTGCCGACGAGCTGCTCCAGGAATCGATTGAGAATATCGCGCTGGAACAGGAAGAGTACGTCCAGGTGGACTTGACGCAGTCGATGACTCTCTCGCAGAGCACGCCCGAGCTTATCAACATCGAAGATGCTGCTGTGAAGACCGAAGACGAGGAGGTTGTCCAGACCTCTGCGGCCACTGAAGATGAAGAGAGCATCGTTGAGGAAGAACAGGAGCAGGAGCAGCAGGTTTCCGTTGAGTCGACCGAGCCTGTGTCTGATGTGGTGGATACGACTTCGGCAGTGGCTTCACCTAAGGGAAAGCGTGCGCCGTCCGCTTCGTGGGAGGCTATCACTTCGAGTCCGGTAGTGAAGGCGGCTTCTACTGAAGAAACAGCGACCCCACTGTCACTAGATACTCCGGCAGAAAGCAATGAGACTGCTGAGGCTCTTTCAATCAGCGTTCCGGCAGAAAACACTGAGGCTCCTGCTGAAGACAAGGACGCGAGCTCACCTGTCAGCAGCGGTGGCTCCTCGCCCGGCAAGCGCAATCGCAACCGATCAAAGAAGGCCAAGAGCAAGAGGAAGAAATCTAAGAAGCACCAGAAGTTCAAAGCCTGATCGGTTGAGCACTCGTATTAGCGCCGCCCAATCTTGATTCTCGCTGCAGCGGTTGGATCTCTTTGCGGCTCAGGTGCATGTAATTAGTTATTGAATATAGCGGCGGTGCGTTTCACCAGCCCCTCCTCGCGTGGGCGCACTCACTTTTTGATGAAAGCATGACGTGCGTCGCAATACATGTACGTGTCTAGCGTGGAGCCTCGCGTCCAGACTCACACGTAGAGCTCCGTGGAGAGCTTGAGCCCCAGGAACTGGCGCACGTGGTCGTCGTCGGCGATGCCGGGGATCTGCAGCAAATGGTGCAGAAAGACCTGCAGCAGGTCCTTGCGCCTGGCCAGGAAGTCCGGGTTCAGGTCCCGACAGCAGTAGGTCTTGGGCGGCAGCTCCGGCAGTCGCTTGCCTGCTTTGACGCGCACACTGACGCACAGAGTCGTGAGCTCGCGGTTCTCGCCCGCTCCAGCCGCGCGTTCCTACCTCGACTGCAGACTGTCGAACTCGCTGAAGCGACGCAGCACCTTCCAGTTGCGGCGGCCGTTCTGGATCTGCAGCTCGTACAGCGCGAACTCGTCCTCCTGCACCAGGTACTTGATGATGGCCACCGTGAAGTAGTCGGGGCCTACAGCGCAGTCTCCGTCACACCCGCGCCCCACTCCGTCGATCGATCGTCCAACACGCACCGTAGCGCAGCGACCACGCGTTCTCGGGCAGGTACACGAGCGACATCCTCGGTCCGAAGCAATTGTGTCTACTCAGATGGCCTGACTCAAGGCTCTTTTTTCCACCAATGACATCTTCCGTGAAGACTGTAAAACAGCCAATAGCAGCGCGCTCTGCGACAGCGCGAGAAGAACAAGTCGAAGCCAGAGTAGAAGCCCCGCCATGCTCGTGTACGTGCGCGCGCGGGCCGCCGAGGGCGACTACGAGTGGGCGCGCGGCCGCGTGCTGCGCCGCCTGGAGGGCGACGGCCGCGTGCTGGTGCAGCTGGAAGCAGGCGAGAGCGTGGAGGCGGACGAGGCGCGCGACGTGCGCACGGCCAACGAGCTGCCGCCCGGCCAGACGCTGGCGGACGTGGAGAACCTGGACGCGCTCACGCACCTGCACGAACCCGCCTTCGTGGACTACCTGGCGCAGCGCTACGGCGTGGACCAGGTCTATTGCAGGTCCGGGGCCGTGCTGATCGCCGTGAACCCCTTCAAGGAGATCCAGGGACTCTACGACCTGCACAAGTTTCATGAAGACATGTCCAGCTGGACGGCACTACCGCCGCACGTTTTCTCTATCGCTGAAGGAGCCTATCGGTCGCTGAGAAGGAGACTTCATGAACCTGGAGAAAGCAAAAAGAATCAGACGATTCTCGTGAGTGGGGAGAGCGGCGCAGGTAAAACGGAGACGACAAAGTTTATTATGAATTATCTAGCGGAGAGCAGTCGGGATACGGCTCCGACGAGCAGTAAGAGGAAGAGAGCCATCAGCGGCAGCGAACTCATGAGCGCCAACCCGATTCTTGAATGCTTTGGAAACGCCAGAACACTACGAAATGACAACAGTAGTCGGTTTGGAAAGTTTGTGCGCATGTTCTTTGAGGGACATGAACTGGATGCGTCGCTAAGTATGGTGGGCACGTCCGTGGAAACGTACCTCTTGGAAAAGGTTCGCGTGGTGCACCAGAATGATGGGGAACGGAATTTCCATGTATTTTATGAGCTGCTCGCTGGTGCAGATGATGCTATGAAAAAGGAACTGCACCTCGACAATCTATCAGCGCACGAGTTTCAATACACTAATGGAGGAGAGTGCTTTCAGCGAAATGACGGTGTACGCGACGACAAGCAGTTTCAGTTGGTGCTACAGTCGATGAAAGTATTGGGCTTTACAGATGTTGAGCAACGAGCGATCTGGAAAATACTGAGTGCGTTACTACACCTAGGAAACATATTGTTTATCTCTTCGAGCGAAGATGAAGGAGAGGTTGACAATGGTACAGCATCAGCACCTTGCCAGCTAGCCTTTGCATCTCCCTCTTCGCTAACGGTGCAGGAGCATCTCGATATTGTATCAAAACTTTTTGCTGTAGATCAAAACGAATTACTGTCAGCATTGACTACGCGAAAGATCAGTGTTGGCGGTGAAATCTTCCATGCAAACTTGAGTCTTGCGCAGTGTGGAGATGCCAGAGACGCGATGGCTCGTTCACTATACTCATTTCTCTTCCAATTTCTCGTATCAAAAGTAAATTCAGCATCACCCCAGATTCATCAACCTGCTAATCCAGCAAACAAAGCCGCAAATAAGGATTCGGTGCCATGTATTGCAGTCTTGGATATCTTCGGGTTTGAGGAGTTTGAGGTCAATCAATTCGAGCAGTTTTGCATCAATTACGCAAACGAGAAACTCCAATACCAATTTATTCAGGATATCCTGCTCACGGAACAACAGGCACATATTGAGGAGGGGATCAAGTGGAATGCTGTTGACTATGAAGACAATTCCATGTGTCTCGAAATGGTTGAGCAACGGCCCAGTGGTATATTCTCGCTTCTAGATGAGGAATGTGTTGTTCCAAAGGGAAGTGACGCAGGTTTTGCGCGGAAGCTGTATCAACGCCTGCAAGACCACAGCAATTTTAGCGCCTCTCGAACCGAGCAAGCTGATTTTGTTTTCCAAGTTCATCACTACGCGGGAAATGTTCGATATCAAGCAGAAGGCTTCTGCGAGAAGAACAAAGATCAACCAAACGCTGAACTTTTCAGTGTGCTGGGAAAAACGAGCGATACGCATTTACACGAGCTGTTCGAATTTTTCAAAGCTAGCGAATCAGCTCAACTACAACTGGGCCAGCCGAAGCTACGACGTCGATCTTCTGTACTTAGCGCAGTTGGTATTGGATCTCAGTTTAAGCAGCAACTGGCGAGTTTGCTCGACGTCGTGCAACAGACACAGACGCACTATATTCGCTGTATCAAACCCAATGACGAAAGTGCAAGCGACCAGTTCGACATGGCTAAGGTATCAAGTCAACTACGCTACGGTGGTGTGCTAAAGGCCGTGGAGATAATGCGCCAGTCGTTCCCCGTTCGAATGAGCCATGCAGACTTTGTGAAGCAGTACAAAGTTCTTGCAACAACCAAGTCAGATACCAAAGCTGGATTGGAATTGACTGCTTCGGAACTTGTGAAGGTTTTGCGGGTAGATCAAGCTGAGTTAGGTAAGACTCGAGTATTTTTGCGCCAGCAAGCATTTGACCAGTTAGAGAAGCGACGTGAGTGTGTGGTCACAATATCGGCTGTAAAACTGCAGAGCTCGTGGCGTGGCAGACAACAACGCCGAGTGTACATTAGACAATTGCAGGTATTGTGGAGTATCCAAGTGCGATGGAAGGCCATCCTGGAAAAGAAGCGACGGATTTCTCGTCGCAACAAGGCAGCCCAAGTACTTCAACGTTCACTACGATGTTGGATTAAGGCGATAAAACTCCGTCGAGAGGAGAGCGCATTGCTTATCCAGCGCGTGTTTCGAGGGTGGCTCCAAGCACGCGTTGCATTACTGAAAGCAGCTGCTGCTAATGAAGCTACCGCTGCTAATGAAGCTGCAGCCAAAGCGTCTCAACAAGAAATTAAGCCCGCGGATCCGTTGGGCTACGGTGGTCGTGAAAGTGAACTCACTATTGAAACCTTAGAAGAAGACGACGTGCTCTCGACTGCAACTGCTTCAGTCGGAACGAGCGCGTACTCGGAGGACGTCGAGTTTTCACCTATGTATGCCGTACGACGGGCCACTCCTCGTGGACGCATGACCGATTTTGGCAGTGGCACCGACAGTGAAAATGCGATGCTAAAGACTGCCCTTCGGGAGGTTGAACGTCTCCGCCGTAGAGCAGAAGCTGCTGAAGCTGCGCTGTCACACTTTGCTAGTCGGGAAATGGATCCAGTTCCCAGCGATGCGATGTCAATGATTACGACCAGGGGGGCTTCGCATGCTGAAGGACTAGGCAGTATGTTGCATTATTGTCGTGGGACAAGTGATGGCGGTAATTATTCGTGGCGACATCTCAATACGTCAAGCCTTAGGATTGACCGTTATGGTAACACAGTGCTGCATCAGGCCGTGGAAGGTGGCAATGTGGAGCTCGCGTGTGCGCTTCTAGTCAACGAAGCAAGTGGAGCGTTAGAAATGCTGCAACAAGCCGAGACTCAACGCGGCTATTCGCCGCTTCATATAGCTGTTCGTGGCGGCAATTTTGAGATGGTGAGCCTGTTCTTTCGCCCAGAGGTTCTTCCACATCTAGATTTAAATTTCAGTAATCGCGAGGGAAACACGGCGCTACACCTGGCGACACAGCTCGAGGTGAAGTTCGCATCGAGAGTTCTAGAGCTTTTGTTGTGTTTTGGTGCGGACGCAAACGCTGTAAACTTCCTGAAGCAGACCCCATTACATCTCTGCTCCATGATTAAGCGAAGCGGATCTGCGACGTGTGTGCTTATGGAAACGCTCCTGCGCCACAAGGCAGACCCACAGAAGGTCGACTTCCTGAAGCGCTCGCCGTTACACTATTGCATGGAGAAAGGTGCGTACATCATCGCCGAGAGGGTGTTGGTTTATTGTTTACTAACTGGATTGCGTACTGCTTTGTGGCGTGCTATCAGATATGGAGGACGTGGCCGTATTGCTGATGAAGCACGGAGCAGACATGAATCTTCCAGATGGAGAGGGTGCTCGTGTTATCACAAACCCGAAGGCCACTGGCGTAAGTAGTTTTGGATTTTGCGATTCTTGTTCTCGCCGGGTAGCCGAAGTAACGCTCAATTGTGTATTGCAGCTTTTGCGCTACCTACGGGTGACGCCGTCGTGGATCCCCGACACTGACGTGAACGAATGCATGGTTTGCCTGGAGCCGTTCCCGTTCTTCTTCTCGCGGAAATGCCACTGCGACCGCTGTGGTCGCGTCTGCTGCTCCGACTGCGCGCCGTCCAGCTCGTCCTGGAACGGCCGCTTCTGCTTCGACTGCAAGCACTACGCCCACTACTCGTAAGAGTGGCGCGTATTCATTATATTTACATCCGTATCACTAGACTCGCAGAGATAGCACCGAACCTATTACATTGTATGCATAAAGACCAAGAAATACGTTGCCAGGCAGGCCGCACGTTGAAGTGGTCGTCACATCAGATCCTAAATTTAGCTCCCACTAAATAAATCTGTCCCAAATGTAGAGAAAACGTGGCGCAAGATCTGCTGCGCAGTTTTCCTTTGGCGAGCCAAAGGGGAAGGTGACGAAGCTGAAGCGGCCAGCGCCCGACGCACGCGGCCAGGGCCACGACCAAGCCCCGAGCAGCAAGCGACGCAGAGACATGGAGGCCACGCAGCAGCTGGAGAAGGATGCCGGCTTCATGGACAAGTACAGCCGCCAGATCGGCGCCTTCGGGCTCGAGACCATGGCCAAGGTATCCCCGCGAGTGCGCACAGGAGTGATGGTCGCATGCTAAAAATAACTTTTTGTGCGCAGCTGGTGAAGCTCAAGGTGCTCATCGTGGGGCTGCAGGGCGTCGGCATCGAGTGCGCCAAGAACTTGATCCTCGCGGGCCCCGGCGCCATCACGCTGCACGACGGTGCGACGTGGCTTTATCGCTTTTGTTTCATTTGTTTGACTTGAGCTCACGGGGGTTTGCTGTGTTGCAGATGGCATCGCGGAGATTAAAGATCTGGGCACGAACTTCTTCTTGACGGAGCAGGACGTGGGCCACCCCAGGGCTTCTGCGGTCTCGCACAAGCTCGCGGAGCTGAACAAGATGGTGACGGTGGCCGTGCACAAGGGCCCGCTCACCGAGGAGGTGGTGGCCAAGCACAATGTGGTGGTCTTCTCGCACACGAGCCGCAAGGAACTCGTGCGCTGGAACCATTTCTGCCGCCAGCAGTCGCCGCAGATCGGGTTCATCATGTGCGACATCCGCGGCGCCTTCGGCTACGCGTTCACGGACTTTGGAGACGAGTTCAAGGGCTTCGACGCGACGGGCGAAGCGCCTATTACACGTATTATTACGGACATTACGAACGACAAGGACGGCGTGCTGAGCATTTTGGGCCCCGATGAGGACGGCAAGATGCACGAAATGCCCGACTCGGACCACGACGGGTGGATCGAGATTAGCGATGTGCAGGGCATGAAGTTGAAGACGGACCCGAACCATTCGATTAATACGATGGGACCCCGCCGCATTAAGTTTGCCAACAAGAAGGTGTTCCGCAATGGCAAGCAGGCGGAAGTATTCGACGCATACCGCCTTAAGGTTGGTGACACTTCCGAGTTTACGCCGTATGAAGGTGGAGGTGTGTTTACCCAGCACAAGAAGCCGTTTACGGTGAACTTCAAGTCATTGGAGGAATCGCTCGTGTCCCCTGTGCCTGCAGGAGAGTTCGGACTTATGTTCACCGATGGTGCCAAGTTTGGCCGTGCGGAGCAGCTTCACGTGATTATGTGGAGTCTGATGGAGTTTGAGGAGCGCCACGGTCACTACCCGGAGCCCCACAACGATGCTGATGCGGATGAAGTTGTGGCAATTGCCAAGCAGGGTATTCAGCACCTTTCCGACTTTACGCGTGAGGGTGCTCACAAGCAGGAAGTGATGCAGCTGGAAGAACTGGATGAGAAGGTGGCGCGGCAGGCAGCCTTGTATTCGGCTATTGAGCTGCACCCTCTTGCTGCTTTCTATGGTGGTGTTATTGCCCAAGAAGTCGTCAAGTTCACGGGCAAATTCACCCCGCTGAAACAATGGTTGCACTTGGACGCGTTCGAAGTACTACCCGATGAGCGTCCGACGGATGCAAAGCCAATTGGGTCGCGGTACGACCACATGATCACGGCTTTTGGCCTGTCGTTCCAGAAGCAGCTAGGAAATGTTCGCACTTTCCTGGTGGGATGTGGTGCTCTTGGATGTGAGTATCTGAAAAACTTCGCGATGATCGGCGTTGCTTGTGGTGAGAAGGGTCTTGTCACGGTCACGGACAATGATCGTATTGAAGTGAGCAACCTAAACCGTCAGTTCCTCTTCCGTGAGCACAACGTGGGCCAACCAAAGTCAGTGGCTGCTACCGCTGCAGTGCACCAGATGAACTCGGATCTGAAGGTGAAAACCCTCGAGCAGCTCGTGGCTCCGCACACGGAGAATGTGTTCAACGACGATTTCTGGACTGACCTAGACGTCGTCACCAACGCTCTTGATAACGTGAAGGCGCGTCTGTACGTGGATAGCAAGTGTGTCTTCCACAAGTTGCCGCTGCTGGAGAGTGGCACGCTTGGCACGAAGTGTAACGTGCAGGTAGTGATTCCTTACAAGACTCAAAGCTATGCGGATGGTCCGAAGGATGCTGAAGGCGATGGTATTCCAATGTGCACGCTGCGCAACTTCCCGTCCCTCATTGAGCACTGCATTGAGTGGTCGCGTGCGCAGTTTGAAGATCTCTTCGTGGTGCCTTCCGCGGAGGCTAAGAAATTTGTAGACGACCGCGCAGCCTACCTGGACCAAGTCAGGAAGGCTACTCTGGAAAACCCGAACCCGAAGCTTGTGTCGGCGGCAATTGTTCAGGAACTCGAGCGTCTTCGTGGTCTACGTGCCACGTTGCAGACGGCCAAGGGTATCACGTTTGAAAAGTGTGTTACGCTGGCCTTTGAGCTCATGACGTCCCGCTTCCGTGACCGAATCTTGCAGCTCATTCACAACTTCCCGGAGGACCACTTGACCAACTCTGGCGAAAAGTTCTGGTCGGGTGCCAAGCGGTTCCCTCAGGCTGTGGACAAATTTGATCCGGAGAACCCTCTGCATCTCAACTTTGTGCGCGCAACCGCCAATATTCTTGCTGTCTGCTATGGAATCCAGCCGCCTCCCGAGCAGAAGTTGGTCCCCGCTGATTCCAAGTGGCGTGATCCGGCTACGTATGAGGACCTTGGCAACAAGTATGTTCCTGCAACGTGGAAGCCTTCCAACGAGAAGATTGCTGCGGATTCGGACGAAATTAAGCGTCTGGAGCAGGAGAAGATCAAGAACACGAACGATTCGGACAAGAACGAGCTCGTGGAGCTGCTTCATGAGCTTGAAACATTCGACCTCTCGGGTCTGTCTTTCGAGCCGGCGGACTTTGAAAAGGATCAGGACATGAACTTCCACATTGACTTCATTTACGCAGCGTCCAACTTGCGGGCCTTCAACTACCGCATCCGCGACGCATCACGCCACAAGTGCAAGATGATTGCTGGCAAAATTATCCCGGCCATTGCGACGACGACGGCGTCCGTGACTGGCCTGGCTATGCTCGAAATGCTGAAGCTGCTGCAGCAGAAGGAGCTGGAGGCGTTCAAGGACTCGTCCAATTCTCTGGGTCTGAACATGTATCTTATGCAGGAGCCAGCCGCCCCTGCTCGTGCCAAGGATGAGTACGACGTGGTGGAGATGTCGGAGGTCAAGTGCAAGCCCCCTGGATTTACGAAGTGGGATTCGACGCTCATCGAGCTGTCATCTGAATCAACGCTCGAGGACTTCTTGGCTCAGTTTAAGGAGAAGACGGAGCTTAACTGCGACTTGCTGTTCCACCGTGTTGCGGAAATGGGCAGCACCGGCGCTGCGGACAAGGATCTGCGCTACCGTACGGTGAGCGGCTTGATGCTGTACGACCGCAACGCCTACGGCAAGGCGTTGCAGGAGCTTTACGCCAACCAAATGTCGAAACCTTTGCGGGCGTTCGTTGAATCGCGCTACGAAGGTCTCGTAGACTGCAGCCGCAAGTACATAGAGCTGCAGACTTCGTGTTCCGATGACGACGGCAATGTGTTCAAGGTGCCGACAGTCATTTGCAAGTTCGGCTGAAGAGGGTCAGCTAAGACACAAGAAAGAAAAGAATATGTTGCACGTGCGATACTTCGAGCAGAATCTGCATCGATGAGGGAGTCTGCATCGTTCAAGGGAGTAATTTGCATCGTTTGAGGAGATTTGTTTCATGCCCGAGTGTGTAACAATCATTGAATACAGCGACAGCTCTAATGGCGAGCAAGTTATCTGTCTTCCAGAGCAATGGATCTGTTGGAGTAACTGGTAAGGAAGTCTGCGCTGATAAGAAGCAACGTGTTGTGTGGTGTGTATGCACTCCAGGAGCCTACGCCAACTGAGCCAAGCTTGTTACTGTTGGCGGTTCCAACTTCCCGAAACAGTCAAGGCGGCCATTTCGCGCGACTGGTGCAAGGCAATACCTTCTTTGCTGTTCCTGCGCGTGTACTAACGTCGAGGTCACGTCAATGCAGGCTCGTGTACTGTGCGTATCTGCAGCTAGAGCACCGGACAAGGCAACTAGTAGGGTCAGTTGTTGACGCCCCAAGATACAAGTCAAGTTGCGCGTTCCGCACGCGAGTGAAATTCTTGTCGGAGTTGGCGTCGTTGCATGGTGTGCAACCGGTTCATCTGCGAATCCGGCGACAGTGGATCGGAAAAGCCTGCCGCACCGGGACGCTTCCAGCCTCAAGGCCATGATTTCCCACGCGAATGCAAATCGCGCGCCGCCTTCGGAGCCAGAAGAGCCCGTTGCTTCAACCGAACGAGCGCTATGCCGCTGCTGGCGCGCCGCAACTCAGTGGCTCCATTCAACTGGACTGGACACGCGCACGCAGTGACTCGGGTGCCGGAGATGACTCAAACAGCTCGATCATGTTTGTCGTAGCGGCGGCACGTTCGCGTTCACCACGTGTACTCGACTAAAGAGGTCGACATCTCGATAAAGAGGTGTCTCGTAGCGTCTGTCGCATACAAACTGACAGATTAATCCGCGTTGAATACTGAATCTCCGCTCCCAGTTTAACATCTGCTTTCGGAGGGCCGCTTATCAGCTGACGAAGGGTTGTATTTCGTCTGCTAGCCACCGGAGGTTTTCTTATTCGAACGTTCATTTGCAGATTTGCGGCGCAGACGGACAGGATGGACGACATCGAGGACATGATCGGCGAGGAGGAGCTGGACCGCGCGGCCGTGAGCTCGGTGCGCACGCCCATGGTGGCGCCCAAGCCGCGCTTCCAGAAGACGTCGGCGGCCACCAACAGCACGGCCAGCAGCAGCTCGGCCAGCGGCGACTTCGACGCCAAGGAGCCGGCCGTGCCGGGCACGCAGCTCATCTGGATGAAGACCTACGGCTGCTCGCACAACGTGAGCGACTCGGAGTACATGCAGGGCGTGCTGGCCAGCTACGGCTACCGCTTCACGCAGGACCCGGACGCGGCGCAGCTCTGGCTGCTCAACAGCTGCACGGTCAAGGACCCGTCGCAGGCCGCCTTCATGCACCTGGCCGTCAAGGGCCGCAAGCAGAACAAGGCCGTGGTGGTGGCTGGCTGCGTGCCGCAGGCCGACAGACACCTCAAGGGTCTGGAGGAGGTCAGCATCGTGGGCATCCAGCAGGTGGACCGCGTTGTGGAGGTCGTGGAGGAGACGCTCAAGGGCCACACGGTGAGGCTGCTGTCCAAGAACCGGCTGCCCGAGCTTGATCTGCCTAAGATCCGCAAGAACCCCATGGTGGAGATCATCCCGCTGAGCACGGGCTGTCTGGGTGCCTGCACCTACTGCAAGACGCGCCACGCGCGCGGCAAGCTGGGCA
This sequence comes from Phytophthora taxon juncus, assembly GCA_033558005.1. Classification (NCBI taxonomy): domain Eukaryota; phylum Oomycota; class Peronosporomycetes; order Peronosporales; family Peronosporaceae; genus Phytophthora; species Phytophthora taxon juncus. The sequence goes on from JAUCEE010000002.1 coordinate 1,790,605, forward strand.
GTTACACGCCCGAGGCGATTGTGTCGAGAGCCCAGACGGTGATTAATGAAGGCGTCACGGAGATCTGGCTGTCGAGCGAAGACACGGGAGCCTATGGTATTGATATTGGGACCGATCTTCCTACGCTCATGCGCAAGCTGCTCGAAGTTGTGCCAGATGGCGTCATGCTCCGTGTGGGTATGACCAACCCCCCGTACATTTTGGATCATCTGGATGCGATTGCGGAGGTGCTGAACCATGACCGGGTTTACTCTTTCCTTCATGTGCCGGTGCAGTCGGGTAGTGACGATGTGCTGCTGGCTATGAACCGCGAGTACACGGCAGGTGAATTCCGCCGTGTCGCCGATGAACTGTTGGCTAAGGTGCCGGATCTTACGCTTGCTACCGATATCATCTGTGGTTTCCCTTCGGAGACTGAGGAACACTTCGACGAGACACTGGAGCTTGTGGAGAAGTATCGCTTTCACATTATGAATATTTCCCAGTTCTACCCTCGCCCAGGAACACCTGCTGCGAAGATGAAACGCGTCCCGACGCAAGTGGTTAAGAACCGTAGTCGCAACCTCACTAAGCTCTTCGAGACGTTTGAGCCGTACACACACCTCGTGGGCACTACACAAAAGGTATGGGTGAACACGGAGGTGTCGGATGACAAGAAGTACACGGTGGCACACACAAAGAATTACACTAAGGTGCTCCTGCCGCGTGATGACTCCCTCATTGGGTGCACGGCGGAAGTTAACGTCCTTACAGCTGCACGATTCCACATTACTGGTGAAGTGATCTCGCGCTCGCAGCCCGCTACTGTAGCAGCTGCTGCCATTCGCGAGCAGATCCGCACTGAGGGTGACCTGACCGCAGCTGATCGATCCAAGGCTTTGTCGAAAGCGAAGGCTGCTTCTGCTTCATCTTGCAAGGGTGATGGTAGCTGTGGTGGTCACGGTCACGGCCACGGTCATGGCCACAGCCATGGTCATGACCACACGCACGACCACGACCATGATCACGAGGGAGACGATCACCATCATGGTGAAGGCGGATGCTGTGGTGGCAGCGGATCGTGCTGCTCGTCCGGTGGTGATGGCAAGGGTTGTGGTGGTACGTGCGGGTCGAAGTCTAAGAAGAAAAAAGCAGTTGTTAAGGAGCCTTCGCGGAAGAAGGCTCACGGCAAAGAGAGTGCAGCAACCAGAACTGGAATGATATCAACAATGACTACGACCCTGGCAACGAAGTGGAACGAAGTGCGCGATGACAAGATTGCGCTTGCGGCATTCGCCACGTTGGTGGCGTCGGCATCTTTTGTCGCAGCTCGTTTACTTACGCGCAAGTAATTACAGTAGGTCGTGGATACAACTAGCCTACCGGACAGCCAGCAGCAGGCGTTAGATCACATTTCATCTTCAACAGAGTGTCTTATAACAAAGTTAGCTCATGGGCTTTATCCTCTATCTTGAATAGCAGTGTCTGCAATAGTTTCTTGCGCATACTCGTTGGTGGCAGCTGTGCCTCCGATTGAATACCATGTAGCGCGCGCATGGAGCAGCTCAATACACCTTGAGCTGGTAGCTTGTCGTCACTTGTCCAGGTTTTCCAGAGATCGGACTCAATTGCATCTCCATTAAGTTGTGCGTTTGTCAGCTCAGCTTCACCGCTTGCTGCGAGCTTAACAAGAATCAAAATCATTTGGCGATGATCAAACGAGTTTAGTTGAAGATGACGGTAGGTTTCAATTTGCTGTAGTGGGTGAAAGCAGTTTAATACCCCCAATCGATCTAACACCTGTGTCTTCGTAGTGAGATCCAGCAACGACAATGTCTCGCTTAGGTTCCATTCGTCCACTATTCTGCTGAAGAGCACGATGAATACCTCGCCACGAAAGAGACATCCAGTGCTTGGATCACGCTCAAACGTGCCGAAATGTTCCATGATTCGCTGCGCTTGACTGCATGTGAAGTAATAGAGAGTAGATATGGAGCGCAATCCAACAAGCTTCATTTCAGCTGTCACCTGGAGTTGCTTGAACTCTTTCAGGAACTGCTCAAATGCGCCATCATTGAGTGCTGTGCAAACTGTGTAAGGCCGTCGTGTCATGACGAAGTCAAACTCGAGAATGCCTAAACGTGGGAACTGCCAATTCGCCCCCATTACAATAGGTAGGTGATTCAGCCGCATATTCCGAAATCCGCCTTGAAGTGGTTGTGCAACGAGACCATGCTGCGAAGTATCCATGAGCTTCAGCAGCTGTCTCATTTTCCTTTCCATCTTGTTAACTTCTAAGATCCGCATAAGGATGCGGCGATCAATGGAATTAGCCATGTTCAATTGATACCTTCCACTAGGATTATAAACGTTGAATGAAATCCACTTTCCAACCTTTTGCTCTACATGACTTTGCTCAATGTCGGATAGGTTCTCAAGGCCAATAGTTATGCAAATATCGCCGCACACATCAATCTTGCCGTCTGCATCTTTGTCCTCGAAAAACTCGTTCGGCGTCTCCATAGAAGCACAGTCGTAAATCTCTTCTGTGGCTGCATGTGCAATCTTTGCTTGTGCTGATGGTGTCTGGAGAATCTGAGGGATCATTGCCGCTGCGGCACTTGCCTTCTCTACTTGTGAGGTGTGTGACTCGAAAAGTGACAACAGAATATTTGCTTCAGCCACCGTGAAAGTGTACTCTTCTGCCATTATACGAATGCAAAACAGTTTAGCTGCTTCATCGCCGTCGTGCGAATGACCAAAGGACCGATTCATTAGCTTCACAACTCGATTGAATCCACTAGTCGAGATCAACTCTTCGTGTCGGTCGTAGTTCGGCTGGAACTTGATTTGCATAGATCCTTGTGATGGAATAGAGTTCATGAGCGCTTTTTCATCTTTCCTATTGAACGTGAAAGGCATTCCATTATGAACTGTGTCCACAATCTCAGCTTTGTTTTTCCATACAAGTTGCAGGAGTTCTCTCAATAAAATCCCGTCAGATCGCTCGCCCATATTCAAACTAAAGGTTCCTCCGCCGTAGATAGTTCCCTCCAGGTTACCGTCTAGTATATCCAAATTGCAGTCACCTAGATCGATCTGGCAGGTCGAAACAGATCCTGAAGCCACTGAGCGAAGGATAGCTTCTCCTCCTATGACTCCGATGGGGTTGCCACGGACTACGAGTGTCTCGAGAACCGCATTTTGTTGGAGGCCGTTCACATATACCAGCACGGACTTGGCCTGGACGTGATTATTCGATATATTCAGATAACGTAGCGACTTGTTCGTTGCTAAACATGCACCGAGATCGGCGTCTGCTTTTCCGTTGTTGCCTAATGTGTTGTCGGACAGATCTAAATGAGTCAACGTTAGATTTTCCATCATGCATCGCGCTAAATGCTGAGCTGGTTCGCCACGAATGTTGTTCCAAGATAAATTGAGTGATGCCAGCGGTGTTGTAATGCGCAACAGTTCTCCGATGGAAATTGCAGCATGAAAAATATGATTCCGTCGAAGATCAAGATATTCCAGCGTGCAGCGATTCAACAAGCACTGCATCAGTGACCTCACTGCTTGGTCCCCCAGCTGATTGTTGCCAAGATCTAACGACTTCAGATGAATTTGAGGGTTCTCCAGCGTCCGATAAATGGTGAGAATCCCCTTTGCGCCTAATCGGTTTTCTGAAAAGTTGAGGTGTTTTAGTTGCTTCATAGGTATACCGTTCATGATAGCCGACGATCCAGTTCCAGAAACTCCCACGTTCTTCATCGATAACGTATGTACTGGCACTGGAAGTAGTTGAAGCGCATTGCCCAGCGCTTCAGCACGCTTGTCGCCAAAGTAGTAGTTGTCATAACGAAGCGATTGGCTTGCTCTCTCATAACGTGATGATCGCTTTAGATCCAGCACAGGGAGCACTAGCAGTGACGAATCTTGGCAATTGGCAATGTAGCGACCTCGTGCCGAGTCAGGCCGCTTGTTTGTGGTGCTGTTCTTATAAATTTTCCAGAAGTCCTCAGATCCACTCTGAACATTGCCCACGCCGTTTGAGCTGTGATTTTTATCACCAGCATCTTCATCCAGCACTTCTCGCTGAAACTTCGCTTTGGCCTCCATTAGCTTAGCCGCTGCCGCTGCTGCAAGTCGCATCTCCTCGCTTTCCTCCTCTTTATCATCTGTCTCAGTACTTTCATCTTGATCTGCCACTGCTCCACCTTCGCTATCATTTTGTGCGTTTGCATCTTGTCCGTCGTTTACATTCTTCAGCGAGCTGCCTTGTCGGATCAAAATGTTGATAACCTTGCGTGTTTTGGCCAGAATTTTGTTCGTGCGATGCGCGACTTTGAAGGCTTTCCACGCTTCTTGCCCTGTCGAAGTCGCAACTGTAGTTACCAAGTTCTTAGAAGACATTGGCTGCAGTTGTGGTGGGGGCAGCGATGTTGGTGGCGATTGCAAATTATTCCTTTGGGCTCTTCTGGATGTCTGCGATCCCGATGACTGCTGGGTTGCCTGTAGATGCGAGTGCTGGCCGGCCGTCGCCAGTCTTTGGCGTTGCGAGACAAGCAGCGAGCGAGAGTTGCCTCCTAAAGCCAATGGCGCGCCACCATTTACATTAGGCGTCGCAGGGATCGCCACGGGTGGCACGCACTCGCGCAGCATGTTCTCGATGAGTTCGTCCTTGGTGCCGTCGTCCGTCCAGCTCCAGAGGTCTGCACGCGGGAACGCCGCCGCCTCTCCGCGCCTCACCCGCGCTGCTAAAGGCGACGGCTTTGCAGCGGCGCCATGCGGGGGCCTTGCGGGTGGCTGCTGCATGGTTCCCATGCTACTGCGCACCTCGTATCACTGTCAATAGCATCTTAATCACCATGCTCCAAAGATAGCGCAGTGTCCTCGTTTTACCTTGCGGTGATCAGCACGCGAGCAGTTTCAGACGTCACAGCACTAATCCAGGCCATGCAGTGCGTCAATCCACCGGTCTTGCTGGTGGGAGGAGACTTGAAGGCCCGTTGCCTTTCTCGGAGTGAAGGTCGTGTCGTTGAAGTGACCAGCAGTGGGTATTTGGTGTGGGCGACATTAAGCTGGTGTTCCGTTGGTGTGGCGGAAGGCCCATCCCAAAATTGGGGGAGCGAGCGGGGTCCAGTGTCTATTGTCAGAAGGAAGGCAGCATGACGAGCGTGAGCGACGTGGCGCTGGAGGAGGTCAAGCCGGCCAGCAGCGGCAGCGGCCCCGACCAGTGGATCGAGAACCTGCGCAACGGCAAAGTGCTGAGCGAGCTGGAGCTCAAGCAGGTGTGCGAGATGGTGAAGCTGCTGCTGATCGAGGAGTCCAACGTGCAGCCCGTGAGCAGCCCCGTGACGGTCTGCGGCGACATCCACGGCCAGTTCTTCGACCTGCTGGAGCTCTTCCGCTGCGGCGGCGACATCCAGGACACCAACTACGTCTTCATGGTGCGCGCGGCCGGGTAGAGTGTGGAACGGGGGCGGCGCTCACGCGGTTTTCTTCTTCCTCTGCTGCAGGGCGACTTCGTGGACCGCGGACACAACAGCGTGGAGACCTTCGAGCTGCTGCTGTGCCTCAAGGCGCGCTACCCGGACCGCATCACGCTGCTGCGCGGCAACCACGAGTGCCGGCAGATCACGCAGGTCTACGGCTTCTACGAGGAGTGCGTGCGTAAGTACGGCAACGCCAACCCCTGGAAGTACTGCACGGACGTGTTCGACTACCTCAACCTGGCTGCGATCATTGACGGACGCGTGCTGTGCGTGCACGGCGGTCTGTCGCCCGAGCTGCGCACGCTCGACCAGATCCGGACAATAGAGCGCCAGCAGGAGATCCCCCACGAGGGATCTTTCTGCGACCTCATGTGGTCCGACCCCGAGGATATTGAGACGTGGGCCATGAGTCCGCGTGGTGCCGGATACCTGTTCGGCGCCAAGGTGACCCAGGAGTTCAACCAGATTAACGGCCTGGACCTCATCTGCCGTGCCCATCAGCTCGTGCAGGAGGGTTACAAGTATATGTTCGACAATAGTCTCGTGACCGTCTGGTCGGCGCCCAACTACTGCTACCGATGCGGTAATGTTGCGGCCATCCTGTCGTTCGACGAGAACCTCGAGCGTGATTTCAAGCTGTTCCGCGAGGTACGATTGGTGGAACTGTCAGTGTTGTGTTGTTGTTTTTTGGTGTTCCTGACGAGTGTTTGCATTGTTTCAGGTTGCTGAGTCGTCGGATGGCTTCAACCAGCGTGCACTGGTGCCGTACTTCCTGTAAAATGGCTGCTGGATATGGCCGTCGACCACGTCTCACGCGCGCGACCAGCGCCTTGCGTGTTCCTGCCTTCTTCATTCATTTGCTTTGAGCTCGTCACGCGGGTCGCTCTTATACTCTCTCCACATCGAAAAGGGACAAGGACGTTAGTAGATAGATATCCTGTCGAGAGTTTGATCAGACGGATCCTTTAACTAAGCTTTTTTCCATCATACGTTCAGCTTTGTTACGTGGTGAACGAATATGAATTGATTTGCACAACTTACGACGGAGGTGAAAGAGGCGTCACATGCACCACTTGGGGTTCCGACATCCAGCTTGCTTGAACAGTATATGCAAAGTCCCATCCGTAACCAGCTCCTCCGAACTCGCCGAGTCGATTCAAACAAACCATTCCTCCTAAAAAGTGCGGATACACCGCAGCAATTCGGTGGAGTGCGTGCTCACATGCTTTGCGCGGCTATCGCAGAAATCCAAACAAACCAGTCAGTCAAGATACCAGCAGTTTGAAGCATTTACAGATAAACAAGTTCGTACGTGAGCACCCCTCTTCATTTCCTGGACAGCATAGAATGAGGGCAAAAAGCGCATCATAACATCTCCGTCGCCGGTGGCGGCAGCGCCACCGACAGAGGAGTCGACGTATGCCCCTGCACCGGGGACTGCTGCGTCGCCGACTCGCCTACAAGAAAAGTTGTCAGTTATAGCAGCACCGTTAAGGGAGCCCGTTAACAACACCCACCCTGCAATTTTGTGTGTTGCTCCATTGGAGCTGGTTCCTGCAGCCATGTGTCCATTCTCCGCCAGAACCACCATTCCAATGGTGTCATGATTCTCTTTCGAGATCAAACTCTCCACCTTCGGGCTGTTCTGTCTATTTTTCGCAGCACGTAGCAGCGACTGCCCCTGTAATCCCGCAAAGACATCGTGCTTGGACGGTATCGGCTCGTACGGCGGACACGAGGTGTTCTGTCCCACCACGTTTCGGAAGTAGTTTGGCTGGCACCTGTTCTCCAGCCATTTTTCATGAATCTCCCTCGAGTGCGGCGTGTCGAGCGGTGTCTCTTCAAAGCCCATCATCTTGGCAAACTCGAGTGCGCCGTCCCCTGCCAAGATGCTGTGCGCCGAGTGCTCCATCACGGCGCGGGCCACCTCGATGGCGGGTTTGACGCGACGCAGCTGCGCCACGGCGCCCATTTCCATGGTGGAGCCGTCCAGGATCATGGCGTCCAGCGTCGTCTCCCCCGTCGTGTCCGGACTGCCTCCGTAGCCCACCGTGAAGTCGCACTGGTCCACCTCGCAGCGGTTGCAGCCGCGCGTGATGGCGTCCAGCGCGTGCGAGCGGCCGACGGACTCGCGCAGCGCAGTGAAGCCGGCGCGCGTCGCGTTCACGAAGGGCCACGTGTTGATGACCACCACGCCGCGCTGCGGGATCTCGTGCGCCGAGCCCAGCAGCATCACGAAGCACACGGCCACGGCGAAGCTGCCGCAGATCCAGCGCTGGTGCGTCTCGTGTCGGGGCTGCTCCATCTCGAAAATGGTTCGTTGAAAATCAGGCGATTGGCTGACGCGCTTCAAGTTGCAGGCGGTTGAGGAAAACGAATGTGCATTGATAATGTTCATTAGCTGTACGTCTAGAGGGATCTACTTCCACTCGGGCTTCTCTCGAACCCGAGCTGCGGCTTGTTGCTGCGCACGCAGAGCTTTCGTAAGTGACACGCTCCTCGCGATGCGCTGAACATACGCTGGAGCCTCGATCGTCCGAGGCTTGAAAGTGCACTCGGCGAACTCCCCCATCTCTTTCTCTTGAATAGCTCGGCGCTGCTTAATGGTGTGTGCTTGACTTTGCTGTTGGATGCGCTGCAAATACGTGTCGGGGCTGGAGAGGATCTTGAGCTTACCTTCGTGACGCTCGGACATGCGGTTCAACTGCGGTCGGAAGGTCAATGCGGCCATCTCCTCCTGCTCCATCTTTAACTTCATTAGTCGCTGTGTTGTCTCCCGACGTAGCAGATCGCCACGGCTCAGTTCTGTAATGGAGCGTGGTTTTCGTTTGATGCTTGCTTGGTTTATGGCAGGCTTGAAAGTGCAATTGGGGTCCTAAACATGAGAGACAGGGTCAGAAAGCAAGTAGCGGTAAACAAAATGGCTGGATCACGCATGACTTACCGATGAACGAACTGTTTTCTTCTTGACGTTGTCGTGCTCCTTACGCAGCGCATACGTTGAAATGCGTTCCAGGAAATCACCTTTGCGGCCGTTTTCCATCATGGCAAGGGATTTTTTGTTGATAGTCGGCTTGTAGCCGGGCGTAAGCTGCTGCTTGGTTAACTCAATGCGTTTGTGTCGCGCCTGCTCATGAAACTTCTGCCTTTCAATGAAGTTCTTAAACTGACGTGCACGTTCCTCTTTTCCTTCTCGGCTTTGTTCTGCATCCACTGAACGCGGTCCATGTCTGCGTCTTGACGCCGACCGGCATCGACTTTTACCACCAGGCCGCACTGATATATCATCTTGACACGATTGAGGGGAGCTCACGTCGACGTTATCCCTGTCTTCTTCGTCATCATCACCAAATAGGGATAGACTTCTCCTTCTACTGCTTCGCCCTCTTGCTGGAGACTTTCCGTCTTCTGAATCCCCACAGCACGGCTTGCTTAAGCGCTCGTAGATGTTCTGTTGCAAGTAAAGTTGCGCCGAGACCATTTCGGATCTAATCCCATTTACTTTTGGGTAGAAGGTGCACTCAGCGAGCTCCTTCGCAGCAGCCTCTCGAGACGCTGCAGTCAGTGACGACGACGACAGTGTCTTGGATTCCATGTACTTAGCCTTCACTTTGTCACTCTGGTTAATTTTCGGCTTGAATGTGCATTGACGCTCGATCTCTGCCTCCTCATCAGCCTTTAGCTTGGTCGCAAGCTCCTCTCGAATTCTGTAGTTGTCTGCTTCCTGGTACAGGCGTTCAGACACTGCTTGCAATACGCTGAGACCCTGACCCGAGGCACTGGAAGTTTGTCGTCCGCGTAACTTCGCCACGACTTTAGTGGACTTCGGGTTGATCTTGGGTGCAAACGTACATTCGTCAAGCTCTGACTGCAATAATTGCTGTTTCATCTGTTCTCGAATCGCATCCTTTTGAGACTTCCAGCGAGTCACTCGGGCGTGGAATTGCCCGTCTGTATTGTTATTACTCCCAGAGGCATTAGCTTTCCCCCCATTGTTGCCACCGGAACTTGTAATATGCCCGCCATCAAGCTCGTCGCGAAATTGTTCCGTGAAATCGAGATACTGCTGTTCACCGCCGTCACTGCGCTTATACCCAAAGTCACTGTCGACGAGCTGAGTCTGTCCTGGTGGATTGTGCTGTGGTGCGTACGTGTAGCTCTGTCGAGGGATTTCTTCACGATCGCGAGGGTGGCTAGCATCTGCTACGCCTGACGAGCTATCCGTGTGCTGAAAGTTTGGTGCGAAAGTGTAGTTTTCAGATGCACCGATTCCAAACGGGTCTTTATCATGTCGATCAAGTGTAAGCTCATTTTCCCCTGAAAACTCTGAAGATTGTGCTTGAGACTGCTGCTGGTAATGAAGTCGCAGCGCATTGCTAACTTGACTTGATGCCGATACCCGTGACTTATTAGCCATCCATTCTTGCACGCTGAGACGCTTGGCTTTATCGTGGGATACACCGGTAGCGAGAAGCTCCGTGTCACTCTCCACGATCGTAGCTCCCGGTTTGGCGACCATCGCCGCATAATCTGGTACAGGCGGCATCGAGAAGGACCGTGAGACTCCAGGCATTGCGTGGGCAACGAACGGCATGGGTGCCACAGCTGCGCCAAATGAAACCTGAGCTGGGGCTGCCACCGGTTGGGAGGTTGTCGTTGCCGCTGGCCCACCGAGAAGGCGATTCCCTCCGACGGAAAACGAAAAAGCCGGCGAGGGTGATGGCACCATTCGCATCCCAGGTGTCAATGGGATAGCTGTGTTCGTCGCTTGTGGTGAAACTTGGTCAGTAGTTGCGATTGGAGCTGGAGGGGGCAAACCGCTGGAACCTCCAGCCGCTTGCAGTTTGGCGAGCTGCTGGAAGAGCTGCATCTTCGAGATCTCGCCGCTTTTCAACTGTTGCATGAGTTCAGAGACTGCCACCCCTGGTGACGCCGACGCCTCCATGTTTCCAAGGACTGTCGCGAGCCCGACAGCTTAGTTGCTCTTGGTGGTGTTGTTAAGGCGCGCCCATTCCGCTCAAGTCAGCTATTTTGGGGTCAAGTTGAAGCAGAAATACCGTAATTTCTGTAATTATACGTCTTAAAACAATAAAACATTTCACAAAAATTTCGCTCTTTTTATTTCATTGAGCAGAGTATCCAACGTTTATTGTATCGTAAGGAAAGAAATCGATGCGCCATTTTGCTAGATATATTAGGGAACTGTCTTTTCGGAATGACTCTTTCCGATACGATCTTCCGTGATTGTGCGGTACTGTATAATCATGTTTTTTAAAACGACAGACTTTCAAAACCACGTAGTGAAGAAATCATAGCTTCAAACTCTGCTTGTACGTAAGCCAGAGCCTTGCTAGGATGGTCACATAAAAGTAGCAATTTTTCCGGCAAAAGCCTCTTGTCGTTGGCGTGACGTCCAAAAAATGTTATCTCGAATGGACTGACTTGTTAATTTATTTGTATTTCATGTCGATGCAACGTGTAAGGGTTTCCATATTGAAAACCCTGCCTTGGTATGTGCAATTTTCGCCAAATATCGGTCATTTCACCTAGTAGCTTTGTTTGTAACTTCTCAGCGATTAAAAGCACTGTATGGAAATGGTAAATGCTTCGCGAAACAAGACATTTGGCAGTGGAAACTCTTTTTGAGATTTTAATGTGCTACTACCCCTTAGCAGCCAATTTACTAAAGCATACAAAAAAAAACTTGTAAACCTACGTTATCAGTGATGTGAACAATATGCTCTTTGATCGCAGTGCATGTGCGTGCGCTATGCTCGCTCGTTTAAAAGTAGCTGAATGAAAGGTCTTTCCTGCTACAAAACACTTTGCTAAATGTATTGTCAAATAATGACTGGCAGGAAATTTCGTGAGATGACAGTGCTTTCAAATTCGGACCGTTATTGCGACGAAAACTAATCCTGTTGAACCGTCCAACAAGAAAAAAACGGGGTCACACGTTAGGACAAAAACTTAAATCGGGAACGCCTTTGCAACAACTGATTTCCAACAATAGCTAACGAATGGGGCGATTGATCATATTGTTTTTTCTTGGGTGAGAAGTGGCGCGTTGGTCCTGCCGAGGAGGTCTTAAATCTCTCGCGTATTTCTCAATCTCTACCGCTATAGGGAAATCGACGTTTTGACGTTGCTCTTCGACATTTTTAAAGTCTTAAAATCCGACCTTTTTGGGCTGCCAAAACGAGTCTAGCCGCTTTGATTTTGTCATACAAACGCCGGTTCCTCGATGTTTCGAGGTGTGCGAGCACAAAAGTAAGATCAATGTTAGAGTCACACAGTGGTTGTGTGACTTGGAACCTAAGCGCGTATAACAGTCACCATGGTGGGTTGTGTACCTAACGGCAAAGTCACAAAGGCACACTGAGAATAAATGGCCCAAGTAAATTACCGTACCGATTTCAAACTCTCATCATTTGTAGAATTTTTTAAGAGCATCTCCACGGTTTGCGTAAGTGGTTCATGTGACAATGTTGCAGCTTCATGCTTGAGCAACTGTGTTGCAGGAGTGTACAGATCACTTGCGATTTTTCATAAGCAGAAATTGATGCATGTTGCACGTGTCGTACCCATTACACGACGTAAGAGACGATAGCGCTCGTAGAGCAAGCCAGGGAAGCACATGAATCCACCTGTCAATTAAATTAGTCAACGTTAGCGGTCTAAATCCGCTAACCTTGTTTAGACCACACAAAGTGGTGCGTTTGAAGACAGACAAGCGAAGGATTCAGATGCCACCGAAGCGTTACGCAGACTTGCTTTGTTCCTTCCTTCCATTTCTGTGCATCTGCTGTAGCAGCATATTCGCGGGGTGGCTAGACGTGTGCTGGGTCTAGTTGCGGCGTCGCAGCCCGTTGCATAGAAGCTTTCTTCCCTCGTTGCATGCGCAGCGATGTTGCAGCCGCTGGCGCGCTGAGGTCTTCGGCAATGAGGAGGGGCGGTGAGATGGCATGCGATGCTGCAGTCGAGGCATGCTAGTGCGACCGTGGCTAAGCCGAAGAAGCATACAAGTAGGAGAGCCAAGATTCGGCAAGTAAAAGTCTCCGCCAGACACAGCGCCGGCGACGCGACGCAACAAGGGCGAGACGCTGGCTGCCCAGACGGAGACTCCAGGAAATGGAGTAGCATGTCAGCGGTGGGATTTGAACCCACGAGTGCGAACACAGTAGAACTTGAGTCTACCCCCTTAGACCGCTCGGGCACACTGACGATAGAAATTACACTCCAACCACAAAATCACACCCACCCATGAATACATACAAACACAACGCACACCGAACGCGCAACAAACCAACAAACACTTTACCGCACACACGCACACTCGCGCACGCACACACACACACACACACGCTCGAAGATAGTGCGTCCTGATCCGGCCTTCGCCGGCACCAGCCAGCAAGCTACACGAGAAGCGGATTGACAAAGAGGCGTGAGAATGTTCGGTGCACCGGCGTTTTCCCCGGGTAGGCCCGGCGGCAGTGTGTATCAAGTCGATGATGTAGGAGTCATGTGGAGCGGCTCTAATCTGGCGGCAGGTGTGTAGCGTGCTAGTGCGTGTGTATGTATGTGTGTGTGTGTGTGTGTGTGTGCGTGCGCGTGTGTGCGTGTGTGCGGTGGAGTGTTTGTTGGTTTGTTGCGCGTTCGGTGTGCGTTGTGTTTGTATGTATTCATGGGTGGGTGTGATTTTGTGGTTGGAGTGTAATTTCTATCGTCAGTGTGCCCGAGCGGTCTAAGGGGGTAGACTCAAGTTCTACTGTGTTCGCACTCGTGGGTTCAAATCCCACCGCTGACATGCTACTCCATTTCCTGGAGTCTCCGTCTGGGCAGCCAGCGTCTCGCCCTTGTTGCGTCGCGTCGCCGGCGCTGTGTCTGGCGGAGACTTTTACTTGCCGAATCTTGGCTCTCCTACTTGTATGCTTCTTCGGCTTAGCCACGGTCGCACTAGCATGCCTCGACTGCAGCATCGCATGCCATCTCACCGCCCCTCCTCATTGCCGAAGACCTCAGCGCGCCAGCGGCTGCAACATCGCTGCGCATGCAACGAGGGAAGAAAGCTTCTATGCAACGGGCTGCGACGCCGCAACTAGACCCAGCACACGTCTAGCCACCCCGCGAATATGCTGCTACAGCAGATGCACAGAAATGGAAGGAAGGAACAAAGCAAGTCTGCGTAACGCTTCGGTGGCATCTGAATCCTTCGCTTGTCTGTCTTCAAACGCACCACTTTTTGTGGTCACCTGGCTCGTGGGTTGTCTGTAGAGCGCGAGAAGGTCCTGCTCTGCTCGCTTCTTGCGCGCGCTGCTCCTAGCGGTTGGGTTGGGGTCATCGCACCCGGAACACCCCGTGGCGTTGGTAGCGTCGACATTCACGCTCAACTAGACCAGCCGCAACAAGTTGGTTCTCGCGAGTAAAGCAATCAAGGGCACCAGTCGCTGCCTGTGTTTTGCAAACCGCATGCGGAATGCTGGTGCAACATCCGCTCTGATAGACTCCCTGCATAACTTGTAGTAGGTTTCCATTTTATCCAGATGACACAGACGACTGGACTGTGGCACCAGACTGTGCAAATATGCTCCGTTTGGATTGGCGTTACGGCACCCGCTCGAAGATAGTGCGTCCTGATCCGGCCTTCGCCGGCACCAGCCAGCAAGCTACACGAGAAGCGGACTAACAAAGAGGCGTGAGAATGTTCGGTGCACCGGCGTTTTCCCCGGGTAGGCCCGGCGGCAGTGTGTATCAAGTCGATGATGTAGGAGTCATGTGGAGCGGCTCTAATCTGGCGGCAGGTGTGTAGCGTGCTAGTGCGTGTGTATGTGTGTGTGTGTGTGTGTGTGTGTGCGTGTGTGCGGTGTAGTGTTGCGCGTTCGGTGTGCGTTGTGTTTGTATGTATTCATGGGTGGGTGTGATTTTGTGGTTGGAGTGTAATTTCTTTCGTCAGTGTGCCCGAGCGGTCTAAGGGGGTAGACTCAAGTTCTACTGTGTTCGCACTCGTGGGTTCAAATCCCACCGCTGACATGCTACTCCATTTCCTGGAGTCTCCGTCTGGGCAGCCAGCGTCTCGCCCTTGTTGCGTCGCGTCGCCGGCGCTGTGTCTGGCGGAGACTTTTACTTGCCGAATCTTGGCTCTCCTACTTGTATGCTTCTTCGGCTTAGCCACGGTCGCACTAGCATGCCTCGACTGCAGCATCGCATGCCATCTCACCGCCCCTCCTCATTGCCGAAGACCTCAGCGCGCCAGCGGCTGCAACATCGCTGCGCATGCAACGAGGGAAGAAAGCTTCTATGCAACGGGCTGCGACGCCGCAACTAGACCCAGCACACGTCTAGCCACCCCGCGAATATGCTGCTACAGCAGATGCACAGAAATGGAAGGAAGGAACAAAGCAAGTCTGCGTAACGCTTCGGTGGCATCTGAATCCTTCGCTTGTCTGTCTTCAAACGCACCACTTTTTGTGGTCACCTGGCTCGTGGGTTGTCTGTAGAGCGCGAGAAGGTCCTGCTCTGCTCGCTTCTTGCGCGCGCTGCTCCTAGCGGTTGGGTTGGGGTCATCGCACCCGGAACACCCCGTGGCGTTGGTAGCGTCGACATTCACGCTCAACTAGACCAGCCGCAACAAGTTGGTTCTCGCGAGTAAAGCAATCAAGGGCACCAGTCGCTGCCTGTGTTTTGCAAACCGCATGCGGAATGCTGGTGCAACATCCGCTCTGATAGACTCCCTGCATAACTTGTAGTAGGTTTCCATTTTATCCAGATGACACAGACGACTGGACTGTGGCAGCAGACTGTGCAAATATGCTCCGTTTGGATTGGCGTTACGGCACCCGCTCGAAGATAGTGCGTCCTGATCCGGCCTTCGCCGGCACCAGCCAGCAAGCTACACGAGAAGCGGACTAACAAAGAGGCGTGAGAATGTTCGGTGCACCGGCGTTTTCCCCGGGTAGGCCCGGCGGCAGTGTGTATCAAGTCGATGATGTAGGAGTCATGTGGAGCGGCTCTAATCTGGCGGCAGGTGTGTAGCGTGCTAGTGCGTGTGTATGTATGTGTGTGTGTGTGTGTGTGTGTGTGTGCGTGTGTGCGGTGTAGTGTTGCGCGTTCGGTGTGCGTTGTGTTTGTATGTATTCATGGGTGGGTGTGATTTTGTGGTTGGAGTGTAATTTCTATCGTCAGTGTGCCCGAGCGGTCTAAGGGGGTAGACTCAAGTTCTACTGTGTTCGCACTCGTGGGTTCAAATCCCACCGCTGACATGCTACTCCATTTCCTGGAGTCTCCGTCTGGGCAGCCAGCGTCTCGCCCTTGTTGCGTCGCGTCGCCGGCGCTGTGTCTGGCGGAGACTTTTACTTGCCGAATCTTGGCTCTCCTACTTGTATGCTTCTTCGGCTTAGCCACGGTCGCACTAGCATGCCTCGACTGCAGCATCGCATGCCATCTCACCGCCCCTCCTCATTGCCGAAGACCTCAGCGCGCCAGCGGCTGCAACATCGCTGCGCATGCAACGAGGGAAGAAAGCTTCTATGCAACGGGCTGCGACGCCGCAACTAGACCCAGCACACGTCTAGCCACCCCGCGAATATGCTGCTACAGCAGATGCACAGAAATGGAAGGAAGGAACAAAGCAAGTCTGCGTAACGCTTCGGTGGCATCTGAATCCTTCGCTTGTCTGTCTTCAAACGCACCACTTTTTGTGGTCACCTGGCTCGTGGGTTGTCTGTAGAGCGCGAGAAGGTCCTGCTCTGCTCGCTTCTTGCGCGCGCTGCTCCTAGCGGTTGGGTTGGGGTCATCGCACCCGGAACACCCCGTGGCGTTGGTAGCGTCGACATTCACGCTCAACTAGACCAGCCGCAACAAGTTGGTTCTCGCGAGTAAAGCAATCAAGGGCACCAGTCGCTGCCTGTGTTTTGCAAACCGCATGCGGAATGCTGGTGCAACATCCGCTCTGATAGACTCCCTGCATAACTTGTAGTAGGTTTCCATTTTATCCAGATGCACACAGACGACTGGACTGTGGCACCAGACTGTGCAAATATGCTCCGTTTGGATTGGCGTTACGGCACCCGCTCGAAGATAGTGCGTCCTGATCCGGCCTTCGCCGGCACCAGCCAGCAAGCTACACGAGAAGCGGACTAACAAAGAGGCGTGAGAATGTTCGGTGCACCGGCGTTTTCCCCGGGTAGGCCCGGCGGCAGTGTGTATCAAGTCGATGATGTAGGAGTCATGTGGAGCGGCTCTAATCTGGCGGCAGGTGTGTAGCGTGCTAGTGCGTGTGTATGTGTATGTGTGTGTGTGTGCGTGCGCGTGTGTGCGTGTGTGCGGTGGAGTGTTTGTTGGTTTGTTGCGCGTTCGGTGTGCGTTGTGTTTGTATGTATTCATGGGTGGGTGTGATTTTGTGGTTGGAGTGTAATTTCTTTCGTCAGTGTGCCCGAGCGGTCTAAGGGGGTAGACTCAAGTTCTACTGTGTTCGCACTCGTGGGTTCAAATCCCACCGCTGACATGCTACTCCATTTCCTGGAGTCTCCGTCTGGGCAGCCAGCGTCTCGCCCTTGTTGCGTCGCGTCGCCGGCGCTGTGTCTGGCGGAGACTTTTACTTGCCGAATCTTGGCTCTCCTACTTGTATGCTTCTTCGGCTTAGCCACGGTCGCACTAGCATGCCTCGACTGCAGCATCGCATGCCATCTCACCGCCCCTCCTCATTGCCGAAGACCTCAGCGCGCCAGCGGCTGCAACATCGCTGCGCATGCAACGAGGGAAGAAAGCTTCTATGCAACGGGCTGCGACGCCGCAACTAGACCCAGCACACGTCTAGCCACCCCGCGAATATGCTGCTACAGCAGATGCACAGAAATGGAAGGAAGGAACAAAGCAAGTCTGCGTAACGCTTCGGTGGCATCTGAATCCTTCGCTTGTCTGTCTTCAAACGCACCACTTTTTGTGGTCACCTGGCGCGTGAGTTGTCTGTAGAGCGCGAGAAGGTCCTGCTCTGCTCGCTTCTTGCGCGCGCTGCTCCTAGCGGTTGGGTTGGGGTCATCGCACCCGGAACACCCCGTGGCGTTGGTAGCGTCGACATTCACGCTCAACTAGACCAGCCGCAACAAGTTGGTTCTCGCGAGTAAAGCAATCAAGGGCACCAGTCGCTGCCTGTGTTTTGCAAACCGCATGCGGAATGCTGGTGCAACATCCGCTCTGATAGACTCCCTGCATAACTTGTAGTAGGTTTCCATTTTATCCAGATGACACAGACGACTGGACTGTGGCAGCAGACTGTGCAAATATGCTCCGTTTGGATTGGCGTTACGGCACCCGCTCGAAGATAGTGCGTCCTGATCCGGCCTTCGCCGGCACCAGCCAGCAAGCTACACGAGAAGCGGACTAACAAAGAGGCGTGAGAATGTTCGGTGCACCGGCGTTTTCCCCGGGTAGGCCCGGCGGCAGTGTGTATCAAGTCGATGATGTAGGAGTCATGTGGAGCGGCTCTAATCTGGCGGCAGGTGTGTAGCGTGCTAGTGCGTGTGTATGTATGTGTGTGTGTGTGTGTGTGTGTGTGTGTGTGTGTGTGTGTGTGTGTGTGTGTGTGTGTGTGTGCGTGCGTGCGCGTGTGTGCGTGTGTGCGGTGGAGTGTTTGTTGGTTTGTTGCGCGTTCGGTGTGCGTTGTGTTTGTATGTATTCATGGGTGGGTGTGATTTTGTGGTTGGAGTGTAATTTCTATCGTCAGTGTGCCCGAGCGGTCTAAGGGGGTAGACTCAAGTTCTACTGTGTTCGCACTCGTGGGTTCAAATCCCACCGCTGACATGCTACTCCATTTCCTGGAGTCTCCGTCTGGGCAGCCAGCGTCTCGCCCTTGTTGCGTCGCGTCGCCGGCGCTGTGTCTGGCGGAGACTTTTACTTGCCGAATCTTGGCTCTCCTACTTGTATGCTTCTTCGGCTTAGCCACGGTCGCACTAGCATGCCTCGACTGCAGCATCGCATGCCATCTCACCGCCCCTCCTCATTGCCGAAGACCTCAGCGCGCCAGCGGCTGCAACATCGCTGCGCATGCAACGAGGGAAGAAAGCTTCTATGCAACGGGCTGCGACGCCGCAACTTAGACCCAGCACACGTCTAGCCACCCCGCGAATATGCTGCTACAGCAGATGCACAGAAATGGAAGGAAGGAACAAAGCAAGTCTGCGTAACGCTTCGGTGGCATCTGAATCCTTCGCTTGTCTGTCTTCAAACGCACCACTTTTTGTGGTCACCTGGCGCGTGAGTTGTCTGTAGAGCGCGAGAAGGTCCTGCTCTGCTCGCTTCTTGCGCGCGCTGCTCCTAGCGGTTGGGTTGGGGTCATCGCACCCGGAACACCCCGTGGCGTTGGTAGCGTCGACATTCACGCTCAACTAGACCAGCCGCAACAAGTTGGTTCTCGCGAGTAAAGCAATCAAGGGCACCAGTCGCTGCCTGTGTTTTGCAAACCGCATGCGGAATGCTGGTGCAACATCCGCTCTGATAGACTCCCTGCATAACTTGTAGTAGGTTTCCATTTTATCCAGATGACACAGACGACTGGACTGTGGCAGCAGACTGTGCAAATATGCTCCGTTTGGATTGGCGTTACGGCACCCGCTCGAAGATAGTGCGTCCTGATCCGGCCTTCGCCGGCACCAGCCAGCAAGCTACACGAGAAGCGGACTAACAAAGAGGCGTGAGAATGTTCGGTGCACCGGCGTTTTCCCCGGGTAGGCCCGGCGGCAGTGTGTATCAAGTCGATGATGTAGGAGTCATGTGGAGCGGCTCTAATCTGGCGGCAGGTGTGTAGCGTGCTAGTGCGTGTGTATGTATGTGTGTGTGTGTGTGTGTGTGCGTGCGCGTGTGTGCGTGTGTGCGGTGGAGTGTTTGTTGGTTTGTTGCGCGTTCGGTGTGCGTTGTGTTTGTATGTATTCATGGGTGGGTGTGATTTTGTGGTTGGAGTGTAATTTCTATCGTCAGTGTGCCCGAGCGGTCTAAGGGGGTAGACTCAAGTTCTACTGTGTTCGCACTCGTGGGTTCAAATCCCACCGCTGACATGCTACTCCATTTCCTGGAGTCTCCGTCTGGGCAGCGTCTCGCCCTTGTTGCGTCGCGTCGCCGGCGCTGTGTCTGGCGGAGACTTTTACTTGCCGAATCTTGGCTCTCCTACTTGTATGCTTCTTCGGCTTAGCCACGGTCGCACTAGCATGCCTCGACTGCAGCATCGCATGCCATCTCACCGCCCCTCCTCATTGCCGAAGACCTCAGCGCGCCAGCGGCTGCAACATCGCTGCGCATGCAACGAGGGAAGAAAGCTTCTATGCAACGGGCTGCGACGCCGAAACTTAGACCCAGCACACGTCTAGCCACCCCGCGAATATGCTGCTACAGCAGATGCACAGAAATGGAAGGAAGGAACGAAGCAAGTCTGCGTAACGCTTCGGTGGCATCTGAATCCTTCGCTTGTCTGTCTTCAAACGCACCACTTTTTGTGGTCACCTGGCTCGTGGGTTGTCTGTAGAGCGCGAGAAGGTCCTGCTCTGCTCGCTTCTTGCGCGCGCTGCTCCTAGCGGTTGGGTTGGGGTCATCGCACCCGGAACACCCCGTGGCGTTGGTAGCGTCGACATTCACGCTCAACTAGACCAGCCGCAACAAGTTGGTTCTCGCGAGTAAAGCAATCAAGGGCACCAGTCGCTGCCTGTGTTTTGCAAACCGCATGCGGAATGCTGGTGCAACATCCGCTCTGATAGACTCCCTGCATAACTTGTAGTAGGTTTTCATTTTATCCAGATGACACAGACGACTGGACTGTGGCAGCAGACTGTGCAAATATGCTCCGTTTGGATTGGCGTTACGGCACCCGCTCGAAGATAGTGCGTCCTGATCCGGCCTTCGCCGGCACCAGCCAGCAAACTACACGAGAAGCGGACTAACAAAGAGGCGTGAGAATGTTCGGTGCACCGGCGTTTTCCCCGGGTAGGCCCGGCGGCAGTGTGTATCAAGTCGATGATGTAGGAGTCATGTGGAGCGGCTCTAATCTGGCGGCAGGTGTGTAGCGTGCTAGTGCGTGTGTATGGATGTGTGTGTGTGTGCGTGTGTGTGTGTGTGTGTGTGTGTGTGTGCGTGCGTGCGCGTGTGTGCGTGTGTGCGGTGGAGTGTTTGTTGGTTTGTTGCGCGTTCGGTGTGCGTTGTGTTTGTATGTATTCATGGGTGGGTGTGATTTTGTGGTTGGAGTGTAATTTCTATCGTCAGTGTGCCCGAGCGGTCTAAGGGGGTAGACTCAAGTTCTACTGTGTTCGCACTCGTGGGTTCAAATCCCACCGCTGACATGCTACTCCATTTCCTGGAGTCTCCGTCTGGGCAGCCAGCGTCTCGCCCTTGTTGCGTCGCGTCGCCGGCGCTGTGTCTGGCGGAGACTTTTACTTGCCGAATCTTGGCTCTCCTACTTGTATGCTTCTTCGGCTTAGCCACGGTCGCACTAGCATGCCTCGACTGCAGCATCGCATGCCATCTCACCGCCCCTCCTCATTGCCGAAGACCTCAGCGCGCCAGCGGCTGCAACATCGCTGCGCATGCAACGAGGGAAGAAAGCTTCTATGCAACGGGCTGCGACGCCGCAACTAGACCCAGCACACGTCTAGCCACCCGCGAATATGCTGCTACAGCAGATGCACAGAAATGGAAGGAAGGAACAAAGCAAGTCTGCGTAACGCTTCGGTGGCATCTGAATCCTTCGCTTGTCTGTCTTCAAACGCACCACTTTTTGTGGTCACCTGGCTCGTGGGTTGTCTGTAGAGCGCGAGAAGGTCCTGCTCTGCTCGCTTCTTGCGCGCGCTGCTCCTAGCGGTTGGGTTGGGGTCATCGCACCCGGAACACCCCGTGGCGTTGGTAGCGTCGACATTCACGCTCAACTAGACCAGCCGCAACAAGTTGGTTCTCGCGAGTAAAGCAATCAAGGGCACCAGTCGCTGCCTGTGTTTTGCAAACCGCATGCGGAATGCTGGTGCAACATCCGCTCTGATAGACTCCCTGCATAACTTGTAGTAGGTTTTCATTTTATCCAGATGACACAGACGACTGGACTGTGGCAGCAGACTGTGCAAATATGCTCCGTTTGGATTGGCGTTACGGCACCCGCTCGAAGATAGTGCGTCCTGATCCGGCCTTCGCCGGCACCAGCCAGCAAACTACACGAGAAGCGGACTAACAAAGAGGCGTGAGAATGTTCGGTGCACCGGCGTTTTCCCCGGGTAGGCCCGGCGGCAGTGTGTATCAAGTCGATGATGTAGGAGTCATGTGGAGCGGCTCTAATCTGGCGGCAGGTGTGTAGCGTGCTAGTGCGTGTGTATGGATGTGTGTGTGTGTGCGTGTGTGTGTGTGTGTGTGTGTGTGTGTGCGTGCGTGCGCGTGTGTGCGTGTGTGCGGTGGAGTGTTTGTTGGTTTGTTGCGCGTTCGGTGTGCGTTGTGTTTGTATGTATTCATGGGTGGGTGTGATTTTGTGGTTGGAGTGTAATTTCTATCGTCAGTGTGCCCGAGCGGTCTAAGGGGGTTCTACTGTGTTCGCACTCGTGGGTTCAAATCCCACCGCTGACATGCTACTCCATTTCCTGGAGTCTCCGTCTGGGCAGCCAGCGTCTCGCCCTTGTTGCGTCGCGTCGCCGGCGCTGTGTCTGGCGGAGACTTTTACTTGCCGAATCTTGGCTCTCCTACTTGTATGCTTCTTCGGCTTAGCCACGGTCGCACTAGCATGCCTCGACTGCAGCATCGCATGCCATCTCACCGCCCCTCCTCATTGCCGAAGACCTCAGCGCGCCAGCGGCTGCAACATCGCTGCGCATGCAACGAGGGAAGAAAGCTTCTATGCAACGGGCTGCGACGCCGCAACTAGACCCAGCACACGTCTAGCCACCCCGCGAATATGCTGCTACAGCAGATGCACAGAAATGGAAGGAAGGAACAAAGCAAGTCTGCGTAACGCTTCGGTGGCATCTGAATCCTTCGCTTGTCTGTCTTCAAACGCACCACTTTTTGTGGTCACCTGGCTCGTGGGTTGTCTGTAGAGCGCGAGAAGGTCCTGCTCTGCTCGCTTCTTGCGCGCGCTGCTCCTAGCGGTTGGGTTGGGGTCATCGCACCCGGAACACCCCGTGGCGTTGGTAGCGTCGACATTCACGCTCAACTAGACCAGCCGCAACAAGTTGGTTCTCGCGAGTAAAGCAATCAAGGGCACCAGTCGCTGCCTGTGTTTTGCAAACCGCATGCGGAATGCTGGTGCAACATCCGCTCTGATAGACTCCCTGCATAACTTGTAGTAGGTTTCCATTTTATCCAGATGCACACAGACGACTGGACTGTGGCAGCAGACTGTGCAAATATGCTCCGTTTGGATTGGCGTTACGGCACCCGCTCGAAGATAGTGCGTCCTGATCCGGCCTTCGCCGGCACCAGCCAGCAAGCTACACGAGAAGCGGACTAACAAAGAGGCGTGAGAATGTTCGGTGCACCGGCGTTTTCCCCGGGTAGGCCCGGCGGCAGTGTGTATCAAGTCGATGATGTAGGAGTCATGTGGAGCGGCTCTAATCTGGCGGCAGGTGTGTAGCGTGCTAGTGCGTGTGTATGTATGTGTGTGTGTGTGTGTGTGTGTGTGTGTGTGTGTGTGTGTGTGCGTGCGTGCGCGTGTGTGCGTGTGTGCGGTGGAGTGTTTGTTGGTTTGTTGCGCGTTGGTGTGCGTTGTGTTTGTATGTATTCATGGGTGGGTGTGATTTTGTGGTTGGAGTGTAATTTCTATCGTCAGTGTGCCCGAGCGGTCTAAGGGGGTTCTACTGTGTTCGCACTCGTGGGTTCAAATCCCACCGCTGACATGCTACTCCATTTCCTGGAGTCTCCGTCTGGGCAGCCAGCGTCTCGCCCTTGTTGCGTCGCGTCGCCGGCGCTGTGTCTGGCGGAGACTTTTACTTGCCGAATCTTGGCTCTCCTACTTGTATGCTTCTTCGGCTTAGCCACGGTCGCACTAGCATGCCTCGACTGCAGCATCGCATGCCATCTCACCGCCCCTCCTCATTGCCGAAGACCTCAGCGCGCCAGCGGCTGCAACATCGCTGCGCATGCAACGAGGGAAGAAAGCTTCTATGCAACGGGCTGCGACGCCGCAACTAGACCCAGCACACGTCTAGCCACCCCGCGAATATGCTGCTACAGCAGATGCACAGAAATGGAAGGAAGGAACAAAGCAAGTCTGCGTAACGCTTCGGTGGCATCTGAATCCTTCGCTTGTCTGTCTTCAAACGCACCACTTTTTGTGGTCACCTGGCTCGTGGGTTGTCTGTAGAGCGCGAGAAGGTCCTGCTCTGCTCGCTTCTTGCGCGCGCTGCTCCTAGCGGTTGGGTTGGGGTCATCGCACCCGGAACACCCCGTGGCGTTGGTAGCGTCGACATTCACGCTCAACTAGACCAGCCGCAACAAGTTGGTTCTCGCGAGTAAAGCAATCAAGGGCACCAGTCGCTGCCTGTGTTTTGCAAACCGCATGCGGAATGCTGGTGCAACATCCGCTCTGATAGACTCCCTGCATAACTTGTAGTAGGTTTCCATTTTATCCAGATGACACAGACGACTGGACTGTGGCAGCAGACTGTGCAAATATGCTCCGTTTGGATTGGCGTTACGGCACCCGCTCGAAGATAGTGCGTCCTGATCCGGCCTTCGCCGGCACCAGCCAGCAAGCTACACGAGAAGCGGACTAACAAAGAGGCGTGAGAATGTTCGGTGCACCGGCGTTTTCCCCGGGTAGGCCCGGCGGCAGTGTGTATCAAGTCGATGATGTAGGAGTCATGTGGAGCGGCTCTAATCTGGCGGCAGGTGTGTAGCGTGCTAGTGCGTGTGTATGTATGTGTGTGTGTGTGTGTGTGTGCGTGCGCGTGTGTGCGTGTGTGCGGTGGAGTGTTTGTTGGTTTGTTGCGCGTTCGGTGTGCGTTGTGTTTGTATGTATTCATGGGTGGGTGTGATTTTGTGGTTGGAGTGTAATTTCTATCGTCAGTGTGCCCGAGCGGTCTAAGGGGGTAGACTCAAGTTCTACTGTGTTCGCACTCGTGGGTTCAAATCCCACCGCTGACATGCTACTCCATTTCCTGGAGTCTCCGTCTGGGCAGCCAGCGTCTCGCCCTTGTTGCGTCGCGTCGCCGGCGCTGTGTCTGGCGGAGACTTTTACTTGCCGAATCTTGGCTCTCCTACTTGTATGCTTCTTCGGCTTAGCCACGGTCGCACTAGCATGCCTCGACTGCAGCATCGCATGCCATCTCACCGCCCCTCCTCATTGCCGAAGACCTCAGCGCGCCAGCGGCTGCAACATCGCTGCGCATGCAACGAGGGAAGAAAGCTTCTATGCAACGGGCTGCGACGCCGCAACTAGACCCAGCACACGTCTAGCCACCCGCGAATATGCTGCTACAGCAGATGCACAGAAATGGAAGGAAGGAACAAAGCAAGTCTGCGTAACGCTTCGGTGGCATCTGAATCCTTCGCTTGTCTGTCTTCAAACGCACCACTTTTTGTGGTCACCTGGCTCGTGGGTTGTCTGTAGAGCGCGAGAAGGTCCTGCTCTGCTCGCTTCTTGCGCGCGCTGCTCCTAGCGGTTGGGTTGGGGTCATCGCACCCGGAACACCCCGTGGCGTTGGTAGCGTCGACATTCACGCTCAACTAGACCAGCCGCAACAAGTTGGTTCTCGCGAGTAAAGCAATCAAGGGCACCAGTCGCTGCCTGTGTTTTGCAAACCGCATGCGGAATGCTGGTGCAACATCCGCTCTGATAGACTCCCTGCATAACTTGTAGTAGGTTTCCATTTTATCCAGATGCACACAGACGACTGGACTGTGGCAGCAGACTGTGCAAATATGCTCCGTTTGGATTGGCGTTACGGCACCCGCTCGAAGATAGTGCGTCCTGATCCGGCCTTCGCCGGCACCAGCCAGCAAGCTACACGAGAAGCGGACTAACAAAGAGGCGTGAGAATGTTCGGTGCACCGGCGTTTTCCCCGGGTAGGCCCGGCGGCAGTGTGTATCAAGTCGATGATGTAGGAGTCATGTGGAGCGGCTCTAATCTGGCGGCAGGTGTGTAGCGTGCTAGTGCGTGTGTATGTGTGTGTGTGTGTGTGTGTGTGTGTGCGTGCGCGTGTGTGCGTGTGTGCGGTGGAGTGTTTGTTGGTTTGTTGCGCGTTCGGTGTGCGTTGTGTTTGTATGTATTCATGGGTGGGTGTGATTTTGTGGTTGGAGTGTAATTTCTATCGTCAGTGTGCCCGAGCGGTCTAAGGGGGTAGACTCAAGTTCTACTGTGTTCGCACTCGTGGGTTCAAATCCCACCGCTGACATGCTACTCCATTTCCTGGAGTCTCCGTCTGGGCAGCCAGCGTCTCGCCCTTGTTGCGTCGCGTCGCCGGCGCTGTGTCTGGCGGAGACTTTTACTTGCCGAATCTTGGCTCTCCTACTTGTATGCTTCTTCGGCTTAGCCACGGTCGCACTAGCATGCCTCGACTGCAGCATCGCATGCCATCTCACCGCCCCTCCTCATTGCCGAAGACCTCAGCGCGCCAGCGGCTGCAACATCGCTGCGCATGCAACGAGGGAAGAAAGCTTCTATGCAACGGGCTGCGACGCCGCAACTAGACCCAGCACACGTCTAGCCACCCGCGAATATGCTGCTACAGCAGATGCACAGAAATGGAAGGAAGGAACAAAGCAAGTCTGCGTAACGCTTCGGTGGCATCTGAATCCTTCGCTTGTCTGTCTTCAAACGCACCACTTTTTGTGGTCACCTGGCGCGTGAGTTGTCTGTAGAGCGCGAGAAGGTCCTGCTCTGCTCGCTTCTTGCGCGCGCTGCTCCTAGCGGTTGGGTTGGGGTCATCGCACCCGGAACACCCCGTGGCGTTGGTAGCGTCGACATTCACGCTCAACTAGACCAGCCGCAACAAGTTGGTTCTCGCGAGTAAAGCAATCAAGGGCACCAGTCGCTGCCTGTGTTTTGCAAACCGCATGCGGAATGCTGGTGCAACATCCGCTCTGATAGACTCCCTGCATAACTTGTAGTAGGTTTCCATTTTATCCAGATGACACAGACGACTGGACTGTGGCACCAGACTGTGCAAATATGCTCCGTTTGGATTGGCGTTACGGCACCCGCTCGAAGATAGTGCGTCCTGATCCGGCCTTCGCCGGCACCAGCCAGCAAGCTACACGAGAAGCGGACTAACAAAGAGGCGTGAGAATGTTCGGTGCACCGGCGTTTTCCCCGGGTAGGCCCGGCGGCAGTGTGTATCAAGTCGATGATGTAGGAGTCATGTGGAGCGGCTCTAATCTGGCGGCAGGTGTGTAGCGTGCTAGTGCGTGTGTATGTATGTGTGTGTGTGTGTGTGTGTGCGTGCGCGTGTGTGCGTGTGTGCGGTGGAGTGTTTGTTGGTTTGTTGCGCGTTCGGTGTGCGTTGTGTTTGTATGTATTCATGGGTGGGTGTGATTTTGTGGTTGGAGTGTAATTTCTATCGTCAGTGTGCCCGAGCGGTCTAAGGGGGTAGACTCAAGTTCTACTGTGTTCGCACTCGTGGGTTCAAATCCCACCGCTGACATGCTACTCCATTTCCTGGAGTCTCCGTCTGGGCAGCCAGCGTCTCGCCCTTGTTGCGTCGCGTCGCCGGCGCTGTGTCTGGCGGAGACTTTTACTTGCCGAATCTTGGCTCTCCTACTTGTATGCTTCTTCGGCTTAGCCACGGTCGCACTAGCATGCCTCGACTGCAGCATCGCATGCCATCTCACCGCCCCTCCTCATTGCCGAAGACCTCAGCGCGCCAGCGGCTGCAACATCGCTGCGCATGCAACGAGGGAAGAAAGCTTCTATGCAACGGGCTGCGACGCCGCAACTAGACCCAGCACACGTCTAGCCACCCGCGAATATGCTGCTACAGCAGATGCACAGAAATGGAAGGAAGGAACAAAGCAAGTCTGCGTAACGCTTCGGTGGCATCTGAATCCTTCGCTTGTCTGTCTTCAAACGCACCACTTTTTGTGGTCACCTGGCTCGTGGGTTGTCTGTAGAGCGCGAGAAGGTCCTGCTCTGCTCGCTTCTTGCGCGCGCTGCTCCTAGCGGTTGGGTTGGGGTCATCGCACCCGGAACACCCCGTGGCGTTGGTAGCGTCGACATTCACGCTCAACTAGACCAGCCGCAACAAGTTGGTTCTCGCGAGTAAAGCAATCAAGGGCACCAGTCGCTGCCTGTGTTTTGCAAACCGCATGCGGAATGCTGGTGCAACATCCGCTCTGATAGACTCCCTGCATAACTTGTAGTAGGTTTCCATTTTATCCAGATGCACACAGACGACTGGACTGTGGCAGCAGACTGTGCAAATATGCTCCGTTTGGATTGGCGTTACGGCACCCGCTCGAAGATAGTGCGTCCTGATCCGGCCTTCGCCGGCACCAGCCAGCAAGCTACACGAGAAGCGGACTAACAAAGAGGCGTGAGAATGTTCGGTGCACCGGCGTTTTCCCCGGGTAGGCCCGGCGGCAGTGTGTATCAAGTCGATGATGTAGGAGTCATGTGGAGCGGCTCTAATCTGGCGGCAGGTGTGTAGCGTGCTAGTGCGTGTGTATGTATGTGTGTGTGTGTGTGTGTGTGTGTGTGTGTGTGTGTGTGTGTGTGTGTGCGTGCGTGCGCGTGTGTGCGTGTGTGCGGTGGAGTGTTTGTTGGTTTGTTGCGCGTTCGGTGTGCGTTGTGTTTGTATGTATTCATGGGTGGGTGTGATTTTGTGGTTGGAGTGTAATTTCTATCGTCAGTGTGCCCGAGCGGTCTAAGGGGGTAGACTCAAGTTCTACTGTGTTCGCACTCGTGGGTTCAAATCCCACCGCTGACATGCTACTCCATTTCCTGGAGTCTCCGTCTGGGCAGCCAGCGTCTCGCCCTTGTTGCGTCGCGTCGCCGGCGCTGTGTCTGGCGGAGACTTTTACTTGCCGAATCTTGGCTCTCCTACTTGTATGCTTCTTCGGCTTAGCCACGGTCGCACTAGCATGCCTCGACTGCAGCATCGCATGCCATCTCACCGCCCCTCCTCATTGCCGAAGACCTCAGCGCGCCAGCGGCTGCAACATCGCTGCGCATGCAACGAGGGAAGAAAGCTTCTATGCAACGGGCTGCGACGCCGCAACTAGACCCAGCACACGTCTAGCCACCCCGCGAATATGCTGCTACAGCAGATGCACAGAAATGGAAGGAAGGAACAAAGCAAGTCTGCGTAACGCTTCGGTGGCATCTGAATCCTTCGCTTGTCTGTCTTCAAACGCACCACTTTTTGTGGTCACCTGGCTCGTGGGTTGTCTGTAGAGCGCGAGAAGGTCCTGCTCTGCTCGCTTCTTGCGCGCGCTGCTCCTAGCGGTTGGGTTGGGGTCATCGCACCCGGAACACCCCGTGGCGTTGGTAGCGTCGACATTCACGCTCAACTAGACCAGCCGCAACAAGTTGGTTCTCGCGAGTAAAGCAATCAAGGGCACCAGTCGCTGCCTGTGTTTTGCAAACCGCATGCGGAATGCTGGTGCAACATCCGCTCTGATAGACTCCCTGCATAACTTGTAGTAGGTTTCCATTTTATCCAGATGCACACAGACGACTGGACTGTGGCAGCAGACTGTGCAAATATGCTCCGTTTGGATTGGCGTTACGGCACCCGCTCGAAGATAGTGCGTCCTGATCCGGCCTTCGCCGGCACCAGCCAGCAAGCTACACGAGAAGCGGACTAACAAAGAGGCGTGAGAATGTTCGGTGCACCGGCGTTTTCCCCGGGTAGGCCCGGCGGCAGTGTGTATCAAGTCGATGATGTAGGAGTCATGTGGAGCGGCTCTAATCTGGCGGCAGGTGTGTAGCGTGCTAGTGCGTGTGTATGTATGTGTGTGTGTGTGTGTGTGTGTGTGTGTGTGTGTGTGCGTGCGTGCGCGTGTGTGCGTGTGTGCGGTGGAGTGTTTGTTGGTTTGTTGCGCGTTGGTGTGCGTTGTGTTTGTATGTATTCATGGGTGGGTGTGATTTTGTGGTTGGAGTGTAATTTCTATCGTCAGTGTGCCCGAGCGGTCTAAGGGGGTAGACTCAAGTTCTACTGTGTTCGCACTCGTGGGTTCAAATCCCACCGCTGACATGCTACTCCATTTCCTGGAGTCTCCGTCTGGGCAGCCAGCGTCTCGCCCTTGTTGCGTCGCGTCGCCGGCGCTGTGTCTGGCGGAGACTTTTACTTGCCGAATCTTGGCTCTCCTACTTGTATGCTTCTTCGGCTTAGCCACGGTCGCACTAGCATGCCTCGACTGCAGCATCGCATGCCATCTCACCGCCCCTCCTCATTGCCGAAGACCTCAGCGCGCCAGCGGCTGCAACATCGCTGCGCATGCAACGAGGGAAGAAAGCTTCTATGCAACGGGCTGCGACGCCGCAACTAGACCCAGCACACGTCTAGCCACCCCGCGAATATGCTGCTACAGCAGATGCACAGAAATGGAAGGAAGGAACAAAGCAAGTCTGCGTAACGCTTCGGTGGCATCTGAATCCTTCGCTTGTCTGTCTTCAAACGCACCACTTTTTGTGGTCACCTGGCTCGTGGGTTGTCTGTAGAGCGCGAGAAGGTCCTGCTCTGCTCGCTTCTTGCGCGCGCTGCTCCTAGCGGTTGGGTTGGGGTCATCGCACCCGGAACACCCCGTGGCGTTGGTAGCGTCGACATTCACGCTCAACTAGACCAGCCGCAACAAGTTGGTTCTCGCGAGTAAAGCAATCAAGGGCACCAGTCGCTGCCTGTGTTTTGCAAACCGCATGCGGAATGCTGGTGCAACATCCGCTCTGATAGACTCCCTGCATAACTTGTAGTAGGTTTCCATTTTATCCAGATGACACAGACGACTGGACTGTGGCAGCAGACTGTGCAAATATGCTCCGTTTGGATTGGCGTTACGGCACCCGCTCGAAGATAGTGCGTCCTGATCCGGCCTTCGCCGGCACCAGCCAGCAAGCTACACGAGAAGCGGACTAACAAAGAGGCGTGAGAATGTTCGGTGCACCGGCGTTTTCCCCGGGTAGGCCCGGCGGCAGTGTGTATCAAGTCGATGATGTAGGAGTCATGTGGAGCGGCTCTAATCTGGCGGCAGGTGTGTAGCGTGCTAGTGCGTGTGTATGTATGTGTGTGTGTGTGTGTGTGTGCGTGCGCGTGTGTGCGTGTGTGCGGTGGAGTGTTTGTTGGTTTGTTGCGCGTTCGGTGTGCGTTGTGTTTGTATGTATTCATGGGTGGGTGTGATTTTGTGGTTGGAGTGTAATTTCTATCGTCAGTGTGCCCGAGCGGTCTAAGGGGGTAGACTCAAGTTCTACTGTGTTCGCACTCGTGGGTTCAAATCCCACCGCTGACATGCTACTCCATTTCCTGGAGTCTCCGTCTGGGCAGCCAGCGTCTCGCCCTTGTTGCGTCGCGTCGCCGGCGCTGTGTCTGGCGGAGACTTTTACTTGCCGAATCTTGGCTCTCCTACTTGTATGCTTCTTCGGCTTAGCCACGGTCGCACTAGCATGCCTCGACTGCAGCATCGCATGCCATCTCACCGCCCCTCCTCATTGCCGAAGACCTCAGCGCGCCAGCGGCTGCAACATCGCTGCGCATGCAACGAGGGAAGAAAGCTTCTATGCAACGGGCTGCGACGCCGCAACTAGACCCAGCACACGTCTAGCCACCCGCGAATATGCTGCTACAGCAGATGCACAGAAATGGAAGGAAGGAACAAAGCAAGTCTGCGTAACGCTTCGGTGGCATCTGAATCCTTCGCTTGTCTGTCTTCAAACGCACCACTTTTTGTGGTCACCTGGCTCGTGGGTTGTCTGTAGAGCGCGAGAAGGTCCTGCTCTGCTCGCTTCTTGCGCGCGCTGCTCCTAGCGGTTGGGTTGGGGTCATCGCACCCGGAACACCCCGTGGCGTTGGTAGCGTCGACATTCACGCTCAACTAGACCAGCCGCAACAAGTTGGTTCTCGCGAGTAAAGCAATCAAGGGCACCAGTCGCTGCCTGTGTTTTGCAAACCGCATGCGGAATGCTGGTGCAACATCCGCTCTGATAGACTCCCTGCATAACTTGTAGTAGGTTTCCATTTTATCCAGATGCACACAGACGACTGGACTGTGGCAGCAGACTGTGCAAATATGCTCCGTTTGGATTGGCGTTACGGCACCCGCTCGAAGATAGTGCGTCCTGATCCGGCCTTCGCCGGCACCAGCCAGCAAGCTACACGAGAAGCGGACTAACAAAGAGGCGTGAGAATGTTCGGTGCACCGGCGTTTTCCCCGGGTAGGCCCGGCGGCAGTGTGTATCAAGTCGATGATGTAGGAGTCATGTGGAGCGGCTCTAATCTGGCGGCAGGTGTGTAGCGTGCTAGTGCGTGTGTATGTGTGTGTGTGTGTGTGTGTGTGTGTGCGTGCGCGTGTGTGCGTGTGTGCGGTGGAGTGTTTGTTGGTTTGTTGCGCGTTCGGTGTGCGTTGTGTTTGTATGTATTCATGGGTGGGTGTGATTTTGTGGTTGGAGTGTAATTTCTATCGTCAGTGTGCCCGAGCGGTCTAAGGGGGTAGACTCAAGTTCTACTGTGTTCGCACTCGTGGGTTCAAATCCCACCGCTGACATGCTACTCCATTTCCTGGAGTCTCCGTCTGGGCAGCCAGCGTCTCGCCCTTGTTGCGTCGCGTCGCCGGCGCTGTGTCTGGCGGAGACTTTTACTTGCCGAATCTTGGCTCTCCTACTTGTATGCTTCTTCGGCTTAGCCACGGTCGCACTAGCATGCCTCGACTGCAGCATCGCATGCCATCTCACCGCCCCTCCTCATTGCCGAAGACCTCAGCGCGCCAGCGGCTGCAACATCGCTGCGCATGCAACGAGGGAAGAAAGCTTCTATGCAACGGGCTGCGACGCCGCAACTAGACCCAGCACACGTCTAGCCACCCGCGAATATGCTGCTACAGCAGATGCACAGAAATGGAAGGAAGGAACAAAGCAAGTCTGCGTAACGCTTCGGTGGCATCTGAATCCTTCGCTTGTCTGTCTTCAAACGCACCACTTTTTGTGGTCACCTGGCGCGTGAGTTGTCTGTAGAGCGCGAGAAGGTCCTGCTCTGCTCGCTTCTTGCGCGCGCTGCTCCTAGCGGTTGGGTTGGGGTCATCGCACCCGGAACACCCCGTGGCGTTGGTAGCGTCGACATTCACGCTCAACTAGACCAGCCGCAACAAGTTGGTTCTCGCGAGTAAAGCAATCAAGGGCACCAGTCGCTGCCTGTGTTTTGCAAACCGCATGCGGAATGCTGGTGCAACATCCGCTCTGATAGACTCCCTGCATAACTTGTAGTAGGTTTCCATTTTATCCAGATGACACAGACGACTGGACTGTGGCACCAGACTGTGCAAATATGCTCCGTTTGGATTGGCGTTACGGCACCCGCTCGAAGATAGTGCGTCCTGATCCGGCCTTCGCCGGCACCAGCCAGCAAGCTACACGAGAAGCGGACTAACAAAGAGGCGTGAGAATGTTCGGTGCACCGGCGTTTTCCCCGGGTAGGCCCGGCGGCAGTGTGTATCAAGTCGATGATGTAGGAGTCATGTGGAGCGGCTCTAATCTGGCGGCAGGTGTGTAGCGTGCTAGTGCGTGTGTATGTATGTGTGTGTGTGTGTGTGTGTGCGTGCGCGTGTGTGCGTGTGTGCGGTGGAGTGTTTGTTGGTTTGTTGCGCGTTCGGTGTGCGTTGTGTTTGTATGTATTCATGGGTGGGTGTGATTTTGTGGTTGGAGTGTAATTTCTATCGTCAGTGTGCCCGAGCGGTCTAAGGGGGTAGACTCAAGTTCTACTGTGTTCGCACTCGTGGGTTCAAATCCCACCGCTGACATGCTACTCCATTTCCTGGAGTCTCCGTCTGGGCAGCCAGCGTCTCGCCCTTGTTGCGTCGCGTCGCCGGCGCTGTGTCTGGCGGAGACTTTTACTTGCCGAATCTTGGCTCTCCTACTTGTATGCTTCTTCGGCTTAGCCACGGTCGCACTAGCATGCCTCGACTGCAGCATCGCATGCCATCTCACCGCCCCTCCTCATTGCCGAAGACCTCAGCGCGCCAGCGGCTGCAACATCGCTGCGCATGCAACGAGGGAAGAAAGCTTCTATGCAACGGGCTGCGACGCCGCAACTAGACCCAGCACACGTCTAGCCACCCGCGAATATGCTGCTACAGCAGATGCACAGAAATGGAAGGAAGGAACAAAGCAAGTCTGCGTAACGCTTCGGTGGCATCTGAATCCTTCGCTTGTCTGTCTTCAAACGCACCACTTTTTGTGGTCACCTGGCTCGTGGGTTGTCTGTAGAGCGCGAGAAGGTCCTGCTCTGCTCGCTTCTTGCGCGCGCTGCTCCTAGCGGTTGGGTTGGGGTCATCGCACCCGGAACACCCCGTGGCGTTGGTAGCGTCGACATTCACGCTCAACTAGACCAGCCGCAACAAGTTGGTTCTCGCGAGTAAAGCAATCAAGGGCACCAGTCGCTGCCTGTGTTTTGCAAACCGCATGCGGAATGCTGGTGCAACATCCGCTCTGATAGACTCCCTGCATAACTTGTAGTAGGTTTCCATTTTATCCAGATGCACACAGACGACTGGACTGTGGCAGCAGACTGTGCAAATATGCTCCGTTTGGATTGGCGTTACGGCACCCGCTCGAAGATAGTGCGTCCTGATCCGGCCTTCGCCGGCACCAGCCAGCAAGCTACACGAGAAGCGGACTAACAAAGAGGCGTGAGAATGTTCGGTGCACCGGCGTTTTCCCCGGGTAGGCCCGGCGGCAGTGTGTATCAAGTCGATGATGTAGGAGTCATGTGGAGCGGCTCTAATCTGGCGGCAGGTGTGTAGCGTGCTAGTGCGTGTGTATGTATGTGTGTGTGTGTGTGTGTGTGTGTGTGTGTGTGTGTGTGTGTGTGTGTGCGTGCGTGCGCGTGTGTGCGTGTGTGCGGTGGAGTGTTTGTTGGTTTGTTGCGCGTTCGGTGTGCGTTGTGTTTGTATGTATTCATGGGTGGGTGTGATTTTGTGGTTGGAGTGTAATTTCTATCGTCAGTGTGCCCGAGCGGTCTAAGGGGGTAGACTCAAGTTCTACTGTGTTCGCACTCGTGGGTTCAAATCCCACCGCTGACATGCTACTCCATTTCCTGGAGTCTCCGTCTGGGCAGCCAGCGTCTCGCCCTTGTTGCGTCGCGTCGCCGGCGCTGTGTCTGGCGGAGACTTTTACTTGCCGAATCTTGGCTCTCCTACTTGTATGCTTCTTCGGCTTAGCCACGGTCGCACTAGCATGCCTCGACTGCAGCATCGCATGCCATCTCACCGCCCCTCCTCATTGCCGAAGACCTCAGCGCGCCAGCGGCTGCAACATCGCTGCGCATGCAACGAGGGAAGAAAGCTTCTATGCAACGGGCTGCGACGCCGCAACTAGACCCAGCACACGTCTAGCCACCCCGCGAATATGCTGCTACAGCAGATGCACAGAAATGGAAGGAAGGAACAAAGCAAGTCTGCGTAACGCTTCGGTGGCATCTGAATCCTTCGCTTGTCTGTCTTCAAACGCACCACTTTTTGTGGTCACCTGGCTCGTGGGTTGTCTGTAGAGCGCGAGAAGGTCCTGCTCTGCTCGCTTCTTGCGCGCGCTGCTCCTAGCGGTTGGGTTGGGGTCATCGCACCCGGAACACCCCGTGGCGTTGGTAGCGTCGACATTCACGCTCAACTAGACCAGCCGCAACAAGTTGGTTCTCGCGAGTAAAGCAATCAAGGGCACCAGTCGCTGCCTGTGTTTTGCAAACCGCATGCGGAATGCTGGTGCAACATCCGCTCTGATAGACTCCCTGCATAACTTGTAGTAGGTTTCCATTTTATCCAGATGCACACAGACGACTGGACTGTGGCAGCAGACTGTGCAAATATGCTCCGTTTGGATTGGCGTTACGGCACCCGCTCGAAGATAGTGCGTCCTGATCCGGCCTTCGCCGGCACCAGCCAGCAAGCTACACGAGAAGCGGACTAACAAAGAGGCGTGAGAATGTTCGGTGCACCGGCGTTTTCCCCGGGTAGGCCCGGCGGCAGTGTGTATCAAGTCGATGATGTAGGAGTCATGTGGAGCGGCTCTAATCTGGCGGCAGGTGTGTAGCGTGCTAGTGCGTGTGTATGTATGTGTGTGTGTGTGTGTGTGTGTGTGTGTGTGTGTGTGCGTGCGTGCGCGTGTGTGCGTGTGTGCGGTGGAGTGTTTGTTGGTTTGTTGCGCGTTGGTGTGCGTTGTGTTTGTATGTATTCATGGGTGGGTGTGATTTTGTGGTTGGAGTGTAATTTCTATCGTCAGTGTGCCCGAGCGGTCTAAGGGGGTAGACTCAAGTTCTACTGTGTTCGCACTCGTGGGTTCAAATCCCACCGCTGACATGCTACTCCATTTCCTGGAGTCTCCGTCTGGGCAGCCAGCGTCTCGCCCTTGTTGCGTCGCGTCGCCGGCGCTGTGTCTGGCGGAGACTTTTACTTGCCGAATCTTGGCTCTCCTACTTGTATGCTTCTTCGGCTTAGCCACGGTCGCACTAGCATGCCTCGACTGCAGCATCGCATGCCATCTCACCGCCCCTCCTCATTGCCGAAGACCTCAGCGCGCCAGCGGCTGCAACATCGCTGCGCATGCAACGAGGGAAGAAAGCTTCTATGCAACGGGCTGCGACGCCGCAACTAGACCCAGCACACGTCTAGCCACCCCGCGAATATGCTGCTACAGCAGATGCACAGAAATGGAAGGAAGGAACAAAGCAAGTCTGCGTAACGCTTCGGTGGCATCTGAATCCTTCGCTTGTCTGTCTTCAAACGCACCACTTTTTGTGGTCACCTGGCTCGTGGGTTGTCTGTAGAGCGCGAGAAGGTCCTGCTCTGCTCGCTTCTTGCGCGCGCTGCTCCTAGCGGTTGGGTTGGGGTCATCGCACCCGGAACACCCCGTGGCGTTGGTAGCGTCGACATTCACGCTCAACTAGACCAGCCGCAACAAGTTGGTTCTCGCGAGTAAAGCAATCAAGGGCACCAGTCGCTGCCTGTGTTTTGCAAACCGCATGCGGAATGCTGGTGCAACATCCGCTCTGATAGACTCCCTGCATAACTTGTAGTAGGTTTCCATTTTATCCAGATGACACAGACGACTGGACTGTGGCAGCAGACTGTGCAAATATGCTCCGTTTGGATTGGCGTTACGGCACCCGCTCGAAGATAGTGCGTCCTGATCCGGCCTTCGCCGGCACCAGCCAGCAAGCTACACGAGAAGCGGACTAACAAAGAGGCGTGAGAATGTTCGGTGCACCGGCGTTTTCCCCGGGTAGGCCCGGCGGCAGTGTGTATCAAGTCGATGATGTAGGAGTCATGTGGAGCGGCTCTAATCTGGCGGCAGGTGTGTAGCGTGCTAGTGCGTGTGTATGTATGTGTGTGTGTGTGTGTGTGTGTGCGTGCGCGTGTGTGCGTGTGTGCGGTGGAGTGTTTGTTGGTTTGTTGCGCGTTCGGTGTGCGTTGTGTTTGTATGTATTCATGGGTGGGTGTGATTTTGTGGTTGGAGTGTAATTTCTATCGTCAGTGTGCCCGAGCGGTCTAAGGGGGTAGACTCAAGTTCTACTGTGTTCGCACTCGTGGGTTCAAATCCCACCGCTGACATGCTACTCCATTTCCTGGAGTCTCCGTCTGGGCAGCCAGCGTCTCGCCCTTGTTGCGTCGCGTCGCCGGCGCTGTGTCTGGCGGAGACTTTTACTTGCCGAATCTTGGCTCTCCTACTTGTATGCTTCTTCGGCTTAGCCACGGTCGCACTAGCATGCCTCGACTGCAGCATCGCATGCCATCTCACCGCCCCTCCTCATTGCCGAAGACCTCAGCGCGCCAGCGGCTGCAACATCGCTGCGCATGCAACGAGGGAAGAAAGCTTCTATGCAACGGGCTGCGACGCCGCAACTAGACCCAGCACACGTCTAGCCACCCGCGAATATGCTGCTACAGCAGATGCACAGAAATGG
The DNA here is from genome assembly GCA_033558005.1 of Phytophthora taxon juncus. Taxonomy (NCBI): domain Eukaryota; phylum Oomycota; class Peronosporomycetes; order Peronosporales; family Peronosporaceae; genus Phytophthora; species Phytophthora taxon juncus. Next base: position 1,828,128 of record JAUCEE010000002.1, read on the forward strand.
AAGGAAGGAACAAAGCAAGTCTGCGTAACGCTTCGGTGGCATCTGAATCCTTCGCTTGTCTGTCTTCAAACGCACCACTTTTTGTGGTCACCTGGCTCGTGGGTTGTCTGTAGAGCGCGAGAAGGTCCTGCTCTGCTCGCTTCTTGCGCGCGCTGCTCCTAGCGGTTGGGTTGGGGTCATCGCACCCGGAACACCCCGTGGCGTTGGTAGCGTCGACATTCACGCTCAACTAGACCAGCCGCAACAAGTTGGTTCTCGCGAGTAAAGCAATCAAGGGCACCAGTCGCTGCCTGTGTTTTGCAAACCGCATGCGGAATGCTGGTGCAACATCCGCTCTGATAGACTCCCTGCATAACTTGTAGTAGGTTTCCATTTTATCCAGATGCACACAGACGACTGGACTGTGGCAGCAGACTGTGCAAATATGCTCCGTTTGGATTGGCGTTACGGCACCCGCTCGAAGATAGTGCGTCCTGATCCGGCCTTCGCCGGCACCAGCCAGCAAGCTACACGAGAAGCGGACTAACAAAGAGGCGTGAGAATGTTCGGTGCACCGGCGTTTTCCCCGGGTAGGCCCGGCGGCAGTGTGTATCAAGTCGATGATGTAGGAGTCATGTGGAGCGGCTCTAATCTGGCGGCAGGTGTGTAGCGTGCTAGTGCGTGTGTATGTGTGTGTGTGTGTGTGTGTGTGTGTGTGTGTGCGTGTGTGCGGTGTAGTGTTGCGCGTTCGGTGTGCGTTGTGTTTGTATGTATTCATGGGTGGGTGTGATTTTGTGGTTGGAGTGTAATTTCTATCGTCAGTGTGCCCGAGCGGTCTAAGGGGGTAGACTCAAGTTCTACTGTGTTCGCACTCGTGGGTTCAAATCCCACCGCTGACATGCTACTCCATTTCCTGGAGTCTCCGTCTGGGCAGCCAGCGTCTCGCCCTTGTTGCGTCGCGTCGCCGGCGCTGTGTCTGGCGGAGACTTTTACTTGCCGAATCTTGGCTCTCCTACTTGTATGCTTCTTCGGCTTAGCCACGGTCGCACTAGCATGCCTCGACTGCAGCATCGCATGCCATCTCACCGCCCCTCCTCATTGCCGAAGACCTCAGCGCGCCAGCGGCTGCAACATCGCTGCGCATGCAACGAGGGAAGAAAGCTTCTATGCAACGGGCTGCGACGCCGCAACTAGACCCAGCACACGTCTAGCCACCCGCGAATATGCTGCTACAGCAGATGCACAGAAATGGAAGGAAGGAACAAAGCAAGTCTGCGTAACGCTTCGGTGGCATCTGAATCCTTCGCTTGTCTGTCTTCAAACGCACCACTTTTTGTGGTCACCTGGCGCGTGAGTTGTCTGTAGAGCGCGAGAAGGTCCTGCTCTGCTCGCTTCTTGCGCGCGCTGCTCCTAGCGGTTGGGTTGGGGTCATCGCACCCGGAACACCCCGTGGCGTTGGTAGCGTCGACATTCACGCTCAACTAGACCAGCCGCAACAAGTTGGTTCTCGCGAGTAAAGCAATCAAGGGCACCAGTCGCTGCCTGTGTTTTGCAAACCGCATGCGGAATGCTGGTGCAACATCCGCTCTGATAGACTCCCTGCATAACTTGTAGTAGGTTTCCATTTTATCCAGATGACACAGACGACTGGACTGTGGCAGCAGACTGTGCAAATATGCTCCGTTTGGATTGGCGTTACGGCACCCGCTCGAAGATAGTGCGTCCTGATCCGGCCTTCGCCGGCACCAGCCAGCAAGCTACACGAGAAGCGGACTAACAAAGAGGCGTGAGAATGTTCGGTGCACCGGCGTTTTCCCCGGGTAGGCCCGGCGGCAGTGTGTATCAAGTCGATGATGTAGGAGTCATGTGGAGCGGCTCTAATCTGGCGGCAGGTGTGTAGCGTGCTAGTGCGTGTGTATGTATGTGTGTGTGTGTGTGTGTGTGTGCGTGCGTGCGTGCGCGTGTGTGCGTGTGTGCGGTGAAGTGTTTGTTGGTTTGTTGCGCGTTCGGTGTGCGTTGTGTTTGTATGTATTCATGGGTGGGTGTGATTTTGTGGTTGGAGTGTAATTTCTATCGTCAGTGTGCCCGAGCGGTCTAAGGGGGTAGACTCAAGTTCTACTGTGTTCGCACTCGTGGGTTCAAATCCCACCGCTGACATGCTACTCCATTTCCTGGAGTCTCCGTCTGGGCAGCCAGCGTCTCGCCCTTGTTGCGTCGCGTCGCCGGCGCTGTGTCTGGCGGAGACTTTTACTTGCCGAATCTTGGCTCTCCTACTTGTATGCTTCTTCGGCTTAGCCACGGTCGCACTAGCATGCCTCGACTGCAGCATCGCATGCCATCTCACCGCCCCTCCTCATTGCCGAAGACCTCAGCGCGCCAGCGGCTGCAACATCGCTGCGCATGCAACGAGGGAAGAAAGCTTCTATGCAACGGGCTGCGACGCCGCAACTAGACCCAGCACACGTCTAGCCACCCGCGAATATGCTGCTACAGCAGATGCACAGAAATGGAAGGAAGGAACAAAGCAAGTCTGCGTAACGCTTCGGTGGCATCTGAATCCTTCGCTTGTCTGTCTTCAAACGCACCACTTTTTGTGGTCACCTGGCTCGTGGGTTGTCTGTAGAGCGCGAGAAGGTCCTGCTCTGCTCGCTTCTTGCGCGCGCTGCTCCTAGCGGTTGGGTTGGGGTCATCGCACCCGGAACACCCCGTGGCGTTGGTAGCGTCGACATTCACGCTCAACTAGACCAGCCGCAACAAGTTGGTTCTCGCGAGTAAAGCAATCAAGGGCACCAGTCGCTGCCTGTGTTTTGCAAACCGCATGCGGAATGCTGGTGCAACATCCGCTCTGATAGACTCCCTGCATAACTTGTAGTAGGTTTCCATTTTATCCAGATGCACACAGACGACTGGACTGTGGCAGCAGACTGTGCAAATATGCTCCGTTTGGATTGGCGTTACGGCACCCGCTCGAAGATAGTGCGTCCTGATCCGGCCTTCGCCGGCACCAGCCAGCAAGCTACACGAGAAGCGGACTAACAAAGAGGCGTGAGAATGTTCGGTGCACCGGCGTTTTCCCCGGGTAGGCCCGGCGGCAGTGTGTATCAAGTCGATGATGTAGGAGTCATGTGGAGCGGCTCTAATCTGGCGGCAGGTGTGTAGCGTGCTAGTGCGTGTGTATGTGTGTGTGTGTGTGTGTGTGTGTGTGTGTGTGCGTGTGTGCGGTGTAGTGTTGCGCGTTCGGTGTGCGTTGTGTTTGTATGTATTCATGGGTGGGTGTGATTTTGTGGTTGGAGTGTAATTTCTATCGTCAGTGTGCCCGAGCGGTCTAAGGGGGTAGACTCAAGTTCTACTGTGTTCGCACTCGTGGGTTCAAATCCCACCGCTGACATGCTACTCCATTTCCTGGAGTCTCCGTCTGGGCAGCCAGCGTCTCGCCCTTGTTGCGTCGCGTCGCCGGCGCTGTGTCTGGCGGAGACTTTTACTTGCCGAATCTTGGCTCTCCTACTTGTATGCTTCTTCGGCTTAGCCACGGTCGCACTAGCATGCCTCGACTGCAGCATCGCATGCCATCTCACCGCCCCTCCTCATTGCCGAAGACCTCAGCGCGCCAGCGGCTGCAACATCGCTGCGCATGCAACGAGGGAAGAAAGCTTCTATGCAACGGGCTGCGACGCCGCAACTAGACCCAGCACACGTCTAGCCACCCGCGAATATGCTGCTACAGCAGATGCACAGAAATGGAAGGAAGGAACAAAGCAAGTCTGCGTAACGCTTCGGTGGCATCTGAATCCTTCGCTTGTCTGTCTTCAAACGCACCACTTTTTGTGGTCACCTGGCGCGTGAGTTGTCTGTAGAGCGCGAGAAGGTCCTGCTCTGCTCGCTTCTTGCGCGCGCTGCTCCTAGCGGTTGGGTTGGGGTCATCGCACCCGGAACACCCCGTGGCGTTGGTAGCGTCGACATTCACGCTCAACTAGACCAGCCGCAACAAGTTGGTTCTCGCGAGTAAAGCAATCAAGGGCACCAGTCGCTGCCTGTGTTTTGCAAACCGCATGCGGAATGCTGGTGCAACATCCGCTCTGATAGACTCCCTGCATAACTTGTAGTAGGTTTCCATTTTATCCAGATGACACAGACGACTGGACTGTGGCAGCAGACTGTGCAAATATGCTCCGTTTGGATTGGCGTTACGGCACCCGCTCGAAGATAGTGCGTCCTTCGCCGGCACCAGCCAGCAAGCTACACGAGAAGCGGACTAACAAAGAGGCGTGAGAATGTTCGGTGCACCGGCGTTTTCCCCGGGTAGGCCCGGCGGCAGTGTGTATCAAGTCGATGATGTAGGAGTCATGTGGAGCGGCTCTAATCTGGCGGCAGGTGTGTAGCGTGCTAGTGCGTGTGTATGTATGTGTGTGTGTGTGTGTGTGTGTGCGTGCGTGCGTGCGCGTGTGTGCGTGTGTGCGGTGAAGTGTTTGTTGGTTTGTTGCGCGTTCGGTGTGCGTTGTGTTTGTATGTATTCATGGGTGGGTGTGATTTTGTGGTTGGAGTGTAATTTCTATCGTCAGTGTGCCCGAGCGGTCTAAGGGGGTAGACTCAAGTTCTACTGTGTTCGCACTCGTGGGTTCAAATCCCACCGCTGACATGCTACTCCATTTCCTGGAGTCTCCGTCTGGGCAGCCAGCGTCTCGCCCTTGTTGCGTCGCGTCGCCGGCGCTGTGTCTGGCGGAGACTTTTACTTGCCGAATCTTGGCTCTCCTACTTGTATGCTTCTTCGGCTTAGCCACGGTCGCACTAGCATGCCTCGACTGCAGCATCGCATGCCATCTCACCGCCCCTCCTCATTGCCGAAGACCTCAGCGCGCCAGCGGCTGCAACATCGCTGCGCATGCAACGAGGGAAGAAAGCTTCTATGCAACGGGCTGCGACGCCGCAACTAGACCCAGCACACGTCTAGCCACCCCGCGAATATGCTGCTACAGCAGATGCACAGAAATGGAAGGAAGGAACAAAGCAAGTCTTCGGTGGCATCTGAATCCTTCGCTTGTCTGTCTTCAAACGCACCACTTTTTGTGGTCACCTGGCTCGTGGGTTGTCTGTAGAGCGCGAGAAGGTCCTGCTCTGCTCGCTTCTTGCGCGCGCTGCTCCTAGCGGTTGGGTTGGGGTCATCGCACCCGGAACACCCCGTGGCGTTGGTAGCGTCGACATTCACGCTCAACTAGACCAGCCGCAACAAGTTGGTTCTCGCGAGTAAAGCAATCAAGGGCACCAGTCGCTGCCTGTGTTTTGCAAACCGCATGCGGAATGCTGGTGCAACATCCGCTCTGATAGACTCCCTGCATAACTTGTAGTAGGTTTCCATTTTATCCAGATGCACACAGACGACTGGACTGTGGTAGCAGACTGTGCAAATATGCTCCGTTTGGATTGGCGTTACGGCACCCGCTCGAAGATAGTGCGTCCTGATCCGGCCTTCGCCGGCACCAGCCAGCAAGCTACACGAGAAGCGGACTAACAAAGAGGCGTGAGAATGTTCGGTGCACCGGCGTTTTCCCCGGGTAGGCCCGGCGGCAGTGTGTATCAAGTCGATGATGTAGGAGTCATGTGGAGCGGCTCTAATCTGGCGGCAGGTGTGTAGCGTGCTAGTGCGTGTGTATGTATGTGTGTGTGTGTGTGTGTGTGTGTGTGCGTGTGTGCGGTGTAGTGTTGCGCGTTCGGTGTGCGTTGTGTTTGTATGTATTCATGGGTGGGTGTGATTTTGTGGTTGGAGTGTAATTTCTATCGTCAGTGTGCCCGAGCGGTCTAAGGGGGTAGACTCAAGTTCTACTGTGTTCGCACTCGTGGGTTCAAATCCCACCGCTGACATGCTACTCCATTTCCTGGAGTCTCCGTCTGGGCAGCCAGCGTCTCGCCCTTGTTGCGTCGCGTCGCCGGCGCTGTGTCTGGCGGAGACTTTTACTTGCCGAATCTTGGCTCTCCTACTTGTATGCTTCTTCGGCTTAGCCACGGTCGCACTAGCATGCCTCGACTGCAGCATCGCATGCCATCTCACCGCCCCTCCTCATTGCCGAAGACCTCAGCGCGCCAGCGGCTGCAACATCGCTGCGCATGCAACGAGGGAAGAAAGCTTCTATGCAACGGGCTGCGACGCCGCAACTAGACCCAGCACACGTCTAGCCACCCGCGAATATGCTGCTACAGCAGATGCACAGAAATGGAAGGAAGGAACAAAGCAAGTCTGCGTAACGCTTCGGTGGCATCTGAATCCTTCGCTTGTCTGTCTTCAAACGCACCACTTTTTGTGGTCACCTGGCTCGTGGGTTGTCTGTAGAGCGCGAGAAGGTCCTGCTCTGCTCGCTTCTTGCGCGCGCTGCTCCTAGCGGTTGGGTTGGGGTCATCGCACCCGGAACACCCCGTGGCGTTGGTAGCGTCGACATTCACGCTCAACTAGACCAGCCGCAACAAGTTGGTTCTCGCGAGTAAAGCAATCAAGGGCACCAGTCGCTGCCTGTGTTTTGCAAACCGCATGCGGAATGCTGGTGCAACATCCGCTCTGATAGACTCCCTGCATAACTTGTAGTAGGTTTCCATTTTATCCAGATGACACAGACGACTGGACTGTGGCAGCAGACTGTGCAAATATGCTCCGTTTGGATTGGCGTTACGGCACCCGCTCGAAGATAGTGCGTCCTTCGCCGGCACCATCCAGCAAGCTACACGAGAAGCGGACTAACAAAGAGGCGTGAGAATGTTCGGTGCACCGGCGTTTTCCCCGGGTAGGCCCGGCGGCAGTGTGTATCAAGTCGATGATGTAGGAGTCATGTGGAGCGGCTCTAATCTGGCGGCAGGTGTGTAGCGTGCTAGTGCGTGTGTATGTATGTGTGTGTGTGTGTGTGTGTGTGTGTGCGTGTGTGCGGTGTAGTGTTGCGCGTTCGGTGTGCGTTGTGTTTGTATGTATTCATGGGTGGGTGTGATTTTGTGGTTGGAGTGTAATTTCTATCGTCAGTGTGCCCGAGCGGTCTAAGGGGGTAGACTCAAGTTCTACTGTGTTCGCACTCGTGGGTTCAAATCCCACCGCTGACATGCTACTCCATTTCCTGGAGTCTCCGTCTGGGCAGCCAGCGTCTCGCCCTTGTTGCGTCGCGTCGCCGGCGCTGTGTCTGGCGGAGACTTTTACTTGCCGAATCTTGGCTCTCCTACTTGTATGCTTCTTCGGCTTAGCCACGGTCGCACTAGCATGCCTCGACTGCAGCATCGCATGCCATCTCACCGCCCCTCCTCATTGCCGAAGACCTCAGCGCGCCAGCGGCTGCAACATCGCTGCGCATGCAACGAGGGAAGAAAGCTTCTATGCAACGGGCTGCGACGCCGCAACTAGACCCAGCACACGTCTAGCCACCCGCGAATATGCTGCTACAGCAGATGCACAGAAATGGAAGGAAGGAACAAAGCAAGTCTGCGTAACGCTTCGGTGGCATCTGAATCCTTCGCTTGTCTGTCTTCAAACGCACCACTTTTTGTGGTCACCTGGCGCGTGAGTTGTCTGTAGAGCGCGAGAAGGTCCTGCTCTGCTCGCTTCTTGCGCGCGCTGCTCCTAGCGGTTGGGTTGGGGTCATCGCACCCGGAACACCCCGTGGCGTTGGTAGCGTCGACATTCACGCTCAACTAGACCAGCCGCAACAAGTTGGTTCTCGCGAGTAAAGCAATCAAGGGCACCAGTCGCTGCCTGTGTTTTGCAAACCGCATGCGGAATGCTGGTGCAACATCCGCTCTGATAGACTCCCTGCATAACTTGTAGTAGGTTTCCATTTTATCCAGATGACACAGACGACTGGACTGTGGCAGCAGACTGTGCAAATATGCTCCGTTTGGATTGGCGTTACGGCACCCGCTCGAAGATAGTGCGTCCTTCGCCGGCACCATCCAGCAAGCTACACGAGAAGCGGACTAACAAAGAGGCGTGAGAATGTTCGGTGCACCGGCGTTTTCCCCGGGTAGGCCCGGCGGCAGTGTGTATCAAGTCGATGATGTAGGAGTCATGTGGAGCGGCTCTAATCTGGCGGCAGGTGTGTAGCGTGCTAGTGCGTGTGTATGTATGTGTGTGTGTGTGTGTGTGTGTGCGTGCGTGCGCGTGTGTGCGTGAGTGCGGTGGAGTGTTTGTTGGTTTGTTGCGCGTTCGGTGTGCGTTGTGTTTGTATGTATTCATGGGTGGGTGTGATTTTGTGGTTGGAGTAATTTCTATCGTCAGTGTGCCCGAGCGGTCTAAGGGGGTAGACTCAAGTTCTACTGTGTTCGCACTCGTGGGTTCAAATCCCACCGCTGACATGCTACTCCATTTCCTGGAGTCTCCGTCTGGGCAGCCAGCGTCTCGCCCTTGTTGCGTCGCGTCGCCGGCGCTGTGTCTGGCGGAGACTTTTACTTGCCGAATCTTGGCTCTCCTACTTGTATGCTTCTTCGGCTTAGCCACGGTCGCACTAGCATGCCTCGACTGCAGCATCGCATGCCATCTCACCGCCCCTCCTCATTGCCGAAGACCTCAGCGCGCCAGCGGCTGCAACATCGCTGCGCATGCAACGAGGGAAGAAAGCTTCTATGCAACGGGCTGCGACGCCGCAACTTAGACCCAGCACACGTCTAGCCACCCCGCGAATATGCTGCTACAGCAGATGCACAGAAATGGAAGGAAGGAACAAAGCAAGTCTGCGTAACGCTTCGGTGGCATCTGAATCCTTCGCTTGTCTGTCTTCAAACGCACCACTTTTTGTGGTCACCTGGCTCGTGGGTTGTCTGTAGAGCGCGAGAAGGTCCTGCTCTGCTCGCTTCTTGCGCGCGCTGCTCCTAGCGGTTGGGTTGGGGTCATCGCACCCGGAACACCCCGTGGCGTTGGTAGCGTCGACATTCACGCTCAACTAGACCAGCCGCAACAAGTTGGTTCTCGCGAGTAAAGCAATCAAGGGCACCAGTCGCTGCCTGTGTTTTGCAAACCGCATGCGGAATGCTGGTGCAACATCCGCTCTGATAGACTCCCTGCATAACTTGTAGTAGGTTTCCATTTTATCCAGATGACACAGACGACTGGACTGTGGCAGCAGACTGTGCAAATATGCTCCGTTTGGATTGGCGTTACGGCACCCGCTCGAAGATAGTGCGTCCTTCGCCGGCACCATCCAGCAAGCTACACGAGAAGCGGACTAACAAAGAGGCGTGAGAATGTTCGGTGCACCGGCGTTTTCCCCGGGTAGGCCCGGCGGCAGTGTGTATCAAGTCGATGATGTAGGAGTCATGTGGAGCGGCTCTAATCTGGCGGCAGGTGTGTAGCGTGCTAGTGCGTGTGTATGTATGTGTGTGTGTGTGTGTGTGTGTGTGCGTGTGTGCGTGCGCGTGTGTGCGTGTGTGCGGTGTAGTGTTGCGCGTTCGGTGTGCGTTGTGTTTGTATGTATTCATGGGTGGGTGTGATTTTGTGGTTGGAGTGTAATTTCTATCGTCAGTGTGCCCGAGCGGTCTAAGGGGGTAGACTCAAGTTCTACTGTGTTCGCACTCGTGGGTTCAAATCCCACCGCTGACATGCTACTCCATTTCCTGGAGTCTCCGTCTGGGCAGCCAGCGTCTCGCCCTTGTTGCGTCGCGTCGCCGGCGCTGTGTCTGGCGGAGACTTTTACTTGCCGAATCTTGGCTCTCCTACTTGTATGCTTCTTCGGCTTAGCCACGGTCGCACTAGCATGCCTCGACTGCAGCATCGCATGCCATCTCACCGCCCCTCCTCATTGCCGAAGACCTCAGCGCGCCAGCGGCTGCAACATCGCTGCGCATGCAACGAGGGAAGAAAGCTTCTATGCAACGGGCTGCGACGCCGCAACTAGACCCAGCACACGTCTAGCCACCCCGCGAATATGCTGCTACAGCAGATGCACAGAAATGGAAGGAAGGAACAAAGCAAGTCTGCGTAACGCTTCGGTGGCATCTGAATCCTTCGCTTGTCTGTCTTCAAACGCACCACTTTTTGTGGTCACCTGGCGCGTGGGTTGTCTGTAGAGCGCGAGAAGGTCCTGCTCTGCTCGCTTCTTGCGCGCGCTGCTCCTAGCGGTTGGGTTGGGGTCATCGCACCCGGAACACCCCGTGGCGTTGGTAGCGTCGACATTCACGCTCAACTAGACCAGCCGCAACAAGTTGGTTCTCGCGAGTAAAGCAATCAAGGGCACCAGTCGCTGCCTGTGTTTTGCAAACCGCATGCGGAATGCTGGTGCAACATCCGCTCTGATAGACTCCCTGCATAACTTGTAGTAGGTTTCCATTTTATCCAGATGACACAGACGACTGGACTGTGGCAGCAGACTGTGCAAATATGCTCCGTTTGGATTGGCGTTACGGCACCCGCTCGAAGATAGTGCGTCCTGATCCGGCCTTCGCCGGCACCAGCCAGCAAGCTACACGAGAAGCGGACTAACAAAGAGGCGTGAGAATGTTCGGTGCACCGGCGTTTTCCCCGGGTAGGCCCGGCGGCAGTGTGTATCAAGTCGATGATGTAGGAGTCATGTGGAGCGGCTCTAATCTGGCGGCAGGTGTGTAGCGTGCTAGTGCGTGTGTATGTGTGTGTGTGTGTGTGTGTGTGTGCGTGTGTGCGGTGTAGTGTTGCGCGTTCGGTGTGCGTTGTGTTTGTATGTATTCATGGGTGGGTGTGATTTTGTGGTTGGAGTGTAATTTCTATCGTCAGTGTGCCCGAGCGGTCTAAGGGGGTAGACTCAAGTTCTACTGTGTTCGCACTCGTGGGTTCAAATCCCACCGCTGACATGCTACTCCATTTCCTGGAGTCTCCGTCTGGGCAGCCAGCGTCTCGCCCTTGTTGCGTCGCGTCGCCGGCGCTGTGTCTGGCGGAGACTTTTACTTGCCGAATCTTGGCTCTCCTACTTGTATGCTTCTTCGGCTTAGCCACGGTCGCACTAGCATGCCTCGACTGCAGCATCGCATGCCATCTCACCGCCCCTCCTCATTGCCGAAGACCTCAGCGCGCCAGCGGCTGCAACATCGCTGCGCATGCAACGAGGGAAGAAAGCTTCTATGCAACGGGCTGCGACGCCGCAACTTAGACCCAGCACACGTCTAGCCACCCCGCGAATATGCTGCTACAGCAGATGCACAGAAATGGAAGGAAGGAACAAAGCAAGTCTGCGTAACGCTTCGGTGGCATCTGAATCCTTCGCTTGTCTGTCTTCAAACGCACCACTTTTTGTGGTCACCTGGCTCGTGGGTTGTCTGTAGAGCGCGAGAAGGTCCTGCTCTGCTCGCTTCTTGCGCGCGCTGCTCCTAGCGGTTGGGTTGGGGTCATCGCACCCGGAACACCCCGTGGCGTTGGTAGCGTCGACATTCACGCTCAACTAGACCAGCCGCAACAAGTTGGTTCTCGCGAGTAAAGCAATCAAGGGCACCAGTCGCTGCCTGTGTTTTGCAAACCGCATGCGGAATGCTGGTGCAACATCCGCTCTGATAGACTCCCTGCATAACTTGTAGTAGGTTTCCATTTTATCCAGATGACACAGACGACTGGACTGTGGCAGCAGACTGTGCAAATATGCTCCGTTTGGATTGGCGTTACGGCACCCGCTCGAAGATAGTGCGTCCTGATCCGGCCTTCGCCGGCACCAGCCAGCAAGCTACACGAGAAGCGGACTAACAAAGAGGCGTGAGAATGTTCGGTGCACCGGCGTTTTCCCCGGGTAGGCCCGGCGGCAGTGTGTATCAAGTCGATGATGTAGGAGTCATGTGGAGCGGCTCTAATCTGGCGGCAAGTGTGTAGCGTGCTAGTGCGTGTGTATGTGTATGTGTGTGTGTGTGCGTGCGCGTGTGTGCGTGTGTGCGGTGGAGTGTTTGTTGGTTTGTTGCGCGTTCGGTGTGCGTTGTGTTTGTAT